>CM031857.1:3939551-4629547 GCA_018697195.1 Certhia americana | reverse complement strand
GACCCCTGTGGGAGTTTATCCTGCCCTTGGATCGGCCCCGGGAGGGTCCGCGCGCCCCCGGGACTCGCGGTGCCACCCCTCCGCACCGCTAGGGGGCGCGGCGCGCGGCGCGGCCCGGCACGAACCAAAGCCGCTGGGCGCGGGGGGGTGTGGTTGTGTATGTCCCATTCCTCCGCCTCCCCCTTCCCTGGGAACGAGCGCGGCCGGGGAGCGGGTGCGGGAATGGGGGTGGGAGTGGGAATGGGAGGGCTGCGTTGTTCCTGCGTCCCTTGGATGAGTGCGGGAGCGGGGTCTGCGCGGGGACAAGCCGCGGAGCCCGCTGCTCCCCCCGCGGGGACGCGGAGCCACCGCTAACGAGCGGAGGCGTAGGGTCGGGGAAAGGGCGATGCCAGGGATTACCCTGGGAAGGGAGACGGAGGGGGCGAGCTGGTAGAAGTTGCCGCAGCCCCCGCAGCTCGGGAGAGCCGCGATGTGTTCCGGAGCGCTGGGCGAAGCCGGTGGTGGTCGGCAAAGACAGGCCCACAGAAATAGAGATGTAGGCAGCCGGGGCGGGAGGAGACGGGACGGTACTGAAGTATTGAGCTGGAAAAGCACCTACAGAGCGGCTCGTTGGTCTAGGGGTATGATTCTCGCTTCGGGTGCGAGAGGTCCCGGGTTCAAATCCCGGACGAGCCCGCTGGGAAGGGGGCGCAGTAGTGCCCTCTCTTTTGCCGCCCCGAGGCCCGGACTGCGCTTTTGTGCCTCAGGCCCGCCCGTAGCGGTACCGGGGGCGCGGGGACGGCGCCGGAGCCGGTGCGGTGTGCCGAGGGTGAGCCGCTCGGAAGGGCGAGGGGCGGACCCGCAGCGCTGTCTCGGTGAGGGGGAAGGAGGGGGCTGCCCGGGAAAAACGGGAGAAGCGGCGCTCGGTGCGAGGCGAAGAGGAGCGGCTGGGCCGTGGTGAGTTTTTAACGCTTTTTCTTGCACTAAAAAGGAATGGGTGCGTCTCGTTATCGGTCCGGTCCGTGTCCGTTCGCTGTGTGGGAGCCGCCGCTGCTGCGGTGAAGGAAGTAGAAAGGTTGAAAAAAAAAGCTTGGGCTCGTCCGGGATTTGAACCCGGGACCTCTCGCACCCTAAGCGAGAATCATACCCCTAGACCAACGAGCCGCTGTGGTTGGGCTTTTCTCTGCCCTGCAGACGAGCGCTCCGCTGGAGCCGCGCAGCCGCTGCCCGGGACAGCTCCGGCCTGTCCCAATTCCCGCGCTGTTCCCGGTTCCTGCGGGGGAACAGGCGCTGCCCTGTGGCTGCCGGCTCTCCCCGGGGTTCCTGACGGGCACCGCGGCAGCCCTGTCTCCCTGCGGGTGCGAAAGCTGCTCGTACGTGGAGAGGCATCGACCGCGGCAGCCAGGCCACAAACCCCAGCGCGGTGAGGGGAAATTCGTGGTGCGTTTCCATAATTTCAATCTGTACCACACCCGAGTAGAGGCAACGTTGCTTTTTCCTGCATAAAATGATGATTTTATGCAGACCTGCTGAAACAGAGAGTCTTGGAACGCTGATGTTGGTCAGGATGACCTGATCACTTACTTTGGCTTTTGCCTCTGTACATTAACAGCCTCTAAACTAATTTTGCCTGTAGTTCAATATATTCAATAAGCTGGGGGAAAGGTAGGAAGGAGAGACGGGAAGACAAATTGCTTCCATTTTATGTGCTTTCTTATGTATCAAGGTTATCAGGAAGACTCATGACTGAGATTGTTCCTTAGCGTCCATTCAGCACTGCACCAACTCATCATTCCTGTCCTTTTCCATCCTAAGTTTTCCTAAGAACACTTATCCTTGCATAGGGGGTGATCCAAGATATTCTTCTCAATCAAGTTATGAAAAAGCCAAGTGATGGAAGACAAGACTAAGAGGGGATCTCATCAATATTTATAAATACCTCAAAGGTGGGTGGCAAAAGGATGGTGCCAGGCTCTTTTCAGTGGTGCCCAGTGCCAAGATGAGGAGCAATGGCCACAAACTAAATGACAAAAAGTTCCACTCGGAGAAGAACTTCTGGCTAATGGCCAGAGCACTGGAACAGCTGCCTGGGGAGGTCATGGGTTCTCCCTCTCAGGAGATATTTAAACCCCACCTGGACATTTCCTTGTGTAACCTGCTCAAGGTGACCTTGCCTTGGTGGAGGGGTTGGGCTGGGTGATCTCCAGAGGTCCCTTCCAGCCTCAGCAACGCTGACTCTGTGAAAAATAGTTCCCAAACTCTTCAAAGTCTCTACTCAATTACTGTGCTGCTGCCAGCTCTTGAGTTTTGAAAAAATCTCTGTGTTTCTATTTAACCAAAGTAAACATGAGTGTGGCATTATCTGCTAGTCACAGTTTCTCACAGCTTGCAGAAGAAAAAATGTTGCTGTAAGGGACACACAATGCTTTCTTGTACAAACAGAGCCTGTTTTTTCCCTTTTACTCTCATGTTCTTCCATTGCTAATTCAAAAATGAGTGTGTTGGGTGGGATATTTTTTGCAGGAGTGCATATCTTTGCACACTAAACAGTGTATACTGAACAAAAAAATTCCTCTAGGATGTACAGAGATGCAGGATGAAGACAAAACAATCAAAACCATTAAAAATGTAAAATCAGTCTAAATATATTTTTTTCTTCTAGAAGTAATTACCCCCCCTTTTTTTAACATCAAAATCCTGCTTGCTTCCTGTGGCAACCTACTAGAGACCTCTCCAAAACAAAGGATAACAAGGAATTTCTAACATACACAGCAGGAAGGAAGAAGATGCAATAGATGTTCCTCGGGACAAATTAAGTTGTCCCAGTGCCCCATTTCCTCTCTGGATGTAGCAGAAGAGAATAATTTGATCATATCTATCTGGATAAAGAATGTTCTGCTGTAAGTAGACCAGATATTGTCCCAGGTGTTCTCTGTACTGAACATCATTATTATTACACAACAAACAGGGAAGTCAGGGCTGTTCTTGTGGCAGTGTGATCTCAGCTCTGAGAGGGAAGGGAGAGTGTAGGTAGGGGTCACATGTGGCCAAAGCAGGTTTAGTAGACAAAAAGAGAACATGTGAGCTTTGTGAAGAACAGTCAGTTTGAAAATAAGAAAAATGCAAATTTTTTTTTTTTTTTAGGTTTACTATCTTGCAAAAATACCCAGAAGAGTGAAGCCTGGCTCTTCAGAGGATTGAACAGTTTTAAACTGTGCAGTACTGAAGGACCTGGGGGTAAACGGTGAACTCTGGGTACTGAGGTACTTCCATGCTTGGTAAGAGCACTTTCAGCCACCCAGGAGAGCTGTAAGGTTGGGTGGAGTTTCCATGGAAAGGAAGAGCTCTGAGGAAGTACTGAGGAAAAAAGGGCTTGGAATTACAGTCTTATCACTGCCTGTCAGTTTCTGCTCCATTTGGAAAGCAGGATATGGATGAATTGGCTAAAGATCCACCCACAAGGGAAGTCAAATGAGGTGCCAAATATCACCAAACAAGGTGATATTTCCCTGTAATACAAAGAGTTGCCTGTGTTGTTGATATTTATTCCCAAGAGGTGCCCCGGATTTCTGCTAGATTTCTAGAACGCATGTTAGATGAGGAACATATTCTAGAGTTTCCCGTTAGGATATAAATAATGGATGCATAAGCTGTTACATTTTAAATCCCACGAGAACTGTAAGGTGGTGCCTGGCATCGCAGCTGGAAAAAAAACAATCTGCCTGTGTTTTGGCAGGCTTGCTTTGTCACAGCCCTCCTCAGCATGGCAACACGGTGGCCTTTTCTGTGGCCACTTTCACCTGCAGGTGTAATGAGGTGTCCAGAGAGTGGCAGAGAAACCGGTGGCACAGGGATCTGGGTGAGGACCAGCATCCATAGAGCACTGGGCAGGAGCAGAGCAGCCCACAGGCTTCTGGAGGCTCAGGGATGCAGTGAGCAATAGCCTTGAGATATGACTCAGCGGGTGCAACTTCTTTAAAATGCATGGTTGGGAAAACACAGCACAACGAAGAGGTTCTCAAAAGCCAGGAGGAAGAGGGAAGGATGAAAGCTTGGTCTCAGGGGGCGTGTAGCAGCTGGGAGTCCAGTCAGCCAGCCGAGGGAAATTCCAGGCAGGTATTTTCAGGCGAAAGACAAAGGTGCTTGTGCGATTGGTGCAGCAGGAGGGCTTCTGAAGGAGCTTGCGCCTACAGGCAATGCCCGCCGAAACAGGCTCTGAGTTCACAGGGAACAACGGGCAGGATTTCTGTGGAGGCAGGAGGGACCGCCGCTGTCTGCGCTCGGAGCTTGCCGCAGCGCTCTCCCGGTTCCCCGGGATCAAACCGGGTGCCGTGACGCGCCCCCGGGGGGAACGCGAGGCTGGCAGAGGGGCTGGGGCCCTAAATGAGCAGCGGGATCTGCTCCTGCTGTCACTTCCCTGTTGGAAACTGGGCCGAGCGATGCGCAGCAGGAGACTTCCATAGCTGAGAGTGCTCGCATCCCACCCAACACCCCACCCCGATCAAACCGCTGTGATCCGTACGGGCCACAGGCACCCCGCAGCTCCCGTGGTGTTCCTGACTACGGGAAGCACAACTCCACCGGAGAGACTGTCGGTTTTGTGACTGCCAGCGACTGTCCAGACAGGTTCACTGCCAGCTGGAATGGTTGGTGCCATGCCTCCCAAGGCATTCGGATAAGCTCTCCGTGCTGCAGGGAACTTGGACAGCGCCAGAGTTCGAGGCAGCCCTGTGAGGAGCGGCTGAGGGAGCCGGGGGCGTTCAGCCTGGAGAAAAGGAGTCGCAGATGCCTCTCTACAGCCATCTGAAAGGAGCCAGCTGGGGTTTGGCCTCTTCTCCCAGGGAACCTGCCACAGGGCAAGGAGGACATGGCCTGAAGCTGCACCAGGGGGGGTTCAGGCTGGACATTCGGGGGAATATCTTCACAGAAGGGGTGATGGGATATTGGGATGGGCTACCCAGGGAGGTGCTGGAGAGGTGTTTAAGGAAAGGCGGGACGTGGCAGTCAGTGCCGTGCTCAAGTTGACATGGCGGTGTTGGGTCATAGGTTGGGCTCGATGGTCTCACAGGTCTTTTCCAGCCTCACTGACTCGGCGATTCTGTGATTCAGCATCTCTGTGACCCTCGGGATGCACCGGCCGGGAGCGGCCCCGCAGCGCCCGCGCCCCCCGCAGCATCGCTGGCTTGCCGCGGGGGGGCGCCAGCGACGCGCCCGGCTGGGGGGGCGGGACAGCGCTTTTCCTGCTCCCATAGGCCACCTGGACTTGACTGATGGCCCCCTTGTCCAATCCTCGTGGAGCAGCGGGGCAGGGCGCGGGCTGGGCGAGCGGAGCGCGGGGGGTGTGTGTGATCGACAGCAGCAGCAGCCAATAGGAGGGCGGGGCAGGGGGCGGGGGGCGGGCCCGCGGGGCCGGGGGCGGACAATGAGGGCGCCGCGGGGAGGCGGCGGCGGCGGCTGGAAGATGGCGGCGGGCGGAGGCAGCGCGGGGCGGCCCTGCGCGGCGTGGCTGCTGGTCGCCGCCGCCCTCACCGCCGGTGAGTCAGGGACCGAGGGAGGGCCGGCCGGCGTTTCGGCCCTTGAACGCCGCTCGTGGGGCGGAGAGCGGTTCTGCGGGCATGGCACGGCTCTGCCGCTCGCTGCCCAGCCGGGTTGGCGGCGGCCGAGGACCCCCGTGCTCACCGGGGGAAGGGTCGGTGCGCAGAGGACAAAGCACCCGGGAGCCGGCGTGGGCAGGGCAGGGGGTGCAGCCGTGCCAGGGCAGTGCTGCGCGGCGGCCCCGTGTCAACGCTGGTTCCACAGAATCCATTCGCTTGGAAAAGATCCCCGAGATCATCGAGCCCAACCTGGGACCGAGCAGCACCGCGGGCTCTTCGCTCCGGGGGCGCGGGTGGCGTTTATTGGGAGAGCCATGGGGAGGAATGGGGAAGCTGTGGTTGTGGTAAATGACTTGATTCGGTCAGTGTTGAAGTATTTGGGTGGAGGGGGAATTATGTCAGTCAGATGATGCGCTTATGACTCGTATAGGTGGAGAGTAAGAGCAGAATGGCAGAACGGGTCGGATTGGAAGGGACCACAGTGGGGTCGTCTGGTCCAACCTCCCTGCTGGCGCAGGGTCATGGCACAGGATTGCGTCCAGATGGTTCTGGAATATTTCCAGTGAGGAGTACGAGGCTATAGAGTGGTAGGAATGGCAAGAGTGATGCTTAACTCCGCTGTGGCTTATGTTCTCAGAGGACAGAGGTTTCCACAAGTCACTTGGGCTCAAGAAGTTACACGCATTTCCCATGCCAGCTCACTGTGTGTAGATGCTGGGCAGGGACAGTGATGGAATATCTAGTATTGTGTGTACACCCCAAATATCCAGTGATAGGTATCTTGGGTTGGCAGTACTTGCTTAGTGGATAAAACTTCATCAAGTACTTCAGCAGGAGATATTAAGAAGCCTGGTGGCTCCTCAGTTCGTATGTCCGGAAAACTGTAAAACCCTGAGTCTGTCTGGGAAGAGGTTTATTAAGAAACTATGCTGAGTGGCAAGGAACTTAAAATTTATTTCATAGAATTTTAGAATGGTTTGGGTTGGAACAAATCTTAAAGATGATATTGTTCCAATTCTACTGCCATGGGCAGGGACATCTTCCACTAGACCAGATTGCTCAGAGCTGTCCAGCCTGACCTTGAACACTTCCAGGGATGGAGCATCGACATTCCCAGGTCAACCTGTTCCAGTGCTTCCCTACCCTCACAGCAAAGAACTTCCTCCTAATACATAATTCCTGTTATTATGCCTCTTCCTAAATCTATTCCCAAAGAGCATTGTTTTCATTTGTTTAAGATGGCTGCGTTTTGCAATAAAGAAGTAGAGATTGCTTAGGGCTTCCTTCCTTCTTTAGAGATAGACTTAGTATTTAGGATTAAGTAGGTAGATGTGAAATATGCATATATTACAGTAAAACAGAGATCTTTGGAAATACATATGGAGGCAAGAGACGAAGGAAGTGTATTTCCCCTGACCACAACAAAAGGTACAGCTACAGTAATGCTGTGGGTAGGTGGGAGTAGTAGATCATTGTCGAAGGTGGGTAGGTGGGAGTAGTAGATCATTGTCGAAGGTCTGGATTTATTCCTGTGTTGGCTTCTTCTCTCCTTGCACATCCTTAATCTTCCTGTCTGCTGTGAAAAGCAGGGTTTACATCCCTGCATGGGAGTAAATGATCAGAGTGCAGGCTCTTTTGCATACCCCAAGGAGTTTGGTGATGGAAAGGAAAAGACTTTGCCCTGAGTTTGGAGTGCTGAGGTGTTCTGGGTAATCCGTGCTGTGCATCTGTTCTTGCCCGTGTCATTCAGGCTCCTGATGTTTTTTCAAGGACCCTCTTTCCTCATGCTGGATTTTCCCCTCGTGAGAGGTTTGGAAATCAAAACCTGCCTTTTTTTTGGCAAGGGCAGGAGTGGTGTTTGCAGAGGGCTGTAGCTGCCCCCCTGCTTACATGTGGCATGTGCCTGGGCGATGTGCTGCACGCGTGGCTGCCGTGCCTTGTGCCTGCTCTTCTGCCTCCTCAGATGCTCCGTGGCAGGTCTGCTCCTGTGACCATTAACCTGCAGTGAGACAGAAATATTGCTTAGGGTGCTGTGCTGTGCAGGCCCCATTAAACACCACATCCTGCTCTGCCAGGCCCAGTTGCTTCACAGCCAAGCACAGCTAATGCAGTTCTAGGCTTATTTTTCATATGTGCCCCTGCTTGTGTGGGTTAGGAGTTCATCTTGCTTCTTTATGCTCAGCCATCTGAAAAGCCCCTTGCTTCATTTACTTGTAAGAATGAAGGATCATTGTCAAATGGGCTGTCTGTGATTCTGGGGACATTTTGTAGCATAAGTAGTTAATGCAAGTATAATCTCTTCTGTGTGTGAGTGAGCCTGGAACGACCAGCCAGGAGTATCAAGGAAATGGATTATTTTGCAATTGTGCATTTGTAGGCCACATAATTATGACTTAAAGTTGTATCCTGCTTGTGTTTGACATGAGGGTGGTGCCTGATTACTCCTGTTAGTCTCAAAGAATGTCTAGATATTACTGGAAAAGATGATAAATTTTTATTATTCTTTTTCATACCAACAAAGCTTGATCTTTTTTTTTTCTTTTTTTTTTCTCTTACTACCCCTTTTATATACACTCATACAAGTGCACATGGACACATACACTGGGGTCAGTAACAAGCAGAGTATTGAGATGTTAAATAGCTCAAGTGCCTGTTACTTCTTTGAGCTCACCAGCCCATTTCAGTTACTGCTTGAAATGTTTCCTGAAAATAACAGTGTAAGTCAGGGTTGCAATGCTCACTTTGTGCTTATGCCAGGTTTAGTCAGAATTCCTGTAGTCACCCCTGTCAGAAGCTGTTAGTCCTTTTAAGCTCAGCCCACTGATGCTGCAGGTAAGAAAACTGCCTTGCCTGCACTGCTCAGTGGGTTCTGCAGAGGCAAAGGCTGGATAAGCTCTCAGCTCACCTTGCTTTGCAGCAGCAGCAAGAAGTTCTTGAATATGTTGAAAAGTCTGTACCTTAATGTTTTGGTGATAAAATGAGGTAAAGTAGCCAGATGCTTCTTGGCCCCAGCCGTCCAACAGTCTCAGTCTCTTAGAATTACTTGTGTAAGTAACAACATGCATGGCTGTGTTGCTTGTTATCTGAATTAAAATATATTGTATTGTACAGCAATTCCACTGCCTGTGTACCCATCTCATCCTGACTAGTGTTGGATATCCCGCGTTGCATACAGAGTTGAGATGGAAAACCAAAAAAAAGAAACCTAGTATTATGAGGCAGATGTCTTGTACTGTTTGTCTTGAAAGATTTTGGTCTGAGTAGTTTCTAAAGACTTGTTGTTTTTCTGGAGAAGTGTCGTATAGATCATCATCAGGTCATCTCTCCAAAGCTTATTATTAGTACCAGTAGTATTAGTTCTTCAAGTGTGGTATGATGTGATGTGGTTTGATCATGTATGGCATACATTGCTCTTTCTACCACCTGCATGTAATTAACAAAACAAACACCTTTTATGCAAGAAAATGCATTTTTTTAACTATTGAATGCTAACTCAGGATATCCTAAGAGTACATCAGAAAGCTGCAAGTTCTGTGTGTGAAAACATTGACATCCTTACGGCATATATCCTTTTGTCTTTTTTTTTGTGTGTGTGGTTTTGTTTGTCTGTATTACTTTAGTGGTCTGGGTTAGTGGAACCCCACAAGAAGTGATTAGCACAATGGAGAGGATGTGAATATCTTGTGTAAGAGAAGGCTGTGCCAGGAGAGGACAAGAAGTTCTGAACTGGCTTTACTGCCAGTAAACAGACTTGGGGAACTTTAACTGCAATGATTCACTGTTATCTCTAACAGCAGTCATGTGGAAAAGCAAGTGTTTACTCAGATTAGGGTTTAGCAGTAAGCAGTACCCATAGCACAGATGTGGCAATGCATCCTAAGGCAGGGTTAAAATCCGTGTTTGTTGCTGAGCAGGTTGAAAGAAAGTTTTTCCCCCAATCTCTTTTATCTTTAAAGGGCTATTCTGTTACTTGTCCTGAATGAGCATTTTTTTTTTTTTAAATTGAAAATGTTTATATCAAATAAATGTATTGGTACTTATCTGGGACAGAGTTAATTTTCCTCATAGCTTGGATGTTGCTAAGTTTCAGACTTGTGGTGAAAAGCGCCTCCATTACAGTGCTTTGCATTGGTTATTTGTTTTGCATTGGCTTACACACCCCAAGGCCTTTTTTTTTTTGTCACCCCTCCCTGACAGCAGGTGGGCTGGGGGTGTGTGAGGAGTTGGGAGGGCACCACACAAGTCATGGTCAGCAATAAGAGCTGGGAAAAGGAGGAAGGGGGCTGTTTGGAATTAAAGCATTTGTCTTCCAAGTCACTGTTAGGTCTGACAGAGCCCTGCTTTCCTGGAGATGGTGAACACCTGCCTGCTGATGGAAGCAGTGGGTGATGGCTTGTGCTTTCCCTATGTTTTAATCTCAGCCCTAGAGTTTCTTCACTTCTACACTTCAGATCTCACTTCAGTTCTCTCCCTGATCGCTCCGGGGGTGCGAATGAGGGGCTGTGTAGGGCTGAGCTGCCTGCTGGGGTTAGCCCACAGTCCTTGTGTATTCCCTTTGGCTGCTGTGCCTTTCAGCTCCTGCATTTTCATGTATCTGTTGAGTTGGCACTTTCCACTCGGTGCTGCTGCTGCTAGGTTTTGGCTTAAAGTGCATAAGGACAACCAGAAGGCTGTGATTGTTCTTATGAGCTCCCTTTCCCTCAGCCCTGCAGAAAAATGCTATGTGGTACATTTACTGATGCTTTATAACACAGGGTGTTAAAGGACACAAAGGGAAATTGCCCTGAAACACTGGTTATAGCCTGCCTTCAGTGTTTCAAATCAAAGTGAGATTCCGATCCTTAAGGGAAGGGTAAACTCTGGGCAGTGTAGCAGCTGTCAGTGGTTGGTGCATGTTCAGTTCATCAGATGGAGGTAAATCAGGGCAGGTCATCTCCATGTGGGTGAAATGACCATTGCTGGAGGCATTTAGAGTTGGCTGCAAGCCACGTGTTATTCAGTAACTTGGTTTGTCATGTGTGCAAGTGAAAGGTGGTGGACAGGGCTCCCTCTTGGTAGTAAGTTCCAAAAAACTGTATGTGCAGCAGGAGTTTTGAAATCTGACTGGTTTCTATGTCTTGAAGTGTTCTGATCAAGGTCTTGCAGATCTTGCTTGGTGGAAGGCACTGCTCCAATCCAAGGGATGACTCTAGAAATCACCACACTTGTAAACTGGGAAAGTGATGTAGTGTGCTATGAAGAAGGCCATAAATTCTTCACAAAAGAAGTGTTCCTGAGAAAAAACAGCTGAATCAGCTCCTACTTGGTGCTTCCTAACCCTCCTCAGTTGTACAAAACAGTATACAGTGTGCTGGGTGTTGGTCTGGTTTGAAAGAAAACAATGGTGAAAGGGCTGTTTTGAACACAGATTAGTTCCTGATCAAATTCATCTTGTTCTGAGTGTGCATGTGAGCTATTTAAATTGGCACCAACACTGACAAATTCTTGTAGAACAATGCTTTGAAATATTTAGCACGGTTCTTCCTTTTGGTTTTGTGGTTGTGCTGCTGCAGGTTATAGCTGGTTACGAGTTTGCTCAGCAGTTCAGTTAGCAAGTAAGTGTGAGATTGCTGCAAGCTTGGTGCCAGAGCTCTCTGCAGGTGTTCAGCAGTGTGGTTCAGTAAGGAATCTGGTCCTCCAAGAGCTTTGTATTTGCTTGAACTGCTGAAGTAAGTCTCTAGTCATACCAGAAAAGATTGGCTGCAAGAATACCCTGTTAGCTGAGGAGGATAATCACTTGGGTGATGTAATTTCATCTATCTTCTTGCTCAGTTAAGTGGTAGGGTTTTATTTAGCAGGTTTTAATCGAGTCTCTCGGTATGCAGGAAAAAAGTCCTGTGCTCACTTTTCAGGCTGGTGGAAATACCAATACTTGTCAAGAGATGGACATGATTTTGGTTCAGGAATGATGGATGACAAATGGGAGTGACTGTTCGTGGAATACTAGTAATACCTTGTGTGGTTCACATTACAAGGTACCTAGTAATACCATACTTTGTGTGGTTCAAAGTGCAGCTTTTGCAGATGTTTCTTGATGTATATAGACTGAGTTGGCTGCAGCTTTGTGGATTGATTACTGTAAAAGAGTCAGAAAAAGGGCAGCTTCCTATGTCTGATATGTAGGCTTTGCACTGTATTTCCTCATGAAATTTGTGTATCCACAGCCTAAATTCTGCTGCCTGGTTTATTTTGGAAATTGGTAGTTCCCATTCTGCTAATGATAGATTTTGTCAAAGAGATGCTGCATGCCATCAACAGTTGGCAACACGACTGGTATTTTTAACATAGTTTCATTTGAAATAGTATTAATAATCAAAAAAAGAGAAAAAGGCCTGGAGGGAAGGTTTTGTTCCAGCCAGCAATATGTCAGTCTCTACTGTCCACTCCATGGGTTTGTGTTTTGTGTGTTTGGTTATGGTTTTTTTTGTCTACAACTTCTGATCCTTAATACTCTCATTTCCTTAGTAGTTGTGACAGTTTGAGTGGAATTGCTATAGCAATTTTAGGAAATGCTGGTGATGGTGGGATGCTTTTTTTATTCTCTCTGCCATGTGTTGACATGTCTACCCAGCTTCTCTTAGATCTTTAGTTAAGTAAGCTTCATTCCCTGTTTGTGGGAAAAACCTGTTGTATTTAAAGGAGACTTTTCTGTCTTTTCTGTGTTTCTGTAATCTCAGTTCCCATTTTCTGTCATCTTTCCTTGTGCCCAGAGAATAATGTGCTGTGTTTGTTAGTGACTCCGTTAGTATTGCAAAATTAGAGGTAGAACAGCTGCCATCAGCTGTTCCAGTTACCCTTTGCACTTTGAACAGCTTTACTTAACTTGCCATTTTTGTGTTCTCCACTCTTTTGGTTTGGCTTTGTCAACAAGAGCCATTTACTTGGATTTGAACACTTACCAACTTACTTGGGCATGGAAGGAAAACCACTTCAGGGCTGTTGAGCAGAAAAATGTGCTGTGTGGTTTGGAAAGTACCTGAGCTGCTGATAGGTGTCCCAGCCTGCAGCATAGGCAGCAAAGTGTTGCTTTTTGATCCCCAGGGAAAAGTACTAGAAGTTACTTGCTTCAAGACTAAGTATCTGCCCAAACCTGACATATGACTGATGCTGTAATAGGAGCATGAAGCTGTGCAGCTACACTGCTTATTTGTTCGTAGTTCTCAGCACCTTTACAAGCATCTCTGTTTTCTGAGATGAGTTGAGAGAGTGATATGGCAGTGAAATTATTTCCTCAGGACTGAACAAGGAATCTGTGGCCTGTCTGGCAAGGGAGCTCAGGCATTTTTTGCTGTTTCTCATGCTTGTTCTTCATTTCTGGTTAAAGCATGGGCTTTGAAAGTAAATCTCAGCATAGGCTCTTTTGCTGCTCCTTGGCAGAACAGTGAGCAGCTCTGCGTCATATGGAGGAGAACACACCAAAAACTGACCCTGCAGTGTGGGAGGAGAAGAAGGTACCAAAATTTGGTGACTCTGGAGATCTGTCTTTAAATCCTGTCAGAGTAGGTGCATGGAGGTATGGAGGGCTGAAATACATGGATGTTATTGTCTGCTTTGACAGCATAGCCATAGCCTGCTCAAGACTTCTCAATGAAACTGCTTTCCTTTCACTTGGGGTGACAAGATGCTATTTTTTCCCTCCTTGTTGAGTCAGGCAGAGCTTAGCTGAATGTGCAAAGAGGCCAGGAGAAAGTGAATGTTGCATTAGCAGATGCTTGTCTGTACTTGGGGGATGAAAGTTTCCAGCAGCACGGTGACAGGAGATGGTAGGTGTTCATGGGCTGGGTGTCACAGCTGTGCTTTCTGATTCCTGAGGCTGCAGGGCGCTGCAGGAGTGTTAACCGGCTGTGTTACTGGAGACAGGAAGCTCTCTCTTTCCTCCAGCAGCCTGGATTACTTGACAAGATTGGCAACCTGGGGAGATGCTGTGACAGCAGCTAAAAGCTGTTCTGGTGAATTGGCATTTGAGAGTGAACTTAAACTCTTCTGTCCTCCTTTGAAGTAATGGAATTTAGTTTTTGTTGCTTTGAAACTTAGAAGTCAAGATTGGTTGGTGTGACTCTGTCTAGTCATCATTTCTGTAGCTGGTGTTGCTTTGTGTCCTGTGTAAATGTGTGGAGTGCAGACATCAAGGTCCTGGTGGCAGGGGGCTGCAGGGACAGTCTCCATGAGGAGGGGCTGGACACATGTGGCTGCTTAATACTTGTGTGTTGTTGTCCTTATGAAGTACACCATGGTTTGCTCCTGGGCAGAACTGCTGGCATGGGTTCTGCTTTTCTGTTAAAGCTAAATGATGTGAAGGAATTCTTTGTGTGGAAATTCTATCCAGCATCTGGGTGCTTTAACAGATCTCGTGCAGTTTCAGAGGGACGATTTTGGCATGTCTGCTGTCTATTAAGGCAGGAAAGCTGAGGTTTCTCCACCAGGTGTTTTATCCACAGTGAAGAAAAGGTCTGTGGCACTACATAAGTGCCTGGAGTTGCAGCTGGGGTACTATAACTTTGTTCTGGCTTTCTGGGATGTTTTATAGGGGTCTGGCTGCTATTGTTTTGTGCTGATTGTACAGGGCGGCTGTTTTGTGGGAGAAAGAACTAAATGCCATGCAACCATAGTTGAGAATGCTGTTAACAGGAGATGTTTCACAAGACACTTGACATTGAGTAAGAGTATTTGTTAATGAAAGCACTAGTTCTCAAGTGTGTATTGTTTTTGTGACTCTTAAGACCCTTAGTCATTAGAAAAAACTACATCCTCTTTTCTGATGAAACTTCTGGGCTGCTGGGGAGACCAGAGCGAGGATACTGAAACACTGAATTTTCTGTCATTTTGTCAAAACCTTTCATCCATAAGCGACTTCATTTATAAATTGTATACACGGCTGTATTACCAGGTGTCTTTAAAATAAGCAAAGCAAGTTGTGGGTATTAATTAATGAACTGATGATTAGCTATATCAAGAAGAGGGGAGTAACACTCTTCCTCATGTAGAATGGGAACTGTAGCAGCTATAAGCATCCAGGTTTTAGCAATCTGATGAAAGTTTCCATGTGGGCTGTGTTTGTGCTGGTGGAAATATGATGCCTGTGATTACAGTGTTAGCTGTTTGCATTCTTGGTTTGTTAGGTCTCCTAGTGATCAACTCAAGTTGAATCCAGGGGAATTGAGTTTATTTTGATGTGTTCACAGTCTTAATTAACAGAACATTTTCACTGGATCCAAGATCTCAGTAGAAACACTGGTCTGCAAAGAAATTTTAATTATCTATGTGTGAATTAGTGTAAAACTTCGGTGCACAGAAAGATTTCCTTGTGATGTGCTACCAAACCAAATGGTCAATCATATTCCTACAAAAAAAAACATAGAATAAAAACAATTCCTGCCCAAAAAGTTTTTAAAAAATCACTATGAGGCAAATATAAGAAACCAGGGGGTACAAGTAAAAGCAGGAAAAGATAACTTCAATTTTAAAAGGCATTGATCTCCAAGCACTGGATGCTTGGGCACTGTTGGATTCATACAGGTGCACTTACGACATGCTTTGGAGGGCTCAAAGGACATGAAAGGATTTTGCAGGTTTTGAGCAGATCCTCCCAAGCTTGAGGGACAGCATTTAGGAGGAAGTGCTACAGTTTGGATTTGAGAAGTTTTGGATGAGACCAATGCTGTAATGTGGCTGGGGACAAGAGTCTCTTCATATTGAAACAGGGTTGGGTACCTGGTGTCATTTTCACTTTTTGGAAGGAAGCAGTGATCTTGCATATGTGATGTCCCCCTCTTCTTAGTGTCACCTGTGGAGCAGCTTGGTTACCAGGAACTGCAGTACTGGTCTGTTACTGTCCATCTGTCCAGAGCAAAAAGGACATCACAGTGAGGAAGGCCAAGGTACAACCTGGAGGTTTTAGTCTGGTGTCAGCTGAACAGACTGGAAAATCTGAAAGACTCTGCCTTGACCTGGGAAGAGTTCAAAGTCAGAGGTGCTGCACAGGTTTTGAGTTGGAGAGACACGTGGCAGGTCTGTGGTGGTAAAAGCAGTTGTGGAGGGCTCTAAGCTCTGCTTTAGTCCCATTTAGTGTGAGCTGACAACTTAGCATTGCCAAAGATGTCAGACTTGAGGCTGTTCTTTGAACATAAGGAGACAGATCCTGAGCAGAGATGCAGATCTGAGTAGTCAGTGCAGTGATGGGAGCTTGAACTTGTTTTGCAGATGAGATTTCTGAGGCGAGATACCGAGGAAAGTGAGACCTGAGAATAGAGAGAGCGTTGATGAAGAATGAAGATCCATGATGGGAAAAATAAGAAAAGATTAGTAAGTAAGGTTAGTAAGTTAGTGAGAACATGAGTGTCTTGTCCTATTTCAAGAGCAGGAGGATTGTCTGGAAAGGAAAATGTGAATGGGGAGTTTTCATTGCAGTGTGGGGGCTGAAGATGGAGCTAGAGGGAGTTATTGTAGTTGGAGTAAAACTGCTCGAACAACACTAGGGTTTTAAAATAAATATCTGAAGAGGTACAGGTGGGTTTTTTTCCAAATTATTTTGCTGGTAGGTGAGAAAAATAGAACCATTTTTCTGCTGAAAAGAATAAAAGCAGCTGAAGGCTAGATGAGATGTTCAGAAGGAAATAACTGGGGCTACAGGCAGTTGGACAGGGTCATGGGATCAAAGAGGATGCATGGGAGAAGAGCAAATGTTTATTTTTGCCCTATGTACCTTGCTGACCTTCCCTTCCTAAAGCACTCTTCTCTTGCAGACAATTTCCTGTGATAATTATTTCCTCTTGAGAGGAATTAAGGCTGAGTAAGTAAGCTTGAGGAATAGAGCAGTGTGTAAGTGTGACTGAAATATGACTCAAAATTCAGCTTTCTCCACCTGGAATATTTAAACAGGTGGAGGAGCTGGAAGGTGGATGTAATCCTGCTAAGTGTGGAAAGAGGAGGAAAAGAGCTAGAGCTGGAGATGATCCATGTGGATTTTGTTATGACAGAGGAGGCCAAAGAGTTCAAGGTAGTGGGAACAGCCACCATATCAGTAAAAGTATGGGATTAGAGAGCTGAGGGTGAACAACTGACAAATCTTGTGGCCTCTCTACCAAACAATCAGGTTATGATTTAAGGAGTCTGTGTCTCATGCTTTAATGCAACAGAAGCAAGAAAAATATTTTTGAAGCAGTGAAAGAGGCAGAGGGGAGAAAATCATCAAAAGAAGAACATGATTGAGCCAACAATAGGACAGATGAAAATTAAACTGGATAGAAATATCTGTACATGATTACATAGTTCCTTCCCAGAGTAGGGAAGAAGGAAGTAGGGAGAAGTCTTTTTTAAATTTTTTTTTTTTCTATTTTTTGCTTCACTACAGTTCTAGTGAGTTAGAACAGTGACTTCTTTGGATTAGGCAGATCTGTGCTACCCACTGCCTGTGTGTGGCAAGGAGTTCTCTGTACCATGTACAAGCAGACAATGTCTGTGCAGACTCTTCCTACACGAATACTGAGGGCATCTTGCTTGTTTTATGCTTGAAAGGGAGGTTTGTTCTGTGGTTTGGACTTAATACAATGGATTTTATTTTATTTTATTTTTCTTTTCTACACCATTCGCTGGAAAAAATACATAAAGCACAGCAGCTCTCAGTTAATTTAATTTGATTGCTAGAAGTCTTTGTATGTTCCAAATAAATATTTGGTAGTTGTTTTGCAAAAGAATATTTTTTGGCCCATAGTCTGAGTATGTGCAAGAGAAAGGAAGCTCTGATAGAACCTCATGATGAAAATTCACCACCCCTACTGCCCACCCCCTCCTTGGGATGCTTTTCCTCTTGGAAATGAGAGCAGTGATGACAGAAGAATCTGAGGTATTGAGGGATAATGTGATGGGACTGAGGAGTTAGTGAATTTTGGAAGTGAACAGTGTGGACTCTGAACAGCAGAATTTATGAATGGTGGTTTCTTCTGGTTTTGGTTATTGCAATTACTGTGATGTGCTCAATTCTCCCACCCCTGCTTGCATGCTCATTCTGTCAGATGTTTGCCATCCAGCTTCTGAAGGCTGCTGAGCTGGTTGCTCTCACTGACAAAAAACTCAAACCTCATGATTCAAGGACTAATGTAGGTGGGTTTTTCTTTTCTTTCTTTGTAACTAAACAGTCTTTGACTTGCATCTTTGTTTGGTTTGCCTACTTCGAGCTACTTTATTCAAAGCTGAGAAACAAAGCAGCTGAGGTACTGATGGAGCAGGAAGGTTTGTTCTCCTGTTCGGACAGGGGAATTTAAGGTGCTGGAGCCCAGAAACACAGAATTCTATGAACAAAAATAGATTGCTGTTACCATTTCTGCACTGAAGATCATGGTTTTATAAAAATCAAAACTTATATTTGAGGTCCCAGCAACACATGTTACATGTGCACCCACTCACACTGACTTGACAAGACTTTTGCTTTCTCACAGATGTGACACGATCCCTGACAGACATTCTTCTGTGATGTCACAAGATCATGCTTTGTTTTTCTACGTGATCCTGAAAGAATGTAGAGATATATCTGCTTAAATCTGGATAGGGATAGTGCATTGGCAGTTTAGAAGGTAAAAAGAATATGAGTATACAGGTATAAAGATATAAAAAATATCTTCAACACGTTTTCTGAAACATGATGAATTTTACTCACTTGTTAGGAAAACTACCAGTACAAGCACGATATTAACCTCGATTACTTTAAATTTGGAGGGTGGTTGTGGTCTGCTTGCTGCTTTGACTGTGCATAAGGTAGAAGAAAATTAAACTACCCTCATGCTTCTAAACTATAACCGAGTGATTATTTGCACGTATAGACCTTGGAGTATGGCATAGAGCAGGAATAGATGGCATAGCTGCGAGTGAGAGAAATTTGAGAGAAATTTGCTCCTCAGCTTTCTGGAGGTGAGCTTTTGTTTTACCTACAAAAAAACTAGCTAGGAAAAACTACAGATATGAAACAAGATGTGTGTCAGAGAGGAAACTGAGTAATAGCCAGGTTGTTAGTTCCTCTGAAGAGGCTTAATTATTACAATTCCTGCTGTCAGCTGGGACAATAAAGTTTTAAACTCATCCTTTGCACCATAGAATTGACTTCCACAAAGGGTTATAGAGGAAACATCTGCAAGTGGAAAATATCCTGCCCCAGATAATACAAGGAAGGAGCAGTGACTGTATATTTGGCCTGCTCTATGCTTGTTTGATTGCAGATATAGTGCAAAGTCTGTGCAATCACTCGATGCAGGAGTTACAGATACCTCTTCTCTTCTGCCCTTCTAGGCAGTGTGATGTGAGCTTCCTGATTCTCAAAACAGCACTGATGTGTTTTGTTCTTCTTTCTTCTCTTTGCCTTTACCATGTAGTCCAAGTATCAGCAGTAGAGGTCAACACCCCGGAGGAGATGTTTGTGGAGAACGGGACGGACGCAAAGCTCCCATGCACATTCACATCCGTAGAAGTGATCAGCAGTGCAGCATCTGTCTCCTGGAGCTTTCAACCAGAGGGAGCAGCCACTCGTATCTCAGTAAGCACTGGCTGGAGGGGAACAGACCTGGGAGGGGATCGTTGAGCAGTGGTCTTCTAGTTGGTTCAAAGGAGCAAGCAGATGTGGGTTGGACCTTCCTTCATGTGCCTTATCTCTATCACTGTGATTTTAGGGGTTTTTTTTTTAGAGTTGTATGAAAATATCGCAGTCTGCTAGATCCCTGCCAAAGTAGAGTGTGCAGAGACCACAAAATACACTAGTTACTCTGTTAGTCTTAGGAGAGGGATGTTGGTATGGGAGCTGTATGCATGAAGTAGATGAGCATCTGGGAATCTTGTAAATCCTCTGTCCTTTTGCATTTGACTGAATATAGCAGTCACAGAATTTGAATTACCACTGTAATTGCAGTGTTACGTTGTGTATTGTGCATGTTGTTTATTTTGCTTATGTACTGTAAACCTCTGTTTGAAAGGGTTTAAAATAAGACCAGTCTCCCTGGTTTCAGAACAGAATTGAATAGTTCAAATCTGTAAGCAGCTGCATCCTCATATTATAGTTACCTGACAAGTGAAAAATCAGGCTAGCAAGGAACTTAGGCAAATAATATTTGTCTTTGCTCAGTTCCTGTATATTGGGACCAAATGGGCTCAGATCCTCTGGATGTAAATCTTCAAAGAAATGGCTTTGCTAGGTTGATAGCTATCTTCTTCCTTTTCTTCCTCAGACACTTCTGCTTCTTTCTTGTTCCTTGTCCTGAGTGAGAATTTAGAGGAACAAGGAACTCTGGGACAGCTTTGAACCTGTGGGGGGACAGCAGGTTGCTCAGCCTGTGTGTTTGTCTTCTTCCCTCTGCTGCAGACAAGAGCTCAAGTAAACTCTAGGAGCTCTTCAGTGCTCAGAGCAGAGATGATTTGCACTGGTCAAAACCAGTGTGTGAGCCATCTTCAGTATATAGTGCTCTGAAGAACAAGCTTCTGAATTCTTGGTGAAACAAGGATTTAGTTTTGAAGAGGGAGCTCTTCCCATTGGGAATCCAAAGCAGTAGTTGGGCAGCAGCTTAAGGAAGTAGGGCATATTTCCTGCCAGTGTTGAACAGGATGGCTGAAGAGAAGCCATCTGTGTGTTTTCCGCTCCCCATATATCCTGTTTTGCCATTCCTTTTCTGCATTACTGTTCAGTTGTAGGCATACAGCTTCAGCACGTAACATTTTTTTTGGAATTGAAATCAATTCAAGTGTTCCACCTGCATGTGGCTATCAGCACAACTGAAAGAAAAGCAAATTATCTTTGAGCAAAGTGACCCAGCACAATTTGATGTTAATTCCCTGTTTCTTTTGAGGGTCTGGGGAAGATGTAGAGGGGATGTTTATTTATGAGCCCAAATCGTGGCATTGCATAGCTTGGTGGGTGTGAATTTGGAAGATCAATCTCATGATCAGCTTATGTCTGAGCTAAGCCAAATGCTTCTCTTGACAAGGATGGTCCCGTGCTCCTTTAGAATCCCACTGGCAATCTTGTGGCCATGTGGTGAGGCTGACTTGACTGGGAGCTTCCAGTGCTTGTCCCCTTCCCTCACCACATATCCAAAGAAGTCTCATCTCACCTCACATAGGCGAGGGATGGCTCGAGTCACTTAGCTTGTGTTTCAGGACATATTTTACTTCGTGATATCTCCTCCCGCAGGTGAGGACATCTAGGGAGCTGAGGAATCTGCCTCTAGCCTTCTAGACTTCCAGTGGGATGATTTCCCCTGTGCACAGGGGTGTGGTAATGCAGTGCTGCTATGTTAAAGGTTATAGTCCAGCTGGAAAAGCTGCAGACTGAGGCAGAGTCCCTCCAAAATGTTGACAGCTGGCTGTGTGCTTGCCAGCTTTCTACCACATGAAATACTTCGTTGAATTTATGTTAATCTGTAGACAACAAATAAGATTGACTGCAGCAGGACAGATGGCCATAGTGTGCACATGGACAAGATTTGTGCTGCCAAGTGATAAGGCCTGATATTCAGAGTGCAGGTCTGATAGGGTGTAGGAATAGCAAGCCTGAGATCAAGGGCAGGAAAAGGAAGAGGGATAGGAGATGACTTGAATGGAAATATGACTGTCTTGTAGGCAGTCTGTTCTGTGGCAGAGACACTGCTTTGTAAATAAGGCAGGAGAAAGAGGAAGTGGGAATATTGTCCTAAATTTCTTTCATTGTTCTCTGGAGACTGAACTGAAGGGAATTCAGGTTGATTCCTGATTAGGTTTGTCTTGCTGTCTTGCAGGATATCCAATTAAGAAAGAATGTGCTCTTGCACTTCTCCTGCAGCCATGATGCCTCCCTTAGGGTATCCCATGTTTTTGAAAGCAGAGTTGTCCTGTAGAAGTTTATGCCTATCTACTGCTGTAAATTCCAATTTTGGGCAGATACAGTTAAGAAATACTCAGTTCCTTCTTAGTCTGTACTAAAGATGTTTATTCTTCCAAGATTTTTGGTCATGTATAGGGAGTGCAGAGCTCAGTCGCTTAAAAACTGGGAAACAGTTATATTTAGTTACCTGAAGGTTTCTGGAAAACAGCTAGATATACTCTAAATTGGTCATGGGATTTTCTGAGGGGGTGGAAGGAAGGGAGAGTATTGCTTGTTAATTTAGCTGTGGTTTAGTTGCAAGTAACACACAGCAAAACACAAGATGGGAAACTTGGTATCCTTTTTCTGCTAGAATACAGGCAGCTTCCTGTGCCTGAAAGACAAGGAGGGCTGTATTCCAGGACTGTTCTGTCCTCTAATTATTTCCAGGTTACCAAGTTTTTTTCTCTTTCTCCCATCTCCTTGTCTGCAAAACTCTGTCCACTGCAGAACAGAACCCGACCCCCCCAGCCAATCCAACCACAAAACAAATCAAAACCAACAGAAAACTGAAACTTGCAGTCTCTTGTGCTGGTAAGGTTGAGGTACAAGCATGGTTATGTGATCAAGAGGCAACAAGGCAGACTGAAGTGGTGAAGCAGGAGGAGAAAAACCTCAGCTACTGGTTGTGCATATCACAGTTGGCTCTGGGAGAATGCTGTAATAGTGAGAGAAGCACAGTGGCTCCGTACTTGCTAATTGGATTGTTCTTATATCCTCTTTTCCTTGACTGCAGTTTTTCTATTACTCTAATGGGAAGTCATACCCTGGAAAGGACATACCATTTAAAGACAGGATCACTTGGGCTGGAGATCTTAACAAGAAAGATGCTTCTATCACTATATCAAACATGCAGTTCCGGGACAACGGCACGTACATTTGTGATGTCAAGAACCCACCTGACATTGTTGTCAAACCAGGAGAAATCCGAGTTAGAGTTGTGGAGAAAGGTATTCATTCACAGTATATGATTTTTTTTCCTTTTCACTTGTTTCTTTTTTCCCCTCCATTCCTTTTCTAAATCACTTTTATTGGGGGTGGGGGAGTAACCTGGAGGGGACAGCTGTCTTTTTAATTCTCTTCTTCCAGGCCCTAATAATGTAACCATTGTCTGTCAGCTGTTTAAAAACTGTATGTTATACCTTTTTCCACTATGCCCACTAATTCCTGTGGTTTAAACAATTATTAGCAAAAGTTGATGGAAGGCTTGATGAAAACACATCTTCTCATTTTGAAGTCCTATGAATATATTTCCTGCATTGTGCTGCATCAGGGAGTAGGGTGACTTACGAAATCTGGTGAGCAAGGAGGAAAAAGTATCAGACCCTTCTTTTTGAAACCCTTCTGGTATATATAATGGAATGCAAAACTATAAATCTGGTCCAAACACACAGAAAATGAAATGCTACCGTGTTCCTTGCGAAGGTATTTGTGTTGGACGTTGATTCAGTCTCTTTTACTCAGGTGTTCTTAAAGAGTCATGGTGGTTCCTACAAACTTCAGGGCCTGGCTACTTGGAGTCACATGAGGCTTCTGGTTTCCACTTGGTAACATCTGTCACCGTTCAAGAGCACTTAGATTCTGTTTGTCAATTTGGCTCTTTGTTTCCCTTGATCATCCAAAACATTTGGTTGTTCCACCTCAGCTGGAGGTCATCCAAAATGTGATGTTTTTCCTACAGTGAAACGATTGTTACACTAGTTGCATTGCCAAATTTATAATTTATGAAGGGCAAGAATAAATGTTGAATTCATGAATGGCAGTGCTGATGCAGCTGTTCCATTAGTTTTTAATATGTTGGGGAAGATACCTATCTGTGTGTCCTAATTAGAATGATGCTGCTGCTAGAGCAGCTGCATACTCCTGCTCACAGGTCATTCCATGTTCTTATGTAGGCAAGGTCTCTATCTTGTTTTTCTCTTCATGGAGCAGTTTGGGTTGGGTGGTACCTCTGGAGGTCCAGTCACCACTTAGAACTTTGTTTCTTGGAAGTTTGATGCCTGTATAGAATTGTGAGAAAATTAACAGACCCTATGGTAGTTGCTATGAAGAAGCAGTGAAGGAGCTGCTGGTTTGGCAAAGTCAGGCTGTCTTAGAAAAGCCTTTTCAGATTTTAACCCAGGTTAAGCAACAAATGACTGACTTCAGTACACTAATTCAGCTGATATTTTTCAACAGGATTGCATGCAGGCTTCCCCATAGGAGGGGCATCTGAAAGAGAATCTCTCTCTGATTCTGAATGGAGCCCTGTATTTGAAATACTTCGCACCATCAGAAAAAAATCTGCAACAGTTCTCTTCAGATTCTTAGAAAGACTGTGAAAATGGGTTCTTCTAATAGGTTGTAACTCATCCTGAGCTGGAGCAATTTTTTCAATTAGAATAAATACATGATGACACTTGTGCATATTGGTTTTCTACTATATATACATCTAATGGTTCTGAATCGTACATCTGATGTAACTGTTCAAAGCCACATTCATTCTTTGCACATTTAAATGATCTGATAGGTGATAGGTTTTGGGTTAAACATTTAATAAGTTCCATGGGGGCCTAAGTTTTAAACATTGCCAAAGTAACCCAGCTGATTCTCACTGCAGTACCTACACGGTGTTTGCCCAAACAGCTCTATCAAGTGTGTTGGAAGAATTCTGTTGGGTGGGATGAAAAGCAAGACTGTTTTTTCAGTAGACTGTCTGATTCTGGAAAGGACTACCATTTGAAGCCTAAACAACAGAAATTCATAGGGAATTCCAAGCTCTTACATTAGGCTGACCCTGCTTGTAACAGAAAGCTACTTCACACTATGTTCAAGACAGCCTGTGTTACCTGGAGGTGGTTGATCTTTGATCTGAACATACATGGGGGTAAAAATTAGAATGGTATGAAAATCTTTACACTTAAGAGCAATGGAAACTTACCTTTCCTGCCTGTTTCCTACAACTCATACTGTCGTGCTCTCAGTGAAATGGGAATTGCTCTGAATTTCAGTAATAATCAGTGAAATGTGTTCTCTGAATGGCTGGATTTTTGGTTTGTGTTGAGCTGTTAACTTAAATATTGGCTTTCAGAGCTGGTGTTTGGTTATGTAGCTGGAACTGTCTTTCACAACAAAGTCATTGGCTGCTCTGGAAGTGCTTATGAGGAATTCGTGTAACTGTGGAATGCTGGAAAATACAAGGACCATTTTCTGAAAAGCAATAAAGCCAGTTTCACATGCAAACACTAGCAATTTTTTTATACAGTCTGAAAAACACTTGCTACCAAGATCTAACTGCTGTCCATCACTCAGATTCAACCAACCAAAAAAACCCTCATGAGTCAAAGAAGTGACAAAACTATCAGAATTGTAATATTCTTTCTGTAGATACTCTGCACTATAGTTTTGGATTGTCACTTGCTTCCTTGCTCTGATAAAATGTGTGTTTTCTGGGGTGCAGGGCAGCAGCAGGTCTGCTATCAGAAATACATGTCTTCTTTGATGCTTTTACAGTTATTCCTGTACTTTTGGAAAGCTGAAAAAGCACAGAAACTAGGGAACTCCTTATATGCCTCAAAAAAAACCCCTTCATTTTTCAATGAGCCTCAAATCCAATCACATCTTCCGTATCTGAATATCACCCCTTGTAGGATTCTCTTCCTTAATAGCAGATGGATCCCTAGGCTGCTGAAAGGCTCTGGAAAGAATGTCTTCCTCTAAGTTGTGGTGCTCATATCTTCATTTTTAATTTCTTACTAAGACTCTGAATTCCCATATTGCTGGGAAACTGCATGGAAATGCAGTGAAATGCATTTCAGGCATGAAAGCTGTTGCTGTGATGTTTGGCTGAATGATGTTACCATCAGTGAAACAGCCAGAAGTCGGGTAGCCCTTCTGCTGAGAGTCACTGAATTCCAAAGGAATGGTACAAAATGTAATCCCTGTTTTCTCAGTATGGTGCCTCTGCTTCAGGGTACTGCTGGTCTGTGGTCCCTGCTGGAACAATTCCAGTAAAGGGCAACAAAGGTGGTTAAGGGACTGTTCCACCTTTCATATGAGGAGAAATGGAGGAAGCTGGGAGCGTCTGGCCTGCAGAAGAGAAGAAAGACTCAGGAGGATCATCTCATTAGTATTCATATACATTGATAGCACCTAAAGAAGACTGAGCCAGGCTCTTCAATGGTGCCTAGTGACAGGACAAGAGACAATTGGCATAAGTTGCAACAGGAAATTCTGTCTGCATTTAAACCCCCACATTTTTACTGTGGTTGAACACTGGACTAATGTATTGGTTTTGCATGGCCTGGTTTTGTGTAGCAGGGATCCACAGAGGTGGCTGGCTCCTGTGAGAAGCTGCTGGAAGCTTCCCACCCTGTCTGGCAGAACCAATCCCTGATGGCTCTGAGGATGGACGTGCTGCTGCCCAAACTTGGGCCAATCAGAGAAGCTGGTAGCACCTCTGTGATGACATATTTAAGAAGAAAATCAAAAGAAGGTCACAGGGATTTTTCCCTCTAGTCAGAGAAGAGGAGGAGGTGAGAACATGGGAGGGAAAACAACATGGTGACACCAAGCTCAGTGGAGAATGAGGGGAAGAGGTGCTGCAGGTACCAGAGCCAAGATTCCTCAGCAGGCAGTGGTGAAGCAGCTGTGCCCCTGTGCAGCCCATGGGGATCCATGGGGAATGCAGAGATCCACCCACGGCCCCTGGGGGAGGTGCCCATGCTGGAGCAGGTGGATGTCTGAAGGAGGCTGTGATCCAGAAGACCCAGTGAAGAGAGAGGGCCCTTGCTTTCAGGCTGGAGCAGCCTGGCCTTGGAGGACTGCACCCCATGAAAGGAGAGACCCCATGTCGCAGCAGTTTTGGGAGGGCTGTGTGCTCGTGGGAGGGGCAGGGTAAGGAGTCCTTGCAGCAGAGTGGCCCCACACCAAAGAAGTTCACAGAGAACTGTCTCCTGTGGGAGTGACCCCACAGTCTCACAGGGGGAGGACTTCTCTCCTGGAGCAGTGGGGAAAAAACTCTGGGATGAACTGACCAGAACCCCCATGCCCTTTCTCCCTGTACTGTCAGTGGGAAGGAGGGAGGGGCTGTTTTAAGGGCTTATTTTACTTCTCATTACCATCCTCTGATTCTGTTAGAAATAAAATCACTTTGAAACTAAAGTTGAGCCTGTTTTGCCCTTGAAATATTTCTCCTGATCCTTATCTCACTCATGAAGCCTTTGTTAACATTTTTTTTCTTTTCCCTCCTTTGCCCAGGTGTGGCAGGGGAGGGTGAACAAGCAACTCTTGTGGGTGCCTGGCATGGGTGCCAGTGTCCAACCACGATGACTAGGTTGCCTGAAGAGTTTCCCATCCTTGGAGATAGTCAAATCCAAAGTGGACAGAATATTGAGAAAACTGTGCTACTTGGCCCTGCTTAAGCAGCGGGTTTGGACTAGACAATCTCAAGACTGATCCCCTCCAACCTCAACAATTCTGTGATGATCAGATGCAGGTGTCTGAGACAGAATTTCTATGTAGGTGTAGGTTTTGCCTGTTGGATCTTTAGCTGATTCACTTGTATTTGGTAGAAGTAGCTAGAGTAGCATGAAGTCTTGTAAGAAACTCTCTGGCTTGAGATGTTCCTTGTGTTAACCATGATGTGGGGGGAAGGAAAGGACTTAGTTTCTCATTGGGAAAAGCTGTAATGGTAGTCTGTGCATTCTTTGACTTGTAAGTATTTTGTACTCATTCTTTGATTGGCTTGTGTTTCTGGCTGCTCTTTTTTGGCCTACTCTGCCCCAAAATAATATTAGGGGAAAACGTGAGTAAAGCAATACTGTGTTCTTCTACGTGTTTTCCTGGTATTGTACAATGATCCTGACTTATGAAGGGAAAAAATGAGTCCATAAAAATGTGCAGGGCTGTATTTTGAGACACCAGAGTCATGTGTAAACACTACTAAGAGTGATCCTGAGTAGGAGCTCTGCTGTGTGCTGCATGCTCCCTGGAGAACACCCAGCATTCAGTACTCCTAGTGGGTTAGTGATGTGCTGTGTCCAAATCTGCTTTCAAGCGTGCCTGCCTTTTCCTGTTGACCTCGCTGGGAACTGCCAGATGGCTGTAACCTGTTTTTTTTCCCCCTTCAGATACAAAATGAAGACAGGGTTGTCCTCATTGTCACTTGTGTTCCCTGACATGTAAAATCATTTGGTTCAACATGAACTCTCTCCTGCAGGACGGTGACATTAAGAACACTCCTGGTGTGCGCTCTGTTCATATGTTACTCTGCTGGCTGCCTGCTGCCACTGCCACTTAGGCTGCATGCTGTAATTTCTGGGTATTACATTAGTGCCTCCTGCTCTAAATGAATCCAGGCTCAGAGGCATTTGTGAATTGCACTTCTGTTGAGCAGGGAATGCAGAAGAGTTGAATGTTTTCTCCCTTCTCTCTGCAGACAGCCTGCCTGCGTTCCCCGTTGCCACCGTGGCAGGGATAGCCATCGGTACGGTTACAGGTCTCTCATCGCTCATCTCTATTATCGTGTGTCTTGTCATCAGAAAGAACAACTCTAAAAAACGATACTCTGGGTAAGAGATCTCCCTCCTCACCCTCCTCCTGAAGGCTGATGTGAGGAACAGCAGCAGGATCAGAGGGAGGGCTTAAAGGGGAGTAGGAGTTGTTTCAGCCAAGCCTTGGCAATCACAGCTAGAGATAGGTATGGTCATGTGGAAATGTGATCATCTGCCTTTAGTGATTATCAAGTACTGTGCTTGAAGAGACCTACTGACCATGAGTTGCACCCAAAAATCACTAGGTGTTCAAGTTGATCCCCAGACACAAGATATATGCCCTCAGAGCATTTAATCCAAGATCCCCCTAGCTCTGGTGTATTCCCCCTCCCTCCAGCTCTACTTTCCTTACTGTCTCCAAAGGAAAAGCACCACACATGCACTTTTAAGGAATGCTGTGTGTTGAGATTGTTATTGTGAAATTGTTGAGGACTGGTATTTTCTGTTACCAGTGCCTGCCTCCTAAGCCTAGACCAAAATACTTGCCAAATACTTGCCAAAACCCCCTTCATCACCACGCTTGAAAGTAAGAAAGGAGCCACTCTGCATCTATTCTCATTCGCTGTTTTTTGTTGTTAGCATCCCTGCAGGGATTTTAGTGTTAGGGGGATAACCCTAAATCGAAGTACAGTTCTTTGAGTGGGCATATGAAAAAGCAACAAGAACTGACAAAGGCAGATGAGAGTCCTGTGGTGATGAAACTTGCTGCTGGTGGAGGAGGTGCTTCCTTTTTTCTCCTCTTTAATTAGCTGGTAATTTGCTTCTCTAAGAAAGAATGAAAATTATGTGTGTTGTCTTAGAAACAATGCCAAAACATACAAGTTTCTTCTGTTCTTTGCCCAACAAATATTCCTGCTTATTGCAGGTTCTTTGGGTTGCCTGTGTGATAAAAGAAAATAACTCCAAAAATAGGCTTGTGGGGATTTCCAAATTAAACTTTGCCCTGTCCTTTTCCCAGTTGGAGAGCTTAGACAAAGTGAGTTGGCTATTGCCCAATGGTAAGGCTAAATGCAGCAAGGGTGGCTGTGTGTGCTCAGAATTGTGTGGAAAGCCTGGTTTTCCCTTTCTGCATGTGTCCTTCCCCTAAGAACTGAAAAGAACCCTGCAGTGTCATGCACCAGCAGTGTGCCTGAGGTGGCCTGCTTTCCCTGCTTTCCACTGACCTGCTCTCCAGTGTCTTCCTGCTGGAGGACACCTGTTGGTGCTGAGCCTGGAGCAGTAGTTCATGCACTGTGATTTCTTATAGCAGATTTAACTACTCTCTTGAGAAGGTAATCTCTGAGGTTTAAATCCTGCTTTCACTGACCATGCCAGCTCTGCATGATGTGTAGAAAGGAACCAAGTGTGCTGTGACCCCCTCCAAACTTACAGACTGTCTTCTACGTGATGCTAACCCAGTGTGTGGTGGTGAAGAGAAGCACTTACTCCTAGATAACCATTCTGCCTTGAACTGAGGTGGGCTGGGGCTCTGCGTGGCAGCTGGAATTCCTGCATGGTCACGGTATCCATTCATGCTCTGACTTTGGTGGTTTGTTTTGTTTTGTTTTTTTTTTTTTTCCTTCTGCCTTGGTGTGCTGGGATCGGATCCTGCTTACCTTCCTCTCCTTACAGAGATCCTGATATAGACGCCAGATTGGGAATGTAACAGGGCTGGGTCTTCTCTTCCAGTCCCACTAGACACCATGGTAACTAATCAAGTTGGTGGTTGCTGTTAATACCTGTGTGTGTGTACACATTTCCTCTTCCTTTGCTGACTAACCAGCTAGCGCTCTACTAACATCACTGTAATTTGTGCTGGAATCTGTTGGCAAAGGGATGATGCATTTCACTGGGTGCTTGGGTTTCATTGTCTCGTGTCTGACTGGGGTGGAGTTGTTTATCCCAGATGGTGTCCCTCCATCTCTTCCAACTGTGAACTTGCCAGTGCATTGACTAAAGCACAGGAAATTCAAGCGCTTTCTGTGTCAAAATAAACATAAATTCCCTGTAAGTATTCCTCTGGCTCAGACAGCTTGGGTGTTGGAAAACTTGCAGGGATCTAAGTGCATTAGTTCCTTAATGAATGATAACATTTAGATAGTGTAGATCTGAAGAGTTTTGAGCATAAAATAATTAATGATTACATAATTTTGGTAACAGAAAGCATACATTGTCTCTGAGATAGTCAAGACCCCTTGCCATGATGGCTGGGGTAGTATTTTTTTTTAAATTCTAACTGCTACATGTATAAGGAGCTACAAAGGGTAAAAAATGCTTGCCCTGTGAGGAGGTGGTCTGCTTAATGTCACTGTCCTCATTTGTTTCTGTACTCACTTTATACACTGTCTACAAAGACTGAGGGAAACGGATGCCCAGTGGTCAGAGGACTGTGGTAGCAGAGGGCATTCCTGTGACTGTTGCCAAGGAGGTGGCTACTTAACTCTCCTGGGTGCTTTGGTACAAGAAGGTAGACCAAGCTAATACTGAGAGAGCCATCACTGCATTGCCCAGAAGTCACTAACTTTAAGGGCATTTGCACTGTGGTATTAATTTTTCTGTCACAGGCTTGTTTTCTTTTCAGTCCTGCTTCAAACAGATGAAAAGAAGCAATCAGAGGGTGAAAACCAGCTGCTTTCTTTTGGGGTTGTTGGTTCTTAACACAAGAAAGTTTTTGTTTGAAAACCAGGATTAGATATTCAAGTAGCTATATGAGGGCACATAGCATAAATGACCTGTGTGACTCTTGAGTAATTGCTCCACAGACTGGAGTCTCCTGGGAGAATTATTTTGGGCTCACAGCCTAACTATAAAAGCAAGGAAACTAATGCAGAGTTGGGTAGGAAGTACCTTGCTATCGTAGAGAGAGCTGATGGCTCTTGCAAGTGTTGGCTCTAACTGTAACACTGGTACAACACTTGCCTGAGTGAGTGGGATCGTTTAGCTGCTAGTTAAAGGATAATTGCTGTTTACCAGTCTTAACTGAGAAGAGAACACATGATTTTAGAGAGGCTGTGTTGAATGAGTGTATCTAAGAACCAGGGGTTGTGGAGGAGCTGCTGTCCTATCTTAATAGCTGCTCCTTCCTGTTGCTTACCAATGACACTCAGAGGAAAGACAGAGAAATGTCTCTGGAGAGATGGAGAATTGTGTGTGTTTATTTCAGAATCCATTATGTTCATTTTTTTACTTTGGCGTAACCTGCCACATTTCATCTTGCCATCATTCGTCTTTTGTTTTTGTTCCCTTTTTTTTTTGTTTTTTGTTCGTTTGGTTTTTTCTTTTTGTTTTGTTGTTTTGTTTTGTTTTTCGTGTGCCTCTTGAACATTGTCGTGCAAACTCTGCTCTGCCACCTCGTCAGCTGCAGTACCTCTGAGAGTTTGATGTCTCCGGTTAAGCAGGCTCCGCAGAAGGCGCCCTCCGACACAGAGGGCCTGGTAAACAGCGTGCCCGCCAGATCACACCAGGTAAACTGCTCCTGCTGCTCCCCGAGGCAGGATTCCCCCCCAGCCTGGGGCAGCTGCTGTGGAAAACATCCAGGCAGGGTGGGCTTTGTGCATTAAGGGCTGTCTGCCGGTCAAAGTGAGTGCGCTGGACGAGGGGCGCGCAGTAAGCTGGCACTGGTGAGCTCTGCTGTAGAGGGCTTGGTGCAGTTGAAAGAGCAATATCTTCATATTAGCTGAAATGGAGTTTTATGCCCTTTTCATACTAGATTATTAAGAAAACACGGTTCTGGTCTTGTGCATTAACATACACAGGTGGTAGTGAAGTGCAAGGATGGAGAGTGGCCAGTGAGTGTTTGTTTAACACGGACGCAATACAATGTCTGTCAGAGATGGATCACCCCATAAAGCTGCCTGGTCTGTTCTGGGATGGTAATGGGGAGGAATTTGCCTTGCCCTCTCATGCTCCATGGCGCCTACTTCCTTCAAAAGGGGAGGAGCCAGATGCTGGCCAGTTTGCAGATGACTTGTGCTGCTGAGAGCTCTCTTCTCCTGAGCCTCCCAACTTTAGCGGGCTTGAAAGTGCCACTCGTTGTACTTGCTGCAGCTGGCAAAGTTCTACTGACTTTGGAGGGGAAAAGTGGCTATTATCCAGACTTGGCATCCCATGGGAGGGGACTGCGTAAGTCAGACAGGGATTTTATGCAATGGGTCATTACCTGTTAGTAGTACATGATTTCCTTACTTGGAAGCTGTTTCTTCCCTGTTGATTTGAGTATTCCTATTTTTCCTGTGAAGATACAGGTCCTGAGAGAGTTTAAGTTCAAAATGGACTTTTTCTTAATTAGCCACCTTTTAGCAAGTGGCTGCAGTGTAGTGTGTGCAAGTTAATACCTGGTTTCTTAATTTCTCCTGACAAAATAATGGAGATATGTGTTAATGTATTAACACTACAGGAAAAAAACCAAATGTGCTAACAGTCAGCTCAGTAAAGTCAAAGCTCCTACTCTGCTGGGCTTCAAGGTTTGGTTTTGAAATGCATTTTGTTCTGGGCCATGCAGTATTTCCAAACTTTTAGCACACTAGCCCACAAAGCTGCCTTCTGCCTTCAGAGATCAGTTACTCAGAGAGGCTATATAATCAGGATTTAAATATAGTCAGATTTTGACTGGAATAGGTCTTGTAGCAGCAGGCTGTCTGTAAGGCCTGGATAAAACTTGTCTTTTCTAGATCATGGGAGATGCTTCTGGAATGGGTGAATGACACACCATTCCCACCATCCCCTCCTTCAAAAAAAAGGAAAAAAAAAAAAAGATTTTGCAAAACCAGCACAGTGGGATTTATGATACAGTAGCTGTTGGAGTCAACATCCATAGGTCAAAAATCCAAAAAGTTTTATCTACTTATTGTCATGGCATGAAGGAGTACTTGCAAGTGCCCTGAGAGCTACACACAGATGCTATTCTGTGCTTGTACCTTGAAAGCAAAAATACTCCAATGTTTTGGTGTGAAAACTTGTGGTGTCCTCACCTTTCAATGTCCCCAGGGTTCTGAGTCTCAGTGTGCTGGAAGGAGCAGCAGAGTAAATCTGAAGTTTTGGATGTTAACTCAGAATTAGATGTTAACTCAGAATCAGGGTGCTTTTGCCCTTCTGTAGTCACTCCAGTCTGTGTCTTCATTGACAGAGTTCTCCCTGGAAGTAAGTTCCTAAAGGAAAACACAAAGTGTGAACACGTTTGAAATCTTTCATCACATACAAGGAAAACCTGGTGTTTCTTGGTAATCAAGAAATGAGTTGTGTTATGTATGTGCAGGTGAAAGGCAGATGCTCATTCCTAGCAGTTCCCAGAGCTGTTGCAGGCTGTTTGCTGATTCAGGCACACTCTTGTCTCTTGGAATGCCTGGCAGTTTTAGACCAGTGGTTCCCACCCTCAGTGCCGTGGTCAAACAGCAGAGGCCTGGGGTCTCTTCCTTGTAGCTTTTTTACAAGGTAGGATGTGTAGGAAGTGAATGAATGCTTTGTACTTCACTGGTGGAAAAGAACTGTGAATACAAACAAAACTGCCTCTGCAGGTTAGAAACAGTAACAGAAGTGTTTGCTCTTAGAGTGATATTTGAATTAATTAAATGAAGATTATTAATTTTTAAATTTATGTGTCAGTTCAAGTGTCCGTGGTGGAGTATTTATCTGCATCACATCTCAGCTGAAAGTGTGCTGAGCCTTCACTTCCTTTGTGTTTGGAGTGCCAGTTCCTCAGGTGTGGACCTTGCTTTCTGGAGTTTGCATATCTGATTCTGTGAGTGTTCAGCTGCTTGAATCAGCTCTGCTTGTTTTCACTATGCCCTCCTTCTCAGCAGGTATGTTCTGTCCTGTCAGATTTGTCTGTGGTGGTTCTTGTCCATGCCATCATTCTCTAGTTACTGCTGTTCTACCAGGACTGTTACTTGCGTGGGTACGAAATGATTTACAGTGAAGGCAAGAACTACATGGATTTCCCACATGGATGTCCTTGTTTGGATCCCAGGACCCTGAGAAGGAGCAGTTTGTGATGCCAAGAATCTTGATTGAAATTTCAGATAATTTTCCCAGAGCCTGAAGCTGTGGTAGTTGCAACATCATTCAAGAATGGGAAATTTGAAAATTCTATAGACTCCTGTTGGACCGTGGTGGTCTAACTTTGTAATTCCTTTTTCTTTGCTGTAACTTGCAATTTATGACTCTGCTGACAAACTCTTAGCAGGTACACCTGCTACTCTTTGCCCTTCAGTTCTGAATGGAAAAATTACAAGGCTTTAGGAAATGCTGGTTTTATATTAGCAGTGCTGGTCTCTTTTCTGGTTCTGAAGAGTCAGAATGAGCTTACTTGGGATTAGATGAAAGTTCTGAATTGTTTAGACTGCTTTTAAAATGGCACAGGCAACACTTATAGTGGGCTAGAGAATCAATGGGCAGCAAATCAAATAGATGAGCACTGCAATAAATCCTTGGTCCCTTCTTTTCTCTGTGTTGGCTATCTACCACTTTTTTTAGGTAAACTGTTTTTTAGGCTGACAGTGAACACATTGAGACAATGATAGCTTGGTTTGGATCAGCTGATCACACCAGTCAGTCTCTCCATACCACTAACATGCTGCTTGCAGCACAGTGACTATATTTAAACTGGCAAAAACCCAGTACAGTGGTAACTGATAATGAGTGAACTCCACTGGTAGACAATTGACACATCAGAATTACTTGAACAAAATTTGGAATGTCACAGTGAGTACTTTATCCAGTTAGATTTTTTATTTTTATAATTTTTTTTAGCTGATAGTGCTCTCAAGCTGAATTTATCATACCCTTGACCTCTGGCCGCAGGCAGATGAGATTTCCAAAATTTCTTGCAATTAAACTTCAGGGTTACTTTGCCTTGAAGTTTATATAGACACTGTGATCTGATTGGAATTAGTAATCTCAGTACAATGTTGGAGACCAGAACAACATGAAAGCAGATAGCAGAGAATTTTTTTTTTAAAGTGGCTGTAATGAGATTTGAAATCTAGAGTTTTCTAGGAGATCAGTGTCCTTTTTTTCCATTTTCTCAGTGTGTTGTTTATATTCAGGGTTTTATACCTACTTGCAAGTTTTCACCCTTCACTCCATCTTCTTCCTCTATTCTTTATTACTTTGGAAATACTTTATCCAGAAGAAAGAAAATGTGGATTTAAATTACTTCTGAAAGAGAACAAGGTATTTATCAGGTGTGAGCTTTGCCACTGTGCTGGGGGGAAAACAACTGTGCAGGAAAGTACCTGTGGTCCTTCAATGGCTTAATCTTCTGTACATAAGGTCTGTTTTCATCTCTGGCTCATAATTGCTGTGGAAAATAGAGGGAAAAATTTCTGTGTCAGGTCTGTACAAATGTTTCCTAATTTGTCAGGATTCCAAAAGAAGGCAAGAAGGAGGTAGGGGAGTGCCAGTGAAGGCTTCTTTTTCCTGGGACATAAGGGAAACCAGAACAGTTAAATGGATGAAAGGATTTGAAGGAAAAACTGCTGAAAAAGCCACAACCAAACTAAAAGCTCTCACTTTTTAATTCCCCCCACTCATCCCCAGATAGGACAGACCCTTTGCCTCCTGCATGGGGTGTGTGGTCCCTCTGCTGAGGTCACCTGGGAGGTGGTGGCAGCCCTGTGCTTGCCTCAGTTGAGGGGGCTCAGTGTGGGAACTGCAGCTCTCTTGCCATCCAGGTCCCACCTGTCCTGCTGGACCTCTGCTCTGTGGAGGCTGCAGTCCTGTCCTCAGCCTGTCCCCAGTAGCTGCAGTTGGCTTTCCCTGGGCTATATTTTAGAGGATGTGGTGTCTTAGAAAGCGTTCATACGTTCAGCTGACAGACAGGGCTGTAATGTCCTCCCCTACACCTTGGCAAATGTCACGAAGATGTGAGGCCGTGCGTGCCCAAGGTGTCTGTGAGCTGCTGCTGCCTGGGCTGGCTCAGAAGTCAGGTAAGAATTCTGTATTGCTGCACCATTTTAGCACTTCCTGGCTCACTGCTGTGTAAGTCTTGGCCCTATCACTGGCTTGGGCAATGACTTGAATCACAGAGTGGCTGCAGCTTTGTCCTGTCCCTCGTTATCCAAGTGGAACACCTATGCTGGGATTCACAGGACCTGAGTAGCAGTTTGGCAAGTACACTCTGCTGTTGACTGGTAAACCTCAAGTTCCTCTTGAACAGTATTAAATCTGGCATGCATCTGACTAAGCCACATGTTTTTGCTCCATAGCACATAAGAATTGCTGCTTTTCAGAGCAAGGGATCCTAGATTTTGCTTTCTGTGACAGCAGGCAGTTTTGGAGGGAGGCAAGGGTGCTGTTTGGCATGCTCCTGAGAGGAGAAAGGTGGCAGACTAGAGCTCACGTGCAGCTGAGGGTTCATTCCACCTGCTTCCAAGTGCCGTTCGCAGTCATAAAAGCTCTGTGGTGTTGCTTTAGCTTTCATCTTGCTGCAGCTCCCCTGGAAGTGAGGGGCAACATGGCCCGTTTTGAAAAAGCCTGATTGTGCCTGTTCCTTGTGTCCCCAGGGCCCAGTCATTTACGCGCAGTTAGATCACTCCGGGGGACAGCACAGCGACAAGATCAACAAGTCAGAGTCTGTGGTCTACGCCGACATTCGGAAGAACTGAGATCCTCAGCTATCCAAAGGACAACACACATTCAGACTGGAATTGCTTGAGCAAGATTTGACCCAGAGAACTCACATGTGGCCTTTGATGCCTAGGCTAGGACCAATGCATGTGCATACAGAGGGAGAGATATATATGTATTGTGTGTAAATAGTCTATTTAATCGTACAGAAGTGAGACCAATGTTGCATGTTGAAATGCGGTAAGAATTTTGTTTATAAATTGCCAATATCTTTTTTTTTTTTTTTTTTTTTTTTTGTATCTTGTGTGACGAGAGAGAAAGTGAAAACTCGCATCACAATTTTAAAATATTTTTATCTTGATTATTAATGGAGAAACTGGAAGATGCCTGAAGATTCTAGATTTACCTGGAGATTCTTTTTTTCTTTGCTTATAGGGCCTAACTTCTTTTGTTGAGGTGACTATAAAGAAGACATCTTCTTTATATTCAGAGTTCTTTATGTATACAGGGTATTTATCTTTCCTTGGTCAGATTCTCAGTACAGGCTGCCTTCTCATGTAAACTTGACCCTCTCACTTGGTCTTGTAAGCCAAATTGTGACTCCTAGATATCAAAAATGTATGTCTTAGCAGTGTGAGTGAAGAAAATCTTTAGGCCTACCTGACCTGTGTAATGTGGGTCACAAAACTGTTTACTTCTCGATGAGCCCAGCTATTCAAGCCTAGTCCTTTAAGGTGCAGGGATAGTGTTGATCTAATGAATTTTGTGAAATGGTAGTTTACCTGTGAAAACAAAGGACATAGCGAGTTAAAGGCATAGGAAGCTGTAGCTGTAGGTGGTTACCTCAGACTCTGTTGAACCTTTCCATGAAATATTTCTTCCTCAAAGCTCTGTCATTTCATGTAAGCATTAAAAAGGGCTCCAAGGGATCTGGAAGCTGTAGTACTCCCATACCTCTCTCCCATGGCTCCATTATGCCACAGTCACCTCCTTGGAGATGCTTTATCTGTTCTCAAAAGCTGTAGTGGAGGCTGAACAACTTTCTGGAGGAAATCTAGGGCTCTTTGGGTTTTTTGATGTGTGTTTGTTTTGGGGTTTTTTTGTGTAACCAATATTTGCATGGAAGATGCAGATGGGCAGTTTATTTCCTTCATCTCTGCAAGTCTGCTGCTTAAATAGAATTCTTCAGCCTCTTGTTTGTAGGTTAAACTCCTCCTAGATTGTTAAGGATCTCTGCTGATGAGGATTTCTTTTGCTGACCCATTGTATCCTGAAATCTGGTGCTCAAAACTAGAAGTGGCCTTCCAGCAGAGATCTTCTCAAAGTGGCATATAGAAGAAGGATTTTTGTTTCATACATCTTAATGTGGTGGTTTTGTTTTGGGTTGTTTTTTTTTGGGCAGTAAATAATTTTCAGTTTGGTCTATCATAACTCCTTTTCTCTAATTCTTACCCATTTCCTAGTTCAGTCTGTTTCACAGAATCAGTCCCAGAAGGGTTGAGGTTGGAGGACCTCTGGAGATCATTCAGGCTTCCTCAAGCAGGGTCAGCCAGAGGAGACTGCCCAGCACTGTGCCCAGTTTTAAGCATCTCCACAGATGGGAGCTCTACAGCATCTCTGGGCAGCCTGTTCCAAAAAAACTCAAGCCCATATTCCACTCTAACACCAAGTATGTGAAAAATAGTTACAGGCCCATGGCAGACCCTTTCACAACCTTATTAGATAATCCTTTGATTATGACAGTGCCATTTTAATAACTATAATGTGTATAGTGGGTTGTTTTTTTTCCCCTAAAAGGTTAGGTATGCCAACACTGTACTCTTTTCATCAGGATCAAACTTTACTGGTTTCCTGACAACAGCTGTCTTTATTAGAAATCAACAGCTTTGTTTTTGTATACACACACACTGGGTAGGTCTTAGGATATTGTCCTCAAAGCCAGAACCAGCTTCTTAAAACTGAGGCTCGGAAGGAAACCATGGATTAGTTTATTCTGCCATATGTCAGTTGCTAATCCTGCAATATCTGAATTTGTGTAATTTATCTTCCAAGACTTGGCTGGTATCAAAAGAAAGGGCATGTTTCAGTTTTAAAGGAGGTTTTTAAGGCATCAGTTTTCAAGTATTTGCCAGATCTCATAGGGAACTGAGACACCAAGCTGTGGCTAACAGCTCTGTAAATATTTCAGCATTTTATTTTTTGGCAATAACACATATAAGATGAAAAACGGACAAATTTCTTCTTCACAGGAGACCTTTAAATATCTTTTTCTACTTCATGGATTAAGCAGGGTTTTTTTAGCAAGACTCCACATGAAGGGCTATGGTGCTTGTACCCAGTGCTGGAAGCTGACAGAGTGGGACCTACTTATCCCAGAAATGCTCAGGGGTAGTTTGTCCCCTCAAGCTTCCATCTGTTGATAAGATCCACTGTCTTGGTTGCTGCAGTGCTCATGTTGCCAACTGTAGTCAGGAAATTCTTTACTCAGAAGATGGTGAGGCCCTGGCACAGGTTGCCCAGAGAAGCTGTGGATGCCCCATCCCTGGAAGTGTTCGGGGTCAGGTTGGATGGGGCTCTGAGCAAATTTGTTTGATGGAAGGGGGGTTGGAACTGGATGATCTTTAAGGTCCCTCCCAACCCAATTCAGTCTGTGATTCTGTGGTTCTGTAGGATCTTCTCAAGTGCTGAATTCTGACCTGGCAGCCAGGACATTCCTGTCCTGGGGGGGCACCAGGCACAGCATCACCAGTTGGGCAAGGGAGGGGATTATCCTGGGGTGGCCTCACCTCCAGTCCTGGGGGCAGTTTTGGGTGCCACAATATAAAAAAGGCATGAAGCCATTGGAGGGTGTCCAAAGGAGGCCAGGAGGATGGGGAAGGGCCTGAAGGCAAAGCCTTCTGACAAATGGCTGAGGTCACTTGGTCTGTCCAGCCTGGAGGAGATTGAGGGCAGTCCTCATTGTGGTTTTCAACACCCTCATGAGGGGAAGCAGAGGGGCAGGCACTGCTCTCTTACTCTGTAACCAGTGACAGGACCCAAGGGAATGGCATGAATATGAGTCAGGGGAGGTTTAGGTTGGATATCAGGAATATGTTTTTCACCCAGAGGGTGGTTGGGCACTGAACAGGCTCCCAGGACAGTGGTCACAGCACCAGGCCTGACAGAGTTCACAAACTGTTTGCACAATGCTCTCACCCCCACAGGGCGTGACTCCTGGGGTGTCCTGTGCTGGGCCAGGGGCTGGACTCAATGGTCCCTTCCAACCCAGCATATATTATGATTAAGATCAGGAGGAATCCTGCTGCTGCTGCTTTCCTTATCTATCAGGCTGTTACTTCCCAACATTTATTTTATGCTTAATAAAACTAATGCTTTGGATGTGGTTGATGGAGAAACTTGATTTTGATCTGCCTGTGTTCATGACTGTGCATCACCATGTTTCTCCCCCAGCATTTTTGAGTAAGAGGGAGAATTGTGATGAATGTGGTGATCAGAAACTTGCTGCTATGAGAAGATGGGGCTGGCCTTGCCTCTGAAGTCTGCTACTAATGTTTGCTTCTTTTCCTGCTGGAATGTACTGGAAAATCTGAGCACAATTTTGATGTGGTGCTAACTTTAGGAAGCACACAAATCTGGTGCTAACTTTAGGACTGATCTGGTGCTAACCTTAGGAGACACACTGATCTGGCTGATTTGAACTGACTTAAGGAGACATCTCCTTGCATGGCTTTTGTCTAGCTACAGGTATGTTCATATTGCCTAGACTGAGGAGGCTCCCTGCAAGGCTTCTTGGGTCCTCTCTATGAAGGCAGAATGAACTTGGAAGTATTTTTAAAAAACACTGAACACCTTTTTTAGAAAGAAACAAAAATCTTTCCCCAGGAATGGCAGAAGTCTGAATCGCTCTCCAGTGCCAAGGCTGTTGAGCTTTTTGTGGGGTTTTTTTGTTTGTTTCATGGAGAAGTGAGCAATGTAATTATTAAGTAACATATTCATGCTGAAGTCAAAAAAACTTCAGGCATTGTGAGATAACACTTGTTAACTTTCTGTTCCTCAGGTTATCTGAAATGATTTAATGATATGATAACATGTGCTAATGAAAGGGACTGGTGCTGAGTTGGCTTACTTAGTAAAGTCTCAGGAGACAGAGGACTTCTCTTCCTTGATGGGTAGAGCAAGCAGAGATTTAAGTCAGACAAGGTCATCATATCCTGATGTTCTAGTGACTAGAAGTTTTTTGCTCTGCTGGTTTAATTCTTTGATGCTCTTCCTTCCAGGAGGAAAAGAACAGCTTGTACTTTGAGGAACATGAAGGGTGTTGTCCTTCTCCTATTGTAGTACTGCTGGCAGCTCTTTTTAGCATCATCTCTCCAAAACAAGTGCTGCATGCCAGGCTTGCAGCAGCCCAGAGGAGGAGCAGGCACCTCTCTTGAGGCAGTAGCCAGTGACTAAAACAGCTAGGGGGGTCATTGCTCCTGGATAGTGGACCTGGAAGGGCCTGTGTGATGAAAGACTTGCAAGAAATACTCCTTTATTCATCATGCAAACAAAAATGGGATCAAACTGAAATCTTCCTTATTTTTGATTATCATAAATGAATTTCACGATTACAAATAAGGCATCAAGCTAAGTAAATTGGTAGCTGTACTCAGTCCATCAGTTTCCATGGCTCCTTTTGACTTCAGCAGTTGTTCTGTGAGGAAGATGCTCACCATGTTCACAAAACATTAGCATTAAGAGCCATTACAGGGGGGCAGATACGTCCCTGTAACTCATTGCCTGATGTGTCCTTTATAACTGGAGACTTGTAGGGTTTTGTTTTCTCTCAAAGCTTTATTTGGTTTGTGACCAGAAGAGCTGTAAATGGGATTTTGTACTTTTTAAACCTGTGAGAACTGTCTAGGTAACCATCTGTCTTGTAACTGCAGTAAAGATGTGTATGCAGCTTAAGGGCTGCATTGCCTTAGAGTGGATTCACAGGTCAGGTATGGAGTGTTTGATTTGTGACCAGAATAACTTCACTCTGTATTGGAATCTTGTCTTGGAATTCTACATTATTAGTGTATCTGCCAAGGATCTCAAATATAAAATGTTCTTATTTTATCATAGGTGATGAAAATATTTCTTCGATAAAACTGCCAAAAGAGAAGGTGGGTGGGACTTCTGGGCTGTGGCCATACCTGTGCAGTGTAACATTTTTATATGGGAGACTACAAAACCATATTAACAAGGTTCAGCAATTATTCTCTTCTTTAGGTTTCTCTTTCCCTTCTCTTCACTGCGCTAAAGCTAATAAGCCCTTTCATTTACAGGTATTTTTGCACTCTAAAATATAAGTTCAATGCCTTTGGAGATCAGTGTACTGTGCAATGTTTTCTGTCTCCCTGCAATTCCAACTGTTCTTATGTGGTAAATGTAATTGAAAACATAGACTGGGTACTTTTCTTTTATAAACCTCTGTCCTGGAGGTGTGCAAGACAACAAACACCTGTAAGACAGGTGTATAATCTATGTGAGGGAGCTAGATATGCATTGCATGGCCTGATTACATGAAGAGCCAGTGTACCAACTGTTAGTGCTTTGCTTTTACAGACTCATCTGGAAACAGTTATCTTGGATATTTTTTCTTGAATGGACTTTAATGTTTTCTATTGTAATCTTGTGAATATTTTAATACACTTTTTTTTTTTCCCATTACTGGTTTGCTGGATGAGTCTTACCTGGTTGGGGACTGGGAAGGGAGGGGACTGGAATACACCACCTGGAATACACTGCCATTCTCCCTGGCAATATTCTTCAGTCACTGTGTGCACTTGGTGACCAACACAGCTAGAGAGCTCACCACTTGAGACCCTGGGTTGCTGCTTCAGCCACAAGCACCAAGACATGCAAGTGGAACAGAGAGCTGACTTCATGGTGGGACAGCCTTTGAAAAGGGGGAGCTGACAGACTCATCAGAACCTACCTCACCTCAGTTTTCCCCTGCATGTGAATTCCTGAGTCTGAGTCTGATGCTTCAACACCCCCATCTTCTGCCTGGAGTTTTGAAGGAAGCTGAAACACCAGTGGCACATTTATTTGCTGTCTTTTTATTCAGGACATGGTGGCTGAGGAACAAATGAAGACACACACAGCTGAAGCTGGAACAAATATCCTTATGCTACCAGGGAAGGAAAAGCATCAGGAAATGAAATGCAAACGCTACTGTTGGTCACTGAAATATGGCAACCCCCCACCCAGGTGGTTTCCTGACTGTGACAGGAAAGATCACTTCAGTTTGAGGCTCTGGCTGTCACCACTACTGTGTCACTCCCAGCACTGTTCAGTGGAGTCAGATAAGGTGAGGCTCAGCAACTCTTTTTAGGCATAGTCCAGCCGATTTCTTTAAAGAGACAATACCAGACAAACAATTCTGCCTTCATTTTAAAAGGCTGACCTTTATTTAAATGTGTGGAGATTCTTTGTTACGTGCACTTAGAAAACATTTGCTCTCTAAACATTTAAATTTCCTCATTTATTTTCTCAGAGAAAAAAACATTAAAATTAGTGAAGCTAGGTCCCATGGGGATGGGTTTGTGCGTTGAAAGATTTCATCTGTTGTGAGTTAAGCATCTCTTTACTGCACCTGCTCTTGTGCCTTTAGTTCCTGATTATACCTATAGGAATAAAGAAGAAAGAGCACAGGCTAAGAATAGAATAGAATAACAGTTACAATAACAGTGTTTTCCTAGCAATCTTTTCACCAGAGGAGGTTTAAAATTACAATGGACTTGAGGGTGGAAACTCAGGATAGGGTATCTTTATTCGTGTAGGAAGTCTCAAAGTAGCTGAGTTTGCCACATTCCTGGTCAGTACTGAAGCCAGAAAACTCCCAAAGTTTCCTTCAAGAAATAATTAAAAAAAAAAAAAAGCTGCTCTGCTTAAAAATCCTTTTATTTAGCTGGAACCAACACGAGTCAATGCTGCTCTAGCCAGACTGAAAATATTCACAGCTTTACTGGACTGAACTGTAAAACTAACAATGTAGCAAAAACATTCTTGAATGTTTCATGAATGGTTCCCTTCCTCTAGCCTGTTGCACTGACAGAGAAGCTGGCAGCATTTATAAATTCCTAGTTAATGCTAAGCAGTAGTTGTACCCTTACTAATGCATACCTCCATATTCGGAAAAGCTGGGAGCCACCAGCACAGCCAACAAAGAAGTTCACAGCAAACAAACTCCAGTTTTTAGGGATAATCACCAGAGAGTACCGTGACCAAATAAGGCCTGTTGAATAAAATGGAAAAGTTGAAAGCTATTTCCAATTAAATATTCAGATATTTCCCCAAGTTTGGAGGCAGATTTGTGGACCAGTTAAAGAAAACAAATTTCATGTTAGACAACTGTCTTGCTAAGACAACACCTTTTTCTCAATGATAAGTGGCAGTGGGACACCTACAGGTTGGTACTGCCTTTTTCTAAAATTGCTGGAGTAAGGCCAATTATAGTTTGCATATCAAACAAAGATCCTCTGTTGTCTACAGCAGCCTAGACCTTAATTCTCCAGCGCAGTTACATGGCAGTGGTATTTTGCTGTATATCCATCTTGCTGCACTACATTGGAGACGATGTAAAACTTATGCAAAACGCACAGGACTGTGTCAGATATCAAAACAAAGTCTGGAGAACCCTTTCAAACAGGAAAAGCATCAGAAAAAGCTGCCCAGGGAAGTGGTGCAGCACCATCCCTGGAGATGTTTATAAGAAGTGCAGTTGTGTCACTTAGAGACGCAGTTTAGTGGTGGACTTGGAAGTGCTGGGTCAATGGTTGGACTCTGATCTTAAAAGTATTTGCCAACCTAAATGATTCTAGAACTACAGAACACTGCTTCTGCCAGTGTGAGAATTCGTGGCAGGCAGCAGTGCAGTAGTTTGTGTGCCACTGCTTCCAATTTCTTGTAACACTTGGAAATTCTTTCCAGTTACGTTAGCGTAATTACCCTACCATTCTTAAATCCCTTCAAGTTGGTTCTAAAAAAGTCACTATATCCTGGACTCATTTCAAAATTTCTTGATCTGAAGCAATGGAGGTGACTTACTGCAATGAATGGTATCCTGGTAACTTAAGGGCTGACACTCATGTCCAAACTCGTAGCAACTTGCACTCAACAATTCCAGATTAAGACAGGTCTAACATAAATACAGAATGCTTACTGATTTAATGACAAGTAGAGGGGTGTCCTAGAATTATCATTATCATTACCTGTGGCCATTAGTACTGCAGACTGTGCTGTGCTCAGCTTTTCTGCTGGTCTGGCCATGTCAGCCAGGCCAGCACCCACCAAACCCTGCAAAGAGAAATTCAGTCAGCACCAGTCTGGGACTCCTGGAACACATCAAGAGCTTTACAGGGGGAAGCTGCTTCACGGCTCAGTGCTTATCCTACTGCATTACGCAGGAGATGGGATGCATTCTGTGAGCAACTAGACTCTGGGAGACACCACCCAGTCCCTTGTGGCAGGAAAAAGAACACAGTCATGGCAGCTACAACTGGGTGGCAATAAAATCCCAGGCATTGGCAGTTTTGTATTAATTCAAGAACAAGGTTAATTTAAACACAGCTGCTTAAGAAAGCAGCTAAAAAAGCCCACCTGGTTTTCATGCAACAAGTAGAGGCTTATCTAAATAAGGGCTTTCTTCCCACAGGCTGGTAAACATCCCCCCATATAGTCTTCACTCAGCTTCATCTGAGGGGGTAAAAGTGCTTTTTAAAAATATAATTTCAGTAATAGAAAATTTGCCGGCAAACTGAGGAATAGCTTGGCTGATGTGCTTGACATTAGCAGCAAACACTCTGCTTGGTTTGTTTGTTGTATTATTGCCCTCTACTGGAAATAAAATTTCATGTTCCTGTTACACCAGTTCACAAAAAAAACGCCAACCAACCCATAAGTAAGATAGTCCTAATTTTAATTCCCTGACTGCCTCCCTGAATTCCTCGGGCACAGAAGAGCTGCCTCAGGCTCAGGAGGGTGTTTCCAGGGAGAACCTCTGAGGAAGGGGAAGGTTAACCATGGTTCCTGCAGCTCCAGTCCAGATAACTGATAGAGAAACCAAGCTGTAGCTTAGAGCACAGTGTGTTGCCTATGGCCTATAAAAAGATGGGGCTCACAATGGCAAAGTTACAAAGCAGCTGGCAATGGTAAGAGGAGGTTACATCCTTGCTTGTTATCAAACAAGAAGATTAAACCCTTGCGGGTTTAGAGATGTTGTTTTATCTGTATCAGTGCAACACCTTGGAGGAACACAGTGAATTAGGAGGTGGCATTTGCATCACCTGGGCACAAACACAGCCCAGGGCTGTAGCCAAGTGGGAAGTAGAACCTCACAGGAGGTGGAGCACCACTGACAGCCACAATGGCAGCTGCCTTTGTCTTTTATGTCAAGACTGCCTTGCACTCTAACATACTTCAGCCTGCCTTCAAGCTATGAGGCTTAGGAATTGGCTTCCTTAAGATACTTCTCAAATTCCTCAATCTCAGAAGAAACACATGCTTTAGGAGTTCTGCATCATGCCAGCTCATGCTGACCTTGAGCAACACTTGGTGTTTCACAAGATAAAGCCTTTGTGAAACTCAGTGAAAAAGCACAATTCCTCCACAAAGCATTTTCTCCACGCTGTATCCCCTTCATGTTGTGCTATCTGTTATTAAGGCTAATTTTGTTCCTCCCCATATATTAAGAATTAGAGCCTCTAATCTTTCTGCAGGCTCAAGTATCTGCTGGGAAACTCCTGCTTGCTCAGTGTGCTGCTGAAGATTGCCCTGGGCTTGACACCCAGACACCAGCTGGCATCTTGTACTTACCCATTTCATAATAGGGGCCCAGAAAAACACTGTTTTGGGACCTGAGGGAGGATGGGAGAAAAGAAGTTAAATTATTTAGTAAGATGTGGCTGTTCTAATATTCACAGTAAGTTTGTTTTATTTTGTTTTTTGGTTTTTTTTTTAATAATGATTTGTTTATATTAGCAGTTTCTACTGCTGTACAAGGTCTTGCACCTAATACTCATAATTAATCAACTCAATGCATCAACCTTCAGTTTTGTAATCACTCCACAAATTTCTGCAACAGCTGGATAGAATTTTGTATGTCCATGTTTAAGCAATTGAGGACACCAGAGCAGGCAAAATACATTTATAATTGAAAGAGTTAGGAAAAGGCCTAGAAATAGGAAAAACACCCTAAAAATCTACGAGTAAGCAAAGGAGCATTATGTGGGAAGAGGATGAAATCTCAAGAAGGAAGGAAGAAAAATCCAATGGCATGGGACCTGGGAAAAAAACCCCCAACACTCTTACAAATACATATTATTTTCAGTGGTGCTAAAATAGCAACTGGTTGGTTAAAAGAAAGCCCTGTAAAGCTATCCCTACAACTATGCTAGAAATCATTAATTTGGGACTTCTGCTCCAAGTCTTATTAAATGAGAGACCACAGTCCAAAGTGCCAAACCCACTGTGAAACAGTCAGGACACTGTTCTAATTTTATCAAAAAACATTAATGTTTAGGTCACTGCTCAGAACTCTGGTAATATGCAAAATTAAGCCAAATTTTTACTGCAATATATTTCATAGGAGTAACCACCAGCACTTTGGTTCCCTGCTTTTTATGAGAGCTATTTCTTCACTAATAATTCAGCCTTAAAAACACCTTGCACTAGCTACTTGTACTTCCAGTTTTAACCACCCTCAAGTTTAAAACTACGACTTGGGAAAGAAAAACTGGCTTGGCAGCCTTGCATAAAGCCCTTTTTAACTCACCCTGCTAGTGATCAGGTTTCAAACTGCATTTAACACCTACAAGCACATTTACCTTTTGTCTAATATTGTTGAATATTAGATAACAGCAGCTTAATGTTCATCCTTTAAAGATACTAACTTCAGCTGCTCTTCTCTTAGGCACTTACTTGGTATGTCAGTATCATGCTGCAAATACAGCTTGTTATAACTAAATCAGTCTTATAGAGTAGCTTTAATTACAAATATTAATCTTATTCTAAAATACGAATTCAGATTTGGAGTACTAGAGGATGTGGGGTGGGTATAAATTATTAAACTGACATTCCCTAAACAGCTAGAGTTTTCAAGAAGACTGACATTAATTTTTATTTATAATGCAAAACTCAACCGTTTCACACTGCTAACTGCAGAGCTAAGAAACAATTTGAGACAGGGAAGGTATCAAGCCAAGTTTTTAGTTAGGTAAGACTGTCAAACAGCTCTCCTTGGAGGCAATCCAGCAAGCACCCAGCCTGGGTGAGTTCTTCTCAGCTCCTGACATCCAGAATTTTTCAAGGATGAATATGACAGCAGTGCATGAGAGCAAGGGGACACCAGAGGCTAACTGGGATATCACATGTGTGAGCAGCTTATAGAATTTCTGACTTATATTAAATATAAGAAATCTTTGTGCTGAAAACTTGAGTTTAGTCAGGCAAAGTGAGCCAGAGAGGCCAAAGGGGGAGGGAGCACAAGCTCAGCCCATTCTTTCCCATGGCAGCCTGGGGAGTTGGTGTGCCAGGCCCTCCACTGTCCTCCAGCAATGCCAGCCAAAGAAACAGTTCCTAACAGGCATCAATTATTCTGCTGGAAGCTTCCTTTATACCAGAAAGTGCTTCATGCCTCACAAGTGATTTATAATTTCATGACAATGATGCTTATATTCCTGAATTAGAGATTTAGATGTCACTGGAGATAAAAGAAAGCCTTTCATTTTTAACCCACTTTTCTTTTTCTGCAGTCAAGAGTGACATCTATTGCATAACTTTCTCACAGACACACCTTCAAGGCTAAATTAGAAGTTGCAGGGGTTCAGTTTCTACACTTGCTTGTGTTGTGGATTTTCTCACATCATCAGTAAGGATCATGACAGATAGATGTGTGTAAGTATATAACATATATATATATATACACACACACAGAATCACTAAAAATGGATTTATTAATTACAATATTATGGTGATGGCCAAAACTGGCCCACAGGCAGTTTTGTGAAGTGAAAAGAACTGCAAGAGAACCTCCAAAACCTTCTCCAATTACCACTACAGCTCTGTTGAAGAAGGAACACAGATATTCCCAGTACTTGCTTGCCTTTTATCCACTAAAAGCACTTGGAAGCTGCCACATTGCACACCGGGGGAATGTGTCTGCTGGACGTATTGTCTCTATATATGAAAACAATACGTTAATGTTAAATATATTGGCCTAGTGAATTCAGTACAAATCAAACATTTTGAGAACTGCACTTTTCACTCTTGGTGATTTCTTTAGAGCAGAGATTTTCCTTTCAAGAAAGGGCCACTATAAGAGGATAGAGCAACTGACTGCACACTAAAGTCCATTTTCACAGTGCATATTCCTGGTAGGTGAAGAGTCAAGGATGCCTGTGACACTGTCACAACCCAGCTGGGGACAGAGCCTATGGAATGCCAGGATTTTATCGGGCGCTCGTTTTAACAGCCGACGCAATTTGTTTACATGACAAACACCACGTAAATGGCACTGAAAGAGATCATTTTACAAGAGGTTTCTCCCTAATAACACAAACCCCCACGTTTGCCCACGGAAAGGTAAACTGTAGGTCAGGTGAGGGGAGTTCATTCTTTACCCACAGGAGTCCTCCAGAGAATTCACCAAGGGCATGAGCTGGCTTTGGTAGAAGCGTGGGATTCAGCAGAAACCAACAAACAAACAAAAAAAGCCAAAAAACAAAGGCTGCCTGACTCGACCAGGGCTCAATTCCAGATCAGAAACCCTGTCAGCGCTGTCCCCTGTCCCGGGAAGTGTCCAAGGGCAGGCTGGATGCAGCTCCCAGTCGCCTGCTCTGGCGGAAGGTGTCCCTACCCGTGGCAGCGGGTGGAACGGGATCATCTTTAATACCCTTTCCAACCCAAACCACTCCACGATTCGATGGTTTTTCTAGCACATCCTCCCGAAAGAAGCGGCTGCCGAGGCCTCCAGGCCCCTTTAGAGCCATGACATCCCCTAGCCAAGCTCTGGCAGCCCACGCCATCCGCCCCGCGGTGCCGTGACAGTGACAGAAGCGCATCCCTCCCGGAACCACCCGGCATGTGCCCGATTATCCTGTTCTCCCATCACAAACACAACCAATTCCCCGTTATGGAGCAGGACTCCTCTCCAGAGCCTCCTTCCCGTGCCAGCCAGAACCACCCTAACCGTGTTCCTGCGGTCCCGATCCCCTCAGCCGTAGGGAACACATCTCCCGCTCCGCCCTCCCCGCCGGCCCAACCGGGGACCAAGGTGACCCCCGCACGTTACCGGCTGGGTGATTGTAGAAGGGCCGCAACCGCGGCGGCAGCATGAGCTCGATGCGGTCGAGCATGCGGTGGTAGGAGGCGCGGAGCCCCGCGGCGCCGGCCGCCATGGCGAGGGTCGGGGGGGAGCGGGCTCCGAGCGGGCACAGAGGGGCGAGCGGCGACTGAGCGGGGGCCGAGCTCCGAACGGGCGTCCTCCGCCCAGGGCCCCGCCAGCCCGTGCTCTGATTGGTCACCGCCGCGGGGGGCGGGGCAGAGCGCACAGCTGCGCGGGGCCCTATTGGCTGCGCGCGCCGGCCCCGCCCCCTGGGGAGAGCTGGTGCGCCCGCTGCCCTCGGGAAGGGCAGGAGCGCGCCCGGTTCAGAGATGGCCGCCGCCGCTTCGCTCAACTCCTCAAGATGGCCGCCGCGGGGAACGCTGCGCTGCGAGTAAGGAGCCCAAAGCCAAGATGGCCGCCTTGCGGCTTCACGCCGCTTCACGGGAGAGGGCCGGGTTGTACGCCGCGGAGCCGAGAGCGCTGACGCCACCGTCACGCCCACGACGCGCCCTCCCCTCAGTCGGGGCGGGGCGACGTCACCGGCTCGCGCGAGACACGCGTTACTCGCGGGCCCCCGCGCCCTCCCTCCCTCTCGGTGGGCGTGGCCCCCGGCCGGGATGGGCGTGGCCTCGCGTGCGGTGGGCGTGTCCCGAGCACCACCACCACCACCACCCCCCCCCGCGCCTCTGGCTCGCGGTCGGTGCCTCGGCGCGAGGCGGGCGCGGGGCGCGCGCGCGGGGCCCGCTCGGCGGTTCCCATGGTGATCGCGCGCGCCCGGCCGGTCCCGGCGCTTCCCCCCCGCTCCGCGCGCGCCCTTCCCGCCCGCGCGGGGCCATGTCCCGCGGGCGCTGCCCACACCTGCTCTGGGACGTGCGGAAGCGGACCCTGGGGCTGGAGGAGCCCGGATTGCTGCGCAGGCACTACCTCGGTAAGGACGGGCGGTGTAGGGGTGGGGGGCGGGTGCGGACGGGGTCCGGCTGTCCTTGGCGCCCCACCAGGCGAGGAAGGGGCCCGCAGCCCCTTCCAGGCGCCGCCCGCTGCCCCGCTCGGCCGCCGTGTCCCGCAGCTCCGAAGTTTCCCGTGCCCCGTGTGGGGCGGCGACACCTTCTCCAAATCCACCCCCCGGCCCTCCGCGCCCTCAGGGGTGGTCCGGGACACCCCGGCCCCATCCGTCCGCGATCCCGGGGTGGCGCGGGGCCCGCCAGGACCCCCCGGTCCCTCGGTGCGCGGCTCCGCTCGCCCGCCGCCCTTGTTTCCCGAAGGAACTGTTGCACGCGGAGATCCAGCCGGGAAGTTGGGCGGCGGCTCAAAATAGCGCCGGTGCTGGCATGACGTGCCCGGGGGTCCGGCAGGGTCCGGATTTACCGGCGCTGAGCTGCCGGAGGCTGGGAACAAAGCACGTAAACGCCTCCGGGATCATGGCGCGGCCGCTGTCCCGGCGCCCTCGAGGTGTTCCCGGGGCTCTGGGAGAAGCCGAGCCGCTGGAACGCGCTCGGTGCGGGCCGATCCGCCCGCCCTTTGTGTCCCCAAGCGCTCCGCGGGGTCCCCGCAGGCGCCCCAGCCCCGGGCTGCCCTCGGCTCCACGCCCGAGCCAGGTATTTTCACTTTCCAAGTTCCAGCCAGCGCCACTTACAGTTTCCGAGGCCGCGGGGAGGTTGGTGTGGCGTGAGGGAACTATCGATATTGTCATGGCGCAGGTTCTGTTAAAGACCTTACCAAAAAAATATTTTTAAAAGCCGGTATTTATTCACGTGTTTTTTCGGAGGTGTGGCGATCCATCGTAGCGGCACTGTGGATTTGGGAGGAGGGGGTGTCTCTCCAAGGGTAGAAGGGGTCGGCGAGGCGTTCTTTTGTGCTCGTGTGGCAAAACAATTCCTGCCTTGGAGTGGAAACCTCGAGTACTCGAGATGGAGCTTGATTTACAGCCTTGTAAAACGAGTGGCGTTCAGTGCCTCCCAGGCTTTCCCGGCTGGGCTCGGTGGTTATGGTCTGTCGTTTGGTTTGTTTTTTTTTTTTTCCCCGTGTAATTTAAGGTGGGATATCACATTACCCAGCCTAACTCTGGAGTTTTCTGTTTGTAGTCCCTGAACACTCGGTAATCCCCAAGAGGTTAATCGAGGAAATTAAGGTTATTGCTGGTAGGTTTCTACCGATTACAGAGAGGGGTGTATGTGCGTGCAGCGCCCAAGTCCCTTGGAAAGAAATTTTGAGTCATAAAATAATAAAAAGGTTGAGAACTGACGATCTAGCTGCTTTTGATTTTGGTTATGTCTCAAGCTGTGCTTGGCTAAGCCTTAGCTGAGGATTGTTTTAACTTTTAGTGATCAATCCTTCTGACTGGATTTTTTTTTTTCCTTTTTGTCTGCTTCAGTTAGAGCAGAAAAGCTCAATGTTAGAATTAGGACTGTAGTGTGCAGATTCCAAAGAAGCACCTCTTTTTGAAGAAAACCTTTTTGGGTTTTTTTCTTCTCCTGCTTTTACATAGTTGTGTCTCTGGGAGTTGAAGAACTAATATTTGAAAAGTAGAAACCATCTTCCCAGACTTACCAAGATGTCTTTTCTGGATGCTGCTCCAGTAAAATTCACATACTGTTAGTTAAAAACAAAACAAATTCTTGGTGCCTTGCTTAAGGTCTCATATTTACTGTTTTTCCTTTCACCTAAACAAGTTCAGTTGCTTTAGAGCCTTGAGAAAATAGGGCCTGGGATAGCCTTCCCACTGAATTGATGTTGAGATCTGCATTGATGGTGACAAGACTTGCTCAGTCCTTTCTGACACCTGCTTTTCACCAGGGTGTTGGTACAGGGTGTACTTGTCTTGTGGAGCCACCAGACTTTTACCCCAAATGGCGTTTATGGCCCTTAATAAACCCACTGATTTGACTGCTAGTCAGGTGTGGCTGTTCCAGTGCAGATTTCCCAGAGGACAGGCCTGTCGTTGTGCCTTGTTGTGTGCAGGGCAGTGTTGGTGTGGGTCTGTTCTCCTTCAGACTTCAGCAGCTCTGTGTCGGAGCTTTGTTCTCTGGGCCACTGCTCGAGACAGCTGTGGTCAGGTGGGTGCCACTGGTTGTTGGTCGCTGCTCATCTGATCTGTGTGGGAAGCAAGGCTTCTTCCTACTTATAATTTCTTTTTTTTAGTAGCATTTCAGCAGTCTGGCAGACAGAGCAAATGGAGGAGAGGGATTTCATTTTAATTTAGGAATAGTATTGGAAGACTCGAGGCATTGTCCACGTGCATTTTTTGGTTTTCATTTGGGCAATTTTTTTTTGCAAATTTGTCTATATACAGCTGTGGATACTGGTGCAAAATGAAGTAGTTTATGTATGACTTCATTGCTTGCTGCGCTTTTTCAGCCACCAAATCAAAGGAAAAGCATTATAGCAAGTCCGTGACTAACAGTGCAGTTGGGAGGAAGACGTGTCTGTGTGGATGGTACTTGCATAATGAGCCTTTCACTGGGATGGTTGCGTTGTGCTACAGCGTAAAATATCAGAAATATCGAGGGTGACCATGTTTTGAAGGAAGACATATGAGAACTAATTGCTGTTTCCTATTTATTCCGTGTTTTAGTTTCATGTGAACTGGCAATCAAGTGGCACTCTATAAATAGTCTCTCTCAGCTTCTGAAAACAGCTGCTCCAGGAAGGATCTGTGTAATGTACCTTTCCATGCAGATAGCTTACCCCTGGAATTTACAGCCTTGCAAAAACCATCTGATTTTGCAAGATCCCTAAATAATTGCTCTGAAGCTCAGGCAGTTCTGGACAGAGTTCCAGAGAAACATCTCACGGAGATGGGGCTGTACGAGCATCCCTGGGATGTGTCCTTCAGATGTTACCCTTTGGTGAGAGCTCCTGCTGTGATGAGAGAGGGAAGATGTGGGTCTCAGCAATGAATCTGTTAGCTACGTTTCCTTCAGCATTTGTAGGCTAATTAGTCTCAATTTCAGACAGTGCTTGTATTTGAGGTCTCCAGAGGAAGCGAGGCCTGGGGGAGGCTGTCAGTAACTCTCTTTTCTTTGATTCAGTTTAGGCATCCTCTTAGCCTGGTGCTGGTGGGAGGAGCCCTGCTGCTGGATCACAGATGGAAACTGAATTTCAGACTGCTTTCAGTAGCACAGTGAAACGCTTTTACCCTGAAAAACGTTGGTGCAAACTGTAGTATCCAAGTTAAATTCTGCCTTGAAGCTGGCAAGTATAGTCACTCAGGATACTTTCACAAGAAACTCCAAATCTTGCAGTTTTGTACCATTGTGGCAATGTTTCAGGCACGAGTGAAAACACCTGTTCTGTTGGCAGGTAAAGTGTTCTGTGCCAGCACAATTAAGGCCTCTGTGTGGATTAAATATAGCATATAATGATTTGGCTAGAGAAATGGCAGCACGGGTTGCTTGCAAGAAAGAGTGATCCATAATTCCTCTGAAGTATTTAATGTGATGGGTTTATTTGCTTTTCTGTGAAAGATCCTGCTGCTGAGAATGGCTCTGTTTAGACAGGAGGAAGAATGAAGACTTCCTTTTTATAATTTTTGTTTATTTTGGGGTTTTTGTTTGGTTGGTTTATTTTTGCTGTCTGACATAGCAGGTTATCCGGATAAAGTCTCTCAGTCTAAAAGGAGAGGAACTGGTGCTTTATTTTAGCTCAGAGTGGTTGTTGGAAGCAAATATCAAAATTATCAGCTCTCCCCGATCTCTGATATCTTCATACGGATACTATTTTCTGAAATCTTCGTTCCTTCTTTTTCTTTTAAGCTTAACATAGATATAGCATTGTGGTGTTTTCCCATGAACTTTCACTCCCCTTTCTTTAAGGACTGTTTTTCATATCTTACTAAGCTTTTATCATCCTGTTTTTTAAGATTTGGGAAAAGTTTGAAGTCTGTAAAAAATTCGCCATAAGGAAACCAGTAGTTGGGTTCATTGGGATCAAATTTTGTAAAGCTTCAGAAGTTCTTAGTAAAAAGGGATATATCTGAATATCTGTATGTAGGGAAAACCTACAAAACTACTTAGGTTTCAACATTTCCCTCTCTTGATAGGGATGAACCACAGTAACCCCAGAACTAATTACAGTTTTGAAGTTAGTTGATTGCCCTGCTCATAAGTAAGGTTGAAAACAGGCAAGAATAGCTATTAGAATTAATTAATTTTGATATTGACTGCCTTCCATTCATATCAGTTTATAAAACTAGTAGTGGCTCTTCCAGCCTAGTTGTTCTGTGATTCTGTGAATGAAGATAGAATTGGGTGTTGCTGTTGAACATTTGGTACTTCCTAAAATACATTGCCCAGAGTGCGAGAGTGAAATTAAAATTCTTCCCTGAGATAATGTAAACTTTCATTCTCTCTTTTGCTTTTCTTGGACAAACAAACCAACCAAACCCAGGAGAATGGAAACGAACAACCAAAAAGAAAGGCATTGTTTTTCAGTTTTTGCTCCAGCAAAAATGTGGTATCTTGGTCTTTGAAAATAATGCAGAGTAAGATAGCTTTAACACGATCAGCTTTGTAGCTGGTGCTCTTGCAAACTTGGAGATGGGCAGAATATTTAATCAGCCTTTCTTCTTAAATTATTTGCATAATACTTTTGATGTTTGGTTTTTTTTTTTTCAGGTTCACTGTTATGTTTGATGTCCTAAACCTCTGGAATTAATTTTATTTCCCACTATGAGTTAAAAACACTAATCTGTCACAGCTAAACTCCAGATCTGGTAGAGGTGTTTTATGTTATTTTTTTCTTACAGGCCTAACAGATTAACTGCTGCTTGAAAAAGAAGCAATATAAATGTACCTGATGGTCTGATTTTGAGAGAACTGTTCTGTAGTGATATATTCTAATTCATGTCAAATACTTTGTGAAACTCAACCAACTGAAGTATTTAGAAAGATGTAAGTGAACTCTCCATTAGAAATGTTTTCTGAATAATAGAAATAGGCAGAGGCAGAATTGAAGTTCACAGTGTAATGAATGAGTTGGAGGAAAATACATCTGTGGAACAGTTTTTACGTGCTCAGTCTAATATTGGAAGGAAGCAGGAAGCATTAGGAAGGCAGGAAATTTGGTGTAGTCATTGATCTTCACTGCTTCTGTAGAAAAGCTAAAGATGTATGAGAATAATGCAGAAAAGGGATGTAACTTTAATTGAGAAAATCATGAGAGAGGACAGTGAGAGGTTATTGACTTTAAATTCATATCTTCAGAGTTTTTGCCCTTGTTAATAAAAGCAAGGCTTAGTGACTACAGTCCTTAAAAAAATAACAGATCTGTTGATAACAAATTGAATTTGGAGAAGTTTAATAAAGAGACTGTGTCTGAAATGAATTCCCTGATACTATCTCATTTAAATTGGTACCAAGGAGCAGAAAGGCACTATATGTGTGTCTAAACCAGCTTGTAGGAAAAGATATTAGGGGTGATCCTAGCATACAGGATTAATGATTTTTTTTTTCCTACTTCAAAGTAAATCAGCTCAGATAATAAAGACACCCATTTTAAAGCCTTTAATGTTGGTAAAGGATAATAAAAGCATAGTGTGAGAGAATCATGTGGACAAAACAACAAATAAAAAAATTATTTGGTACATATCAGAAAACCAGAAAGAAAAGTGAGCTGGGAGGCAGGATTAGGGTTAGATGAGTATTCCTGTGGCCTGAGTGCTGAGTGCTTAGTTTTAATTTCAGTCTAATCATCCTTCTGTTATCTTTGGGGCTTAGACTTACTGAGCTGTGGGAGTGGAGGACAGGAGCCACTTGGACTTGCAAATGGTACAGCCATGTAGCATTAATTAATCTAGGTGAATTTGATAGCTTGTTTTGCTGTTATCTTAGAAATCTTTGCTTGTAGTTAATATCATCGACTTTTTTTCAGTTACATCTTCCTGTGTGTTTAGTGGTTTAATCATTATAGTTTGTTACTGCTTCTTTCTTCTCAGTGTTGTGCCATCTTGCTTCCATTCAGTGATAATGTGTTGATGATCATTTTTGTGTACTTTCTTAAAAAAAACCAAAAAACAATTGCATGCAGGGTCTGGGATTACTCGGTGCCTTCTGTCAATCTGTCCTGAAATAAGAGAATGATTTCCAGTAGCTTTTTTTTTTTAGAATGCTGGGGATTGATAGTAGCACAGCTTCTGTTTCTTTATGTACAAACACCAGTTTGTGTAAAACTGTAAATCCTTATGGATCACATTATTATGTCCTTTGATGGGATTACCTTGAAGAAAGCTGTTTTTTGGGTTTTGTTTTTTTCTTCTTTTTTTTAAAAAATTTTATACTACTGCCTAGATCAGAACTTATCATGAACCTGCTTACTGAGTTTTGGTGCTTTAAATTTCTAAACCATCAACTTTTTTTGCTGCTGTAGTATTTTGCCATATGAATTAAAATGGAAGGTGAATTTCTGGCATTATATTTAACCAGCAAGAAATGGTGGAAAATTGGTATAACTGTTTCAGACTGTTGATTTTCTGTCCTCCAGAAATTCAGGAGGTCTTCTAAGTTACCTGCAGGTTTGTCATAGTTTCTTCAAATGGATGGAGCTATGCAGATGTACTTTTTGATTCTAAGGGATTAACCTTATGTGTAATATCTGTGATTAACAGAACATTAATCATGTGTGTTAATAGTTGCCAGGAAGTAGAAGTGTCTGTAAGTAGGTTGTAGTCCCAAGGCTTTGCATATATTATAATATTTGAATTATACTCAGTCTTAGGATGCAAATCTATTTGCTTTATATCCTTTGGAGCCTCAGTGTTCTGCAGACAGCTGGAGACTGCAGACATTTGTGTGCACTTCTAATACATTTTCATTTTTGATTGCAATATTTCATTGCGTTTACACTTGTGCTTTTAAAGACTGTCTTTGTACAGGGAGTGTGTTTGCTTTGTAAATAACTGCCTGTGCCTTGATACTGAATGTTTCAGACAGCTCCGTAGTTAAGTTGTACCTTGATCTTCTAATAATGAGCTTTGGATACATGAAAGCTGTCTCCTGCTGCAAAAACAAGTCATGTACAGCATGTACTAGATTTGTATTTCAGGATGAGGCAGTGATGTGAGAGATCCTTTAGATCTCTTTCCTCTGTTTATTTATTTTAATTTTTTTCCCCTCGTAGCTTTTTTCCAGTTGGATTGCTTCCATTAACTGCATTAGGGCCGACCATTAAACCTGCCTGTGTTCAGTCACTTCCAAGATGTTGCACTGCAACTCTGTGAGTTCTTGTGACTTTGCACGTGATTCCTGATCTTCTATCCCTCAGTGTCCCCAGAATAGTCTAGTGGGATATAACTGATCGTGTATCAAGAACCTGTTGACACTTGAGACCTGTCCTGTCCTGGCAGTAAGGAAAAGCATCAGTTCAGACACAAACTCTGCCAGCCTTCGAACAACGCTGGATTTTTCACTCTTTGAGTGCAAGTCTCGGCTTTTTCGTGTCTTTGGGGCTTAGAGAGCTGCTGGTTCAGATGTGTCCCAAATGCTTTAGTGTGTGTTGAATAATTAAATATTGAATGCCAATATCATGAGATGGAATCTGAGTCACATCAGTGAATTTTAATGACCCTTTATTTTCCTTATCTTGTTCTTGAAGGATTCACAGGCTTTCTTCCGGGAAGATTGAATGTGTCATTAATGCTGACTGCTCTCTAACAGATAGCATGGGGAAGATGAGAATCCATCCCTTCTCTTGCCTGTGAACTTCATGTGTTCTGAACCATCAGTGTTTCTTCAACCCTTTTAGAATTACTGAAACTTCACCAAAATAAAAAACTGTTAAAATTAAACTGTTGAACCAAACCTACCTCTTCATTTAAGTTGTATCGTTTTATTGTTATAGTTATTGTCGTGTCCCCATTTTTTACCTTTCTAGGAAATGAGGAAAAAATCTGGTTCCTTTTTAATTTGGTTTTATTTTAAAACCGCTGTTATATCCTGAGAGCTCTCTGTAGTAAAAAAAGAGCCTTTGGAGTTAAACAGGTTTTTTTGTTACCTAGGCTGAATATATATCATTTAATTCAACAAGGAATGTAACTTTTAGAAGTAAGGGGCTGTCTTCCCCATTTGTTTTTGAATACCTAGTGCTAATTTAACTTATGTCAGTACACTGTTAGCAGTCATCTACTATCAAGATTCAGCTTTCTACTTGAGCTCAATTTTTGATGTAATCTATCTTTAATCCTGGGCAGTTTCCTGGTGTTTACATTTGTAATCTTATGGGGTCATGACCCATATCTGTTATTGTATCTGCATATCTATTTCCCGAGTTTCCCCAAACAAACCCAGCTCTGTACAATTTCTATATTACCCAGAATTAAATGATGTGTTAAATTAGGCAGGTGTGCAAAATGTTAAATGCCTTAGCTCAGTTCCACGCTGTCCAGGTTCTGAATTTCACTTGTGGGAAAGGCGGGCCCTGGGGTTTTTTGCTAGAAGACATGTCTATAGATATGCTGGTAAGCTTCTGTATAATCACTTCTTAATCTGTTTAAAAATGAGTATCAAGTTAGCTTAAACAACTTTAAATAGTAGGCTTTGATTTAGCTCGGAGCCTTTGTCTGGAATTCCTGGGATTAGTCCTGCTGGGACAATGGGAGAAGCAGCAGCCTCTGGCAGGCACTAGAAGGTGATGGCAGGACTAGCAGCAATGGGGGCACACACCTCTGTGGAAATTAGGAATTCTGAGAAATATTTCTTTTTATATTTAAGGGATTTGAAAACCTTTGACAAACAATGTTTTTAATCTTTGTTCATGGAAAAAGGCTTTTTAAACTCTGGGATGTAGCAGAATTTTCAAGAATGTGTATTTGATAGTAGCCAAGTGTGTAGTTTATCACAGGGTGAGAATTTTAGATTTATGGGGTTTCTAGAATGGCAGTCAGGTGAAGACAAGACAGAGAAGACCTCATGGTTTCCGGGCTTCTTCCTTCTTCTTCATCTGCTCCATTTTCTGCTGTGAAGGTGGCACATTCTAATTGGCTTAGAGTAGAGACTAACTTTCTAACATGAATAATAGTTACTGGAAAATTATTGGAAATACTGATTACGTGGGTTTTGGTATAAAGGACCACACCGCCCTGAGGGCAGGAGAGTGTGCCTGGGACTGACTTGCAGAGCAGATCTCTGTGGGTCAGGAAAAAGAATAAGATAAGATAGAATAGATAAGAATGAAGAAATGATCATGAGCAGTCTCTTCTGCTTTTTCATGATTATTTATTCTATCTCTGGCGGCTGGGGAGGAAAAAGACTTATACATTCTCGGGTTTCTCGGTGCGCCGTGAAAAGAAAAACCCAATCAGAAAAAAAAATTTTTATAAAACCTCCTCAGCAGGAAAGAGGACATTCCTGCTAGGAATTCTCTCTTAAAAGCAGATTCCACTTTTCCTTTCCTTCTAGCAATTCTAGTCTATGCTCCAGTGTTCATTTTGCCTCAGTGCTTGGAGGTGAGAGACCTGGCTCTGCTGGGAAGTGGAGCTCCTAATTAACCTTGGGCCTCACAGTGATTAGTAGTACCTGAGAAAATAAAGCAGGATGCCTATTTCCCCAAGTGTTGCCAAGGTTTGGCTGGATTATTACGTTGATGTCATTTTTGTAAGAAAATACTCAATCAACATTGCTGCCCACATAGCAGTTTCAGTTGAAGACTTCTCAAAGTCAAAGGAAAGCATTTCCAAAGACGTACTGAAACCTACGGTAATGCGTCCAACTTGCAACAGTCTGCGTAACATTTCTTCTTACCTTCAGTTAATAGAAACTTCCTTTGACTTTTCTTTGGAGAAGAAAACAGGGCACAAGTGTATTTTTCTTGATCTGGTAACTATTGTTTTTGTGTTGGTATGTGGTTTAGAATTTCAAGGTGTTTCTTTGGGAGTCCTGTTTTAGTGCTGGTGGAGAAAACAGTAAAAGCTTTTGCACGTAGTTAATCCTACATCCGCTTCATCACTTAAGCTGTCAGATAGTTTTCTGTTGAGAGGAGTAAGGAGGTATGTGTTATCTTTTACATAGATAGAGCTTAGCTTTGTCACGTGAATTTTGTCCTCTGCTCTATAGAAATTAGAAATATTTGTGGCATAATATAAAAATTTCAAGTGCCTTTTGTCTCAGTGAGTAGTTTGTATTTGATCGTTGGACTGCTTTTTAAAGGATTGAATAAATACCAGAATGGCTGGAAACTGGCATTTGCTTCCTCCTGACACACAGCCTCACTTGCAGTCTGTGTCAAGAACAATACAGAACACCTAAGAATGGGCAGTGTAAGGGGAGGTGTAAGGATATCTGTCAGAATGTGGTGTACTTGTGAATGAAATTCACTTAGCACCAGTCAGTACAGCACAGATAAAGTGCCTTCTCTGAGAAAGGTGCTTGTACTTTATCCCACTTTTTTGCCACTGAGAACACGTTAAACACTTTATATTAATGCAGCCGAATTTTGTGTAATCGTTCAGGCATAAACCATGGTAAATATCAAATAGAAATTAAAGACTTTGGTTTAAAGCCCAAATGCTTGTAACCTTACCAGTTATGGAGCCCAGTGAAGGCTTAGATTTGGGAGTGGATGCTTTCCGTATCCAAATGATGTTTCAAAGTTAATTGCAGCCATTGATACTAATGCAAACACATCTTATCTGTGTTCTTACCTACAGTAACCTATTTTTGCAGACTTTGTAGAAGCAAACCTAGATAGAAGTATTTTCCAAAATGCATATTTATTACCATAAAATGTATAACATTGTATAACATTGCTGAATTACTTCTTTTTCCCAAAGCTTCAGCAGATCTCTTTTTTGTTTTGTTTTTGTTTTGGTGGAGTTTTTTTGTGGTTTTTGTTTGTTTGTTTGTTTGTGTGTTTTTGTGGTTTTTTTGGGTTTTTTTGTGGGTTTTTTGTGGGTTTTTTTGGTTTTTTGGGTTTTTTTTTGTTTTTTTGTGATCATGTTTTGTATTAATATAGTCACCATGAGATATTACAGGCTGATTTATAATTGAGGGCACAGTGTCCTGTCTTCTGTAGTTTCTGTCTTGATGTTATAATATCTGAAAGTTTTGTGTTTCTTAATACCTAAAGCTCATTACTTAAGCTTATCTTAGGGTTTGTGTACAGGCTTGATTAGCACCAGGTTGTTTGGTGCTGGCTGGTTAGTAGCAGAGCTCTGACATATTAAAATGGCAAAGAAGTCTCTTTGTAGACAATAAAAATATTTTATATTTTCTTTGTAGTATTCATGCTTTCAGGCTTTGTGATGTGTCATTAAGAACAGAATAATTTATCTGCTATGAGCTTAAACCATTATGAAGTAGTTGATCATAATCTCTTGAAAGCTGCTCTTTTCAACATTGACAGAACCAAGAGTTATATTTTTTTGGCATTTTTGCAGTAGTGCAGAAGAATGAAAAAATATAACACAGAGCCTTGCTCAAAGGACTAGTGGTTACACCTATGGATTTGGTTTCTGCTGGTTCAGTCTTCCCTTTGATAAATTGCTTGAGCTTTCTGTGTGATAGTTTCAACGACTATAAAACGGGGCCAGTGTCAGCCTACATTGCTAACAAGTGATTTTTAGGGTTTTAATTAATTTTGAAGAATTTTAACTTAATGAAAGTTAACTTAGTGCATCTTGTGTGTAGTCCTGTTTAATGTATGGTATATGGAGAACTCTGGTTGTTGGGAAAATTGTGTTTTGATGTGGATCAGAAGAGTTTAATGTAGTTAATCAGCAAAATAAGCTATATACAAATGGAGCTACTTTAGAAATGCCTGAACTGTACCCTGGAAAACCAGGAGAAGTTTTGAAACACACTCAGAGTGCAGGATAGCATGTGCTCTGCATTGGGAACAGATGCTGGTTCCATTTCAGCTTTAAACTAGGGCATTCCAAATGTCACAGCAAGCTAGCGCTGAGGGACTTGGCCTTGCAAAGAGCCAGCTTGATATAAATGAGTGTTCATTTGATAAATGGGATCTATTACTGAATAAGGGTTGTCTTTTAACATCTCATGCCGTGGTGGTGCTGCTTTGGATCAAAGTTTAGTTATATTTCTGTGGAGCACAAGTATGTTTTGAAGCTAAACCTTCATCATGAAATGATCTGTACTTCTTCAATGAAATTTGGGAGCTAAGATTTAAATATATGAAGTTTTTGCACTCTCAAAGCATTTAACTTGTCTGCTCCCATCAGTACTGGAGCAGCTTTGGCTATGTTGCTTACAAAAGAAAGGTACGTGTCTCTCTGCCAAAACAGCCACATAGGAAGCACCTGATCAGCACTTCCTAAACGGACGATTGTGACCGAAATGGTGTCATAAGGACTGTGAGTGGGAAGTACAAGGGATGCTGTTGTATTTTGGTATTGCTCCCTGAAGTGAGATTAGAGAGCTCTGTAAGTGTGCCCAGACATTCCCAGACACCCAGGTTGGGGAATTTTCCAGGTGGGAGTTGCAAGGCAGCATTTGGTTGTGCACAGTGGATGTTTTGAAGAAATAAAGTTACAAACAAACAGCTGCAGCTTCTTTCACCTCTTTCCCATATTTAAATTTGTATTGTGGACGACTCAAGGTGGGGCTTCTTTCATACACAGAATGGTCCCTTACTCTTCAGCTTAATATATACTAAAAAAATTATTGATCACTGCACTGAGGGTTTCATTGTACCTTGAGGCTTCAGTAGTGCATAATGCTTGGTGAGAGAATGGGTGGATGGATAAAAAATGAAAATAGTATTGATCATTGTACTGAGAGTGGTGCTGAACCTTGAGGCTTCACTTGGTGCATAACTAGTGAAAATGGGTGGGTGGAGCGTTAGCTTGACAGCTTTCCAAATTTCAGCTATGTAAACAGGGAGGTCATCACAGCCATTTGAAATTTAACAGGGCTTTTTTTTTTGCTTTTTTTGTTTGTTTGTTTCGCTTTATGGTGTTGTTGATAAATTCACCTTAGCAGTTTTGAAACAAACGCCATGTGTGTTTCACTGTCCAGTGAGATAATCTTGGTGATGACAGTTTGATCACTTGATCTGTGTCCCAGGCCTTATTTGAATATAGGAAACAATATATTGAAGCGCCCTAACATAATTAAATTATTGCCTTTCAAGGGGTACTCCATAGTTAAGGGGAAAAAGAAATAATTTCTGGCTTAGAGCCTGTGCTCAGTATTGGGGCAGGAAAAACTTAAACATGACGAAGGTCTTGATGCTGATACTGTAAGAGAAAAGTGCTTTTGGGGTTTTGTTAATAGCTTGGGTTTCCATCATCATAGCTGAAAGGGGAGCCAGGGGGGCTGCCTTTGTAGGAAGGTGGAGGGAACAGGCAGCCTTTGGATTAGTTGAATGAGAATTAAGGATTGTGAAGGTTCCTGTCACTTGGGAGAGCAGAGCCCTTGTCATGGAGAATCTGACTTTCAGGAAGTCCAGCAATAAGGGCTGAGATGCTGAAGAGTAAATACAAAACAAACCAGGAGGTATTGTTTCTTAATCTTTTTCAATGTCATAAAAATGGATCAGTGACAAAAATACTCAAGTGACAAATTCTAATGCATACTGCTGAGCATTTTTATCAACCCGAGTGAACCTGTGGGCGTCATTGCTAAAGTACAGGGAACACAGATTCACTGGCTTTGCTCAGCTTTTAACAACAGCAAAAGCAGAGGCAGTATTTTCTTCAGATCAGTTTATTCATGTAGTTCAGGTTTTTATTTTAGAATAAAAGCACCACTTATGATCTGGTGGCTCTAGTTTTGAATGATCAGATAAACTACAAACAATCCATTCAGTTGTCTTACTGCATTTAGTACTTACTCAAATAAGAAGGGAGTTGAAGGCAAAGCATTTTAACTGCTTTCTCCCTTGCTCCCTTTTTCCTGTAGGGAATATAGAAACTATTTAGGTTGTAATTTTGTTTGTATTTAATTCCTTTCTCAAATACTTAGATAAAAAATGATCAAATAATAAATAACTAAACACATATATAATAAATCTTAAATGCAATCCTACACAATTTTAAAAATGTTTTAAATGTCCAAATGTTGAGTATATGAGACACCTTATGTCTGCATCTCAGGTTTCCTGAAACTTGTATGGATACTGTGTTCTTACGAAGACCAAAAAATCCTAATCTAACAACAAGAAGTTGTTCATATCTTATTTTGGCAACAGATTTCTGTAAGGAATTAAAAATTGAAACTGAAAATGTGATTAAAACACAGTTATTGTTTCTTACTTGCTGGTTTAAGTCATTTGGATTAAAAGCAGAGCATAGAGGAAGGAGAAAAATCTGTTGCTCTGTTTGTTTTTAAAAATGAGTTTGAATCATCTTTGGTGTGTGTGTACAGAGGATTCTCAGCAAGCACCTGCCTGTTGCTCTGCAGGCATCACCTCATTCCAGATGTGTTTTATGCACATAGTGCAATGCCCAACAATTGTCCACTCCTATCAGATTTTTCTGTTCTTCAGTGAAAGTGTGATGGGTCTGTATTTTTGTGTTGGCCTATGGAGTATATAATTCTTAATGAAGTTACTCTATTGGAGGTCATGTATTACTGCTCTGTTTTATGCATTACAGGAGCACCCCAGGAGCAAATTTTCAAATTTCTGTTATGCAGAGTGATACTCAAGCATGCAGCAGGTGCTTGCTCAGCATTCACATTTACTTAAAAGCAATTGAAGAGACCAAATAAACCTGGAAATAGGAATCTTCATTGAAAACACAGAAAGAATTTGGAAAAAGAAAAGGATTTCACTGTAAAGGGGGGAAAAATGGGTAGAGAGAAGTGGTAAAAAAAGCGTAGTGAACTAGGCAGATGTGTATTCCTAATCGAAGAATTAGGACTTCCTAATTCATTTATGGATTCATAATTCATTCATTACTCCTAATCCATTCTTGCTAGTAGAGCATGGTACATAAGATGTCATTATTTTAATCCTTCTCTAATTATGGTTATTCCTGATTAACAGAAAGCATAGCACCTGAGATGTAACAACTTCAATGTTTATAAAAATGGGCCATGAGAGAAATCTGGCTTTTATCTTTATAAAGCTGGCTCAGGCATGCTTGAAGTACAAGCACTTTACAACCATTTCACCCACTAAGTACCTCCTCTTGAAACCAAAAAAATATTTTGCTAAAGTGTGATCCTCCTCTAATGTGGTACTTCAGCTGTATTATGAGCAATTTTGAATTTTGGAGGTGGCTTTTTGATGGAGGGAAAGCTGTATGGACATTGGATGGTGGGTGCAGGTATGGCTGCAGGGGTTGGTGCTGCTGGAAGGGTGTCCTGGCCTTTGAGGAGGGAGTGGGGCAGGGATGCTCAGTGCCTGCTTCCAGACAGGTGATTGTGAGGGACCAGGTGTGGGTACCAGGTGTTCTTTTTCAGGGCTGGAGAGTATATGGGAGAAATAAAAAGCATTCAGAGGAAACAAGTGGAGAGAGGAGGAACTACTTTTCCACTGCCAGAGGCAACGCTAAGCTCTGACATGCCTTGAGCTGAACCAAAGCAAGTTCAGAAATGTAGATTTTTCAGATGTGGATTCTGTTGCTGTTCTTGTCCCGAATCTAGGTTTTTAAGGTGAATTTTGAGTGAATTTCAGTTAAATATTTGGAAACAGTGCAGCTTTGCATAGGCCTACAGTCTGATGCTCTTACCTGGAATTTTGTTCGGGGAAATGTACTAACACAGCATAAAAAAAGGGGTAATGGTCCTAGAGTTTAAGAGCTTTTGGGATTGAAGTTAAAAATGCTAGGTTTATCAATATTTTTCTTTTCTGAAAGTGCTTTCTGAGGAATATTAGGTTCAGTATAACCCAAGAGTTGGAGCTGTGTGTTTAAATATCTAGTTCAGGAAAAGACCACATTTTTGTCAATAGACTTTGTTTTTCCCTCTTCGTGTATTTAATACAGTAATGTTTTTGAGTGCTGTGGTAAATCAGTTTGTACATAGGGTATAAGGACATAAAAGTTCCTGGGGCTTTTTCTTCATAGATTTCATCTTTATCCTTGATCTCTTCCTTTCATATAATTTTTATGAAATGGAATGTTACTGGTCTTAAATGTTATTTTTCCAAATGCAAGGGTTGTGCTGCTTGAGCTATGTTATACTTGCTCCCCCTCAGCTACGTGAACCACATAATCACAGGATTAATTTCTGTTTTCTTGCTATTAGTTTTAGAGGGAGCATCAGCCTGTGAACCTGTGAAACGTTTGTTTTGCCGTTTCTGCACTCTTATTAGAGGTGGTTGAAGAACCAGCAAATGTCATGTTTGTCTTAGGATTTGTAAAATGAGAACCGTATGGATTGTTTCAAGATTCAGATTTATATTCTGGTTCTTTACTGTTCAGGTTTTTACCTGTGAATGCTCATTAGCAGGCTCTAAACTACTTCAGTTTTTAAAAATTATGTAATTGGTATTTTTCTTCACAGGGAGAAGAGAATTTATCCAAAGATTAAAACTTGAAGCAACCTTGAATGTGCATGATGGATGTGTAAGTCACTTGTTGCTTTTCTGTTTATTAAAAATTGTTAAATTGTAATTTTGCTGCCATGGTGGTAGTCCCTTAACTTAAAAAGGCAAATATCTTATATGTGTGTATTAAAGCTGAGCAGTACCACTTTGCTTGTTGAGATCTACGTCTGAGTTCTCTAGGTATTTGTTTCCTCTTGAGTATCTTCTACCTTTGACGCAAAACAAAATTCCAGTCTTGTATCTTAATGCTGTGTCTACTGATGATTGAATTAATGTCTTCTGCCATTTAAACACATTCCTACCTTTTCAGTTAGGACTCATTTAAACCTTGAAATGAAGTCTTTTTTTTTTTTTTTTTTTTAACACTGTGTTGACTTAAAACTTTATTAGTGTTTGAGTGATTTTTTTTTTCCAATTTCAGGAAGCAAATCATCAAATGCTACATGCTGACTTATAGACAATGAAAACAAAAATAAGCCTTCATGAAAGGCAGTAACATAACCTGAAATATTGCTTATTTAAATACTAATTTTTGAAAGGGGTCCAAATATTTTAAAACATACCCATTCAAATAAAAGCTTTTACCTAAACTAGGTTCAGGACAAAGAGGCTGGCATGTTACCTTTGAGGAATAGAGCAGAAATTCATGGTTGTTAAAGTATTTGTTGTACAAGGTACCTGAAAAACGAAAGTATTTTATAAAAAATGAAAATATAAGTGCAGCTTTTGTACTTTAACATAAATATTTCTAAAGCTGTTCAAACGTAAGGATTATTTTATCTTGTGTTGCTTGGACTTTTAATTAAGGAGTGTTTTAATTGTTAACTAACACAGTAGTAGTTTTAAGGAACAAGTGTTGTTAACATCCAGCCTTCTTGAGATCAGAATTATGATTTTGATGTGCCTGTGTTTTTGTGAGCCTGGAAAGTCTGGGAAAGGCCAGACTATGGCCTTTCTATTTAGATAGACTAATCTATCTAAAGGATTAGAATTGCTGTGTGTAAAATGTGAGCTACTTTTCCTGTGCTGACTACATTATAAGTTTGATATTCTGGTACAGATGGTGTTGGTGTAATGAAACAAATACATACATTTCTCTTTTTTTTTTTTTCAAGAAATGTTACAGGATTGATGATGTATGTTCTCTTCCAACCCAAACAATTCTGTGATTCTATGTGTATTTATTAATTTTTAAATTCAAGAGCGTAACAGTGATACTTTGAATTTCTTGTCTAAGTAATTTTTCATCTCCTAAAATACTTAAAATTAAATTTTTCAAGTTTTTTTTTCCTGAAGTTAATTAGGGCTTTTTATATATTTTTTCTTTATTTCCTTGTAAAAAAGTATTTTTTTCCTATTAAAACAGAATACAGGAAAACAGTGTTTGTTCACTACTTGTTAAAAACTAAAGTGACTGATCTCTCTTTCAATTATCTGCCTGTGTGTCACATAACAGAAATTGCAGATTTGGTGTTGGCTCTTGGGGTTGCTTGAGTCTACCTGATGGATATGTATTTGAAAATTAATTTTGATTTGATTGTGTTATCATTGAAAGTATGCTTTAACATATGGCCGAATTGTTTGATGCTTTAATTGTAAACTTAGAGCATTATTTGCAGGCGTTTAAAATACTACAGTATTTAAATACAGCATTGAAATACTACAGCATGAAAAAATGTCTGTACAAGTTAAATTTGCTCAGAACTCTCCACCTTTAAGGAATGAGCTGTTGGGAGTTCTTTCCTCATTTACTGTGTGCTCTTTTGCAAGGAATAATCTTTTAAGGCTTACAACCACTCAGCATAATTTCTTACTATATGTTGTTAAAAAATCTGTGGAATTGAAATCAATGCAATTACAATGCTTGTACTCATCAAACTCCTTATTACCATCAATGATAATTAGGTTCTTTGTGTTTTCTTTCCTTCTTCCCACAACTTCTGACTCAGCATGCATTTCAAATGTGGGGAGTGAGTGCCGTATTGTCCTATGAAAAGGTGTTTCTGGGTTTGGTGTTTGGATGGTTGGGGTTTTTTAATGAAGGCTGGATGGCAGGGGTTTGGGGTTTTCTTTGGTTGCTGCTTGGTTGATTGGTGTTTTTAAGAACTTGTTTATTGTTCTGTTGAATAAGTTGTGGCTTATATTTTCTATATAAAGTGTGCTGTGTAATTGGACATAGTGGACAACTTACTTAAGGCAAGATATTTATTCTACTAATTGAGGATAAAAGTAAAGTCCAAGTTCCCACCCATTATACCGAAGAGAGATCCTGTGGGAGATACAGCTGTGTATATAATCATACCCAGGCAGGATATCTGTGAAGAAGGGAATATTCCATTAATTACTTCACATATCCACACTCTTGTAACAGTAATATTACCATAGCACCTTTTTGTTTAAAAGCCAAGTATTTTCACCTCAGAGTTCAGGGGCAAATCTCTTTGAGGCAGTCCCACTTTCCCCTTGGTTTGAAGACATAGTTTTTAGCAGTAGTGTGTGACGTAATTGAATTGATTCTACAGAATTATTGATGTCTGCCTGTAGCCTTATCATCCTTCCAGGGCAGGATTTGCCTCTTTCAGCAAGGCTGACATGGTAAGATGCCAGAACATGCCGTTTTCTGTGTTAGCCGTAAAGGGAGCTTAAGAAGATGAGGAAATGTACAGAGTTAGGTGAGCTCTTCTGTATGAAGTGATTAAATCCAAAGGAGTTGAAAGAGACGCAATCTGGACCAGCAGCAATGAAGTGTGAGGAAAGTAGAGGATAAAGAAACTCTAAACCGTATTGAATTGTAGTAAAAATACAGCTTATTTTCTTCCTGTTTTGGTCCTGTCAAAGCTGAGGAAGGTTGAAATGCAGGATGACATGAGTAAATACTAAATTTTGAAATAAAGAGTATTACCTGAAGGAGTAACTTCTCATTTCTATGTATAGACTTCCAGATCACTAACAAACCAGCATCCTTCATGGCATTCATCTCCTTCAAGATGGCACTTGGGAGCAAGTCCTTTTCAGATGTAGTCCTCAAAGCCAGGCTTAAACCAGTATAGAGAGTTTGTATTTTGTTAGAAACACAGTTTTCACCTTGTATTCCACAAGAGAGAAAAGCACTGCCTTTTTCACCCCCTTCTTTGCTTGGAGGATATTGCTGATATTCTGGGTATTGACAGCCATTTTTATTTTTTTTCTTCTATTTCTTATATATTCTTCTATTTTCTTCTGTTCACAAAAGAGTTGATTCTGATGTGACTTTGCACAGAAGTGAGGAGTTTGCTTTTTCGTTTTTTTAAGGATTGGCCGCACTGCCTCCTGCATTGTCTTTGAGGAAAACACAGAGCTAGTCAATTTATAGCTGACTAATTGACTAATGAATCAAAAGTGCCTGCTGACTCCTTGCAAGGCTAGATGAGTGACAAATAAAATTAGATACAATTAATAATGTGGAGTACTTAATAGAAAAAAGCTGATTACACACCTTTTGACTTTTCTTACCTTGTTGGTAATTGTCTGTGGTTTGTGTTTGATGTATCCTTTCTTCTAGCTCCAGCATCCTTTCCCAAGGTTTCCAAACTCTCAGAATAATAACTTACATTATGCTTTTAGTTGGGTGTTGAGCGGCACTGCAGGTAGTACAATATGTAGCTTTTTCAAAATAAACCCCAATTTTCTAACCCATTCTTGTTTTACATTATATTTTAGTAATGAGTTTGCTACCATGGAATGAGAGGAGAATTTTTTTTAATTCTGTTCTTTTGAGCATCTGTTTTTTAAGGGTGATCCGTATGCAAATTTATTTGGGTTATTCAGTATTGGTCAGTAGGTTGTACTGAACGCTGTATTGACTGGAAAGCCTGAAAAAAAAACCCCAAAACCCAAAACAAGCTTATTTTACTGCAAGACTGTTACTTTTTGAGTTATTTGTTGTCAGCAATGCTGAGAAGTTGATTGGGTACAAAATAAAAAAGCCTGTTTAGTTACAGACCTCTAGCACACATTTCCTTATGTCTTTTTACTTCAGAATTATTTTTGAACCAGCTTTAGTCTGGGTAGGGTATATTGAAATAGCTCAACTGAGGCAGTCATTGCAATGAAATTGGAATTTTGAAGGAGAATAATTTATGTCCTGAGTAGACTTGTGATGCTGCAGTTTAGATAATTTTGTCTTCCGTTTGCTTCCTCAATGTTTCTCTGCTTTGCTGTCCTCCGCATTTTGGTTTTGTATATAAATGTACTCATCCACCCCCTCAATTTGTTTAATTGTTTGTGCTAACTTTTCATATCATGATTTTAAATTTTTCAGTAAGCTTCCTTGTTTTTCCTGTGTTTTGTTCTTGTTCCTATTCCTGTATTCTTACATTAGCACTTTGGTTTCTTTAGGGCAATGATAATATTTTTCTGCCTGAGAGGAAATGTAGATGAAAATAAACATTTTTGAGTTGTGTGTTTGCCCTCACTGTAGTGCTGTGCGGCGTTTGACAACATTTTAGAGTACAGCCATTGTCAGGACAGGTTATTTCAATGATAGATGGTTCTGGGGGCTAGTTGAAATTGTGGTTCTTGGAGATTGACAGCCAGAGTTATAAAATCATAAGAGTAGCTGTGCAAGGTCATACCAAAGCTCAGTGGAGCCTGATAACTTGGCCCTGAAAGTGGCCAGCACATATTTTTGAAGGAAGTTGAGACAGGGCAAGCAGACAGTATTTGATGGCTGTTTTGGAGAACACATCACACTTTGATGGGCAGGTGGAGGTGGAAGCTACACTTTTGTTTCTGGTCATTTTTCATTTCTCTTTGATGAGTATGTATATCCTTCTACTTCTGTTGTTTAGGGTGTTCCATAACAATGATTTCCAGTTTCATTAAAAAGCCATATGTCATCCGATTGTTTCATTTAAGGCCTTCCATTTCCTGTATGGTGAGGATCCATGGAAAATTATTTTTCGCTTTTTCCATGCCATTCATGTTCTCATAAGCTTCTCTCGTTTCCTTTCCCTAGAGCAGTAGAAATTATTTGCTTCTTGCAATAAACGTGTTAGATCTCTGTGAGCTCCCCAGTAATTCCTTGTCATAATTTCTCTTTCCAAATGGGCAGTAATAGAAATGGAGAATACGGGAGGATACGAACCCAAACTGCTTAATGTGAAAGACATGGGATGGCCATGCATGGATGTATACCCTGTTCTTCTGTGCGTTTCCTGCTAAATCCTATCAATACCTGACTGCTGCTGAGCACTGAGCTAGCCCTGGCATAGGCATGCTTGTTTAACACCAAGATTTCTCCTCAGAATATCAAGGTGATGGTGTCCTTGTGATCCACCTGAAACTGCTAATGCTAACTTTGCAGCTAACACCAACTAAACTTGCCATTAAAACAGTATGGGTGTATTTATTTTAAACAAAAATTATTTTTGGTTGGGAGGGCTCAGAGTGCAACACTTGAATTAAAAGAACAAAAAGAAGGCATAAGAAAATAATTTAGAACGAAGTGGGTTTTTAACCAATTCTGTAATCCAGTCTGGTACATCACACTAAGGCAGCTGTTCTGCCAACAGAATCTAGCCAGCAGAAAATGATGTTGGCTGTAGTTTGAAACTTGAAGGTATTTTAGAGGCTTACTTGAGATAATAACGGTCTTGCATGCAGTCTTTGGTGCTTGTGCATGAGCTGCTGCTTGGAGGATATCTTCTGAGCTTCTTGGATTTTGGGTGCTTTCACAGCTTTGTTTCACTGACACATTGTTAAGCACAGTCTTGTGAAAAGGAGAATTGATAAGGAAATGTGTTGTAAAGCTCTCCCAATACAATTCTGTACCTCACTGTAGGATTCTTCTTTCCCAGCGTACTCACACTTTTCAAAAGGGATCTGGGATGGATTCTGCAGTGCTTTTCCCTGAGGAGGTGTGGTCACTGAAAAGTATGCAAAGCAATGGGTGGTCTGAATTTGGATATGGTGAAGATACAGTAACTAGAGCACTGTGATGCCCTCCAGTTCAAATTCAGAGAACCCTCTGTGGAGTAGATTTGGTACATTAAAGCACCTGAGTGTGTAAAATTGTGGCTACTGTGGGAAGCTTAATTTACCTGATGAACTCTTGAGGTGCAGAGGGAGTAATTGAGATACCGTAGGTGAAGCAGGTGATTCCCTTATCAATTTGTTTTTAAAACACATTTTTTTTTTAATGCTAGCTGCTTAGAAATTACATCACTTAAGTTGAATTTGTTAACTCCTATTTCTGTGGTGTTGGATGAGTACTGATGTTTTAATATAGTGAAAATTGATTTAATGCAAGTCTGAACAATTTTTTTAATTCATGCAGGTAAATACATTTTTTTTCTTTTTAATTCATGCAGGTGAATACAATTTGCTGGAATGATACAGGAGAATATATCTTATCTGGTTCAGATGACACCAACCTGGTAATTAGTAATCCCTACAGCAGAAAGGTAGGTTTGTTTCTGGCTGCTTGTTAATTTTCAAATAGGATGCAAGTTACTGTTTTTCAGTGTATTAAAGATATTTTTCAGTGTATCAGTTTTCAGATACTTCTTATTGTATGACAAAGATAATATCATGCAGTTCCTGGTGTATGTAAGAGGGAATAAAACTTCTCAGTGCTTTAAAACCTAAGAGTTCTAATCCTTTGTGACATTGGTATTATCCCATTTTACGGTACATGGCTGGGCACAAAGGGAACATGGTCTCACCACAGATTAGTGTCAGGACCAGCAATAGGATTCACTAATTCTCGTGAAATCTTGTAGTCAGATAAACTGTTTTCCTCTCACTTCAGTTTTAAAAGACTCTATTTTTCGCTCTGTGTAATGTACTGAGTTCTGTGTAGTGTTGTTGGGGTGCCAGTCTTGATTAAAATGGTTTGCTCCAATGTAAAATTACATTGCCTTGTGTGTGCCTGCAAGTGGATGGAGAATAATTTGTACTGAAACAAGGGTTGCAATGCAGCTGGAAGACTCCCTGTAGTGCCAGCTGGCATCCATCAAGTAGTGGCACTGTCCCACACTTTTCTCTTAAAGGAGCTGCTCAAAGTTTAGTGGAACAGATGCTCTGAGCTGTGTCCTCTCAGGGGCTGACAACTGAGGCTGAGGACATGCTTAGAAGTTAAATGTGTGGGACAAACAGAAGGTGTGGTTGGTATGGTGGAAGAGAGTTTGAGTAGAAAACAATGTTTTGCTTTCCTGAGGGGTTGTGGTGGGAAACTGGTGGTGGTTTGGAGTGTTACCTGTGCCTATAGATAAGGCCCTTTTGCTCACCTCCCCAAATAAGCCATAGCTTCCAAACTTCATCTCTTTGGAATATATTCCAAAGTGAGTGTTGGTGGAATGACTTGCAGAACAAGGATTTTTCATGCAAAGAAAGGATGTTCAATGCTATTTATTGTGCACAGTTTATTTTAATGTCACGCTATGACATAGTTGTTCATTATATAATTTTTACATTTAAATATTGTAATATTTCAAAAGGTGCTGCAGTTTAAACTTTACGCTTCCATGGGACAATTCCCCCCCCCTTGTGTTCCATTTCTCCACTTAAGCCTAATGAGGAGTATGAGGGATGTTTTGTTTTCTTTTTATTTTTCACAGTTAGCTGAGTTACTCATTTTTTGTAACAGCAGAGGGGAAGATGATTTTTTAATTGTTTTTTTCCCCAATACATACAAATGCAATTATAAAACAGCAGGTACCAGCAAGAAGGCTCAATAATCTATGTTATTCCTCAAATGCACTAGAGATGTGATTTTTAATGTGTTGCAATTGTACTAGCTTATTTTCTCTGTCTTGAGTAAGAGAATCAATACAGGAAAAGGCAGCAAATTTGTATCAGAAATGTGCTGTAATTCTGTCATCTTGGCAAATATCCTTATCACTGTATTTTCTGTTATTATCTAGGTAGAGTAGCAAAACTAGACTTCAGCCATCAATATTTTGTATTTTTCAGAATATGCAGATACACTGTTAAACTTTTTTAGTGGGAGTTATTTAAAAGGTGTGAATTAGCGCTTCTGAACTGTTAGGCATGAGCTGCTACTGAGAGAAGAACTTCATTTGCAAAACACTTCCTGTGATTAAGTTAATTGAGTGGAGATTTAGAAGTAATTTTCAGACTGCAAACAACTTGGTAGGTATTTTTTTCTTAGTGGGAGTGGTGAAAATGCAGTTTGGTTCAAGTGCTGCAGATGGGGGAAATAAGAATATAATGTTTGCTTGTTCACAGGAAAGTGTGTGGAGGTTATTTAAGTTTTGGTAGATAAAATATGTGAGGGAGGTTAAAGAGCCACCACAAAGTGTTTAAAATCAGCTGTGATGGTGAAGTAAATAATTTGTTTCTCTGCTTTACTGTAGATGAATGAGAGATTAGGTTAAGTCCTGATTTATTGCAAAGTATAATCAAGTTCTTAAATGTTTATTTATTTTGGCTAGTTTCTAAACATCCTTCCTTAAAAACTACAGTTCTCCTTTTCTGAGTGAATTTAAGAGTAATATACATTTTTTAAGTTTATAAAGTGGACTTGGATTACAGTGCCTTATTCTTCTTGACTTACAATATTCCAGATTTTCTGTGTCTCTCCTCACTGGCATGTGCAGTGGCTTCACCATCACCCTGACTAATGTTTCACTTTGGGAAACCTGATGTGCTGTGTAACCAGCATTGCAAAAACAAAGGTGGCAGCTGCATTCCAGCCCTTGTATTTTGCAGACTGCTTCGTGCAAGTGCCTGAGGAAATCTCTCTTGTAGAACTATGTTGCTCTTGGAAGAAATTGGGTATAAAGGCAGCTTCTCTGTTCTGTAGTATTGAAATTTAGGTCCCTGACAGTCTGTGCTTAACTGGTATTTCACAGTCCCAAGTTTTTTCCATTTTTTATTTGCTTGGAAAACACTGACCTGCTGTAGCCTCCCTTTCTCCTCTGTTCTTTAGGTTCTCACGACAATTCGCTCAGGACACAGGGCCAATATTTTCAGTGCAAAGTTCTTACCATGCACCAATGACAAACAGATTGTTTCTTGTTCTGGAGATGGAGTCATTTTCTACACGAATGTTGAACAGGATGCAGAGACCAACAGGCAATGCCAGTACACCTGCCACTATGGGACTACCTATGAGGTACCTCATGAAGTATATCATAATTTTAAGATGGGTAAAATACATGTTTTATTCTATTGTTGCCCAAGATTTTAACCAGACTGCTAAAAACTTTGTTTCAGTGCTGTGAGAGTTACGGAACTTTTCTTCTGGTTTTTTTTTGAGTTGCTTTTCTTTTTCCCCTTTAGAAAGCAGGCTCGCACAGATAAATGAGCTGGATAAATTAGATGGAGATCTCTGCAAAAAATGGTGCTGTTAAGACCAAAATTGCAAATATGAATTCACCTTCACTGAATGAATGTTCTGCAGAGCTAAACAGATTTAAATTGGGTTCTGAATTTCTTCCTGAAGTAGGTTGGCAGGTGGGGGAAGTGACTGGTTTTTTTGCGTTTTCATTTTTATTTTTATTCTTCCCCCCCCTGCTCCTCCCCTCTTCCGTGAACTTTTTAGCAGTTTCATGACTTTTTCACAATTTAGATCCTTCTAAGAAATGCTTAGTTCAGCATGTGTGAACAACTTAATGAAAAATGTGTTTACAGTTGTAGATAATTTTTCTATCATGTATTCTAGTTAACTCTTTAGCCACAGTGTTTTCAGTTCTCCCTTGGAAGTTTTGTTCATATAAATTAGGCAAGTGAGGAAGCAAAGTGTTACTTAAGTTACGAAGGTAATAAGATTTATTGTTCTATCTGTTTCTTTCAAATAAAAGCAAAAGCTGCTACTTGCAAAACTTACTGTGCTTAAAATAGAAAAAGCTGCAATTTTTTTCTTGGGTTATAAATGTTCTTTCACTGTTTATTTGCTGGGGCTTTTTTAGCATTACTGCAGTTCACACACAGGGGGAAAACCATCCCAAATTCATCTTCTTTTTATCTGTTCAGCTCATTTCATAGCAAGCTTTTAGATCACCTTCTCTCCATGTTAAGTGAACAAAATCTTTAAAAACTTCTCATAAAAAGAACTGGAGTGTGTAAAAAAAGAAAGTGGCTGAAGTACTGCCAGAGTTAATTTTTGTTCCTGTAGTAAAAGTGTCCTTATGGTTGTAATTACACGAATTACATTTCCCTGCTATATTGCTCAGTCAAAACGGTCTTATTTGGGATGATTTTTATTCAGCAATTATGTTAACAGGAGGGCATTACTGTTGTTTTGAGTGACTGGAATGTAATACAGTTTTGGTTGGTTTTGCTACTTTTAAACACTGTTACTGGAAGGAATATCAAAACCTCTGTATGACATTGGCTGTTTTAACAACTCTGTCTCTTTATGAAGTTACTTTTCTTATCCTGTTTTGCACTGAGCTTGAGAGGTTCCTGGAGTGTAGAGATAATTTCTAAATATTGTGATCTTACTGCCCAGTTGTATGTAACCACATCATCATGTTAAATATAGGACTTTGACTCACTGGATTCTCTAAATAGCAAAAGCTAAAAGCTGCCCCTGAGGTACCAATCCTAAATTTGAATGTGGCTTGGATTTATACAGCTCTTGGAGTTTGTGGCAGTTCAAGATGTTGAAAAACATGAAACAGAAGAATGTGGAAATTGGTGTAGAGTGTTGTAAACTGTGAGATAATTGTATGATTGTTTTTACTTTCAAGTGAGAATAGAATAAGTAGAGGGAGAGGTTCTTGAGACACATTTCTGAAGAATTTTCTGTTTGTGTAAGGCCTTGACAATTTTTTTCCCTTAGCCATATCTTTTCTTTATTGCCCTTCATGTGAATTGCATTTCAGAAAGAGAATGTACTTTTATGGACGCCTCTTACTTTCTTGCTTTAAATACATTAAAATGATCATGTAGCTATACACTTTTAAAGTTAAGTAGCAAACAAGTTTTCAGTTAGTAAAAGACCAATTTTTAAAAATATATATATAGTATGTATTTGTTGTACTTATATGTACTAATATTGACTCAGTTACTGGAGCTTGCACTTCTCCATTTCTCTGGTTTAGTGCATATAAAGTACTTAGGGTGTTTGTGAACATTACAAATAAAAGTTGCCATGTGCATGTTATATTACATGTATAGCATGAAATAGCATCAGTGTGAACAAAAATAAAATACAGCTACTAGAAATACGAGCTTACCATGTTCAGCAAAGTTACTGTAGCAAAATGTTTTCAATGAAAACTCTGCTAAATGGTGGAAGAATTTAGTGGATTGAAGAACAATTGCTGACTTTTATAACTATGCAAATAAAGTTAATTTGAGTGAAATATGTAGTGAAAAACAGTCTTTTCAATATGTTACTCTGATATATTGAGGAATAGTGGTCATAGCTCAGAAGTTTGTTGTTCTATTTGGTATTCAAACCTTGGCTTTGTTCTGCAAGTTAAACTTCTTATTTGGTACAGCAAGCATTATCTCAGTTAATGTGCTTAGCCTTACAAGAGAGGCTGAAGCCTTCAGCTGTTACCTTTGTAATCCCACTTCAGGGGTAGAGAGATTTGCAGATATCCTTGAGCTACTTTTATTAAGAATTTTGGGAAGTGGGGTGATAAATCATGTCATGTAAAATGTTAAAGACTCACTCATGCTCTGTGTTCAATAAATGTATTACATTATTAACCATTGTTGTTGCTTTATAGATTTCTACTGATAGTAGCAGGAAAAGAAAAATACTGCCACAGCATTCTCTGTTTTCAGTTTTAAGAGACAGAGTGTAAATAAACTGGCATTTCCTTTGCATTCATTGACCTGTGGAATTCAGGTCATGTTTAACATCATAGTCACTTGCCTTTTTATTTTGTCTTGAGGAGGCTTTGAGTGAAGCCATTCATGTGAGACTCCGTCTGAGTCATCCCTAGCTGGAGGGAAGGGCTGAGGTTAGAAAAATGGTTCAGTACAGTGCTCTCTGAAAAAAAAAAAAAATTAAAAAAATTGCAGTGAGGAGGTGGCATGGTAACAGTCTTTAATGCAGGCTTGCTGCAGGGAACTACCTAGGATGTAAAGGAATAGCCCAGTGGGAATAAAAGTCATTTAGTATTTTCAAGGCATTCAGACTTGTGAGGACTTTTTTTGTAATTGTCTCCTATTACTTGATAGAGAATCAACTGAGCTTTTGTTGCAGCAAACTGATAAGTTATCTGAAAAGTGATTGCAGTAAATGTATGTTGTGTATTAAAAGAAACCACTGTAAGCCTTGACCTATGGATATTTAATCTTACGTGGCATTTAAAAGTTTCCTTTGACTTCAACAGTTCAAATCTTTTCTTGAAAATGAAGAAACACCATCAGTTTTTCTTATTACTTCACTGGAAGGCTTGACTTGAGTCCTAATTTCGTTACTGCTGCTCCAAATATTGATGCTTTCATTTTTAAATTAGTGCTATTTCTGGAGTCATTATTATATTTTTTCTTTCTTCTGAGCAGATTATGACAGTACCAAATGATCCCTACACTTTCCTCTCTTGTGGTGAGGATGGCACCGTGAGATGGTTTGATACTCGCATCAAAACAAGTTGCACAAAGGAAGATTGTAAAGATGTAAGAGTGAAACCTCTTAATAAAGATTAAGAATACTAATAGTTATAAAATAAGTAAAATAAAATGATAATAATAATACTTTAATTGAGCTTACCTAAATGTAGAGCTGTGTATCACACAAATACACAATATGAATTCCGGTAAAGCTTTTAGAAATAATAGATTTCAGGGTCGTTAGTGGAGATGAGACTTTGTTTCCTAGAAACAATAAAAGTTTGGGGACTATTTTTTTTCTTTTTTTAATTTTAGTATCTCTTTTGGAATTTTTTATTTTATAAGCTTTGGTGTGAGGCTTCAGATATGGTAGAAAAGGTTGTCTGTTGAAATGGAATCTTAGTCTGGTTTATGCTAACAATGTAGAGAGTAAAGCTGGAGGCAAAAAATGAACCTTGAGAATCACCTTGTGAAGCAGCCTTGTGTTCTTGAGCATCCTTTGTCCCTCTGTAAGAAAAGATTTGGTAATGAATTATATTAGATTACTGGCATTACCAGCGTCCACTGTGTTTGAATTTTAGAAACAATTTTAATATTGAGTTGGAGCAAAACTACCGAAGTATGTATTGCTAGTCTTGATTAATTTTGTTCAGTCTTGTGCACATTTACCAGTTCTAGGGGTTTCTTTCTTTTTTTTCCCCTCTACCCAGTTACCTGCCTGTAGATGGAACCTATTCTGATCCTTTAACTGATTTAAACTGTTTCTTCATATTTAGTACTCTTCCACCTCCACAGTTATTGTGTTTCCATAAGAAAATCCAAGGGTCAAGGTAGTTTATAAATCTGTAGTTTTTAGCTTACCTATTTTTAAATGTTTCTGTGTTTTTGTTTTGGTTAGGTTTCTTTTTCAGTTGTTCTGGTGCCAGTTTGCTTTCTCTGATAGTTTTCCTTCTGTGCAGTGGCTTTTCTTATAGCACATTTATGATCTCTCTTCACAGGCCAGATCTGTTTTCTCAAAATCTCCTTGACTAAGGGAGGGGCCTGTGTAGTGAAACAAAAAATCAGAACACAAAAACAACAGCAAAAACCCCAAAAAATCACAAACCTCCCCCCCCCACCCCAAGAAAAACAACAAAAAAGATAATTATACTTCAACTGTTCAGAGGTATTATTTCAATGCTGCATTTTTGTGTGTTCCAGGATATTTTAATAAACTGTCGTCGTGCTGCCACCTCTGTTGCTATCTGTCCACCCATCCCTTACTACCTGGCTGTGGGCTGTTCTGACAGCTCAGTGAGGATCTATGACAGGAGAATGCTTGGCACAAGGGCAACAGGTAGGAAGGAGCCACATTGTGCAGTGAGCATTTCTACCCACTGGCAGTGCCAAATTCAGGTTATTTTCAAAATAGGTGGTGACTGACTCAATGTAACACTGCAGAAGTGTAGCTTCCTTCTCTAGGAACTATGGTTTATAAAAATAATCATTTCACTCTAATATTTGCTAATGCAGAAATCTTCAAAGAAGTAAACCTAAGCTCTTCATGCATGTTAGAATGCAGAAAAGGACATTTTGTACTGTCTCTTATTTTGTCTTGAAATGTGTGATTCCAGGATTCCAAAAAGCCTGGGATTGCAGCCTCCAGTGGTCCATATGAATTTTTATTAAGTTCTTGTCTTGTACTCTACTGTGCTGGAACTTGATGCTTCTTATGGGAGGAGAGCTTATGAACTCTGTAATATGCTGCACTGTGCTTGCCTTTGCAGTAGTTATTGCTGTATCTAACACAATTTCATTGAAAAGCTGCAAATTCTTTAGGTGAAAGCTGGCATGCTTCAGATGCTTACCTAAGGATTTTATTAAAAAATTTCAGGTCCACAAAAATATGTTATATCATTTTAACATAGCTCTTGGTTATAATGTATGATCAGTGTTTGGACATTAGGAATTAATAATACAGCTGTGACATTCATGTCAATAAGCAGTGGCACAAAATCTGTCATTTTGTGCAGCATCTTCCTGCTGATGATTGTGGTGGAGGAGAAGGGGAACAATAAAGATCACTAAACATAAAAATATCCCTCTCATCAGGTTGACATTCTGTAGGAGCTCTCCCTTTCATCGCAGTGGTCAGCAAAATTCTTTGAGAAGTGCCTGGGAACAGGTTCTGGGGGTTTTCTAAAATGCCCTCTGTGTGCTCTAGTATTGCACAGTACAGGAATAATATAAATTTGGCCTGGAGAGCAAAGGAGAGAAAAATCAAGATTTTGAAGACTGTTTTTTAAAAAAAATGCTGGTTTAGTGTTCTGTCGCTTGTTTGGGATTGTGTGGAGTTTTGTTTTTTTGGTTATTTTAAGAGGTCAGCTATTCAGTGTCCAGTGAGCAAACTTGATTTTCATTTAATCATGTCTACCATGTAGTTGACATTTACATGTCAAATTAAGAGGTTTTGGAACAGTCTGTTTTTCTCAGTGTTAGAGCTTCTTATAGGTAACTTTTATCTGCTCACAACCTTGTAATTCTAGAATTTAAGATAGTTTAATGTTTGGATTGGAGGTGAGTGATCAGGAAAGCATGGTAAGTCTAATACAAATATAGTTCTGCAGTTTCAAAGTGACAGTGTTGCCTGTTTTGAAGAAAAATTAGTATTTTTTTTTTTTAAATAGGTAGAAAAGAGATGTATGACCTAAATTTTTTATGTTTCATGTAGTTTCATTCCTTTCATAAGAAAAGAATTCCTTTCTTATTTATGTGTAGATACAGATTTTGTATTATTGTTTTGAGGTTTTTTTGTTCTAAAATTGCCATTCGTACCATATTTGACAGATAATTTCCATACAATACCATGTGGTGGGTATGTAAGACATTTATAAATCCCTCTGTGTGTTTTCATCTTTTATTTTTTGTAATGTACATAGCATTTGTAGACAAAAATAAATAAGACTGTAAAATCTGGTATGTCATTCTCAGGATCAAAATTATTGTAGAAACTACAGGATACATACCTTTTCCCTGATTACCTTTTCTTGGATGCCAAATAAGGGGTTTATTGAAACTGTTGAAAATTTGCAGTAGTGCATGTGTAATTCTTTCCTTCTTCCTCTCTTCCCTCACTCTTTTGTTTTGTTTTGTTTTGGTTTTTTTTAATAAAGGAAATTATGCTGGCAGGGGCACTGTTGGAATGGTGGCACGTTTTGTCCCTCCTCATCTCAACAACAAATCCTGCAGGGTAACATCCCTGTGTTACAGTGAGGATGGCCAAGAGATCCTTGTGAGCTACTCCTCAGATTACATTTACTTGTTTGATCCCAAGGATGACACAGCACGAGAACTGAAAGTCCCTTCTGCAGAAGAGAGAAGGGAAGAGGCAAGTGATTAAGATGCTCTCCTTTCATGTTCTGTGCTTTTTAGCTTAAAGCATACAAGAAATAGCATCAATTGTGTTCCCCTTTAATATGAAAATAATGTTGCTGGTCATAGACTGAGGTGTGACAAGTAGATTGTCACAAAAATGGTGTATTTTTAATATACATTTATTTATGTATTTATTTACAATATTTTGTCACTAGTTTTCTTTCTCATCTGTTTTCCTTCTCTTAGAGATGAAAAGTCATCTGCCTGAACCTTGGGTCATAAGACCAGCAAGGGTGGCAGGTCAATCTGTGTTCAGTTACTTTTCATGCCATGAGAAGCATGTTCCTTGAAAGTAAATGTTAATATTCCTTTGTGAAAGTTACCATTTCATGACAGGCTTGAGGGAGTACAAGATGTTTAGATCAAGGAGGTGAGCCAGTGTTACTGAGCAGTATTAAAATTTTCAAAACTCAAGCAGTTGTTAATTATCAGCTCAGTTACAATGATGTTGACCCATCCAGTCTAAATTTTCTGTTCAATATAAAAAGAATACCTTTAACTACAGTGAAGTTGTTTCTGTCTCTCTCTGCAGCCATTCACTGCTTTTTTCTCTGGTGTTTTCCTCACCCTTTCAAAAACTCTGTATCCCAGGTTCCTCGTCTTTAGTCTGTGGCCACAAGGGAGTACTCAAGGAGTTGTCAGCATCCTGCTGTCCTCACCTGCAGGATCAATGTGATGATAATGATGATGATTTTTCTTTCCTTTTTGCTGTGAGGATTGTGATGTTGACATTTCCTTCCTCCTTTTTCTTAGAACCTGTTTGGAACCATTTTTAAACGTTTTCCAACACATTTTATCAGATGTGTTGTCTTAGTCAGGAATACAGTCAGGAATTTTGCTTTTAAATGATTATTCTTGGTCCTTGTTGTTATCCCTAAAAGTGTTGCTGCTTGGGTATTTTTATTTCAGCTTGGCTTAAATTTGTATAGAGTAGAAGAAATGTAAAATCTTCTTCCTAAATCTGCTGGTAGAATCATGAACGTTGAAACTTTGTTATGCTTTCACCACAGAGCATTTGGTTTAAAATTGTCAGCACAGTTTCTGGGTTGGTTAGTTGATTGGCTTGGTGGTTTTGGGTTGGTTTTTTTGGTTGGTTTCTTTATTTCTGTTGAGGCCAGAAATATTCAGCCAATATACACCTGACTTCAAACTTTGACCTGCCTTTCTAAATGAGTAAAGCACTCCTTGTTTCTCTTGAAGTTGCTGAAAGTAACACCACCCATTTAGTGATTTTTTAATACTTTCTGCTGAAAAAAAAAAAAAAAAAAAGTGTTATAAAAACTAAAATGAAATTAGGTTAAAAAATAAACCAGAGTTTCTTTGCATAAAATTTCCTTTTTTTTTTTTTTTAATGTCTGTGGTTTTTTTTCCTTTTGCTTAATTACATGTCCACATTTCCTAAAACTGAAACTCCCATATAGTTTTTAATGTGAAGAGGTGAATATTTCTGCAGAATTCACGCTGAATTTAAGAAAACCGTAATCATAGTAGTCACTACAGAAAGATTCAATTAGCGTGATGAAGTTAGTTTAAAATAAAAGCTGCATTAGTTCTGGGAGTCATTTATTTAGGGTGTTGAAGCTAAAACTGATGCATTTTGTTGATAAGTGTTGTGCTTATTCGAGGTTAATCTGAACATAAGGGTAACATTCTGTGTTTTGGTGACAGATACGAATTTAGGTGACTTAAGAAAATTGAGATTTATATTTAGGCTTAGAATCCTGTACTGTAGAACATAAATAGCTGTGTGATGCTTTTTTCTCTTTTTCTTCTCTCCCTCAGTTACGTCAGCCTCCCGTTAAACGTCTGCGGCTCAGAGGGGATTGGTCAGATACTGGGCCAAGAGCAAGGCCTGAAAGTGAGAGAGAGAGAGATGGTAAAAGCATTTGCATTTGAAGGGGGATTTTTGTCTTTGCTGCTGTGTTTTGTTTGCTGGGTTTTTGTTTTGGCTTGGTTTTTTTCTTGGTTTTGGTTTTATTTTCCAGGTTTCTGAAGTATTCCTGAAATACGTGCTTCAGCTTGTCCTTGTTTTAACAATCAGCCAAGCCTTAAGATGGTTTTCTTAGAGTTTAGCAGAGAGCTGCCATTGTACAATGATTTTTAAAATTGAAAATACTGAAAATTCTTACCAGGAAAATTATATTGTTTCAGTTAGGCTGATGTAAGTAAAGAAGTGCTTTTTTCATTGTCATTGCTCAGGGACTAACACCAGCACTTATTTCTTTTCTTTGGAGTCACACCTCACATGCAATCACAATTACAAGTGAAATGCTCTTTAATGGTTACATTATGGGACTGGAATTCAAAGCAAGAGGATTCTAATATTACACTTTTCGTTTTTATAATGTCATTTAATAACACAAGATGGCTAATTTTTATGCTTTTTTTTTTTTATAAAATGTATAACTCAGTGGCTTGAGATTTTAGTAAATAAAACATTTCCAAAGCTATGCTTGGGTATCAAAAATTGGGATACCAAAGCAGGGCAGAGCATTTTTTTTCACTCATCCTTATTTTTGTGTAATAATGTTTTTGTTTAAATATGACAAGCTGTGGAGTTCTAACTATTAGACTCTAGTTCCTGGTCACCTTCCTGCCTTTTTGCCTACAGTTTCCCTTTCCAGATTTTCCATGCTGTTGTTCTCATTTTCCTGCTTCTCCAAACTAGAATAGAAGTATCTAGGATTCTGTACTTGACACAGGCAGTAGGAGATGCTGTTTAGGGAGAGAACATGAGCCTGTCCTCTTACCTTAGTCTGTCTTTTTGCTCCCCCAGTATTTTAAATTACTGGATTAGAAACATTGGGGGGTGTGATCCCATCTGTTCCTTTACAATCTGGTTCTGTTGCCTGTGGGCTTCAGAAATCCTTTTTTTTTTGGACCTTTTGATAATATTTCCTGTGGCATCGTTAACCACCTTTAGTCTGTTTTCTTTGGCTGTTACAAATCTATTTTTCATGTTTTAAGGTCAGAGCTCCTCTGCTTGAGGTACAGGAGGGGAAATGAGGGATCCCAGCAGAGGTTCAGAGACCTGTACTGTGGAAATGAGAATAGACAGGGGCATTGGGAACAGGTTGAGGGGAATTGATTGTTTCTTGTGGGAGAAGGGAGAGAGGGGTGGTTTCCATTCCTGGTAGAAATGAGGGGGGAAGGGTACTTTTTGGTAAACCTGTAGAAAAATCTTCAGTGCCATTTGTTCTACAGGGGAGCAGAGTCCCAATGTGTCTCTGATGCAGAGGATGTCAGACATGCTGTCAAGGTGGTTTGAAGAAGCCAGTGAAGTTGCACAGAGCAATCGAGGACGAGGAAGATCACGGTCCAGAGGTGATTTCCTTCTTTTCAGCAATGATTACAAGAGAAATTGTGTTTATGGTGGATATGCAGGCTTGCAATATCAGCCTTTCCTAGGTGTAAACAAAATCTTAGTGCACTGAAGAACTGAGCGCATTTATTTATGGCAGTGGTAGTGCAAAAGGGATCTTTAGAGGCAGAGTAAGTTTACTTTTGAGCTCTTTTTCTTGCTTCTTTGTTCTATTTTTAATCAAAGGTGGGACTAATCGGACAGATGCTCCTGCTGCTAATAACATGGCACCTAGTAGAGAATCAGAAACTGCAATGGAAGTAGATGGTTCTGAACAGCTTCCATCATCTTCCTCTTCTACCATGTCAGCTCAAGCTCCTTCAACATCATCTTCGACAGAAAGTCCCCCTTCAACTTCATTACTGTCCTCTCCTGATAATGAACAAAGGCCTTCTTTAGGGGCCTCAACTCAGCCTGTGCTGCATCAGTCTGGTGAGAAGAAATCCATCTTGTCATAGTTTATGAAAAATAAGAAACAGTTCTCTTTTAGGATATTTTGGGTAATTGATCTCCATCTGTTTCCTTCCTTGCATGTCCTTAATGGGACTTAGGTGATTTTTAGTGACAAAGTGGTTGCAGCTGTGGTTTAAAGAAAAGAGTAAAACCATCAACTCTGTACCTTTGCCTGAAAAAGAAATTTCCAAAGGGATCACCAGTATTGCCTTTTGAAGTAGAAATTAAAATTTTTTGCTTATTTTTTACTAAACTTACTGTTGTCTTCATGGAGTGTCTGCCCTCTTGCCCTCTTTTCACTGGGATTTGGCTGTAGCAGCATCAGTGCAATGAATAGCAGGACCTGTGCTTGTTGCAGTAAGAGGAGGTCGGGGATGTCTCCTTCAGGAGGAACCTCGATCTTCAACATTTCAGAGTCAGCAGTGTTGGGTTTTAGCTTTTCAGAGGTATTTGGATAAACAAGGCTCACCTGGAGTGACATTCCATTATTGGTTAATAACTTATACCACCTATTGATACTTAAGTTTGTATATCTTAAAGAAAATCACCTGTGTTTAATGCAGACTTAGATTCTTCATGGGGGAAAAAGAAAGAAGGCATATTCTGCTGTCAGAATGTCAGAAATTAATTTGGGTAGTAAAAGAGCAGCTTACACTTTGACTTTATCTCAATGCCACAGCATTTAAAGTGGAATATTTGTATGAGAGTTTATTTTTACTTTTTTAAAGTGACTTTCTAGGCCTCAAAGGCTGATGTGACCTGAAAGACCAACAGGTTGAGACCTTCTGTCTTATATAGATTCTATTGTAAAAAATCAAGCTCTCTGCCTTTTTCAGGCCTTAGATTTGATATTCTGGAGTACAGGAGGGATGGGGATTTCTCAGGGGAGAGTGTGCCATTCAATGTACTGTGGCTGCTGCAGCCAAAACCTTTGGGATGGGTGAGAAATGATGAGGTGCCTGCTATCTGAAAGACAGGGAAGATAAAGACAGAAGTTGAAATGCATGAAACGTGTCATTATTGCTTTTTAAACCTTGCAATTAGTCTAATACTTAGAGATAAACAGTAAGCAGAAAAATGGCAATACACACAGGAATTTTAGAAAATGATAGAAAATTTATTTAGTTATCAGAGTCTTTTTTAGTTATCTGGTTTTTATTAGTATTGGTGTCAGCTTGTGGCAATCTCAAGTTTTTTCACAATACACACATAAAAAGATGATTAAGGAGTCTATTTAATTCAGTGCAACCCAATTTAGCTGCCACTGTCTTTGATCCAGAGGGATAGCCATCAAAGAACACATGTACCATTACCAAAGGTTCATTTTGACCTATTCATTTATTTTTAAAAATACATGATTTTCTGGAATTTAGAGTGACCAGGAGAGGATCTGCCAAATTGAAAATAATTGCATTAAGCTACGTAATTGAAACTTTGTGGGTTTCAAAAAGATAAAGCACCAGAGAGGATTTCTGGAATTGTGGTGCATTTTCTAGCCTGCATTTTAAGGAATCTGTGCTGACCAGAAAAATCTTTTTCTCTGTATCTGCTTGAATTTCTAAGCAAAAGTTTATTCTGCTAGCATGAAGCTAGAGTTATTTCTTAGTCCAGCTCTTTTCTAAGAGCATTTCTTCTTTCTTTCAGTGTTACTTTGGACTTCAGAATATATTCAGCTGTGAAAGGGGTAGTAATGGTTGACAGATAATGGATACTTTCTAATTTGCTGTATAATATTTGATAGATTCTTTGATTAAACCTAAGCAGGGTGTCAGTTTGGACATTTAAAATTGTCTGCAAGACCATGTCCTGCACACCTAATTATCCTGTGTCAGAAGCAGTGCAAATGAGACATTGGAGTTAGAGCGAAACAAGTTTTTTGGGTAACATGGGTGAGTGCAGGGAGCAGGGAAGCTCCTGGGCAGAGGGAGCAGGTCATGGCAGAGGGGTTGCCCTGGGTTTATGAATGAGCAGGCTGGGTTGGGAATGTCCATTTTGCAATGTTTGTGTACCCTGGTAACCCGTGGCTGTGCTCAGTTGTGAAATTTTATTTACTCACAGTCTGTAGCCTATAAATCTATCTGCAAAGACTACCCTCTGCATCAAGGACAGAATTGCCTGAGCTTGTTCACCCTACATTTAAAGGTGAATAAAACCTGCTGCTTTTTGGGGGTGACAGGAGAGGTAAAGTGCTAATAGGAATAGTTTGAAGTAGGAAGCCCAGACAGAGGTGTGTTGTAAGAGATGGATGACTGGAGAGGCATTTTGGAAGGTGGAAGAAGGAAAAAGGAGGATTTCAGCCACCATTTTGTGTAAAGTCATGGCATGTAAAGTTTGAATATTGTAGCAAAGAGTCAGAAACTGAAGAATATGTTTTCAGTAAATGACTTTTTTAGATTCAGAGCATGAATTGCTCACCCAAGCTTGTTAACAGCTATTTATCTTCATAAATAATTTCTACTGATTTCTGCACTGAACATGAGCACCCGTGGTAATCCTGTGTTTGAAATCACAATACTTTTGCATAAGTATACAGTTCAAATTTATTGGTTTGGTGCTCCAGAAAATGTGTCACTTGGTAAGCATTTGGGCTTCTACACCTGAATTACTTTTTAAAACTTTAAGAGACGAAGTACCTGTTCAAAATAGAGTCAGTACAGAAATGGTTTCGTGCTGGAGCTCGTTGGGATAGGTCTCTTTAGGAGAATGTATATTGTAGAAGTTTGAACATTCAAGTTACAATTAAACAACAAAATCAGTGTAATATCTCAGTAGTCTATTACTGCCAGAACATTTGAATAATTTTTTAATATATATATATAATGAGAACAGTTGCTGGAGATTGTCATGTTTATCACTAAGGAAAAATACAAAGAATTTATTTTCTTGCCCTGCTTGTTCCATTCAGTGGAAACTTTTAATTTTTGTATATTAGTTTTAAGATGCTGGTGTTTTAAACCATTAATAAACACAAGATAAAACAAACAGTAAAATATAATACATTTTTTTCATAAATAAAATTCCAGATGCACACAGGTACCATTGGGAGGGGATGCAGGGGGGCAGTTGGCTAATTAGTACAAAGCTTAACCCTAATATGTGTTCTGATATAAGGTAACTGCTATTAAAATTTAAATGGAAATGTCACAATAACTAGGGTTTTTTATTTATTTCTATTTCTTTGCTCCATTTGCTGGCAAAATAAACACTTGCTTAGATATTCTTGAATATGTTAAAAGGTGTTGTCAGTGAACATATCCAGGATAGCAGCTTTTACATTTGGTATTGTAGTTCTTGTTACATCTTAAATTGTGGCTGTCTCTTAACTCAGTGGAATTGAATCAGCAGCAAGTACTGAAAACTGCAATTTTAGGCATTAAAAGTATTCTGTAGGCTGTTTGGAGTTTTTATTTCTATAAATGGTTTTGGGACATGAAAACTACTCATAGAAAATCTCCATAATGCCATATTCCTTTTAAGAAAGATACCTTTTTATTTTTGTTACACCTTATCAACCATAAACTGAGAGTATGTTTTTCCCAGAAATTTGATTAGACTAAGTCCATTAAACCTCATGACCATTCAGTATTAACTGGTGCTTATCACTAACTTTCCAATTACTGGATTCTGGTTTGGGGTTTGTTTCTCTTTATAAAAGAATATTTAAGATTTGTTTGTTTCACTGTGTGGATAAAGGTTGCAGAACATTTGTTAAGCTTTTGCCTGGCTGAGAGAGGCCCCATGGCAATGTAATGCTCTCTATTTTAACGTTTCAGTGTGATTCAGACACTGCTATTAAAGACACAATCTGTGTTATTTAAAGAGAAACACTTGCCACATAGCACTTGTGTAAGTGGAGGAAATCTGCAAAGGGCATGGAAAGAATAAAAAATTGCTTGGACACATCATTTTGTAGCAGTTGCAAAAGTACTGGTAATCAGGCAATGAACTTAACATGCCAAAATAGTTTAACTGGCAAATAAATAAAGACAAAATGATGAAAACAGGAAAGCCTTTAAAGATGGGACTAATAGAATAATCTATTAAGGGGATGCTACTAAGAATTGCTTATGATCCTATCAATTACTTTGTCTGTAGGACCACTTAACAGTGATTTCAGACTGTGAATCCTCAACCACAGGGAATGTCTGAAATTATAAATGAGTTCATAGAGAAGTGTAGTTTTTGGTTTAGCTGTTGTTCTGACACCTCTTTCCATAGTTCCAGTTTACTTTTTGCACTGCTTTGTTTTGATCAAAATTTACAATTTACCCTTTATTCTTTTTTTTTTTTTTTTTTTGGAAACATCAGGAACTATTACATTCATTTTGAAAACTTACCTATAGACCACAATTGCATAGTTTTACACCAAATATTCTCATTTATTCTGTGTGTTAGGGACATCAAAATGAATACATCCGTTGTGTGCTGTGTTTTGATTTAACAAGGCTTGTATCTATTTTCCTTAAATAATTCTTTGTTTAATGGTTTCATTGCTGGAGATGGGGATGGGGTTGTATTGTATGGCACAAATCCTGATTATTTAAGTCCTGTGATTCATGCCTTTAGGAAGGGAAAACAAATTTCAATATTTCTACTTCATGATTCCCGCATGTTAGAAATTTTTTTTTTTTCCCCACTGTAATGACACTTAGTACCTGTTGATCAGTCCCCCCACCCCTCCTCTCTGTTCTGTATATTCAATATATACTCAATGCTTCTCAAGCAACTCAGTGGTTCTCTCTTTACCCCCTGTCTCTGTCTCCCCTCCCTGTGTTGTCAGAGTTAATGGGACCCGAGTTAGCAATAATCCGTAGGGGCCTGCAGCGACTGCGGCTTAAGAAGGCAGAGCAGCAGAGACAGCGAGAGCTGGCTGAGGGTTCTGCACCACAGCCCTCCTCCTCTGAGCAGGCCTCCCCTAAGGGCTCCTCACAGGACCCTCAGGCAGCAGGTTGTCATTTGCCAAGGTTTCTCCAATAGATGATGTAGCTGTAGTTTGTGCTGCTGTTTGCTGAGATGCATCTCCTTCAGAACGAGGCATTTCCTGCATTTGCTGCTTGTCTTGCCTTGCATGTGGTGGTGTTCATCATCACATGGTCAGGGAAACAGTTGTATGGACAGGTTTGTTGATCTAACATGTTTGGATTGAGTGATACTACGTGGAAATGGTTTTCTAGGTGCATGGTATCAGGTTTGTGCAATGGTTGTTAGAGCAGCTGAGCAAGAAAATTGGTGTGTTCTGAGTAGAACTAGAATTGCACACTGAAATTGCATTTTGGTGCTACTTGTATCCAACAGTAACATTTACAGCTTGGCTTTGGGTTAGCATGTGCTCTGAATCACAGTAACAATTCAGTAAAAGGGTTTTGGCACTCTTCAGTGCTATAGTTTTACAGTAAGTGTAATGAAAATACTCGTACCTAGCCAAAGTCCCCAGATATGCTCTCCTTTCTTTTTGAACAGAGCAACTTTTCATTTCACCATCCTCTTTCTCTTGTCTTACTGAAATTAAAAATTATTACTAAAAAACCTCAAATATGTTTGCAGTAACATATTTGAGAAAGTTAGGACAGAAGCATGCATATGAATAAAGAGGCAAACACTGAAGCATAAACTTGAAGCAAACGTTGTTGTGGCACCATGTAAAAATGAGTGAGCTGCATGCTGTGTGAGAATTCAGTGTATTTTGTGTTGCAAAGTCATGTCTAGCAGTGTCTCTTGTGTGGATAAATCCTGTGACAGTTGAGATGTGGCTGAATTACTTTTAAGGATTGTGTCACACATTTACAGCTGTCTTGCCATGGTTCAGTGTATTCCTTAATCTGGATCCCTACAGAACAATTCGATGTAGCAGTGGCTGATGCTCTAGTCACACTATGCAGTTGCTGATATCTGAATACTTAATGCACTAGAAAACACTGCAGTGAGGTTTTAGAGTGTTTTGGAAACCAGAACATCCTGGGAGGGGTGTGTTGTGTGCCTGTCTTAGGGATAAGATCCCTAGGATTAGGGGATGTGTGTGCCTGTTACCTGTAGGAGGAGAACAGGAACAGCAAGCAGTGGTAGCAGTGGCCTTGTAGGAGGCTGCAGTTTCCTGCCAGGACAAAAAAACACCCCAAAAATCTACCAATTTTGTTTTTTTCTTCTCAGCAAACTGAACATCAGAATTTATTAACTCAAATATAAGTATTGATAGAAGAAAAGTCATAACTAACACAGTCAATAGATCTTGATCTTCAATATCCTTTTCAGAATGGCTTAACTTCAAATTTTTTTACTAAATTGCTTCCCACTGAATTGAAGTAGGGAATAAAGTTTGTTTGCAGCCATGTCTGGAGATTTGTCTGTGGGGATTTTAGTATCTCTGAAGGGCGTGTTGGTGTGGTTTTCACTTGATACATCTCTCCTATCTCTTCCCTCGTGCTCCTTCAAGAACGCAATATTATTTTTTTTACTTCCCATTGCTTGTGGAGTTCCTATAGCACACTGTAGGCTCTTAACACAATGGATGGTTTAAGCTGAGTAATTTCTTTGACTGAGAGGCAGAGGAGTCTTGTACGTAGTTTGGACCCCCTGCCCCAGCACTGCCTCCTGGAGTTTTTTGAGTTCCCAAATGCTTAGAAATTTAAGGGAACGATTGGAAACATCCAATCCTTTTGTTTGGGATCACCAGGAGCCATATACACAGCATTGGAGGAAACTAATATTAAAATATTTCTCTTTCTGCATGTAATGACAATGAATTTGCAAATCTAACCATTTTACTTGCTAAATAATTTCTTTGAAAGATTTACTCAGTGCTGTGGAAACATTTATTTTCTGGGGAGACAAAGGGGGAACCATTTCTCTCTCTGACTTCCAGCTCATTAGGTTGTATCTTCTTGGGGTTTGGTCTGATGGGTGGAATTGTTGCCTTCAGCAGTATAGGCAGTGGAAGTTATAAAAGGAGAAATTTAAATTTGATAATATATAACATGTTTGGTCAATTAGTTCTAGAGAAATTTGATAAAAGATTACATTGTCTTTTCCTTTGTATATGTAAAAACAAGATACTCCTGTTGTGCTTTGTCAGTTTCTTTCATTGCATTCCTCCTTCCCCTGCTCTGGGAGGGAACAAATGAAGCTCATTTCTTTTGACTGGGGATTTCTGCACTCTGGACATGGAGATATTCTCTGTACTTGCTCACTCCTTTTTTGAAAATGACTTTGTTTTGTTTTCCTTTTCTGACCACCCAAGATTTATTTTTGCAAGTTGGTTATTCATAATCTATTCCTTTGAAAAACCAAAGCACATTATTGGTCTCCTGCTTCTCCATAGACGCAGTTGTTTCCTAACCCTGTGCTTAGCTGACTTTTCAGAAATATGGTAGGAGAAAAATAAGTGAGTAGTTTTAGGTCTTTTAAAAGTAATAAATTCCTATACAGAGACAATATTTTTTTTTTTCCCCTGAAAGGTTGTCTTTGCTGCCCTGTCATGAGGCAGGTGTTCAGTTTTCAGGCACATACTAGTTGTAAATGTTCAAACAAAAAAAAATTACACCCCAAAATGTGTCTGCAAGTTCTCAATCCCCGCTCTGGTAAAACTTGTATAATTTGCACTTGCGATTTTGGAGGGAATTCAGTATGAGACTAAGGTTACTTCTTCTGACTTGTACTTCATTATTAATCCTTATCTTTGCAACAACAGAGGCTTGAATAGGGAAAAAAAAATCCCAGCCATGAAAGAAATTACAAATAGAAACTGAAAAGAGCTGAAAGCTTTTACAGGTTTAATAGAAAATTAGATTGTGTGGTAGTTATTCTGTCTCCCAGTTACATGAGGATTTGTAAGATCAATCTGTAGTAGTTAACCTTCACTGTTTAGAAAAATATGGTCAAAAGTTTGTATATTTTGAATGTGAAAGGGAGATGAGTAATGATTCACTATTTGACTCTGAGACAAAAGGTGTCAGATGACAAAGATTTTGTTTTAGTGGATACCTCTCTTAAGTATTGTCTAAATCTGGAATTTGGCTGAATATTAGAAGCAGTATGGGCTGCATGGATCAGGGCTATTTTGTCTTCAAGCCTTTGCTTAGGTATTGAATAGATTCAGATTTTTTTTGGTAGCCACTTTAATTAGGGAACTGTGGTAAATAGTTTAGTTTGGATATTTATTTATTGTCTGGTTTTTCCTTCTAAGCCTAGTTTTTACTTGCATTTTTGTGGCATTTCATAACATTTAGATCCTGTGCAATATTTAAACAACTGCATTTATGTGCTGGATGCAAACAACAAAGAAAGTAAACCTTTTTAACCTGTTGTTACTGCTGCTATGCCACATATGCATGACCATTACTACAGCACTTCTCATTCTGAGAATATTAAGGAGATGGAATTCAGTTCGAAAAGTAACAGAAATGTAAACTAGCTGATCGTGAAGTGAAAAAGAAAAAAAAATTATAGATCAAATGTTCCTGGAGTGGTCATTGTACCTAATCTTACCCACAAAAACATTACTCAGTATCAGTGTTTGTAATTTTTTTTTCTGAGGAAAAAAAATTGATTTAGATTGCTGTGGAATGCAGATATATACATGTGCAAGCTGGCATACTGCAGAACCTGTGCTGCAAATTGACTTTTTTTTTTTTTTAAACTTTTGGTTGATCTATACAGTCAGTCATTAAAGAGCAAACTGAACCTTCATTTCTGTGTTAAAGGTTTTGGAGAAAAACAAGGGAATGATGGCAGTTTTTATCACTAGATTCTTTGCTAACACTCAGATGTACAAATGCCTATTTAAAATGCACAATATGTAATGGAGAATTTATTCATTTATTCACAAATGTCTATTTGAAATGCACAATATGTAACGGAGAATTTATTCACAAAGCAATTATTCATAGTTAAATCAAGTATTTAATTTCTTAGATTCCTCTACATGTAATCATGTTTAGGACTTTTTAAATAGTTCTCAGTGCTTTGGACCTCACCCTGAAGCTGGTGGTATAAGGAGAAATATTTTTCAACCAAAATTGAGATGGAATGCTAATATTTTGGTGAAGTCAGGTGCTGATTGCCCAAACTATAGGAAGATCCTTCAGCATATAACTGACCTTAAAATTATCTTCTATTTTCTGTTTGAGGTTCCCCAAATTTATGACTCTCCAGTTCCCTCTTTAAGTGATGCTCCAGTTTAGAATGTACTGGTGACATTACAACCAGTGGTGAACTGCATTGGGATGTAGACCCAGCCTGTGAAGGCTCAGGTAAGAGTTTGGATTTTTGTTTGTTTTTTTAACTATATGGCACAGTTTTGGTAATACTTTTTTTCCAAGAGCTTTATAAGAAATAATGAAAGTATTTTTTCAGACTTTTTTACAAAACAAAGCCATATATTAAAAAAAGAGGCATTTACCTGAACTTCTCTAGGCTGGTGCTGGTTTCATGGTCGTGCTGGTTTCCCTTGCCTGAGGTGTGGTTCCAGACTGCAAGCCACATCAGGGGGAGCTGGTCATCTGTGGTCTTCAGGGTACTTGGAAAGGAAAAAAGGGGTTTTCAAATTGCTGCAAACAACTCTACTCTTAACCATGCTAATTCAGGTGTTTATGATGTTTCATATATGTTGGCTAAATAGTCATTTATTAAAGTGAAATGCATTCACAAAGTTTTATGGAGACATGGATGTAGCAGTGAGATGTGGGAGGTTTAAGTGTCTGTAGGCACAGGCTTCTACTTAGAAACTTTTCATTTTGACTTACTGTGATTGAATGATGCACATGGCAAAACCTACCTACTTTTTTACTTACTGCTCTGTAGTGTGAGGTCCTAATAAAATTAGAAGTGCTGGTAAGGCTAGTAGAGGTAATTTCTTATGTTTCTAATTAAATTATGTTAGTTCAGTCTTCTGATTATACAGGTCTAAATTACAGAGTTGCTGAGATGGGCTTTTCCAGCCAAGTGAAATATTTGGCAGCACAAAACACCTTTCAAACAAGGATATACAAGCTTTTTGAAAGGATTGGAGTGCAGGAATAGAGTGTGGCTGGGATCACTGTCATGCATTAGGTTTCTCAGCTTGCGGTCTAGGACCTTCCCTCCCTTTAGCACTTCTGATACAAGTTAATCCCAGCCATGGACTTTGTGAGTCAGAGATCAAAGCCAGCCCTTGAAAGAGGCACAGATTCCTGTGCTGGGTCTGCTGGAACACAAGGAGAGCATCTCATGACATGGAGCATCTGGACACCAGCTTTTTGCTCTGATTTACCTTCTAAAAAGTGGCTTATTACTCCATTGAAAAAGCTCCCCTGTAAATCCTTCTCTTCTAAATTAGGTATTATTTATAAAGCACACTTCACTTTTGGAAAATAAAATACTTTAATGCTATAAATCTTCTACTTAATAGCTGCATGCCATATATTTAGATGATAAGTTCTGTGGTCTGACATAGGTGTGCTTGGTGCAAGGCATGGGCATGGCTGAGCAAGGAAGACAAACCAGAACCAATTTAATGTTCCTCAGTGACAGAATTAAGCTGTGCAGGTCCAGTTCCCAAAACAAGGCAGCCTCCAGAACACTCTGCCTTATGCTTTGCTGGCCTCTCTCGTTTGCTCCTCCTCCCCTTCTCTACACCTGGATATCAGTGTAGCAAAGGAGCACAGTGCTGTGCTTTCACCAGTGGCTGGGAGTGAACAACGGCTTGAGAATATATTTATTTAAAGCAGCTTGGTCAATTTAGCAGGTTTTATGGCTGTACTACAAAATAGGTTTTGCTGGTGATTCTGGCTCAAAGCTGGAGAGAGTATTATTTCATGCTTTCCTTTTATAAGACCTACATTTATGCTAAAATTCATTTCTCATGCTGTGATGATGGAAGACAGGATGTGAAATCCTTTTAGTTTAGAATAAATCTGTTTATAACAGAAGATTAACAAGTGGAACCAAAATACGGTACTCTAGCCAATATCTTTGGAATACTGCATTAATTTATGTACATCAGCTCATCTTCAGATAATACAGAAGTAAGATCTGGTCTTCAGAGGTGACAAGGGAAATAGACTCATAGAAAATACTGAATATTGCATCTGTTGTGTCTGTGCAATGAATGAGTGCTGGTAGTGTTGGGGGAAAAAAAGGTACTTACCTGCTGAGGGGGGGGTGATTATTTTATTTATTTATTTATGTGATTGATGGGGAAGCTTGTAAGACTGATGGGTGTGGTACTGTGATAAACTCACCAAGATTTGTTCTCAGTCTTCAGAGGTGCAGCATTAAAGAATGCTGAACTACCAAACTGTCATATAAGTGGGATGTATTTTGGTGCTTTGGTGTTCTAAAACATTATTATTAAAACACTGTTTAAATATTGGGGGTACCGGTACACCATGGAGTATTTTATGCTGAAGTATAAATATTCTGAAATTTACATTTTGTACACGGTGTGAAATACTGGTGTCATTTGGTAGTTGGAGCAAAGGCTTTAGGAGATGTCATGACTCTTCAGTGTTTTTCCTGACGTGTCAGGAAGTGTGAAGAACATAGTAAAATATTTGGTAATGGACAGGCATTTTCATTATCAACGTGTCAGCAAGCTTCAGGCTGTTCAGTGAATAAATAATGGTTTGAAATAAGTGGCTTTGCTTCTGTCATGCATAGAAAATGCAATATGGCTGGCTGCTCATTAAACAATGCCAAAGCTTCCTTATGTTGCTGCTTTTTTTATTTTAAACTAACATATGATCATGACATTGCTGTGCAGTTCTCTGCTGCTTATGTTTTAAGTTGAAATCTCGTTTTTGTTTCAGATTCTCCTTCTTCAGTGGTTAACAAACAGCTTGGATCCATGTCACTTGATGAGCCACAGGGTGCGTGTGACAGGGAATGTGCTATACCCAGCCATAGCTGATTGCAATGCTTCCTTTTAAAGTTGCTTTTCATGATGAGAAACAGTCTAAAAATGCTGTTCATCCACATAAAGTAGAATTCTGTAAGCAGATCTGCTGCAAACTCATTATTTAATGATCAATATGATTAACAGAGTGAGGTTAATTGTTGTTTTTGAAAGCCTTCCTAAGCTCGATTCTTCATGCAATTACTACAGTTCAGTGTAGGTACAGTAAATGTCTCACGTATTCTACAGGCAGTTGGAATATTTTTGTAAAATGCAAAGTGAAATCAATTATTTAAACAAGTTGGGTTTTTTCTGAATGGTTCTGCTCGAATCAAAGGTCAAATATCAAGACTGCAATAACCTTTAATCTCATAATGCCAGATTAATTTCTCTTATCTGTGACTGATGTGCAGCTTTGTTATTCCTGCACAGTTTAAGTAACTCCAGAGCACCCATTGCACTGAGGTGCATCTTCCCTCTGTACCCCCTTGTCCTTCACTCATCGCGCTGAATGGACTGAGGGTGGACAGCATGCTTGGGAGCTTTCTCTGTGCCTATTATGCATCAGTCTCCAAACTGTGAGCACTGAAGTGGGCCAGAGGTGACCCTATTCCAGCTGCATCAATGTCATCTGTAGGGAATATTTATGGCTGGATAATTAAGGGGTGATAGATGCTAATTTAAAAATAGATTGCCATACACTCTGCATTATGCTTCCATATCAAAGCATCTGTAGAGATTGTATAGCTTAAATCCCACAAAACAGATTTGTCTTTTTTCACATTCTAGACTTAAAAGCCATTTTGAAATCCCACTTCTAAAAAAATAGTCTGTTTGGCAGCTGTTGAGATTATGGCTTATTTTAGGATGCCAGAATGTTGGGAAAAAAAGTCAAGCTGCACCTTGGCAAAATAAATTCTTTTTGTGGAAATACACTTGGTGATGAAATACCCTTAAACGTCAATGTGTAAATTTGCTAATTATTCATGGTTTAGTAGTCTACATCATTCCAGCCATCAGGTTTAGCTAGAAAACCTGCTTATAACAAGTGGCAAAGTTATGCTCTCTGTTCTGAACTCAGAATAAAGCATTATTTGATCAGAGTAGAATAACCTAGAACATAGAAAGTCTGTAAGATTCCTAAGATTCTTGCAACTGTAAAAATTTGGGAAAACTGGGGTTTTTTTTGCACTAAGTTGCTTGAACTAAGAGATTGCCTTTTATAGAAGCACTTCAGGATTTTTAATAGGTGAAAAAAAAAAACCAACCTAAAATACATTTGCTTTTCAGTACATTGGTTCTCCAATTGTTTTAAGGCAATGTTTTTCTGCTTTGTTAGCAGATGGTGTTACTTCTAATTTGTAAAACTAGGAATTTAAAAGAGGAGCAAATTTATTATGAGATCTTTCGTTCAAATGATAACCAGAAAGAATAATTTGCTGAGATCCAGTTGAATTTCTGAAGTTTGACTGCTATTAGTGTAGTAGTTAATGAAGAAAGTCATTAGAGTTCATTCCATATCTGCAGAATTACCTTTCCTTCTTATTCCTGCCTTCTCTTAATTTAGTACTGAATCAGCTGTCTTCTGCTGGACCAGTCTCTCTTGTTGGCATTCATGTTTTAAGACTGGGTTTGGGTTTAAAGATGTTTTGATTCTTACTGCAATCATGTATATTTATGGTGCCAGCATTCCGACAGTCCAGCAGAACCTGAAAGTCATTCTTGGGTGCACAAAATGGTTTCAAATGGGTCACAGTCATCTACACTCAACTTTTAAAAAATGTTTTGGACTGTGATTGTTGTAGTAGTGGAGGGTTTAGATCTATTGCAGTGTTAGGATTATAAGGTACTGCCTGAGTTGGAATGCATAAAGAGGGAACCTGAGTCCTGATTATATTTGATGTGTTAAGCCTTTTCACAGAATTCCTGTTTTTCTGAAATACACAACTTATTTTCTCCTCTTTGGATCAAATTTTCTCCCTTTTCCAGAAGTATCTCTCTTAGGTCTTCACAGAATATAGTGCTGGATAGGAATTAGTTTTTATTTTTCATTAATGGGAAGTTATCTATCCTCTTCTCATGAGGTTGCAAATAGATGAGTGAACAGGGCAGCGTTTGAGATGTGGCAAACTGGCTTGAAGTTCCCCACAGTGTTAATTTAATTAGGAAATGCAATCTGTAAACTTGTCCTTATGCACTTACCCCTTCATAAGTTGAGAGCTCCAGTGTCTGTGAAGTTACACTTGCACAAGTTAATTTTCTAAGGGAAAAAGTATGTCTGAAGGTTGTTGCTGTCAACAACCATGGTTTATAAATCATTGGTTTGTGGATTTGTTTTTCATGTAAGGTTATAAATGAAATTTTGTCTTCATTTTTAAGAGTGGTAGTTTAAAAGCGCCTTCTTCCTGTAGGCACCTGGAAAATGGACCGTTTCATGGGAGTGAGCTTTAGACAGGGTTGTTTATGAAATAACTGTAAGATGTTGATTGTATCTTCAAAATATCTTGTGTTTGGCTTTAAAATTAAGTAAAGTTTCAAGGTATTTTTGAGGAATTTAGAATAGAGTTTAGGAAGGTGTTGACAAGCTACAGCATTCTCTTGTAGCAGTGATTACCCTGCTAGAGTTGGCAGCCAGAGTAATAAACTGAATTGCCTATATCACAGAATTTGGACCATTTTCCTCTCTTTCCCTTCATTATCAATGTGAAGTAGACCTGCCCTGATGGGATGAACTTAGTAGAGGAAGAGAACACAGCTTCATTCTAATATAAGCACTCTTTAGCCATCACATTTTCTCCTGTAAACAGAGTTCAACATTTGTAGGGTTTATGTGGCTTCTCTGAAAGCATGTTCTGTTATGTAGGAGGCAAAGCTTATTCATTTTCTTCACAGAGGCTTCCAATCAGCTTTCATTAGCAGTGTAAATTCAATACCAAATATTGAACCACACAACTAATTCTCTGCAGTTTATTACCAGATTTTTCTCTCACCTGTCTTTTAAAGTTTCTTGTTCTTATTAGTGTCTTATGTTATACCCTAAAGCTACTTGAAAGAAGAAACTGACCCCCATCTAAATTGTAGTTTGTGTTATTGTAGATTTAGGAAAATGCTATTATCCGGTATGGTTTAACAGCTATTGGTTTCCAGAAACTTGGAAAAATAATTTCTCTGTCAGGGCCCTCTTTAGTGAAGTCTACAGCACTTTTTTCCAAATTTTTAGGCAAATATGAGCATTACTTCCAGAGTAAGTGTAGCCAGTCCTTATGCATCTTGTTAGATTTTCAGATACTGAGATTTTAAGACAAGAAATACAATCCTGGTATTCAAGTAGGCTCCATGTAGATAGCAACGTTTGGTTACTTTGACTGGCGGAATTAAGTGATTTTGTGCTGAAGCCAACCTTGCACAGCAGGAGGAAGTCCATGAGTACAGTCCCTGTTTGAGGATTGTCTTGGATTTTTCACAGCAGGAAATTGTCTGTCTTTAGCTGGGTTCCCAACTCAAAGATCTGTCCTGTCTTTTTCTCTTACAAGGAAGAATTCTCCAGCTCTCACTTTTGACTTTCAGTGTCAGTTCCTGGTGACTTGAGCAGTATTGTGAGATCAATCAGTATTTCTGCTTGCTGAGGAAAGGATGCTTAAAGTATGAACAGACTTTTATAAAAAGAGACTTTATAAATCATAGATTGTCCAAAAATAGAGGAAGCACCTGTTTAGTTAAGAAAGAATGTCACTTTTGTTCAAACTGTCTATAATAGCACTATTAAATATTCCTTACATTTCTTTCTTAGGTTTCCAGTTCCTTAAATAAACTTCCTTTTAATCAGCTTTATCCTTGCTCTTCTCTAACAAGAATGTAACTGGAACTTTGATTTTAAAGGGGTTATAAGCTTTTCTTTCTATAGAGTGGGGCCCATACCTGGTGCATTATTAGGCTCATGGTTGTAATTGATTAATTCTCTTTCACATAGAAATATTCCCGTTTTTTCTTTCAGGGGTTTTGTGGTATGTTTGCGTTTTTTAAGTTTCTCTTCAGAACATGTAGAAGTGCATATTTAAAGTTCTTTGGCACAGCTGATCACTGTTCTGATCCTGTGACTGGGCTTCTGCCTGTCAGCAGTTTAAAAATATGAGCATTGATTGTTAGGTTAAATTTTGATGTGCTATCTCATAGTTACTATAATTTAATTGTATCTTTAAAATTAAGTATCCCATGCCAGTATTGTAGCCATTTCTGTTATGATGACAGCCCTTTTAGTGGGGAAATTTGTAGGCTTGTGTTTGAACGGAATGTTAGGTTTTAACTGACTTCCACAAAGATGATCTGCAGCTTTTCCTTTATTACACTTGTCAGTGTGCTGCCAATACTGCAAGGATATTTATAGTCCAATTTCTGTATTCTATAAACTAAAAAAAAGGACAGAAGGTTTTGTCCAAATAATCATGAGATAAAAGGCTCAGTAGTCATGAAAAGCAAGACTGCAGAGGCTTTTAGTGGCCATTTGAATACACTGAATAAACCTTCCCTGTGAGTTCTGAGAGGATGGCACCTCTGTAGTGAGGCTCAGTCTGGTGCTGCTTTCCATGAACATTTCAGTATTGCCCAACTTCAGGACTGGTGGCAAAGTTGCCATTTTTGGATAGATGGTGACCATGAACTTTAGTCAAAGGGGATGGATGGATGGATGGATGGATGGATGGATGGATGGATGGATGGATGGTGGATGAGGATGGATGGATGGATGGATGGATGGATGGATGGATGGATGGATGGATGGATGGATGGATGGATGGATGGATGGATGGATGGATGGATGGATGGATGTCATTGAGCAGTTCTGTTCTGAAGGAGCCCATTAATATCCTTAGAACCATCTCTGCAGCACAGAAGTGACCACTATGCTGTGGTTTTCAGTTCCATTCACTTATGTTTTTGGATATTGTGAATTATTTTCACAATAGCCCATTTTGCAAGTGCTCCCTTCTGCTTGCAGTTATTACAATACAAAACAGGGTTTTAAGCATAGAACTCTTGAAACATGAATTTACAGTATTTTTATAAAAACTGACTGACAATTTACAGCAGGCCTAAGGGTACTGGTAGTTGTCTGGGTTCTAAGTAGGCAACAAAGTAGAGGATGGTGATTTTTCTAGGCTGAATATGTCTGGATCTCATCATCTTTTTTTCATGTGTATTTACTGAGGCAAAAAGATTGAATGCCACTTACAAAAAGAAATCCTATTAATATATTTGCTATAAAATGGATCTGCTTATTAATGATTATACTGTGTGTACACATATCTATCTGAAATTTTATTTACTTGCATGTTGAATATCCTTTGTTTGCTCTTGTAATTAGATATAATTTTAGACTATTTTTCAAGCATTGCAAATTTGGTGTGTTTATTCATGGAACGTTTTAACTTTTTGCTTGGGCTGTAAGATATCTTAAACAGACATTATATATGTTACTACCACGTTTGATAATTAAATTAATCTTCAGAATTATAGCAACTTTATTTACATTTCTAATGCATGTTCAAACTTTATCAACCCCATATTTACAGAGAGTGATAAGCCACGAACAGGAACAGGTGAACCAGTTTTAAGTTTGCACTACAGTACAGAAGGAACGACTACAAGCACAATAAAACTGGACTTCACTGATGAGTGGTAAGAACAATTTTAATTTTGGTTTCGACTAGTTGATGATCAGCACACATTAACACTTGTCTAGCAAGGCTATAAGTTATTTTCCCTGTGGTTTATGTCTATTTTTAGGTGTATCTACACAATTTGAAATGGCTGTAGTTTTTAATGCATTCAGAACATAAGATAGACATACTTTAATATGAAATTTATTCTAGAGACTTACTTGTTGTGTATTTACTGTGAATCTCTGTAATGAAAACATAATTTGAAACATGGTATTTTCATCAAACCCTGGCGTAATATCAAGGTGTTATAAAGCAGGGTAGTACATGGTTGGAATGGTAGTCCAGGGGTAACCAAGCTTCTCATATGGTATTCTGCAAATGAGTCTTTCTGTGACTCAGCTCCTGAGTTGTAAACACTGAAATTAATATTTCTGTGTCTGAGGAGTGTTGATGAATGCGGAAGGCTGCGATAGCAACTTTGTGGACTGCTTAGGTGTTGCAGTGGTAACATCCTTTTCAGATTAGGAGCACACACTGCTTAATGGCTTCATGTACTTGGTGTACTTGGCTTTTTGTCCAAGTCTATCAGTAGAGCATCTTGGGATCTCCCAGAACAACCATCATCCTTATTTTATCTCATCTTATTTCTATTCCTCTACTTATGTTTTTATAGGAGGCAGTAAGGAGAAATGCATGTTCATTGTTACCAAAGGCAAAAAACCCCACAGAACCTAGCCACATTTAGCCATTCTTAAGTCCTTTAGACACAAAACATATACCTTGCTCACTGTTCACAAACTTAAAACACTGATTTTGGCTCCCAGCAAACTTTGAAAAGATTAGTTTTGCTATGATGCTTTTACCTAATTCTGCAGTTAGTCAGCAAATTCCATGGAGTTTGGTGGTGGGTAGTGTGGTGTGGGTAGTGAGAGGAAGAAGCATTTTCTGGTAGGACAAAGTGGCAAGTCCTTGTCAGTTCAGAGGCTGACTGAAAGTATTGTGCTGAAGAATGAAGCAACAGGAGCAGGATGCAATTCCATCTGACAAAATGATGCAGTTGAGAATTGTGAAAATTAAATAGAGGAAGACTTGTGAATTGAGCATTGAGCTACAAAGTAGATTCCTAAGAGTCAAAAAAGTATTTTACTGTTTAGCTGTGATTAAGTTTACAAAATGAGACATGAAATAGCAAAAATTCTCCTAGCAGTACCCTTCTTGTCTGGCCATTCAGAAACAATGCTGAAAATTCTGGATTTAGAAGAAATATTGAAAATATAAAAAAAATTCCTCTACAGCCTTCAAATCCAGTACAGCAATGAATACACAGAATCTTGCTCATCAAGAGGAGTAAAAGCTCTGATTTAATATAAGACAGAAAAATCCTGAAGTTTAGCCTGGATTCTCGAAAATCTTGGCTTAACATGATCTGTGCTGCTTCTAGCAGTATAGCATATTAAATAGTTGCTAATAACATACACAGGTCATAAGATATTTGTAAAGAGATAATTAAATTTTTGAGTCATGCTTATAATTGCCTTTTTTTTCCTGCTTTTGTCCAATGATTTGCCTGAGTTTTAGACCACATCACATAAGAGAACTCAGCAACAAGACTGCATTTCCTGAAAGTCTTTGCTAGAGAGTCTAAAAACATGGATTTCAATGACATTCAGGACAGCATTTTACATATTTCCCAAGGATTCATTTTCCATATTGTAGGGAGAAAATGGTGTCCCACAATAATTATCTAAATATGAATGGGAAGTAAATATCAAATACCAGCTTATAATGAATCTTGAGAAATAACAAAACTTTGAGAACTGAAAGTCCATACCTCAAAAAGCACAGGAATGATAATTAGTGGTGAAGGACCTGGAGACTTTTATTTGAATCAAATTTTTTAATTGAATGGGATAATATTATTTATTAGTGCTCAGTTGATAGCTTGTTATTCCTCTAATTAGAAGCTCTCTGATTATTTATACATCTAAAAAGTGTGCAAGTAGTGAAATAAAGCAAATCCTTTGGAGTTCTTACAATATTTGGAAAAACAATGACAACATTCTTTTAAGGTGAAAAAAAAAAAGGAAGGAGATAACATGGTTCTGTGATGCAGAGGAATTGTGTGGGATGAATGGCAATGGACATGATAAAAGAGAATTTTTTATATTGCTGTGAATTGGTTGTGGCTGCTGCCGGGAGCTCTCGCTTGACTGCAGTGAGATAGACAATGTTGGCCAGGCTGTGCTGATCACATAATGATCTTATGTACTTACATGATCCTAAATGGTTTTCTTTTTCCATGTTACATTGCCAGGAGCAGCACAAATTCAAGCTCTAGAGGGAGTGGAAGTCATTGCAAAACTGAGGGCCAAGAAGACTCTGTGAAAACAAAAGCTTCTGATGAGTCTGGGCCTGACGGGGAAGAAACAAGTAAGATAAAATGGAATTTCTAATGCAAAGGCAAAACTTCTGCCCTCCTATATCCCTGACTCCCATTGCACACATTTGGAGTCTCATAAATGCACACGAAGGCAGAACACAGCCATAATAAAGCATGAATTTTTTTAGGAAAGAAGACACCAACCTAAGATAGCTGCAAATAAATATAAACATTAACTTGTCTTTAGTTCTAAAAACATTATTCTTCTTAGGGGTGCCCTGATTTGTATAGAAAAACAGAACAACTGCACTTTGCAGTCATAAACTAGTGCTTGGAATTTTGTTACATTTCTTTCAAGCCTTCACTGTGTTTCATTAAATGTGTTTGTCTTGCTCAGTTCATTGCCGAAAGGGCAGTCAAGTCAAATGACTGGATGACTGATTCCAGAGAAATGCTAAGAAATAAATAAATAAAATTAAAAATACCTTTTAATAGACTGGTAACTTCATTTGTCTTCAGAAGTGTCTGTATTAAGAGTACAAATGCTGTTTTTGCTGCTAAAGTTCTTGTAGCATAGGCTGTTAAAATACATTAAGGAACAAGATATGGAATTCTTCTTTGTTAATGTTGACCTGGTCTAGATAGGTTTATATATACTGATTTTTATGTGACTGGTAGCTGAGACTTTAGTAGAGACATTGACTTTGGAGTAGATTGCTTGGATTGGTTTCTTCTAGGAGTGCTGGTGTCATTTAGACTTGCTTACATTAGAGATGTGCATGTAAATGAAATCATGTGGCTTACTATTAAATTGCTTAATTTAGGGATTCCTGATGAATCTCTCAAGGAAGATGGAAGTGCTGAAGACCTGAAAAATACAGATGAAGCTGTAGAGACAACAGAAGCAAGTATGTATCTGTACTCTTTCAAATAGTTATAGGAAGAAGTAGAGAATAAAATATGAACTGAGTTTGCATAATTTACCTTTGCTGACCATTTCTAAAATAGACTATAATCATTAATGGCGTGGCTTGCTTTCCCCAATATTTGCTTTTTAGCAGTATCAGATAAACCTGCTCCTGAGCACCCTGGAATTGAACCAGAAAAAGCTGTCCCCAGTGCTGATGCTGTCTCTGGGAAGGCAGAGGAAGAAGGCTGCTGTGCAAAGGGTGCAGAGCAGGAGAGCTGCAGTGAGAGCGCTGAGCCCAGCACGGCCCCGCAGTGCCAGCCCGATTCCGCAGGGCCGGACGAGGCCTCCACCAGGACCTCGGCTCTGCAGGAGACCGATGACAGCGATGATGACCCTGTCCTGATCCCGGGGGCCAGGTACCGAGGAGGCCCTGGGCACAGGTGAGGGGACTGCCTCTCTCTGCCTGGCAAAATGCTTTTTGCCTTTTTGTCCTTTCTTTTTTCTTGTTTGCTTCTTCGAGTGAAAGATGGAGAAACTCAGGCCTCCTATCCTTAGAGTAAGTTGTTCTTTGACAACTGGCCAAGAGCTTGATGGCTGAGTCTAATTTGCTTGTGTGTAAGATAAGAACAGTTGCATTTTCCCTGCAAGGAAAGGCTCTTTTCCCCTTCCAGGAAGGCTCTTGCAGATCTAATGCCTGTTTATGCTGATCTCTTGCCTGCTAAATACCTTGGTGCTAAATATTTGCAGTTTATTTTTTCTTATTCTCCCTCTACTCATAAGTGTAGAAAGTTCATAAATTTGGGTACAGGGACATACATTTTCTTTCAGCTGTACCTTAGGTGTTATTTTGGCACAGCAAGAGCTTTTTACTGCTGTTGTGCAGCAATGGTGAGTTTGTAGGACAAATATTAAAACCAATGTGTTCAATTCTTCATTCTTCCTTTTTCTCTGCAAGAGGAACTGTAATCCTTTTCCTGTTGTTGGTTATTAGATATTACTATGTATGTCAGTGAAAAAAAAAGTAGACTTCTAGCTGTTACCATTAATAAAAGATGCATTTAGTAAGCTTTATGCTTTTTTTTATGAAGAGGTGTACATACTTGTTTAATGAAGAGGTGTACATACTTGTTTAATCATTCAGTAAACTGAGCCCTCAGTTTGCTATTGTTGGTTTAATACCTTTGTTCGCTAATTTCAAAACTATAAAATTATTTAAGCAACATTTCTGTTGTGAGACTTCAGACAATACCTTTTTTACTAGCTTTAGATATCATTTAACCTCGTGTCAGTTACCTTTGCTTTACTCATGTTCAAAGACAGTGCTATTAATTTCTTATGCTAGCAATGCAAATTCTTCACAAGAATTTACAATGTGTATCCATTAGGAAATCAGGAAGAATTTAAAAGTTGTTTCTAGAGAAGGTTTTGAATAATTTGCAGTTAAAATAGAAATCGTAAGCCACCACATTGTCTGTAGTGACAGAAAGAACAGTCAGTGGTTGTTTATTACAAAACACAAGTAATTCTGTTCACTAAATGACAGTTTTTATGAAGAAGCCAATGTACACAGATTTTGTCTTGCTCCATTAACTTTCCATGCAGTACTAAGCATTTGTAGGCAGATATGGAATGGCAGAAATATTTTCCCCTGCAGAGCCAATGTTCATTACGACCCAGTGATTGAACAGCAAGCTGTGAAAAGCTCTGCAATTTTAATCCCATCTCCGTTTCCAAGCAGGATTCATAGCTTCTCTTCATGCACCATGTTGTCTCTACGATGTAATAGTTTCTGTAGCAATGTGATAAGAATGACACTTCCAGGTATCACACAGCTGTTACCATTTCCCACTAGTGGGGAAATCCTAAATGAAGTTACAATTTATCTGACATGCTTTCCTTCCTCTCTGTGCAGTGAGATTTCTTCCTGTAGCATTTTAAATTTATCACCTAGGCAAGATCATTCAACTAAATGAGTGATAAAATTAAAATCCTTTATGCTCCCTAAAATTAAAATCCCCTGCTCCCTAGTTCTTCCCCCAAATAAAATCTGAAAAGAAAGTTGCTTTATTAGTTTAGGATGTTGGTTTAGGATTTCCTGCAGATTTTCATTGCTCAGGTTTAATCCCTGACCAGATCATTGTGTTCTGCTCTTGTGTGTTTGCAAAGCAGTGAAGTTTTCCAGTTTAACTTCTGAGCATTACATTCCCTCCTACTCTTCAGGTTTCAGGAGTTTCCAAATGCACTCTGAGTTACTAAGCAAAAATAAGACATCCTGTGTGTGCTCAAAGAAATTTGGATTTCCAGAAAGAAAGCAGACATTGATGGTCTTAAAGACTATAGCTCTAAGCCCTCTTAGTATTTATATGTCAGAGTGAAAGGAACTGGAAGTCCTCTCTACTAGTACTATGGCAGCTGTTACAGCCTAAAATCCCTTTCACAAACTGATTAAATTTATATAAAATCCCCCATGTCCCTTAACAAGTAGGAAGCTAACTCAAAGCATTGCTGCTGCCTTGGGTATACGTGAACTAAAATTGGTCATTTTGTTCTGTGCTAACATTCTGTCTCGATTGAAATAATTTTTCACGCCCAACGCTCCTCATTGAATGATGTTCATCCTGTCCATTTTCAGGTTTTGTCTCCTTAGACTGAATGCCAAGTTCTTCTCATCTTAGCAATAAAAATCCATGTGTTTCTTGCCATCATGCTGGTTTCTGTCTCTCTTCATATTTCACTTCTTGCCTGAATGCGGTAGCCCAGCCCCCTGCACTGTTTGGGTTTTGCTCAAAACCCCAAAATTCTGTGGTTGCCACTCTTGGTCTAGAGAGGATTCTCTGAGCAAAATGAACTGGAGCTGTGTCCTCCTCCTCTCTTGCATGTGGCTGTTCCAGTGGGGGCTCATGGTCAAGCCCAGCACTCTTACCTACTTCATTATTCCTAATTTATGAGTGTTCCCTTTCACCAGAAAGAAGCTCAGAGTGTGTAACTCAATTTTATACTGGTGATTTTCTTTTTCTCAAGGGCCTACAGTCCCCTCTCTACAGACCCCTACAGTCCCCCCTCTATAGACCCCTCTTAATAAGTTCCCCCCCAGTTAGGTGCATGATTCCATTCCTACACCCTGCTCAAGGACCAGTAGCAGTACATGGCACAAAATTGCCTGCAGGTCTGGGGCTTCTCTTCACCAGGATGCTTTCTTTAGACTTCTTTTCTCTTCCCTCACTCAGTAAATTTTGTTACCTAACAATTCCTTTACTAAATTTCATTTGTTCAAGTTTATCTAATACTTTGCTTCCCAATGTGTCATCTTATAAGACAACTAATGCCATTAATATCTAAGTAATAAAGTACAGGTTTTTTTCTCTGTTGAATACTTAGGGAGAGCTGCGTTGGTCCTTTTTTTGGGGAGTTGGTTTTGTTGTGGGGCTTTTTTTTTTGAAGAAGAAAGACTAGCTTGCAATAATCTACCTTTTTTGAACATTCTTATGTAATGAAAAAAATTTCATTTTTCTATAGGACAAAAACAAAAAACAAGGCTGTTGTAGCCTAGAAACAGAATGCTGAAAACTGACTAATAAGCCTTTTCCAATATGTAGCACTACTGGCTTGGTCTACAATCAATTTCTTTTTCTTTAGGCTGTGTTTTCTTATAAACCAAACAGGTCCTGTTTACATTGAGCAAAAACTACAGTGGAGAAATTCAGGTAAAGGAAACTGTCTCAGAGTCATTTTCCCACCATGAAGTACCGCTTTCTCCACTGAAAAAGAAGGGTGGATTTCTGATTCTGTACTCTGAAACCATCATCTGTAGCTTCCTCTTAAGGGAAAGAAGTGGCAGAAATACCCTTCTGATAGCTCTGTTAAACAGAGCTCTAAATAAATCGAGAACTTCCTGCTGCATCTCAGCTTATTTTTAGTAATACGGATGTAGATTTCAGATTTATGACTAAATATTGTTTAATTTGCAAATCTAATTGTACAAGGCTTTCATTATTTGAATATTATTTGGGTACAAATCCAAGTTGTAATGTTTTCAAGTTGAGGGTTTGATCTTTTTCTCAAATAATCTAAGAATAGATACATAATCTCTTATTGTGGGTGCTTATAAAACTCAAAACATAATGAGGATAGGTGGTTTCTCACCAACTGACCTGAAGCTGAGCTTTCCGGAAGGAGTGGGCAAAGTCTGCACCTGCTTTAATAGTAGACTTTAAATAGTAGCAGCAAAATGTGGAGAAATACCACAATCCTTTGGTTGGTTGGCTAAGTCAGCTGCACGTTGACTAGGAGTCAGCTAGGAGGAATTTTGACACAGAAGGACATTTCTTTAAAAGAAGTGATTTAGAATGTGACATCTGAATTTTTTCAGCAGCATTTTTGTAGCCACTGAGCATCACTATAGGAATGGTCTTCACAAGTGACTAAAGGAAGCTAAGCAGTTATTTCATTTTTTCATGTTCCTGTGCTAGTCAATGTATGTTCTTTTTAACAAAATGGGTAAGGAAGTGCACAGAATATTTTAAAATGAAAAAAAAAAAAAAATTAAAACCTCTTCTGTACAGCAGGGCATTTTAGCTAGATACTCACCAGAGTAAATAACTCGTGTGCATTTTAGGGAATCCCCAGGAAAAAGTGCCTTCTCTGACAAATAAGACAATGTGTGCAGATCTTTCAGTCTGGACATATGCAAGGGCATTTCTTCTTTAAAATTTTCTGGGTCCAGCAAGTTTAGTTCTAACAGAGGTTGTACCTTGTAATCTGTGGGAGGGGGGGAAATCTGTGCAAAATGTTCTTCATACACAGAGTGCAGTTTTTAATGGATTGATTTTAATTTTTACAAATTAATCAAAGCAGCTCTCTTGAGGGCTGATTTGCTACTTAAATGACTGAATTAATATTGTTTGGACTTTGAAGTTGATCTGGGGCAGAGGCTAAGCCTGGAAAAAGCTACAACTAGTAGGTCAAAATCTAAAGAAATATGAATGTAAAATGGAAATTATGAATACAGCTGCTGTGATCTATGAAGAATTACTGCATTTTATAACTTTGTGTACTGTTATAATCTGAATACTACTTTTGCTGAAATCCAAGTAGTCTCATATACTGACTCATACACTGGGAAGGAGCCTTCTCAGTTGGAATTCATAGAGCACATTTTGTAAGAGATGCTAACCTTTGAAAAACATGGTACCCAGCCTTTGTGAATGACTTCAGTTGTTATTCCCTTTACTAGATATAATATCAGAGGAACAGCGATAGGTGATAGAATAATGAGGTAATTAATTCTTTTATTCCTCTCCCCTCCTTTTTTTTTTGCCGTATATTGGATTTATCAGGTTCTTGTTTTTCATATCTAACTGGCATTTTAAGAATTGCTGTACTTCAAATGCTATGAATTACAGAGCATATTGCTTGAGTTATATTTAGCTGCATGTGTTGCATGGAAATTGAAAAGAAATGGCGGTGTATACATTTTACAACCTATTAACATTTTTATTGTGTGCCATAGAAATTAATGGAATTTGAAAAGTGTGTAGTTTGTGAAAAGAAATACTTCTGTTTTTTTAAATTGAGCTGCTGAGGAACGAGCTATATTTGCATGGGCTACTGCTGCCTTGCTTTGTCTGGTAGTAGAGAACACCCAGTTCTGGACAAAAATATGACTACATGGATCAAAACCCATTTATATTTTTTCCCTGAAAAGGTTATGGAATTAAGCATAATTATTTGAGCTATATTGGGTAATACACATTTAGCAAGATAGATGCTGAATTTTAGACAATATTGCTTTTAATGAAGTTTAATGAAAAAATCACTCAATCTCATATTCTTCATTGAAATTCTTGAGGGAAGCAGTTGTAAGAACATGTAAGACAATTTGGGTAATTGTGTTTGGCCACATGCCCTAAGAGGGAGAAACTCTCTGCTGTGATTTCAGCCAAAGGCCATCTAGAAGGGAAATGGCCCAAAGTTGTTATAATGATGAAAATGAACATCTTGGCTTCCTGTGGCTAGAAAGGCAAAGGTGCAGAATGAGGTTCCATAAAAGACTTTGCCTGAGTCCTGTGTTTTAAATGCCTTCAGGAAAATAGTGCAGATCAGTATTTCTTTGTCTTATATTTTCATCTCAGCTGCAATTGGAATACCTAGAATTTAATTCGTCAGCTTTCTTAGAGGTTCAGGAATTTGTGCTGTTTGTACTTCAAATTTTACACTAGGCATTCTTTCTATATTCAGCATGCTTACCAAGGAGTTCTTTAGCTCTTCAGCACAGCCCAGGGTAATACTAGTTTCTTGTTGTTATAAATTTAATATAAAACAAATGATGCATTCAGCATAGAATTTTTTTCACTTTTTTTTTTTTTCTGCTTTTCATCATCATTCAGCAGCCTATCAGGTGAAAATTTAAACATGTTTTGTAACTGAAAATAGTTTAAATGTTGATTGTGTTTGAAAGCTGGAAAATTACCTAGAAAGGCATTGCAGTAAACATTTGGTTTTGTATGATCAGCAGTGAAATAACTTGGCTTTAGAGGTAGTGTCAGTGTGCTGTTAACAGGTTGGTTTCTCCTTTGGTGTTGAGCTGTCTTAATGCTTGAAATTCGACAGCAGCTGTAAATCTCATCCACAGAGGGTAAATCTATATGTAAATATAAATGTGTAAATCACATAGCCACAGAGGCTACTAAAGGAACTAATGAATATCAGAAATACAATCAAATGTTGGCATTTAGTCAAGGAATCTATTTTAATATGGTGGTTAAGACAAGCCTTTGGAATTCTTGGGCAGGACAGTGGTAGCTGGCAGGTGGATTCCTTTACAGGATTCATGAAGAAATGACAGACCTAGATCAAGGTTTGCTGCAATGGTTTAGATACGCACAGAAATAATATCAGAATCATGGAATGCCCTGAGTTGTAAGGGACCCACAATGGAGTCCAGCTCAATTGGACACCCCCAGGAATCCCAACATGTGCCTGAGAGTCCAAGTTACCATAAGGCACTGGAGACATAAGATCTAAGTTAGTGGCTACAAGCCCTAGGCTCTCTGCAATTGTTTTGGATAGGGAAAATAGTTCAGAGGAGAAGATGGCAACAAAAGCAGATAACAAGTAAGATGTTAACATCAAAGAGCTCAAGGGAACGAATCAGAGTTTGTGGTGCTCAGCACTGGTCCAGTGGAAGATTTCCCTACCCTGGCAGGGGCTTGGAGGATGATCTTTAAGGTCCCTTCCAGCCCTAAGCTGTCGACTATGAAAAAGAGACTGTGTTTGTCTGTGTCTGAGTACATTTGGAAACTTGAGAAGTGACAAAAATCCTCAGTACTGAAGGAATCAATACTGAGCTCAATACTCAGTGCAGAGCTTAGACGAGGGATGGAGCAAGGAGGCAGAGAGACGTGAGCTCTGCACCTGGCTGAGCTCAGGAGACATTTTCAGTCTGGGATAATGGTGTTTGGAAGAAGCAGGGTTATCTCAGGTACCAGATAAATTTTATGGCAGCCACTACATTATTGTCCTTCAACAAACAAACCAGTTATTTAATTGTGCAAATTGTACAGATTCTTGTTTTTTTAAAAATCCTCGTTACGCCTCAGAACTTCTAAATATACAGAAAATGCCCTATGTGGCAACCTATATATTTTAAGACTTAACTTATGTGTATACATATTTTCCATTTCTCTCCATTTATAATATATAGCTGTACATCAGTTTGCATCACAGGAGTTTTGTGGGTTTAGTTGGGGTTTTTTTGTTTGTTTGTTTGCTTATCTTGAACCTATGTTTAACTAAAAAAATATGGCTTCACTTCTGAATTCCTATTCCATTCATCTCAGGCTTAATTTAAATGGGCTTTTGATAATTAATTACAACAATTAAATTTGAGAACTTCAAACCTGGCTGATCATCAGTGGAAAAGCAGTGCTCTGTGAATACTTCCTAGAACTGTACCCATTGATGGGGTTGCCTGAAGAGGGCTGACACAATCTGCATAAATTCCATTGTCTGACATTTTGTGCTTGGAAGAGCAGTTTGGAAGGGAAGCAGCAGCTCTCAGCCAGGCTCAGCTCAAGCTGAACCTCAGAACAGTTCAAATTGCACAGCACACTTCTGTACCCACTGATGCTCCAAGTGAGGAGGCTGCTCTCTGTGTTTGTGTTGCCAAAGACAGGAATTGCTCATCACAAATACAAACGAAAACAGCTATGTCAGATTATAAAAATCTTGTGCGTGTATGACTTAAAAAAACGCATAGAAAATCTGTAGTTATCAACAAGTAATACCTCTCAGAGAGAAGGCTTTTCCCTGTAATGTTCTTTGTTCTGAAATGTCACTTAACTGGTCTCATATTTACGTCTCCTGGAGCAGACTTGCCTCTGCCATGTTGTAGCTTCCTGCAGGGTTTGATCACAGTATGACAGACAGAGCCGTGTGTGCTTGGCTGCCTTCTCCCTGGTGAAGATAAGGAAATAGAAATCCACTCCTGCCTTTTAAAATAAAGCTCCAAATGAGGAGGTTAAAATCAGAGCTCCATTTAGCTGAAAGACAGTTTTAACCAAAAGTTACTTCTGTGCTTCTGCTCTTATTTAAAAATGCATGATTCTCATTGCTGAGTAGTATTGAGGGTTTTTTTTTTTTTACTGTCTGCATATTTCAGCCTAGGGGAATGGAGAGGAGGAGATTAATTTTCATAGAGATGTTTGGATGAAAAATCGTGCAAGAAACTACTTTGCTTTACTTTGCTTAGCTACTTTAATACCATCTTCTAATCCCAAGACTTGTTACTGCTGTCCAGCAAGTAACCCTTCTGAAACAGCTGGACAGGTCTTCTGCTCTGTCAGTCCTAATGATGTTTCACTTCCCAGCCTCTTCACTGTACATCTTTAGTTAATTAATGTGAATAAATGCACCAAAATTACAAAAAGCAATCACAGTAAATGATAGATGCTTTCACTTTCTCACATAAACCCCATTTTTCTTTAAAAAGCAAGTCAAGCCCAGATCTGCACAAATAATGGCCTAAAGTTTCTGTAAGTGTTTGATGCAACCTGTCACGTGCATGCCACCCTTTCTCCTTTATGTAGAAGCAAACTGGTGAGGAGAATACCTCAGTGATCTTTAAAGCACAGTAGATAAAGAACATAGGCTTCGTTTTTTTTTCCCCTCTATTGTGTTAACATGTTGTGAAGAAGCCTCTTAAATCTGCTGAAGATTAAAGCTGAAACTCTGCATATTATAAGGGCTAACTAAAAAATACAGTGTATTTATTAACTGTAGTATAAAAAGGACTAACAAGAAAATTGCCTAGGGATTGAAAGGATAGAAAACTCTCACCAAGGAAGTAGTAGCAGTCTACAGTTTCTGGTGCTGTTTGCTCAACAAACATCTAAAAAGTGTATTATAATGAATAGCACTCTGTTAAGTGGATCTATTGTCCGGTGCTTTCAAAACTCTTCTGATTTCTATAAAAAAAGTGTTAAAATTTATTTTGGAAGCGTAGCTCTATTAGATGATCTGTTTTAGTAAAACAGTGTGTGGTTTGTTGGTTTATTTGTTTTTATATAAATAAAATGATGAAATAATATAGATATAAACTAATTACTTACATTCCTTTTCCTTCATTGCTCAGCTGTAGCATAACATATATTTCACCTTAACTTTTTGGTGCAACTTTCTCCTGTGGCAAAAATTGGACAAAAATCTAAGCAGATCTCTCAACAGATCACTGACTGAGAGAATGAGTTACGAGATAGATCTGGTGGGGATTTTTTCTGGAGTAGAGCACTTGTTGCTGGAGTCTCCAGGATCAGTGACTAAAAAACTGGAAAATATTATTTAAAAACATATGCAGATTATTTTCTGGCAGCAGTGTAGTGCAGTGCCTGGATCAGTTTAATTTTTAGAGTCATGTAAATTGCTGTAATAGTTTCACTCCTTGCATTCTATTAAAATCTGTACCTGCTTTTTCTTGAGAGTGACATTCCCTTTGGACTGTGTTCAGGACCTCAGAGCTAATAATGACAAGGAATGACAGAAGAAAAAGAACTGAGATGTGACTGTGGTCATAGCTGGAATTATGGAGCTCTGCAAACTGAAGAACTAAACAGGAAAAATTTGACACCAAGGTCTTTTCTCAGATTAATAAAAAGATGAGTTCCTGGAATTAAACATGGACAAAACAAATTTTATAATTTGGCTTTTTTTTTCTTCTGTTATTTTAGGAAATCTCCAGCTGTAAACGTTACTGCTACTATATGGGATAGGTGCTCCAATAATTGATCTCAAATCATCTTTTGCCTTAGTAGGAACTTTTTAAAGGCTGTCTAAATATTGAGTCTTGTCATAGAGAAATACATTGGATAAAATCTTATGAAAAACAAACCACACTGAGACACATTAGATCCTTAATGGCTTTTTCAAATTTAAAAACTTCTGTTCTAGCATAGATTTTTTTTTTCACTTCAGAATTTTGCTACCTCAGTAGGGATGGAGGATGAAAATAAAGTAGCATGTGAATTTTGCCAGCAGCTGAAGTTTGTTCTACAGAGGGGGAATAAAACCTGGCATCACTTGACGTTCCACTGTCTTGCATGCTATTCTTGTTGTAAACCAGGATGGAAAAAATTCAAGTCTGTAATTTTACAGTTGGGATTATGTCGATGTCTGTGTCAAACTCGTGGAGAATGTGTTGGAGTGCCTAATGATGGGTTTTGAGAGCCCCTTGCAGTGTTTGGGATGGAGCTCTCAGTGCTGTTCTCTCTGGAATTCACAGACGATCCGCTGTCGCCCGCATCCAGGAGCTCTTCAGGAGGAGGAAGGAGAGGAAGGAGATGGAGGAGCTGGAAACACTGAATATCAGGCGCCCCTTGATAAAGATGGTTTATAAAGGTCACCGCAACTCCCGGACCATGGTACAAACTCAGAGTGCTTTGGGGGCTGGGGAGCTTCATGGGCTCACTCAGGGTTGCTGCCCCTGCTGGGATGCACTTGGAAGGCACAGAATTTGCTCTAAATGAAAAATAAAATTCATGTGACTTGTGTCACTGTGAAAGGCATGTAAATACCCCTGAGTTGAACATTCTTTAAAATTTGGGGTACTTCTTTTTCATTTTCTCTCTCAGCCTAAGTGGCATAAAATGTGCCTCCCTTCCAAATTACAATTTAATCCTCACTTTCCCTTCCAAGCTCTTCAAAATTATTATTTAATCTTTACCTTTGAAGAGTTTGGAAGGGAAAGTGAGGAAAGTGATGATTAAATCATAGTTTTGAAGGACCTTGACATCTCTGAATTAAAAAAAAGGAACTAGTACTAGTTATTATATTATAATTTAGCTACTACATGCCTTGTCTTTTTCACACAAAGTGCTGTATTTTAAGAAAAATGCAGTTATTGTGTTTGTAAAGCAATGGAGCATGAAAAACAGATGCTGCTTTCCTTGCTATTAGTTCTTTGGTTTTTGCAGTATTTTGAAGATATGAAGTTCTAAGTTCCAGGTGGTATTTTGTAGAAGTAGCTGGTGTGTTATTTTGTAGCTGATACGAGTAGTTCCTTTACCCCCAAAAGCAGTTTTGTAGGATTTGTGTGAATAGCTTTGATTACACTGGGAAAAATGCTTCAGTAAATACATATTTTAGTCTACATAAACAACAGGGTTTAGAATAAAATTTGATTAATGATAAGGAGTTTTGCACTGTATTTCAGAAATGAATTTTAATTGCTCAAACCCCCATTAGTTTAAAAGTCCTGGCTTAAGGCACTTTGTGGTTAAAAGATACTAAAAGTGAGTTCATCTAAGTCTTAATGCAGTCTCTGTCTGCATAGCTGTTATTATATAGATTATTTAACAGGTGTTGTTTGTTTCCTTGGGGATGTGGGTCGGTCTTTTTGTTTTTGTTTCACACAAGCGCCTATGGCAAGGAACACACAGAATGAAAGAAAATGTAATTTTATTTTCCCTGTTGGTCTCTATGGTTGCAAACTTCACTATAATCTGCTGGTTTGAGTAATACCCTCATTCCTGCAAGGCACGGGCTAATAATATTTCTCTTTCAAATTTATGAAGGAGACAGCTTAAAAAAAGCTTTGTTTCCTTCACACCTGAGCAGCCCAGGGATAAAGTTGTGTTTTCAATTACATGAACCACTTACATATGTATGTATATGATTTTTACATATATATACATATATTGTATATATATTGTATTGTATATTGGGGGTATGTATATATAGTAAATTAAGGTTATGCAGGCAAATGGAATAATACTGGTTCTTCCTTGCTTTTGAACACTTCATTTAGCAATCTAATATTTTTTACAGTCCTGCTTTTAAAGCAGTGACTTTTAGAAAGTTTTGAAAACTGAAATTTTTTGAAGGTGAATTTCAGTTCTGTTCATTTCTGTGGTGCTAAAATTAGATTTTATGAGTATTGAGAAGTAGGAGTAAGAAAATACAAAGGAAACAGGAAGAGGTCATATTGAAAATTAAAATATAAATTAAAAGTTTTTTATTATTGGGGATAATCTAGATGTAACAGGATAATGAAAATATATATTAAAAGGAGCTGTAAGACAAAAGCTGCTGAAAGATTACAGGAATGCAGCATCTCTGGTTTATTTTTAGGTATCAGGATGACTTTATTGCACTGACTGCAGTCATTGGGACATGTTGTGGAGCTCTCAGCTCACATCTCATGACTGAGTTTTTTGACTGTCGTTGGAGCAATGTTCATTCTCTGCCACCCCATCAAACCTCTCACCTGTAGAGGACACAGGATAGCAAATTTATATAATTTAACAATGGTTATTGTGAGATCCTATACTGAGTAAAATCAGAAGTGATTTCTGAAGAAGGTTTCATAAGCTTCTGTCTAGTCTCCTGTTTCTCTATAATGGAAAATCGCCCCCGGGGATTAGCTTGTCACAAACTTCAACTTAGTCAAAGTCTTCCTAAAAACTTTTGCAAACTCCCTGTCTCCAGTATCGTTTCTGTGACTTCAGAAAGTGACAGGTCTGCTGACATTTATTTTCAAACTGTTCAGTATGCCCCAACTCCTCTCTCCAATTTTTTTTTTTTTTTTCCTGTTAGCAGCTACTTTGTTCTGGCAATCTAAAACTTTCTGAATTTTCATTTTTTAATAACTCTTCTTTAAATGTTTCCTTTAAAATTTCTTACATCTCATTTCTGCATGGGCCGAGCTTTCTTTCAGCAGCGCTGTTAGTGCAGACACAGGAGTCTGCTCTTGGAAATGGCTTTTCACTAGCTGGGTCTTACAAAGTGGTTTTTTTGTTTTTCTTGCAGATAAAGGAAGCCAACTTTTGGGGATCCAACTTTGTTATGAGTGGCTCAGACTGTGGCCACATTTTCATCTGGGACCGCCACACTGCTGAGCACCTCATGCTGCTGGAGGCTGATAACCATGTGGTGAACTGTCTGCAGCCTCACCCCTTTGACCCCAGTAAGGGCAGCACTCTCACACTCTGCATGTCCAGCTTATCTGCACTAGAGCATTTTAAAGCTCATCCTTTGATTAATGAACTGCTGTTCATGTTTCCCCGTATAATTCAGATAATACTGCTTTTAATTTTGCCTCTTACTAATGACCTTTGGCCCTCAAATCCCTCCTTACTAAAAAATTTATTGAAATCAAACTACTGCCACAGAATTTATAGAAATATTGTCAGATGTAATAAGAAGCAGCTCAATTTTTTTTGCTGCCCTCAACACAAAGTTTCCTGTGACACTGAGGGAAATACGAGGTTGCTGAAGTGCCAGCAATACTTGGAAATTGTATTGGAATGTGGTCTCTACTTGGCTCTATTCAAAAAGTGCAACAGAAGTGGGTGTCTCCCTCTCACTTGCATTGTGAGATTAGAAGAATTAATAAAATTCATAGACATTCTAATAATTTGTGGTTAGAGAAATCCTTCATAGAAAAGATGGACCAAAGCAGTAGAAGGAATCACATGTAGCTGGAAAGTCTGAACCATCCTCCAGCCTCTGGTGCAGTCAGAGAAATTATTTGTATTATTTCTTTTTTCACAGCTTACCTGGCGGTATAGTAAGAGTCAGCTAGTAGTAAATTAGCAAGTAAAGTCGTTATAATAATACTAGAGGAGGCTGGGGGTTTTTCAAACAGTTTAGGGGAACGTGGAATGCTGTCCTACATAGGGTAAGCCTTGAACTTTTACAAGAACTCAATTTTAATAAAAAAACTTAAATGTCCTGAGTTGGATACTCCCTTTGGAAGTGCCCTGTAGCTTTGCTGTTGTCTTGCTGGAGTGTGACTGTCTCCTTGTCATACTCTGAAGGTGTCATTAAGAGAGCTTATCCTCCTTTTAGGACAGTTAATCTTGTTCAGCTTCCCAGTTACTGAGACCTTTCTATGGAATGTTGATTCCTGCAGTGGTTTTGGTGCAATGATCTAGAGAATGTTCTGCAACTTTTCATATTTTTCATACTTGATTTATAACAGCATCCATTGTATTTTTATATTTAAATATCAAATAAATTTACACGAAATTCACTGAAATGATCAAAGGTACATTTGAAATTATCTTAGTTCTGCCTTTCTACCTGGGTCTACAAATCCTAAAGGTTTGTTATTAATGCATGTACTTACCAGAAGAAATGGATTAATAGTGGTTGGGTTTGCTCTTACTTTCTGCTTCTATCTTTGTATATTCTGGTGATTTTTTTAAAATTTAAAACGGGGCTCTTGGTGTTTGCATTTGTTTTCTTCATACCTATAGAGATAAATTCAAAACCATATAATCTATGGAGCAGATCTCATGTGGAGACTTGGTAATTACAAGCTCTGTTCAGCATGAGATCTGACATTTGCAAATAAATGCTTCAAGTGAAGTATTTTTCTTCCATTTAAGGATAGAAAATATCAATAAGCACATAACACATTTAATTTAGAATTACTGTTACTTACTTCTAGTTCTGGCCTCTTCGGGTATTGATTATGATATAAAAATTTGGTCGCCACTGGAAGAATCCAAGATTTTTAACAGAAAACTTGCAGATGAGGTAAGAGCCTTTCCTCCTTTTTCATGGTTATTTTGCATCTTTAATCCTGTAAAACCCTTTGGTACAAATTACTGATATTGAATTAGCAGAGTTATTTAATGCTCAACAAATGAGCTACAAATAAAAAGCTGCCCTTCAGAACAGCTGACTTTCATATCCTTGGCACTTTGCATTTCATCAGCTCTCCTAGAAATTATGTAACATGATCTGCTATTATGTTCATAAAAGGATTTGGAAGAAGTGTGAACACTCTGACATAGAAGGAAAACTGGCAGGAATTAGTAAATGAACATAGTGCCTGTCTCTAAACAAATAAATAAAGGGAAAATGAAGGAAATGAACTGAAGGATATACAAGGATATCCAGAACAACAGGGAGTGCAGAAATCAATCCTATTAAATATTTAGTGGCATAAAAGGGACTTAAAGGTTAAGATTGCACATGGGAACTTCATGGAATAAAACAAACATTGCAAGCCAAATCAGTTATAGAAGTCCAATGTGAAGTTATGTAACTCATTCTTTTCATGTTGCCCTCAGAGCAATAACTGGATATAGCAACTGGCCTGGGGTGGCCATGTAGCTGGCTGCTGAATAATCATTTTTGAGTGATTTACATAACACAGTGTATCAAAATGTTATCTGGTTTTCTGTAAATAATATTATAGGACAGATTTGGTTATGGTGTGGTCAGGTTGGGGGCTTTTCTTGTGAAATCTCTTGGGCAGCACAGATAGAGTAAGCTGGGTTTTTTTAATCATTATTTCTCTGTAAATGTATTTTAAACAAACAAAAACACAAGCCCCTTAACCACCACCCTACATGCCTTGATAAAAACCCAAATCATCCACTTGGGAGTTTTGAACCTTTCCCATTATTTTAGCACTGAGTCAAGTGACACTTCTTGCATGTTGTGTGACAGCTTCAGTCATGACATGTTTTGGAGCCTTTGATGTTTCAAAGTATTGCTAAACATAAATGTGTGCTAAAAGTAATTATTGTACTTTAGTTTCCTCCCTTTATTTCTAATAATTGCAAATTATTTAGATATTTAGTTACCTTTAATAAAAAATTGAGAACTTTCAGAAGAATTGGCTGCAGTACTGTAATTTTACATGGTTTTTGTTTTTTTAATTTATTCCCTGTCTTGAGATAACTGTGTACAGGACAGGAGATGTTCATAGCAGTAAAATAGTTCTCACCATGTTAAGTTGGGCTGGAATAAGTGTCCAACATACCTGAACTGAGTTTCCCATAGAAGGGGGAAGGTCTGGGGAGAAAACACTGTGTTTGAGGAAAGTTCCATATAGATACAGAAATGTATTTAAAATTGAGAGGCCATGACCTTAGTGAATAGGAGAAGACAGTGGGGGTAAGAATGAACCTCTGAATGGAGAAAAAGCCACAGCAGCAGGTTGTCAGGGGGTTATTGATGATGCACTGGAGAAATAGGGGGTGAAAGAGGAATAAAGAGCAGCCTGCTGCCTTTTTCAATTTTCTTCTGTTTGGGAGGGATCAGCTGTGCCAAGTGCCTGGCAAACAGGTGAGAATGACAGAAGAGAGGTGTTTTGATAGGGAAGGGAAGGGAGAAGGGCACTAGAAACATTTGCAAGAGCATGTTTGTCACAAGAGGAGCAGCGGGCTTGAAAAGTCTCAGGGAGAACAAGAATTAAATTATTTTCCTGTCTTACAGCAGCTGATCTGGCTGCAAAAACTGAAAAATGGTCAGAACTTGTCTCCATTTAAAGAAATTTTTGTGCTTAATGATAATAAAAAGCATGGTCTAAAAGTTGAGACAAGCTACAGTGTGGGATTAGAATTTTTAAGAAAGAAGGATGGCAATGTACCATGAGGAAGGAATAAGGGAAAAGAGCTAAAAGTATTCATTAATAGATTTTTTTCCTTGAAAATGAGACAGGAGGATCTGGCTCTTTCAAATCATTTTGAGGCAAGCTGTAGCTCTGTTTATAAAGAATTATGGAGCTAAAGAATGATCCTGAAGTGGGATAGAAAATGGCTTGTGTTCCTTGGATTTTCTCCAAGTTTCAAGCAGCATGAAGGTAGGAGTTGAGGGTAACCTCATCTCTTTTCCTTCCCACATTCTTGGCCAACACTGGTGCTAGAACCTTGTTCTCTACAACAGTTGCCATCTGGAAACAGCTCTTTCTCCTATCAATCTGCTTAACTCCATGAAAGATTTCCAAAGTTTTCTTAGTCACTCATCTTAGTATCTGCCATGCATGTGGACAATGCAACCGTGATTTTACTAGAATATTCTTTAGACAGATAATTGGATACCTGCAGGCAGAGTCCACTGTCTGACTTTTCTTACCCCAGACAACAGTATTCAATAGCAGTTATTAAAATATTACTCCCTTATGGTAATTTTGGCCTCTGTAAAATGCCTTTTGCACATAAACTTTGTATTCTCAAGCCCCTATTGATGGACTATAATTCTGTGTTTATTTCTGATGCTGTTTTTTGCCTTCCCCAGGTTATAACTCGTAATGAATTAATGCTGGAAGAGACCAGAAACACCATCACTGTTCCAGCTTCCTTCATGCTCCGAATGTTGGCTTCATTGAATCACATAAGAGCAGGTGAGAGGCTTCTGAAGAGCTTGTCCACAGCACTGGGCTGTGAAATAGCAGGCTGATTGGGAAAGGATCAAGACCTTCAGCTGTCTGTGGCTGTACTTGGGGTTGGCGAGAAGATTCAAGGGTTGTTCAAGGTTCTCTTAATAGAAGTATTTAGGAGTTGTTTCTTTGGTGTGAGACTTGCAAAATCTTTGCGGCTGTACTTTTTTATCTCAAAGAGAAAAAATATGTTTTTAGATCAAAAAATACTCTCTTCAGGAATGATCTTTTCAGTGAGTGCTGTGTGATGGGAAAACTGTTGGGGAGGACTGGAGGGAATTATAAGATAAACTGTCTGGGATTGTGGGCTTGGAGTTGCCTAGGGCTGAAGGAGAGTGCAAAGATTCAGGACTGTTGGGAGGACAAAGGGAGGCATTGCTGAGGCTGCTGGCAATGTCCCTCCAGTTCCCCTGGGGCTGAAACTGGTGATAAAAGGGTTGCATGGAGGAATCATCACTGGGAACTGGATGTTGGTGCTGGAGAAGCTGAGTGCAGTGGCTTGACCCTAAAGATGGAGGACAGTGGAAAGACATCTCACGCTGTGTAGGAAGCAAGGAGATGAAGTTTTGGGAGGCTGGCATGGCATATGGGGCAAAAACCTAGAAGAAGGGAAGTGTCAAGTGATACTGAATATGGGGACTTTGGCTGAGCAGAGCAGTGGCTTGCAGTGGTGATGTGTGAAGGGAGCTGTGCCTGGTGGCTGCTGCTGCCCCTCTCTCACCTCTGGCTGCTCTGGGAGCCAGGATGGTGCCACGTGTCCAACCCAATGCTACACCTCAGTGCTCCTGTGTTTCCTTCAGTTGTCATTATCTCTTTTGAGTAAAATGCTAAAAGAACTGCCCAACACTTCAGATGCAACAAGTTCAGCAAAAATCTGTTACAGCTGGGTGGAGTGTTTCTAAACCTGACTGCATGTTGCTTGAGTGATTTGTCTTGAGCCAATCATATTCCCTCACACATTTCTGTATTTGCCCTTCTCTAAACATTTACATCAAAAGGCATTTTTTCTGATGTATTGAAGTGACAGGCAGTGATCCCCCAGTTTCTGGACCATTCACATTTCTAACTGTAGCTATTGTAGTTTCAGCTCCCCAGCACAGCACTTCTGTCCCTGTAGTCACCATCTCATTTTAATGTTATGCTTGCATTCATCTTTTCTGTGCTGACAGCCAGTCAGCAGCTACAAGGTTTTTCCTTTTGTTACACAGATTTTGCTTTCATGCCTGGAAATCCTTGAGGGCATTTCTCCTTTTCTCCTTTCTTGTGGTAACATTTCTAGCCACTTTCTGCTGTAAGTCCACACAAACTTTCTTCTACCATAAAACCCACAGCCATATCCCATTGTGTAATAGCCCAGGAAGACAGCATATAATAAATATTTACCAGAAAAAGAAAATTTTGCAAGTTCTTTTTACTAAATCTGTGTTTTGCAGACCGATTGGAAGGCGACAGATCAGAAGGATCTGGCCAGGAGAATGAAAATGAAGATGAAGAGTAACCAACAGATGTGTGTGAGCACCTGGAAGTCAATTAAATTTGTATAAGACATTAATTATATTTTTCCTTACAGAGCTTTAGTGCAATTCTGAGGTATTGCTTTTGGATAACCTAACCTTTTGTTTTTTTTGAATGACTGTGTGCATGACTTGGGGAGAGTGTGCAAGTTAAAATAAGCAAAAATGTTTTTAAAATGTTTTGCCATGTATGAGGGGTGCTAGAAGATGCCAAGTGCAATATTTTCCTTAAACAGCAAATGTGGGAGCTTGGATCAATGTTTTAAAGTAACTTTGATGATAGTAAAAACGTTGGTTCAAATAAATTTCTATACCTGCTGTTTGCATGTTTGTTGCTTTCTAATTAAAAGACTTGGTTGTTTTAAGTAGTTTTGTGGTTTTTCTTTATGCAGCAGTTGGTTTGTCACCCTCTAGCTACAACACCATTGCTGCCTTTGCAGTATTTGCATTCTTTCTTATTGTGTTTGTGAAATGGCAAACACAATTATTTCTTGCAGCGAGCACTGGGGACTTTAAGACCCAGTGTCTCTTGGTTCCTCAATTTCCCACACATATGTAGGCAAAAATCCTCTCTCCTTCAGTTGTATAAAGTCACTTCCCATTCTCTGTGCTTGGGTCTGTAGTGCTGGTGAAATAGTTACATTTCACTGATAGATCTGTGAGTTTGCCTTCTTTGCAACAGCAGCAGGTACATCTTAATTTTCACTGGATTTACGGAACATGAATTTAAAAATTCCTGTGCATTGTTTCTTGGAGTAATTACTTAGGAAGGCAATTCAGCCTGTTTTGTGGGCTTTACCCTTCCTCCACAGAATTTTGGATGGCAGTGGGGAAGAGAAAGCGAAGGAAGGAAGGTGGAGCAGTGGAAAGAGCTGTTTGCTCAATGGCAGTTCTTGCCAAGGATGGCAGATGCTGAGAGGCTCCATTGGGCAATACAGAACGCTGGGAAGAATTCTAAATCAGGGGGATGAGGGTACTGGAGGCTTCATTCCCCTGTTGACATTAAAATACACGTTCATCACATAAGCTGCACAAACATTGCTGACATCAACAAGAGGAATTCCCCACACTAAATAAAAAAGAACATTAGCACAATATTCTGATGTTCTGATTCACAGTAAAGGCAGGCTGAAGGGACATGGGAAAGAGATATAAAGCACAGAAACAGAGGGAGAAGGGAAAACTAAAGCAACTGAAAGAGATAAAGAGAATTTGTCAGTGAGGAGAAGAGGGAATTATACGGAACTCAACTGTCAGTAACAGTGAAGATACTCCCTTGGGCAAGGGAAGAATAACGTGAGGGGAGAGGAGAAGTGTGAGGAGATGGATAAGGAGATGGTTTGCTTGTTTGTTTGAAAGGAGAAGTTAAGAAATCATAGGAAGTGATGCAGTGAAGAGAATTTGGCAAAGGAGAAAATAACTGTTGGTGAAAGAAATTTTCGGAGGTAAGACGGGAAGGGTTTCAGAGGCTGCTTGAGAAGAATGGACACCTCAAGCTCTGGAGTGCTGTAAAACCGAGGAAAGTTCACATCCCAAGGAGGTCAGTGCAACAGAGGATGGAGATCTACTAAGTGTTTGATGAAGTATCTAACATCAACAAGAAAGAGGAGAAAACAGCAAGGTAAGATCCTTGTTTGTTAAGGATACGGAGTGAGGGTAACAGCTAATACGGATATCTCTCTTTTCTGGTGGAGTAAGTGGCCCTTCTGTGGGAGAAGGGAACATAACTAGTTTTTTATCATGAGATAAAGCATGTTTAGATCAGTAAGAAATGAAAGAATATTTTATGACTGTGTGGTGGGTCTCTTTGGGAAGGAGGGGGAACACAGGGGCTTAGCACTATTCAAACCTTGCTGTTCATAGCACTGCACTGGGCAATGTTTTTCTGTCACATGTCAGTTAACCTTGAATTTTTATAACAGGGCTTCTGCTCTCATTAGATTTAAAAGAACTTTACAGGAAATACACATAAGGTATTTAGTGTACAGCTAAAGTAGGGTTGTCTGCTCCACTGTTAAGCAATTTTGTGAATGAAATAGAGTAACACAACGTGTGTTGCAGTTGGGTTCTCTGTAGATGATTTTTGAGGTATTTTCTTCCAAAATTAGCCCTGGTGCTTCTACAGAAGCCTGACTCTTCTTATTTAGAAATTAAATTTTTTTTTTCCTTGAAAATAAATCCTTCCTCAAGTAAGTATATGGAGATGATAGCTTTTGTCTTCCCCAGAGAGGTTTAATAAGTCATTGTGGATGTCTTTCTAAAAATAAAAAAGCTGCTTCTGCCACTTTTGCTTTAGTTATAGCATTTCCCAGCAAAGAGCATACCAACAGCAATAATCTTGTCTTTTTTTCTCAGAATTCTCCAGTAGGCACATTACTCCCAAAATGTCTCTTATTTATTCAAAGGCTAAATATTAGTTTTAATTCCTGGTGCAAAGCTGCAGGTTTACTGATTAGAAGGAGGATTTAATCTCAATAAGGGAAAAACTGTAATATCTTGAAGATTTTTCAAACTTCACTGAAGCTTTTCAGGCAGTTTTTCTAAAACTAAGATATCTGTAGTGATGAGGTTGGGTGTTTTTTGTTTTTTTTTTTTTAAATTAACATTTATGTAATGGCTAAATCTGAGTTCCTAGAACCATACAGTGGGAGCTGTCAGCAGAAATGGGGGATGCTGGCAATTCCAGAGTTTGCAGCTGCAAAAGAATATTGTAAAATGTTATTCAAATGTGCAGAGGAGTTAATCAAAGTAATAAGCCATCCCAAAGTATCCCAACCTGAGGAGGAAATCTCGTGCTCGGGGTCTGGTTTCAGGCTGGGGCTTGCAGGTGGGCGGTGCTGCCGGAGCTCCCTCTAGTGCCCTGTTCCTGCTGCACCTGGAGATACCTGAAACGTTTGTATTATAACAACACAAATTTGATGGACAGGATGGTGATAAGGATACAGGGGACACCTTATCCTGATGTGTGGACGGAGGATTGCACATGCACTTGAGCACTGGCAGTGCTTGTGTGCTGAGAAGAACAAGGGCTCAGATGCCAATGCTCACTTCTAGGAAGTATATTCCTTAAGACTATTGCAAAGATCAAAAGCAACTTCTGATACGTTGCCACAATTCCTGGTAAATAATTTGGTGTCTTGAAGCCTGGGCATATGGTCCCAGATAGGGACATAATCTCTTCTTTAAATGATAAAGATGCTGAGCTTGTTCAAATAAGTTCTGCTCCTCATGCCTTCCCTGGTGGAGGCAGGACATGGTTTGTTAAAGGCATTCCTGCATAACTTGGATTGTGAATTTTTCTTACCTAAGCAGTAGATAAATATTACAGTAGGCTATTGTGTACACCGTTAGCTCTTTGAGAATATCCCAGATGATGTTTTTGAGGAAGAAATTCCAGAAGTAAATGTTGAATAGGGGTTTCACTGGCCTTGCACCAACCAACAAAATAAATCACTGAGTGTATGTGGTTATGTGCAGGGGATGGGTATGCTCAGAGGGGCTGCCTGGGACAGCTGAGCCATTCTTTTATGGAAAGCCATTTTTTTATGGAAAGATCCCACTGAGCCAGGCTCAGGCCATCACTCACAATCCCTGGGAATAGTCCTGTTTCGTGGGCAGGGCTGGCAGCACTGCTGAGAAATGAGCTGCAATTAGCAGCAGTCGGGTCCCAGCCCATATTCCTCCTGATCCAGTCACACACACAACAAGAGGCCAACCCCAAAAGCCTCAGCTGAAGCACAGGGAATGATACAGGAGGCATCTGTGAGGTCACTGCCCTGCCTAAACAGAGATTGAACTAGTCTTTGAAACGTGGAGTGAAATCAAGTTGAAGATCTTTCCATGAATTATAACGTGCACAAGTACCTTTATCTGTGTAAGCATCCAGTTTGTCTTCTCAGCGACATTTTCTGCTGCTGAGCCTGAGTTATTTAAGGTAATAGCGATTTATTTTCCTCAGGTTTAAATGTTCCTTTTAGTATTTACATTTGTTTTGTTCTCTTTGATGAAAAGGCACCATCCACCTTCTCAGTGCTCTTTAAGAACTTTCTGTCAATGCTCCCCTCTAGATTAATTCCCTTGTACTGGCAGAGCAAACTGAAGTTCAAAAAACAACTAAGACCTTACACAGCAAGGTGTTTTGATAGGAAAAATAGGGATTAGGGATAGGAAAAATGTTACTCTTCAAAGCAAGCTCCTTTTTTTCTGATTATGACTTTACCATACTATCGTGCTGCCCTTTTTTTGCAGGAGGATGGCTCTATGCTAATATAATCCATGGAATTTGACAGATTGACTATCCAAATAAGAACTGATGGCTACTAATTTAGGAAAATCTCACTTAAATGGAAAACCCTCTAAATAGAGTTTGTTAATGGGCTTTGTATCTAATTGGAAAACAAATCCCAGGGGATCTGCAGCTGTTCTCAAACAGCACTGCACTTCTTATTCTTCCCCTCTGCAGGATGATTCCATGCTCAGACCCTGTTTCCAATATTTTCTCCTTTCTCATCTCACTTCCAAAGAAATTTGACTAAAAAATACATACCTTTAAAACAAACCTGTAACAGTTAAGTCATCTAAAGAAATGATAATTAACACAAGGTAGTTTAGTGGTGGGTTGAATGTGACACTTGCCAAGTTGCAAGATGGAGTTTGTATTCCTCAGAGAGTGATGAGCATTCAGTAGTTGTGCAAGGTGAGTTGGGGCTCTCACTTCAATTCTTGTCATAGTTGCCAGTAGACAGCTCTGAGGATGCTCATTCAGCACTGTGTTCATGGGAAAAAGTGTTTGGGACTGTTACCTGTCTAATTCCATGAGCATTCAAAGGGGAAATAGCATGCTTTAAAACAATTTGTGGTTATTTTACCCAAGACTAGAAAGAGCAAGGAAGAGTTCTGTAAGTCTTTAAATGAACATGGCTTTAAAAATAGCACTAGGCACTGTGACAAAACCATTTGGCTTGGATGTTGGTTGCAGTACAGAAGCTTTCCAGGCACAAGGATATAACATATAAGACCCACTTTAAAATTCTTTCCAAATCTCTCAAGTGTTTTTTTTTTTTCTTTTTAAATATAATGTTATTGTGCACCTGCTACCATTGCATGTAAAGGATGTGCAATGAGTACACTGAAGAAGGGGATTCTCTCTGTGGCAGGAGTTCTTGCTCACCCCAAGAGCAGGGAGACTGGCACACCCCCAGAGTTAGTCAGCACCTCCATCAGCACACCCTCCCCATGGCAGGAGCAATTCCCAGCCCCTCTCTCCTTCACAACCACAGTGTGTGCCTGCTCTGGGGCCATGGGTGACAGTCACACACTTCCCCCACCACTGAAAATCCATGTGATGGCTCAGAAACTCGGCTCCATTCACACTGCTTGAGTTTCAGATTGCTGCACTGAATAGATTTAATTGGCTCTAAATTTGGACTGTTACATACTCTTAGAGAGGAGAGCTGGGCAAGAGATACAGAAATGAGAAACTGAATGAGCTTCATCGTTTAATTTCTCTCATCCTGCTTCTCATGCTGTCTTTCCCCTCTGTTTGCTGGCATTCTATGAAGCAGTTTGAAGTAGTGACTCAAAGGTGTAAGAGAGTGAATCCAAGATGCAGTTTTGGCCTGTCAGTGGACAGGCAGAGAGCAGACAGGAGGAGCAGAAGAAAGGTCTCCACCTCCCTCTGCATATTCATTCCCTGAGAGGCAGAAAACAGCTGAAAGCAAACAATGTGAGGATAAATGAAAAGACGAGTTAGACACAAAGAAGAGGAAGAATTTTCAATGCAGCAATGATATTTTGGTTCACTGAAAGACAGTCTAAAAGCAGAGGGATGCTACAGAGAAGACTGAAGTACAGCTGGGCTGCATGGAAGTGCTCCAATGCCAGGTGCTTGCAGTATGGCAGGGGAGATCCTGCATTGAAATCTGTCAGAGGGATGTGACCTCCTCTGTTGCTGGGTAATGGCCATGCCACAGCTTTAACAAAGTATTTCCAAGTTGCAGAGCTATGCAGGATAACAAACTCTGCTGTGCTGCATATCTAGAAGAGAAATGGGCTTCTCCTTTCCATGAGAGGGTAGCTGACATCTCAGTAAAACCTCAGGTTGAAAAATAAGGGACATAGTCCTGAAGAAAGAGTAGATAGGAAATCGGGGCTGGGAATCTTTTCTGCCTGGCGACAGAGCCCCAGATTTGTGCCCACCAGGGGTTTTGAGCCATATCATCAAGTTTTCTGGCAGCCAGAGAGCAAAGAGGGGATGTTCAGGCATCAAGACAAGGGGCTCTGAGTCAAATGCTGCCATCCTCCTCTGACAGTGCTCAGTGAATGCCTCAGTGCTGATGTAAGTAGTGATCATATTTAGCTTTTACACAGCTTAGCTTTAAAATGGTGTTAGAGTCAGTTTACAGAGAGACACCAACATCAAAATTCCTCTTCAAAAGATTGAGAAATTGAGCATGAGTGAAAAAACAATTTGCCTATCATCCCTTATCAGCCTAATAATAAAAGCAGGGTTTGGAGCCTTAATATTTCTGAGGTGAGTCCCCTTCCACCAGCCTTTTAAAAATAGGAGGTGACTCAGTCTCTAACAAGTCCCTCCACACTGGCAGCTTCACATTAACTTCTTGAGGAGAGGGAGCACTGTATTTCTTGGTAAGCCATTAGTGGCATTGCTGCTGCGCTGCTTGCTGAGCTGTGCGATGGCAAAGCTGCGTGCTTCAAGGTCTTTCTCAAAATAGTAAACAGGCTGGTAAAAAAAATGGAATTGCTTGTCACTGACATGGGAATAACAGCTCTGAATGGGGTAGGTTTGTGCAGGTGTGACCTGTGCTCTTTAATCACCTTAGGTCTTACAACAAAGACCATAAAGTAGGCCTTTAGTGATTTCGCTGTCTGCTGACAGAGGCAGAGTTGTAGCAGGATCGGCATCTGCCAGTCGGTCCCTCCGTTGCCATGGTAACCCCCTAGGATGGGGTGCACGTCAGAAAAATGCAACTTCTGGGCTAAATTGTGGGCTGGAGGGTGGCAGATGGATGGGATTCAGCTGCCTCAGAGGGTGGTACTCCACAGTCAGACATTCAGATTTAGGAATCGACCCAGGTGGTCCATTTGGCACATCAGGAGCAGAATTTAATTTAAACCATCAATTTGTTCCCAGATTTGCTCACTGAGCCATGAAACATGCAGAGCTAGGTGAACTCCCATGTAATCCAAGCCTGCCTGAAAGCCTCATGGATTGCCCTGAGCAAGGTACTTGATGAAGCCACAGCCCTTTCTCATGAACAGTCAGCAGAGACGGAGGAGGGCTTCCCATTTTGCTGGGAAGTTGAGCTGTTTGGCAGCTTGACACTTGTCCAGAGCCAAGGACTTGGGATCCAAACACAGCTGCAAGCTGGAATTGATGCTGTTGGAGTCACTGCACCCCTCTCAAAACACAGGCAGTGTATTTCCTTACAGAAATGTTTTGAAAATTGAATGTCCTTAGAATTTTCAGTTCGCAAAACAATTTGAAATGAAGAAAGGAAAGAAGAAACATTCTGTTCCAACACGACACAGGACCATGTTTTAACAAGAACATTTCTTGTAAGGGTTTGTCAGCCAGCTGGAGTGCACAGGACCTGAGGATCTGGGAACCTCCTGGATCTAAGAGCAGAAATCAGGAGAAAAGCAAACAAAGCAGCCAACCAAAATAACCAGCACCACAGTTGTAGCAAAAGTCAACTTAGTTTTTAACAATTACTGCTGTAGGTTGTGGGATTTTGTGAACTGCATTTATTGTGGTTCCTTTATCCTGTGTGCAGTGGTAAGTCCAGTATAATAGATGTGTTGTTATATTAAATTAATTTTCCAAGATTGTGTTCAGAAACATGATACACCTTGGTATCCAAAAATCTATGAACAACTTGTGTGTGTCATTTCTTCCCTGCACTTCTCAGCTACCCTGCTGCTTTTCTGCATGCAGCATTTCCTAAACTTTCCTGGTTTGCTGGTATCTCAGGTTAAGTTCATTGGATAACAGATCCATCATCATTCAAAGGTAAAGAATTCATATCTGAATATACTTTTGATGAACTGTGAACAATGACTTATGAACAATGCACTCCACACTTCCAAAAATGTAAGTAAGTTCTAGGCTGAGCAAACAAACATTTATTGCAGACAGATATTTCAATTCTCACTCATATTTTCTAAGGAAGAAGCAGCAAAAACTTTTCCCATGCCCTTTTTTTTTTCCTCCCCAAAGAAATTTGACATTTCTAATTATGACAGAGCAAAGTGAAATGAAAATCTATTTCAAGAGATGATTCTTCCTGTAAACAGTGCCTGGGCACTTCTGCCTCATCCCATTGCAGATGAGCACAATAAATAATGTGTCCTCTAACCTCCGTTTTGTTGTTCGTTTTTTCTGTTGAAATAATTGTCAGTTCTAGTCTTTGCTTGCATGTCACTGAAAGAGTTCCTAAATGACAAGTATATGAGAGCCATGGTTTAGCTGAAGATAATTTTAGCCTCTCTCTTCTGACAAAAATTGCATGGGCTAAATTTGAACACTATTTTCTTGCAGAAATATTATTTTTATTCATCTTTTGTTTATTTTTAATTTGTTCAACAGCCCTGGTTATTTACTTAAAAGTATTTATTCAAGAGAGACAATCAGTGTGGCGTTTCTTTTCAACCAAAGTATCTAACTATTCTACCAAGGAACATGATAAATGTTAGCAATTTCTTTTTCCTGGCTTTACGAGAACATTAAAAACCCATCAGATTCAATTCACTTGCTGAAAAATCTAGACTATGAAGAAGCTAATTCACTCTTCAGGGAAAAAAAAATCTTTTTTGTTTACTTGGAAAAAAACATAATGAACTTCAGAAACCTTTGAGTTGACTCCTCTTCCTTATATTGCATATACTGTAGATGGATGAACACTGGAATTGTATCAGCAGCTTCTCCACCAGTGTTCTCTGGATTTGCCAAGTGTTATCTGAAATTTCTCATCTCACACCTGGGATTTTAAGAATGCCAGCTCCAAAATGGCACAACCAGGAAGGTCCCTTTGCTAATGGACAAAGCAGAGAGAACACAGGAGGGGGCAGAGAAGGGAATAGTTAAAAGCAGCCCTTCCTCCAGGTGAGTGAACAAAAATGACCCCATGAAAACAGCAGCACAGGGAGGCTTCTGTTCTCCATGTAATTCACTGTGCATTGCTTTGGGCTCTGCCATTGTGAACAACACGTGGTCTTGTTATGGCCAAAAAAATGCAGTTAGCAGCTGAGAGATGCACTGCTTTTAAAGGTTGTGGGTTTGAACTGTAAGGCATGGTGGGGTTAGGATGCTTCCATTTCAACTGTTTGTGCACTACAACCTGAAAAGTCTAGGATAAATGTGCCAGGATTTTTCATTTATCAACATCCTTGCTTGAGGGGTGAGCACAGGGATCTTGCATAGCTGAATCTGCAGATTCATTAATCTGCATTGAGTGTGTAGTAATCAAATTCTAGACCATTTTTATAGATTAATGCTCAATCCTAAAACAAATGTATACATTGAAGGGAGCTCTTAAAAATCAGCAGTTGAAATAAGGAATCAGTATTTCAATGGAAAGTAAAGAACACACCTGATTTCTTATTATATAACACAGAAGAAAAAAAAAAAAAACCAAAACCAAAAATACACAACTCACTGCTTGCCTGAGATAAGGTTTTTTGCTCAGTTCCACTTGAGAGATCATCAGCAGTATTTTTCTAGCCAGTGGGAAATTATGCAGCTTGATGTTTTTGCTAAACTGCCAACTTTTAAAGGCACAGGATCAAAATCCCACACCTAATCAAAACAAGTTTGGATGCCCATTTTTCAGTCATTTCTGTTAGTATGACTTGTTCACCTCTTGGGGCTAGTAGGAGACATGCTACTCTCTTGCATAAAAGGATCACTTGCCTTTATGCTCAGAAGTTAGAGATTATTCAAAATAAGCATTCAGTTTCTCAGTGATTTAGTGAAATGCTGTACCCTATTTGCTATACAATGATTTGCATATACATAATGATCTACCATCAAGGAAGATAAATTCCTAGAGACCGTTTTCTCACATACTTCTACATTTATTGAAACTCTTCTACCTCAGCACCAAGCAGAATTTTAATCCAAAGAGGGGATTATATTTATCAGTCCAAAATTCTATTTGTAAATATGAATAATTATGGCCTTTTCTACTAGGATGTTTACAGTAGCTGAATTCAGGGTTGTTTTTCCTCTTGCTCATGAGATGAGCCTGGTTGGTTCTTTCTGCTGTAAAATGTATGTTTATGGTACTGCATGCCTGTCTATTGTTTCTGGCCTTCTAAACATTGTCTACACAGAAAAGTCACTGTTAAATAAATGTACTGCTGATCTGCACCAAGACATTCATGTGATACAAGACATTCAGCAGAGATATGTTGATGTCAGCTGAATTCCTAATTCATTTTGGCTGTTGGCCTCTTGCTGTTATACTGTCAGCTTGGGGCCATGGTAGTAGCAGAAGCAGCAGTAAGTGGCAGATTGGTGTCCAAATTTAGTCTCCTAATGATTTCTTCTTGAAGAAAAAAACAACAAAACCCCCAACAAAATCTGTGGAAATAACAATGGATAATCTGAGATACTGTTTCATGTTCCTTTCTTTGGACTTTCTTTATCCACTCCCAAGCAGAGTCAATACATTTTCTTTCACAGGGTTACATTTCAGTCAGAAAGCATTTCAGCGCTTACCTTTGGTATCCTCATTCCCCTTGGTGAACAGCAATGTTTCACTTTCTTTTGCTGTCTTCCCATTAGCTGCAAAGCCAAGACTTGCTGAGTGAAGACAGTTTCCAGGTCAGACCCTCTGGAGTAACCCTGCTGCTGCCATCTGAGGTGACTCCTGTGCCATGAAATGTGGTCAGTGGAGCACCAAAGAATTTACTTGTATGGAACCACTTGTGATTTGTTTCCTTTTCTCATTCTAGTTTGCTGTGGCTTGGAAGGAATGCTTGAAGAGATGTTAGTGTTTTCCTAACTTGAGTATCAGTTTAAAGGGTTTTAAAGCTTGAAGGTACCAGGATAATCCTTCTGCTCCAGGCCACAGAATTTCTGTTCAGTTTTTAGCCACTGGATCTTGCATGCATTTTTCTCTCAGATATAGACCGATGATGAATGAAAACCATATCTGTGCTGGAATGGTCTCCTTGCAGTATTTAAATGTTTGGGGTTTTTTTCTTCCAACACCTTAGAAAAGGGAGACATTGGTACTCTGAAGCTGGATGTGATATCCATGGATGTGATGGCCGTGAATTGCACACCAATGCCATTACCTTACTTATTCCAAGGAGTAGAGGATTAACTCTAGATTTTTATAGACAATTAGCTTTTAGAATTGCTCTTTCATTCCTTGGTTTGGATAATGCATGAGGTCCCTTTTGTCTGGGAAAGAAAGCTCACCCCCCCAGGTTCCTGATGTCAGTTTTCAGGGGGCGTCTAGCACTCCAAATGCAGCCTGGTTTCTGGGTGGTGCCAGCTTGGGTCTGGAGTCCATCCTCGACAGTGCAGAATTTTAACCGGAAGAAGCCCATTCCCGACTCCCCAGAGGTGGACACAAACACATCTTGGGAGAGCTGTAATAAGGTTTCAGAAGAAAATGGCATGGCACAATGCAATTATCATCCATGATTACTCCTTTTGTTCTTGTCTTAGTCAGCTCTTGGTGGGGGTGGGGGAGGGCTTCTTGTTTAGTGGTTCATAAATTGCCTCCTGTTGTAATGGTTTTAATTCATTTTATGAACCAAAGTGGTGGAGATGTCTGGAAAAAATAACTGTATTCCGAAAACAATGTATCAAACACGGAGGCCAGCTAATATGAAATGTATTGAGAGAGCCAAAGCTGGTACACCCGGATAGGAAATGCAGGACCGAGAAATAATAATTATGTCCTGAAGGATGAAGAGGAACACCTAAGTTCACAGCAAGAGAAAAGCAAGATGAAGCACACGTTGGGTTTATAGATATGTACACATAATGACTTTGCATTTTATACATGGAGACTCTTTAGTGCCTGCAGTATTTGTTTCAAGTTTTCAGCAACTTGTACTCTCAGATATCAAGAGTTTTACAAATGCTGCCAAAAGTTTGGGAAATGGAAATGCTGTGGTCATGGCTGGCCAGTGAGAAAAGGTACCAGATCACACCAAGACTTTTCATGCCACTGCCAGAATCAGGTACATGAAGAGCAGGATTTTCTGCACCTGTTCAGTGACTCTGAGCCAGCTGGTCATCTTACCATCTTTGCTTTCAGTAAAATGTGTCCTCAGAGGAAACACAGTTGACGCGGCTCACCGGAGTCTGGCTAGCTCGGGGGGATCACTCCGGCGCCACGCCAGGAGTGGGGAACCACCACGGCAGTGTCTGCGCCAGCGGTGGAACCTGATGAGCCGAGCGCTCAACCGTGATCAAGCTTGCCCACCGTGACAGGGTCTAGGTGAAGGAGCAAGGGGAGGCCACTCCTCGGTGAGGTTCCAACAGCTTCTTTATTGAGGGCGACACAGTTGAAGGGGACACCAAGAAGAGCAACCCCAAGCACTGCTGTGCACGGTTTTTTATACGGGGTTATGCAGAGGGGCGGATACAATTACTTGACCAATAGCAGAATCTCAGGGGAGGAGTACAGGGATCACCCCAGGGTTCCTGGGCCAACCGGGTAAGGGGGGAGGAGAAGGGAGGTCACATGCCCCAATGGGGCATCGAGTAAAGGGTGACACCCAGGAACGCCCAGGGGGTTGTACACATACGGGATTGGATGGGGGAAGGATTGGCAGGGAAGGTACTAGAACAAGGGGTAGGGCCAGGATGATTGACAGGGAAGGTGCTGGAATAGGAGGTGGGGAAATTCCATATAGGGTAGACCAGGGAGGATACAATGTAGGACTGAACCAACTTGGGATCAAAAACAGGGGAACATAGAATGAACAAACATTAAACAAAATGGCAACTAAAAGTAAACCCTGGCTGCAACACACAGTGTCCCTAATGTTTCCTCCAGAAAAAATATTTTCATTCTTAAAAAATCCCAACAGACTTTACTTATTATTTACAAAAATATTTTAACATAGGAGTTTTGTAATTGTTGGTTTCAAAATTATATCCCTTATGTGACTTGTAGCTCTTAATAAATATTGTTTTCTGGAAACTTACATGTCTCATTTCTCTCCAGATGACTGAAGCTAGCAAGAGCTCATAAACCACACGAAAGTGGACCTGAAGAATATTTAATAATACAAATTACCTTCTTCAAGAGTAATTAGCGAAGAAAACATATTCTTGTTAGAAGCTTGAAAAGATACTGAACAGCTTTGAATGAATTGGCAGCCAACTAGGAGGTTGGCTGTGCAATAGAAGAAAATAAATGGAATAGAAAGAAAAACTTATCCAGTTAAATAACTTGGATCTGTTAATTACTGACAGGACAAGAGCATTTAAAAAAACCAAACCCCAACAAAACAATACATTAAGGCAGCTTTTTTTCAAATTATGTTAGTCCTTCCAGCCCAAACACTGGCAAAAGCGAAGTGATTGTTTAGTTTGTTTTCATTTTTAATTTAAAGGAAAGAACTGATTCCCAGCATCTCTGCTTAGAAGACGTGAAACATGAAGGAATATCAAGAAGGTCATGATTATCTAGCCTTTTACTCTTGTTTGTTAAGAAGTTAGCAAATTCTGTGTGATACTGAGCTGAGACAATGAAACTGAAAATATTCTGTCTAGATTATATCTGGGTAAAAAATAACACTTATTAACTTGGTAATAAACAAGGATATAATCATATTTAGTGTGATTCAATTCAGTATTTTATGTAATTAACTACTTTAGAGAAAGAAACCTGTCTTGGTTAAACAAGAATTGCAGAAAACTTGTGAAAATGTTTTTGCAGGAAAACCTAGTGCAAATGGAATAAAACTGTCTTTCTGTGACTTTTTTTTAATATAACATCTTACCCACCAATGTACTTCATATAATACAACCCTTGAATTTGGAAATCTTCTCTGTCTTTGCTTAAACAAGGAGAAATCAAGTTCTGGATGATTTGGGGGACTTAAATCTGGAAGAAAGCTGAGGCTTGAGAGTGGGAGCTGGGAAAGAAGCATACAGGGGTTGTGTAAAGAATGTCTGGGCAAGGGAGAAAGGAGCTCACAGGGGTTATGCCTCTGTGAGAGGGAAGCTGTGTGGTTAAGAATAAGGCAGAAGGAATGCAAATGTATTTTTAGTTGAAATTAGAGCCATCTTTCTAAGTCTATGGCCAGATTATCCAGGTTCCTCTTATGTGAGGCACCAACTATCCTGGGGACATGGCCCCATGGTGACAAATGAGCCCAGCTAAAAATCTGTCATGTATTGTTGAATTTCAACGTTGCACATGCAGGAGTTTTCTCTTGGTTTTACTATCTCCAGAAGATTCACCTAACCTTGCAAAGATAATAGTAAACCAGCGTGTTATTTCTAGATTTCCCCAACCCAAGGAGCTGCACAGCAATACTGAGGTTTCTGTGGGCTGGGAATGTCAGCTGGGAGCAGGGGAGCACTCTGATGTGATGCAGGGGAGCTATTTCGAGCATGAAGAAGTTGACAGCTGCACAGTGAGTGGCAAGGAGTTCACAGGGTGGCTGTGGGTGAGAATTCCCGTGCGTGTGGAGCAGGCAGAATATTGCTAAGATGATTGCAACCAGATTTTTGAACAAGTTACAGTTCTTTCAGAAGAAAGGACATACTAAAATCACTGGGAAAGTTAGGGGCCTGGGGTTTTTTTACCTCTGTGGGATTAGAGGATTTACTGCTCCATAGGGGGTTAGGAGATAGAACCTTGCTGGGCATGACTATTTTTCTAACTCTAAATCAAAAGATTTTTTGCAACCTGAATTTGCAGAAGTTGAGCCTATTACCTCTGAGAAAACCTGATTGTTCTCTGGTCTACCTACAGACAGTAAAAACTTTGTTCTCCTTGTACTCCACCCAAGTGTCCCTCATTTTAGTCCAAGCTACTGACTTGACATTAGTACCGGATTCCTGCTATCTGCAGAAATAGCAGCTACATCCCTATGGTTCAAAAAGTGACAAGGCAGATAATAAAACAGCTGATTTTTTTTTTTTTTTTTTTTTTTTTTTTTTTTTTTTTTTTAACAGGCCTCCCAAAGCCAAATGATTTCAGACTATATTCCACTCATACTGCTAGCTTGGGCTAAATTAGCAGGAATTTTGGTAGTCTGCTCGCCCTCATATTTTCAAGATCCTACTAGGTAAGAGTTTCCAGGCTATGATAATAATACTTTTTAAAACCCTCTTAAAATGTAGGTTTGGCTGAAGAATTGAACTTTAGGAATGGCTGCTCTTCTACCCTTACTGCAGGTTTGCAGCCAGACACTTGCCTCTGTCATGGAACAGTTAATGGCTATAAATTATCTTGGGAAATAAAAGAAGCAAGGAGGAGCACTGATACTGACTGAAAAAAAAAAAAAAATCAAGGAAGTTGCAAAAGTTTACATTTGTCAAGTTGTGAAGTGAATAGGATAAAAAAGCCATCATTGATAGCCAGGGAAGCAAATGCTCATGAAAGTGTCAGAAAAATCAGGTAAAACAGCACCAGAACTGTCTCCTTTCACTTAGTAGTCACTGTTGGAGGGTACTGCAGGCAAATCAAGACATGAGCTGTCAGAGAAGACGAGGTCCCACGAACTTACCTGAGACATATGAAGACAAGCTTGAGGAGACATGATCAATTTTGTTGTCCTGGAGTCACCAGCTAATTTATTGCAAGTCAGAAAGGTAGAGTGTGAGGAATGGCAATTTTTGCAAGATTAGAGAAGTACAGCTCCTGTAAGCAAAGAAAATGAAGCAATTTAAAATCATGGAGAGAACATTAGGACATGGAAAGGTAGAGGGACAGTTTAAGTGCAAAATGGATTACCTTCCCCATAGCTGTGGAAAAGACCAAGCTCTTAGCACAACTGACAGCTGTAGAAAACTGAAACTCCTGAAAGCCTGGAACAACATCCACCAGATCTCAAATTACTAGAAAAATAACTGTTTTATGTGGTTTCAAGAATAACTAACAATCCTCTTAGGTACAGACACCAAGATGGCCAGACTGTGACATACTGGAGCCTTCTCTGCTCTTCACAGCACAGGAAAACAAAAATCTGTGGTTTTTCTCAGGAGTAGAAATTCTGCCTCCTTTTCATGGTGATGCTGTGGCATAAGACCAGTCATTGATCAGATGAGATTTACCATGACTCCTTTCAGGAGTTAAGTACACTTTAAAAAATAAACACTATCACCAACAGAGCTTGTACCAAGGATACACTCCAAAGTGAACATCTTACTCTGTGATATCCTCTGGATTTTTGTTACAGCTGTCCCTTTCATCAGTTTTTCTCTGAGGAGCACTTCTGCACCACTTCTTTACCTCTTTTGTTTGTGACACAGAATTTCTATGTGTTAAGGTCTTGTGGACATCTGAACGTGCCAGTAAGTAATAAAAAGTACATTTAAAAAGAAGGATAGAGATAAAATTGAAGCATTACCTTTAGGATTCATTTGTTTCACTGTGGCTAAGAATAATGGTGCTAAGAGGATACAAGCTCCTAATTGCAGAGGTTTAAAAGTCCTGATAGTTTAGCAGAGAGGGGCAGCAGCAGAGATGCCAGACTTTGGCTGTTCTCCTTCCTCTCACCAGCTTTTCATCACTGAAGGAACATCTTCCTCTCTAGAGAAGATGGTGCTTCTGCAGCTGCTGAGGGGTTGTGTTACTTGCAGGGTGTCATCCTTCAGAACTTAAGGCTGTTGCTCCATGTCTCACACTGGCCTGGCCTGTGACTCCTATCTCTTCTCCCTGCCTGCCTGGAAGCCACCTGTTCCTTGGCTGCAGTGCAGCCTGTGGCTGCGGGAATGAGGAAGGAGAGCAGCCATACCTCCCATAGCTTTTCAAATGCTCAGAATGATTTGTGGCCCAATTTTATTTATTTATTTAGTGCAAATAAACACCTGACAGAACCATATGATCAGCAATGAGCAACACTCCCCACATGCTCGCTCACATGGGAGCTGGCAGGGCTGCTGGATGCAATAATGCACAGGGAAAAGGAAGGGGAAGTAAATTTATTTCATCAAGCTAGGGAATTCAAGTGTTCTCAAAAGTGATGTGGGCAAAATAGCAGTTCCAACTGTTTGGCTACAATGTTTCTTTCCCTGTCAAATTCTTCCTCTCCTAGCTCTATTCAGTCTAATTATTGTACAAGCAGACATGGACTCAATTTCTCCACCCACTTGTACCTTGCATTTGAGCTGGTGATCCCTGTTCCACTATTCTGTGGTGTTGGCTCATCACTTCTGACTGCCTGGTGTCCAGATACAGAGTATTTCTGTCATCCCCCTCCTGGGAGTTTTGTCCAAGCATCCTGGCTTTTGTCAGCCTTTTTGGGTAGATTATGGCATTTATTTTTATTTTTATGAATAGAAAAGGTCTTCTGTGGGACTAGGAGAGGGAACTGCTAAGATTCAAGCATTCAAGCAAGAGCTGAATGGCAGCTTTGTATCAGCAAGTCTGGTCACAGGATTGTCCCAGAGACTCCTGCAAGGTTCTGAGGAGCAGGAGATGCTGCTGGATGGAGTAAGTGGTCTCAGGTACCCCCAGCCCACAGGGAAAGACATGTGGATCCAAGCAATATCCAGCATAAAACTTCCATTCCAATTCAAAACCAGAATGGGTCTTTTAACTGATTTGTAATCAGTGTGATTCATACAGAGACGACAAAAACATCCCAGGGTTTTCACCCACACTTCCACCTCCTGAAATCCACTGGAACCAAAAGCTTGCAGTGGAAGTTTAAGAGTTGTTTTGGTGTGTTTGCAAGACCACAGAGTCTGAAGAATTCCAGGGAACTGTGCCCCAGACTTCTCAATGCTCACTAGGTGTGCTGTGTTATTAACTGGCAGGCAATCTCATGAAGTTGGTAGAGAAATTGTGTCTTGGTTGCAGGCCAGACTAAATTTAGGGGAAATTTTGAATGAAACAGACTCCTCCATTTATCATGAAAACCACCAGAAGTTTAGCTTTTGATATATATTTCTCCTGATCAGCCTTCACAGATGAACAGATTCCTGTGGTAGAACACCAATTTCTTTTCTTTTTCTTTTAGTTTTTCTAATCCCTACAGCCAAATAACTTTAGAAAAGGTGGTGTTATTTTGATGGGTGTTTATTTAACAACCCATTTCATGGTGGAAACCCATTAATATCAGATATTTCTGAGAGAACAGCCTTTTCCATCAGCCCAGTTCAGTCTACAGAAAGTCTTTTCCTTTTGAAGAAAATTGTATTTTCTGTTTTTGATCTTGATCTGCTGCTGGTCCTTGACTAAAGTCCTTTGAAACTTACCTGGGTTCAAAAGACTAATTTTTATCAAGACTTTTAAGACAAAGGGGCTTTCAGGACATGAAGAAAATCACTTGCCTTCTTCTACTCCAATAAAAATCATGAGCCATTGTGTTTTATCTTTAAAACTCAGTACTAAAGAAAACAGGAAGTGGGTTTGGCATGAAATACTTGATTTTACTGACCTATTTAGTCAAAGTGTGTTTGCATTTGTTGTCTTCTCTTTTTCCTTACAGTCTGTTACTAAATCCACTGGGCTAAAGTAGAATTTTACATCTGTTGTGAAATGAAAGGCAGTGGCCAAAATGCTGTTTAAAACATCTTTCAGGATGTTTTAAAGCCTGCCACCATCACCAGAAAGGGTAAAATGGATTTTTGGTGATCCCTTGTTTCTTCTCTTGAATTTTTTCATGAAGAACAACTACTCTGTCTTCATTTAAAAAAAAGAAAAAAAAAAAAAAAGTTTTGACATTGTGTAAGACACACTGGAGATGATTCATGAGCCTTACTTCAGCATCACTATTGTTGCATCTTGACTTATAGTGCCTATTTTAATTTGAATTCTCTTACCTGCATGGTACAAATCATCCCTTTGTCCTGTGTAAGATCTTGAAAAAGTAGTATATTCCAGTGTAATGAAAATGCATTATTTTCAGAGATGACAAGGCAAATAACACCACCCCTACCTAATCCTTTTCTATACTTGGTAGGGTTTGCTGAGAGTTACAGCCTTTACTTGAGTAACTCTGTTCTGGGCAGGAGAAGATGAAAGTGAGAAATTGTCTTGTAAAAACACATGTCCCCTAGAGAAAATTCGAGGCAAAGAGGATTTTCAAATTGTAAACAAAAGTGTGAATCATTGCCAGTGGATGTGAAGCTTCATGACTGCTTTTTACTTCAATTTGCATAGTTGCACTTTCAGGCTGACTTTTGGTGATGTACAATCTTTCTAAACCCTATGTTTTCCTCTTATGGATAAGGCTTCATATCAGAATATAGCTGATCTAGAGTTTAGTAAGGAAAAGTATCTAGCAGCAGTGATACAACTGCCTTCCTCACTCCTGCTGTAGTAATAATATTTGTGTTAATATGTCTTTTTTACACTGGTTTTATACAGGCTGGAGTTAAGATCCTGCAGGATCAGGGAGCTGAAAAACAGAAGGGCTGAAAACTCTATGGACACCAAGCAGTGAATGTTTGCCCAATGCTCCCAACTACAACTACCCTAAACCCCACAAATTATGCATTTTCACTTAACGCTGCAGGAGAGGAAGTAGCTTTTCAAACAGCTTTCCTTACCCGACGCTGAAAGCCCTGCAGCCTGCCCGGGTTTAATAATTGACCCCTTCTCTCTGTTGCATTGAATCGTGATATGCTGGACTCTCTACACTGCCCTTTTCTCTGCTGTTGAACACCTTGATCTGCAGCTTGAAAAACAAAGAGGTAGAAGCAGCATTGTGAAAGGCAGAAAACGGAGAAATATATATATATATATATATATATATATATATATTTTAGTGAGACAATCAGAATCACTTTCTATTTTCCCTGACATTTCACAAATTGCAAAATACAGCCCTGAGCTTGTTGCCTCTTGCTCAGAGCTCTCGGGGTGCAGCAGAAAGAGACTCACGTGATGCAGACGGGGATGCTCTCACCACACACATTTTCAGCGTGATTTTTTTTTTTTTTTTTTTTTTTTTTTTTTTTTTTTTTGAAACAAACACCTGCGAATAAAAGCCCCCGTTGTCACCACTGGTGGGAGGCACCCACCCCCCCAGGAATCCATCAGTGCAAGTCCGTGGGGTGTGTTTGTGAGATGCCGGCGGGGCTGGGAGTCGCGGGGTGTGGATTGAGGCTGCTGATCTTAACTCTGGGTGTGTTGGAGACTCTGCCTGCCCTGGGGCTGGTAGATATCTCCTGCTGCCTGGGGCTGATCAAGTGAGTTGAACAGCGGTGTGCATTGATAACAGCTGCACGTTGTCCTCCGTGTGCTGAGAGAACCTCCTTTGTTACAGGAAGAAAAAAAAAAAAAATAACACTTCAGAAATACCGGAGAGGTTTCTTAGGTGCTGAATCTCTGAGCCTGTGAAACCCAGGGCCTTGCTACACGTTTTAATCAACTCATTGTTTATTCAAAAAGAGGCATAAAGCCTTTAAAAATTAGCCTTATTTTTCACTAGGAAAAGTGAAGTCTCTGTTAGCTCATACTTCTGGAAATGTCTCAGCCAGTTTGCATGTACGTTCCCCCATCAGAACACTAATAATCACATTCCTGCCATCTCAGGTTGTTGGAGTACCTCTGCTTTTCACAAGCATTTATTTTGCTTTATCTTCATATTTTCCAAGTCCACGCACTATGGTGACTGCCACAGGAATACCTAGCAAATTTACCACCTTCCTTTCTGAACACTGTGGGTCTAGCTAGAACAGGCTGTAATTTAATACTTGGCAGACCCACAGTCCCTGTAAAACAAAACTTCGGTTACTCGTTTTTTTACTCTTACTTTTCCACTCTAGTGGAAAATCTTAAACGTGACCACTCAGGACTAACAAAGTACGAGGCAAGCTGCTGCAGAGTGATGCCACCTGCATCAGGTCACAGATGTCAGTGCAGATGGTGTGTCACCTTATGTAACCTGGCAGGGGCCGTACGGCACTAGGACACCGTGTCTGGGTCAGGTTATACAACTGTGGAGGATGTGTTTGAGCCTGGTGGCACAACCCAGCATCTGGGCTGGGGCCTCTGTCACCCTACATGCAACGTGAATTACAGGGACTCAGAGAAACTGGGACCTCTTGCAGTCGATAGATTAAAATATGTAAGGTCTCTGATACAAGCAAGCACAAGCAAATAAGGATGAAAGCAAAGCACAAAACATGGCATGTTCAGGACAAGGAGGGAGGTGTTTATTCCTGTGGAGTTCCCAGCTGCAGGCTCCTGTGGATGCTGCTGCTTCAGGCTGTGCCCAGAACACCATTCCTGAGCAGACTCCTCCTGTGTACTATGAGCTAAAACATTCTTAACGTGCATAAAGTAAACAGGCTATTCCCAACACTGAATTATTTGGGGAGAGCGGGGGTGTGTGCTCATTTCTTACTAAGGAATGCCTTCACCTTTTTCTAGTGGTCTCATTTCCAGTAAGTCCGACTAAACTCCATTGGTTTCCCCACCTTCTTGTCATATTTTACGAAGCTGCTTTCTTCATTTCAATTTTAGATGACTTCCAATGGTCTCTCACAACATAAGATACAGCGAGGATTACTGAAGGCATTAAGATTACAGTCACCAGAACCTGTTTTATTCTTGTGCTAAGGGGCTGGAAGTCATTCTCTGTAAGGAACATGAGGGAAGCTTCTGTGAAGAACAGCAGGCTGCTAGACATAGACTCGTGAAGTGAGAACCTCTTGGATCACCTTGGATATCTGGCCAGCCTCACAATCACCTTTTCCCCCCCACCCTGCTGCTGCCCTGTTCGTTTTTTTATCATCTTATACTTGCTGCTCACTGGCTTTTCGCCCCACACCATCCTCCACCCGCGGCAACGCTCCCTCAGGTGCGCGCCGGGGCCGCCCGCCCCTCCAGCAGCGGCCATTTCCTCTCCTCCACCCCTTCCCCAGCCCTTCTCGGCCCTCCCCACCGGAGCCATGGGCGGGACAAGGGCTTGCCCGGGCGGGACAGAGCCTGCCCTCCGCCCTGACCCTGCCGTGCCGGACGGAGCCCGAGCGGCGGCTGCCGGCGGGGCTGAGGGCGGCGGGCGCTGCCATCTCGCGGCCGCTGGCAGGGAACGGCCGCCATGTCGGCGCGGGAGGGACGCGCTGCCTGAGGGCGCTGCCGCCCGCGGGCGGCCGTGTGGAGACGCCCGCGGTTTCGCCGCGTTTTAGTGGAAAAGCGTTGCGAAATGCGGAAGATGTAAAAATGTTTCTTACGAAGGGGTGCTCCTTGGTGTTTGATCTTTGTACGCTTGCAAGCCTGCTCAACAAGAAATGAGATTTAATCCGTGAAACAGAGCGGCCACAGCAAGCTCCAAGTGATGCGCAGGTGTGTTAGAATGACAAATGAGTTGTCGGTGGAATTGCCTTGTTTAGGTTTTGAGCTCGGCGTGTTTTAATGCTCTGAGATGCAGGGCAGGTTAACAAAGCTCGGGAAGAAGGATGTGCCACTGATAGTGGACACAGAGAACGAAGAATTTACAGGCCACAGGGACACTTGGCGGAACCCACAAGATGAGGAGGGAACCAATAAAGCCAGCTCAGCAACTGTGCTGAAATCAGCTCCAACTGGGCAAAAGGCAATCCCGGCAGTGGCCACTGCCTCAGGGACCACCGACCCAAAAGAGGGGAAAGACTGAGCGTATGGACTAATTAGCACTGAAGCGAGAGAATCATTAACCAACAGAAAAGAGAATGCTAATTAATATGAGAACTATGTAGCTTGTAGCCAGTGAACACTGATTCCTTTGTTTGCTAATGTGCATAAATACTGACAAGTTATGATGGTCTGGATGCTTGATTTGTGGAATACCTGGGAGGAGCCAGGCTTGTATAGCCCTGAAGTAAACACCAGTCTCTCTCAGTGTGTAGTCATTAGTGTGTTGCACACCGGGTAGTGAGTTTGATTTTTGTAGACAACAAAGGACGTTGGGAAATAGTGAGCAGCCCTGGGGCTTTTCCCCCACAAAAACAAAAGGGAGGCAAAAGGAGAGTTAGATAGTCTGTCTTGAGTCTTTTGTCAGCATCCAAGGGTGAGGAGGCAGAGCTGGAAGCCCTGCCACTTTGGATTTCTCTGGGTGACTTCTTTGTCTTACAGAAATCCATGTTGACACATTGCAGAATCCCTCTCAGCTTTTCCTGCATCTGAAGGCAACTACCAGATCAGGATTTCTGCACTGAAGGCACCCCAGCAGGGTGATCTTGCCATGCAGATGCTCCATTTTGCTGGGGATCTCAGCTGTACTTTATGTTTCTTTTAAGGATGGAACATGGTGTAGCCAGCATACCTACCTGCGTTGTATCTCCCAGCCCAGACATTTTTAGGGCATTATCTTTATGTTAACGGGGAAATGATGATCAGGAGCACAAGAGCTTGGGCAAGTGCTAGAGCTTCAGGAAGAAATTCTTCCCTGTGAGCGTGGGGACCGCACTGGAACAGGTTGCCCAGAGAAGCTGGGCTGGTACCCCATCCCTGGAAGTGCTCAAGGCCAGGTTGGATGGGGTTTTGAAAACCTGTTCTGGTGGGAGGAGTCCCTGCCCATGGCAGTGGGGTTGGAAGGAGATTATCTTTAAGGTCACTTTCAACCCAAACCATTCAGTGAATCTATGAGCAAATTTCCAGCCAACCTTCTCTGCTGCTGTTCCATCACTTAGCTTCTCTCTCCTTCAAGATTCTAAATTGTGCAGATGTTTATTGATTTAGAACTATACTATTTTGCAGCCACTATTTTGTCAGCCACTAGAGAAACAAGTTTTAAAGCCTTAGAAAACCCAAATACACTTACCTCCTCTTAAATCTCAAATATATGTAAACTTAAATATGTATTTACTTAAGACTGCAATTCATGCAGTAAAAATTGGCTTCCCAGTCTGAAATGAGCACCTGCTCTGTGATGTTAACATATGTTTCTCTGGAAGATATCAATGGGAAAGAAAAGGCTGGAAAACAGCCACTGAGAGTTGTGCCTGTTGGCTTTTGAAGCTGTTTTGTGACCTGTAGAGATCAGACTTTAATCAATAAATCTGTCTCTGTTTTCCCTGTTAGATGAAAAAAGTTTGCAGTGCCAAAGCTGAAAGGCACGTTATTTTTTCCTACTATTCAACCATTTTTTTCCTCCTCATGTTTGGTGACAGAAAAGGAGCTTTGTAGAGATGCAGTACATTTCATAAATTAGTTCCTATCGGAGATGTATTGTTGACTGCTGGACAGCAAACAGGGCATGCTGGAGAAAATGCTTAATACACATCAGCTTGGCAGCAAGAAAAGAGTGAACACACTTGCTGAATTGTTTCAGTTTGCGGGGGGAAATGAGGCAAAAGAACTTCAGGTAGCAGTTAGGATCCGACTGGTAAATGCTGATGAGAGACCGTGCTGTTGGCCAGACTGCCAAGGAAATGAGGGGGGAAAAAAAAATAATCTCAGGCAGTATATATTGCTTTTGGGATTGAAGCACAGTGTTGAGGCCATACATATGGCAAAGTAGCCTTCTTCTTGGGGATACACTGTGCTGCTGCAAACACTTGCTTTCTGAGAATTGCTCAGGCTTAAGGGTCAGCCCCCTGACCCTCCCTGACTTGAGACAAGAGGCTGAAAGGTTGTTTTTGTTTTGGTTTGGTTTTTTAAAATCCTACAGAAATAAAGAAACAAACTCTAGATATTGCTCCTGGAAAAAAAATGGGCCTACATGCAGGAGTAGGGTAGCTAGATGTATCCCATGCCTGTGGTCAGCATGAGGTAGCAGAAAGGCAAGGTTTTCTGCCACTGAGGTGGTGAGAAGTGGAATCTGGAATCTGGAAAAAAATGTGGCTGCTTGTTTTTGTCAGATATCCCCCTCAAGATGCAGATGTTCCTTAACCAGAGGCAGCAAAACTGATTGCTCTACTTTCAAGGTTGTTGCTGTAGAAGCTAAGTAAAGGGATTTAGGGATGAAATTAATTCAGTGATTGTTCCGTCCGGGGCAGAATGATGAAAGGGAAGGAATCCCTGATTTAGAGGCTCTGGAAAGGGGGAATGCAAAGGAAGTGTGTGGTTTTTCTTTGTTTTTCTTGTCACTCTTTCAAACCAAACGTCTGATTATACAAAAAAAAGGCGCATAGCCAACACAGCTCCCGAGCAAACAGAAGCAAGCCTGAGTTTCGCAAATTGAAGGAAAAGCAGAAAAGATCCTTATGCCAAACAGAGTCACCTGTTCAAGCCTGGTACTTAGAAGCTGTTTTATATGGGAAAATACATACCTCCCTTTGGTGGGTTATTGCCTTTGAGGATCCCACACTGCAGTTTTAAAACACTCCTTTGGGTGAATAGGCAGTGGCCATAGACAATAAAAAAAAGGGAAAAGTCTCAGGAGTGGAATTTGGTCTCCAGTTTTGGCCATTTTCCACAGTGGAAACTGTCCAGCTCTGCTCTCAGAGGCTGAAAATTTTGTACAGGTCCCATGCCCTGTTTGTGACTGCATTCTTGGATACCCAAGGAGACCTCATATCACACAGCAACTGCGTTCAGGAAATTATTTAGATGTCCTTTACTTTTTAATAAACTGTCCTTTACCTTAGTAGAAAGTAACAGCTGGTTGATCCGTCATGAGAAGAAAAGGCACTTGCTCAGTTCTGAGATCTGCAGACTGGAATCATAATTCCCAGTCTCTGCTTTCCTCCCACTTCATCCTGTTGGGAAATGTGGATGGATATCTTAATTCTGGAAACTTGATTTGTCATTTGTGTTAATATAAGCAGGACAAACTGTCCTTAATTCTAACATTAATTTCATAAGTCCCCATGATATAAATGGTAAGTGCTCTGCACTGAGTCTGTTACCATAGAAAAGCAAAATGCTGCCTGTTCCTGTGCTGCTGTATTGCATTCACACTCTCAGAGTCATGGATGGGGTTAATCTGCTTTCTGTGATTTGCTGATTGTTTGTGAGCAGTGAATGCTTCTTAGGAGACTTATTAATGTTTTCTTCTTTGTATTTCATTCTCTGATTAGGAGAGTAAAAAAATACTTGCCATGTAAACCTACACTCCCCATTCCACATTGCATCTCTTCTCACTGCAAGTAATTTACAGATTAAAAAGCGATAGTCTGCTGTGGTCTTTCATCTCTATATGTTAAAAATGGCCTTTAGGTGGGATCAGATTTTCTGCAAAATTCCAGCTTTTGAAGGATTTCTTCATCCCTGGCATTCTTCTGTTCTTGTTTTTATAGTAGCTGTTGTCAATCTGCTTTGCTCTGTGGTGGAGAGTGGTCTCTAGCTCCAGATTGCAGTTCCCAGAAGGGATGTTTTATTTTACCAACTAAAAGAAGGCATCTCATTTTCTGAAACCAGGTGGTGTGTTCACCTTTGCTTCTTTTCCTTGCTTGCTTGTTTGCAAACTGTTCCAATGAGCTGATGCACTGTTACCATGTGCTGGGATTTGTCCCAGGAAGATAAGCATGACAAACTTTTAATAGGCTACAGATCATTTTAAAGAAATAATTTTACTGATAGCAGAGACAGTGCTCTGTGTTTAAACACAAGAACTGATCAGCAACTTGTCCAATGCAAGCAAAGTGTATTATTCTTCTCCAAAGAGGGATCTTTTTGGAATTTATTACTGACAAATGCTTAGGAGATTAACCTGTTTTCTTAATGGTAATTTATAGTGATATTATAATCTGCTCTGTGTAATGCTTCCTTCCCCAGAGGAAATGAAAACAGGTCTAGCATGAAGAAACCCATTTGCTGTGGGTTTGCCCTCACTGATATTCATTCCCATCAGTGGAAGTGTTTCTGATTCCCTCTGCAGGAGAGGGCACTGCTCCATGTTTGTGGGCTAGACTGTTTCTGGAAATACACCATAGGATAGAGGAGTAGTGCTTAGATTTTCAGTTTGCTTAGGCAAAGCCTCCCAAGGTATATTTGACATTAGATGGGTGAAGGTTGTGGAATGTGTCAATGAATTCAGCCCTTTATCTTTTGTTGTTGTGGGGTTTTTTTGGGTTTTTTTGGGGATGTTAAATTTTTGTAAAATTTTTTGTTTGTTTGACTAAAGCTGATTTTAGCAGGGATGGTCAAAGGAACATTCAGCGTGTTTTGGAAATCCTCCACGGAGCAGTCTTTTCAGCAGCACAGCTCAGTGGTAAAGTTGCTGCCACAGCCAGGTGTAATAAAGCAGGGGGGTGCTGATAGCTCAATGAAAACAGCCTCTAATTTCCTGTGTCTCTGTTAAAGACTCCGCTCTCCTGGAGGGAGGGACAGCCATGTGCAGCTTGGCTTGGGACATGCCAGTCATTCTGCAAAGCCAGATCTTGGAGCAGCACTTCCAAACAAAGCAGCTCCCTTTTCCAGCTGGAAAATAAATCCACAGAGCAATTTTTACTTATTTATTTTTAATGGACTCCTTTGAGTTCCTTGAGGTCAGCACACGCGTTTCTGCGTTAGCATGACATAATGTAACCACAGGTACCCATGAGAGCTCTTGGGGGCTAAACCTCAGCGCCCAGAACATCCTCTCTCTCCCCATTCCCTGTCTCCTGCTTAGTGGGGATAACAGCCAGTGGTTTCAGCTAAGGATTACATTAACATCCAAAACACAGCTTTCTCCACAGTATCTGGAAACAATGCCAACTAGAATTAGCAGGAAAGACAAGATATAAATGTTGTATTCTTTTATAGCTGAGGAAAATGGTTAGAAATTAGTTAACTCTGATGGATATGCAGGTAGCCAGACATGCAGAAATGTGGTAATATCTTTATCACACCTGCAGTGTAGTTTGCTTTTTATTTCATTTGCTGCTACTCTTGGGCCTGTGCTTGCATGGGGAAAGAAGAGGATCTAAAGGCTCTTGGATTTTTTCTTACATGAAATTTAATCAGTGGGCTAATACTTTGATGGATGTAGGCTGGCTGACACTAGGGAACTTAACCAGACTGGCTCAGGAACTCATATTTATCTCCACCTGGAATAAATTCTCATTAGAGTTATTGTTTTATTTTCCTTTTCCCACCCAAATGATAGTGCAAATGAATGGAATCTGCTACAGGTTTTATTAGCTGCAGCTCGTGTTTACCATGTCTGGAAACCCCACCCTGGGAATACATCAGAAGCACTCTCTGACTGTCCCTGGGCCAGGCTGCAAATGGTCTTCCCTAAGTTTGCTGAACAAGAAAGGATTAAACTATTAAACACCAAATGAGGTGGGAATTAGGGTTGAGAGCCTTTGATCTTAGGCCACCCAATTCAATCTAACAGTGGGAATTAGCTGTCCATTGGTAACCTCCTCCTGGGAGTTACCTGAACCTGAGAATTAGTTCTTGGCCCAGGTGAGACTGGAAATCTCAACGAGCTTCTGAGGAGGCAGATGCACACCTGACAGGATCGTTGCTCCAGGGGCGGGTGGGTGCTCATAGTCTCAGCAGACTATGTTGGGCTTGATTTTATTCCTGGATTTGTCTTAGGAAGAAACCACCTACTAGGAGAGCTAAATTACTCCTCCAGCTGTTAGATAGGGGTGGGATATTTCAATTTCCTAGATTTTCAGTCTCAAATCTTTGATTTTTAAATAAAGAAAAATAAATGTATGTCACTTTTGATAACAACTGAAGTTGCTGATGGTTTGAAAAGGATAAATTTGACTGTGTCAGCTAAGAAGATGTGTCCCCAATATTGTCCAGTTTTGAGTCCCTAAGAAATCTTACCATCATTTCCAGCTGCCATGTGCAAGTTATTGCTTAAGCAACACTTTCTTAATAAAATGTTTTGCAATTCAACCCTCTGTTGAGCAGGTAGGGCAGGCTAAATGAAATAAAGATAAAGTTAGGGTTGGTGGAAGGATACTGGATCTTACACATGCACACACCTTGTAAATTTAGGGTGAATCAAATAGCTGCAGAGCTTGGTAAAAAGAAGAACAAGGTGGGGGGCAGGGGGAAGTTGTGTTTTCTGGCATTGGGGAGTATCAAAACAGGAGTTCCTTTTTAGTTTGGGCTTGTACTGTGATATTGTTCTGTTCAGAGGGAAGTGTGTGTCACTTAGAAAATGCTGGCAGCTGATGGAGCCAGAATTGATGTTGATGGCTGGGAAGAAAGGGCAATGTAGCCAGTTAACAAAAGAGCTTGATCTGTGCAGAAGATGGTTTTGAGCAGATACACACATATATAGAAAGCAAGATTAATTTAGAGACCTTTGTCATTAAAGCAGATTTTTGTATGGTTTTGTGTGGGATTTAAGGAGGATTAAATGTTTGACATCACTTTGCCTGCACAGGCTATGTTGGAGAGGTTACTGAGCGGGTGATGGAGAATTTAAAAACGCGCCTTTGCTGAAAGAGAGGCAGCAATGGATCAGAGGAAAGCAGCCTGGCCAAACAAACTGCCCTACCTACCACAGTGCTGAAAACAAGGTGCTTCTGGTTGGACAGCAGATGCTGCAGGGATGTAGAGCTGAGGGAATATTTATGATTTGCCAAAATACAAGGGGAACTCGGCGAGGACAAGATCAGAACTGGGATCCCCTGTCTTCTCTCTTCAGGGATGCCTTGCTTCACATGTATCTTTTGTCTGCTATGCTGTTTCTAAACAGTAAAAACACTCAAAAATAAGAAGTCAGCAAGGTGGGTTAGGTGATCAGGTGCATTTCTCTTTTGGAAGAGATGGTCCTGGTCATGAAACTTCTCTTCCTCACCTGCCTATGGCCAACAGCAGTGCTACACAGTTCTCACAGTCAGCATCACCGTCTTCATCATCGACAACAAATGTCATTCTCAAGAAAACATAACAGGTAAGAAATAGACTTTATCTCTTCTCTGTTCATCTGGTAAACTTCATGCTGTCAGCCACCTTTCAACACACCCTTTGGGTTCACTGTCCTGTTGTTCCAGTTTCTGGATTTATAATCTGCATAGTATTGATAGGATGTTCCCAAAACAGAAATGGTGAAATATTAATTAATTTTCCATAACCAGACCTTTCACGTTGTGATTTTATGCATATCTCATAACTATGCAGTTATGTACCCACCCACACCCAGCTCTTTTACCTGGTGTGATGTTCCAAGTATTCTTGCCCTCTAACTCCCATCACAAGAAGCAGAAATGCCTTCAGAAGTCCTATGCCAATGTTACAAAGTGACTTCCATTACCTAAGCAGCAGAGTAGCCACACTGTAAAGCTACAGAAGAATTTTTTATGGCACTAAATGAGTTGAATGACACTTTATTTGTAGTGATGACACAGTGTTCCCTTTCTGGAATATATTTAATTATTTTGTCTCTGTTCTTGGCCTTTCAATGGAGTAGGTGGTTGAAAATGAATAATAGTAGAGAGGTTTTTACCTGTAAATTTCTGGGCAAAATGTCAGTGCTTTCCCCCAGGAAGGCAGCTCACATCTGCCATGTGAGGTCTCTCAACCTGTTTCCAGATTAATCTAATGCTATGTGAACAGACCAAAGGCTGCCGGTGATAATCCAAGAAAATTTCCTCTTTCTTGGGAATAACCAGCTCCATTTAAGGAAGGAGAAGGGATACAACTGTTAGATTTTAAAATGTGTTTGAACCCCTACTAAAATGAGCAGGGGAGCTCATGGTTTATTTGTACAGTATTACATTTTTAAGAAAAGTAACATAACTGGACTCTGTTGTGTTTAAACTGGGATTTTTTTCCCTCAAGGTGCATGCTTTGCAGCAGGTGTACAGCTGTTAGCTTCCTGTATCACTTCTCATGCAATCATCCAGCAGTGAAATATCTCTGGAACCCTCCATGACTTGATAAAATCCTGTTTAGCAATGCAAGGTAACAGATGACACAACAGAGGTGCCCAGAGGTGCTGTGTCACTCAGGACTTCTGGGTTTCTGTTCAAAGTTACGGGTCCAAGTTTGGTGCAAGCCAAAAGCTCATGAAAAGAATGGCTGTTCAGCAGGCTGTTTCAAACAGTCTGAGTGCTGGTGCATAATTACTGGCAATAACAAAGGAAAATAAACAGAGCTAGCCCCAGTATCAACATAAGATTTCATCTGGTGCTTTGCCAGTCTCAGGAAGCAGTTAAGAATCAAACGGAAACAGAATCAACTACCTTGTTAGTGTTAGTGGCAAGGAAGGGCTGTTTTCAGCTCAGCTAGTACACTTTTATCTATAGTGAGAGGGGAGCATATGCTGCTGTTTGCATTTATCCTGTTCTGCCTTAGCTGAGAACAGTTGCTCACAAAGCAGAGAGAAACCTGCTGCTAGGAGAGGGAAATTTTGTGGCATCCTGATGAACATCCTCTTGCAACACCAGTGTTAGCACAGTGTCCTCTCCATCATCACAGATCTTTACTGGTACATGCAAATGGATCCATGTGACAATCCTGTGAGACAGGCACAAGTGTGTTATCAGAATAGAATAGGAACAAGGAGGAATCTATCTGCTGCCTGCTGTGGTGGTTTCCTTTACACAAGGCAAGCTTAGGCTCCCCACATCCTCATTTCCAAGGTCCTGATGATTTTGAACTGGGAAGAAGACTGCAAAATCTGAGCCACAGAGGATCCCAAAGCTTAACAGCAGCAAATCAGCTTTTCTCTGTAAAGGATCCAAATGTGTTTCATTTCTCTTTGTTTCATTCTCTGCTTTTGTTCTAAAGGCTGCATTATTCCCCAGTACATTGCATCAGGGTCTGATTTTCCACCACCATCTTTTTCTTTCTGGGGAACAATCTTTCAGCCTGCACTAGGGTTATTAGGGACACAGCTGACAGATGGCCTTGGTTAAATGGGTGGCCTTTTAAAAAGAATCCCTTGTGAAAATGTTACTTAACCTACAAGTTCCACTGTTTTAATAGAGTAACCCAATTCTCCCTCCAAAGCTGTTTGTCTGCATTCTCCTGTAAAGAAGATTTTAAAGCATTAACCAAAAGTACATGAGAAAGCGATTATTCTCATGGTCCATTTCCTCCTACAGCAAAGAACAAAACATTTGATTGTCAAAATATTAGGTTTTTTTTGACAGTACACATTGCTGATGTTGCTGAACAATTAGAAATGCATTTTCATGTGTATGAGAGAGAACTGCAATTTTGATTATTTCATTTATCTAGGCTTCAAGGCTTGATGAAAGTATTAAAACATTTAAGAGGTCACACTGCTGGATTACCCCACGGACTCCCCTTGGAATAAGATTTCCGTACCTTTTGGATACCTTTGATTTAGCAGTATCCAGAGTATCTTGGGGACACAACACTGGAAAGAAACTTACTACCATTACATCCAGGGTATTCTTTTCATAAAAGGCACCTTCATAGTATTCTTCTCATAAACTTACCTAGTTTCATTCTGAATATGAAAGGATGGTAGAGGAAAAAAACCCTTTCTCTAGTTTCCTACAAGAACTTTTGCCATATCATTAGCAGAACTCTAAAACAGAACAGCCAAACAGGATCTTTCCAGGGATCCCTGTACTATACTGAGTTTATAACAAGGGCTTGCAAATACAACCTTGCAAGCAAGGGCAAATAAGATATTTTCCCCTAATATTCGCAGCTGTACCAAGTCACCAAATTTCCTCTTGCAACATCTTGTGTTGGATGTAATTTCTGCAGATTTAGTGATCTTCAGTGAATTTCTTCTCCATGAACTTGTCCAATTCCTCCTTGAACCAGTATAAACTTTTGATAGCCTGGTAAGTTAAAGACAGCTATATGGGACACGAACCACATCAGTTCCACTCATGCCATTGGTTTATGGAGCTACACTGATGATGGCATTAAGTGATTAAATGCTTTAACTAAAAATGATCTAAGTACCCTTGAGCAGACCTTTGACCTTTCATTCGCTAATGGTTTTCAGGGCTAGGTAGGAGCAGCTGAATTTGTCTTTAAAAGCCTGACACATCTTTGTCCATTATTAATTAATTCTGAATTAGCTGCAATGTTTTGTAGGCAGCGACTAACTGCTCTCTGAGATCTCTGGCAAATGCCAAGGTCCATGCAATAGTATTGGGTAGGGAAGTGTCAAAACAGTGTTCCTCACTCTTTTTCAGCCAAAAAGTTAGTGCTCCCATTAATTTAATACAGAAATATCAACAAGAGTGATTTCCCTAGATGATCTGAAACACTTCTAGTGCTCTTTGTGACCTCTTTTGCAATGTAATTATAGATTGCCATTTAATTTACATAATGGAAACCCTTGCCTGAAATACAGCTGTTGAAAAGCACAGCTGTGAGTGGAAGCAGTAGTTTCTTGAGCATGTGCCTCACTGAGACCAGTAAATTTTTATCTTCACCCAGATCTACACCAATACCAGAGTTCTCTTTGTTACTACTACTGCAGATAGGTAAAGAGAGATTTCCTGTGCTTAGGTGCATCTCCCATCTAATGGTTTCACAAAATCATCTGCTAAATGTTTTACAACAATTTCTTCACCAGAAGGGATGTCAAGTCCTGGAACAGTCTGTCTTTCCATGGAAGGGATCGATGCACCCACCATTCCTAGAGGTGTTTAAAAGATGTGTAGATGTGGCACTTAGGGACATGGTTTAGTGGTGAACTTGGCAGTGCTGGGTTAATGGTTGGATTCAATGATCTTAAAGGTCTTTTCCAACCTAAGTGGTTCTGAGATTCTGTGTGGGCTTTTCCTCTCAAACACAGCCTGACAGCTGCCATACCCTGAATGTGCAGAATCCATGGCTGTATTCAGATCCCCAGACCATGGTGTGCTGCTGAAAGCTGCACAATCCAGAGGCCACTGAAATATAATCTGTTTTTTTGCTGTGCTTCTGGTGACACCTCTTTCTGGTCTTAGAAAATTGAGAGTCAGACATGGTTAAGGGATAAGGGGTTTTTACCTCAGTATTTTAATAAGGATCCTTATTGCTGCACCACTTTCCCAAGGTGGAATGTGCCAAAATGCACACACACGACAGATCGCACATACAGTTTGTAGACCTTACAGATTAGCATATCTAACAGAGATGCCCCAGTGGGAGGCCTGGATGAATCGTGTGATATCCTCCCATCCTGAGGAATTCCCCCCTGGATGGACCAAATCTCGAGTTTACAGGATGTGTTCTAGAGGAGGCCTTGGTTTCTCAAGATAGCATCAGGCTTTCCAGCCTCCTACTCTGAGGCCTTTAGGATGTTTGACCTAAGTTATCAGACTTAAGGAATTACAGGTATGCATGCTAAGAATACTGAGGATACATAAAAGTTATATAAAAGATACATAGAAGAAAAGGCATAAAATCATCCTGGCATATTTTTTTTTCCTTTGAGAGACTAGCAAGACTCTACTTTGGCTAGTCTCTACTCTACATTACCCACAGTACTGGTTTACACGACTGGCTGACCCACAGGCTATTACACAGATGATAACTGTAATTACAGCTATTATAAATGTTTCTTTTATCCAGGCCCAGTTTGGTAACCTTGAGGTCATGGTGTGGAAGATATGGTCAAACTTCAAGGTGTCGTTTCTGGAAGCTACTTCATGTAAAATCTGAGTCCCCTTACAAATTTCATCCACATCCTTCTTAACTTCCTCACTTTGGTCTACGTAAGAACAAGTGGTATTGACAATAGCACATACAAAGTGTGAAATTGAGAGCATGACTGCATGGTACAGACTGTCAACTTCCTTCCGTAAGGCTGAAATTGCATTTGCAGTGTGCTGCTCAGTGTGTTGAACAACATTAACAATCACTCTCTCCAGTTCAGCCACTCCATAAGAGGAAAGGAGGGTTCTGACTATATTATGGACAAGTGTGGGATGCCCAGTGAGGGGATTAAGAGGTCTTTTCTTCCTCCTATTTGTTTTTTCAAGGTGATCAAATATTGTTATGTTTGAAAACACAGCCCCAAGGGCACAAGCCTGATCTTTATTCACTGGCAGGACTTTAGAGGCCTTACCATCACCAATACTACCCTGTCTCAAATGGTAGAACCGGTCTCCTCCAATTTCATCTTTGCCACAACTTTTGGGCCAGTTACTTTTCTGAAATTGGTTTTATGACAATATGAAGGAAGAATGACATTTCCTGTGACATTTACAACTGCACAGGGAACTGTATATTTCCCGTGTTCTATCAGGCCACTCAGGGGTATAGGGGACAGAAGGGTACTATGAATTTGTTCCCACCTTTCAGTATGGTTCTCTTCCATTAAAATGCCAATCAATGGCCCCTGACCACCGCCATCTAGAGGTGGTAGCTGGGTACATATCCAGCAAGTGTTCTTATTAAGAACTTTGGACATATTTTGGACCACAGTCCTTTGCAAATCATGGGGCGAATCCTGAATCACCAGTTACCAGTTACCAGAGTTACCAGTTGGCTGGACAACTGACATGTTTTTGTTTTTTTACAAAAAAACATTTTAAACCACATCCTCCTGATTTGTATCCATCTCTGTCTTCTTAATGGTCTTGGGAGCAGGAGCTTTCTTCACTCTAGACTAGTGGATCCACAGTCGTTTGTCAGCAGCCTTCACCACAGTGAGGGTGGTCAGCAAAACTTGGAATGGTCCCTTCCACTTGACTTGCAGGAGTTATTGTCCCATCACTTGATATACACCCAGTCTCCAAGCTGGAACAGGTGTGTCCAATCCTATTGGCTTGGATAACACAACAAATTCTTTTGTAAATCAGTTTTACCTTTCATATGAATTTCCCCTGGGACATGTGGAGCCTGCCATGGCCTGCCATGTGATATCTCATAGGGGTTTATGTTTCCTCTCTGCCTTGTCTGACTCTCAGCAAGGCTACAGGCAAGGCTTGGACTCATGCCATGGATGTCTCTTGACAAATCTTCTGAATCTGGGTTTTGAGGCTTCCATTCATACCTTCAGCTTTGCCATTTACCTGGGGCCTGTGTGGTGTGTGCAGGTCCTAGGTAAGTCTCAGAATCTTACCAACTTCCCCAACTACCATTGCAACAAAATGTGGTCTTTTATCTGATGACATTCCCAAAGGAACCCCAAACTTTGGAATTATATGATTGAGCAAAGCTTTCACTACTTCCCTTCCCAATTGGTGCAACAGGGGTAAGCTTCAGGCCATCCAGTGAAGATATCAACCAACACCAGTATGTATTTGCATCCCTCCTTGCGTGGCATCTCAGCAAAATTTATTTGGCTTTGTCTTTGTTACCCCTAACACAACTCTTTTGCTCATTCCAGGGTTGTTTGAACAACAGGTTTTACACTTGCTTGTTACAGATTGTACTATATCAATCATTCTTCTCCGTCTTCCTACTTTTTTTAGGTGTTTTAAAAGATTTTCTGTTCCCCAGTGGGTACTTTCATGCTCTCACTGGGCTATTTCTCACAGGAGAAAGGGTGGAACTACAACCTGTCCTGCCAGGGTAACAGCCCACCCACTTTCTTTGATCTCAGCCTTAAGAAACTTAATTATTTGTGATCCCTCTGATCATATTTTGGAGTGAACTCCAATAAATCTATTTCTTTCTGTGGTACCACTTCAAGAATGCCCTTTTCTGCAACCCCTGTTGTTGCTTCATCAGCAAAGTGATTTCCCAGTTTGGGGGCTGTTTTCCCTTTTGATGTCTTCTGCAATGCATGACATCTACTTCCATAGGCTTCCAAATACTTTGCAGGGGTGCAAGAATCTGTTCAGCATGCTTAAGCTCATTACCATGGGCAGTTAGCAGGCCACGTTCCTTCCAAATAGCTCTGTGGTTTAAAATCCCGTAAGATCTCTTCCCAGTGGCTTATTAAATAGAAAAATTCCTACCCTGGTAGCTTATGTTTTCCCCCTCTTGTCCAGGGAAAGTCTTCCTCAGCCACAGACTTGCTTCTACTGAGAAATTGTAATGGGTGAATCAGTTCCAGCCTGCTTCTTCCAGTGAAATCCTTGGAGCATCAAACAGAAATTTTCCTTGGCACATCAGATGACAAATAACCTCATGCTTCCCAACTTTATTAGCTGTGCCATGACATTCTGAACGTAATTCATCATTTTCTCCTCTCCTGGATCCCAAGCAGCAGAATTTCCTCATGTAGAACATTGCAGCTGTTCAGTTCTTCTGCTCATTCTACCCTGATAGAGCAGGCTTGCTCTGTGGTGATTTTAATTCTCTGAAGCATGGGCTTTCATTTCACCATCCACATGATTTTCATACCTTGAAAACTAAAGTCTGTTTTTGAAATGCCTCATGGACCTTCTGATTGCCCTGGTAATTTGATTCAGACAGCACTGCCAGAGACATTCAAAAATACTTAGGTAAATGAATTTGTTCAAGCCCAACATTTCTGAGTAGCCCAGCAGCCACCTCATCATTTCTGCATCGTAAAAGTAATTTCTTGGGATTCTTTATTAAGAAAAGAAGTGGGGGGGGGGGGGGGGGGGGGGGAAGGAGAAAAATAAGTAAATAGAGGCATAGACCTTATCCTAAGGTATTCCATACCTTGTTTTAAGCAGTGTTTGACTACAAGGCCAGTCTTCAGAACACATTTCTATCCTTCAGTCAAAAGTTATAATTATCAGAGTTGCTTGCAGCAAAGTCCCAGAGAATCACAGAAGGTATGAAAGAAATTGTATCTAGGGGGAGTCCCTTGCCTGTGGCAGAGCAGCTGTATTCAAGTCATTCCTGTAAATAAAGGTCTGATCTATTCTAAAATAACCTGAAGGAAAGGAGTCTCAAAACCTGCCCAAGCAATGTGTTCCCATGTTTCACTGTTCTCATCATGAGAATGCTTCTGTGAGAAAGGTGTTCCTAATGTGTACAATAGAACATAAAATCATGAGATCATCTCATTCCAACCCCCCCTGCCATGGGCAGGGACACTTTCCACTAGACCAGTTTTCTCAAAACCCACCCAGCCTGGCCTTGGACACTTCCAGGGATGGGCATCCACAGCTTCTCTGGGCAACGTGTGCCAGGGCCTCATCATCCTTGCAGGAAAGAATTTCTTCCTGATCTAAACCTCCTCTCTTTCCACCTAAAGACAGTCCCCTTTTAAATCCCTAGATCCAGGGTCAGCCTTTCTCAGTCCTTCTAAAAAATTATTGACTCATTTGAGCTCCCAGGGAAAACCCCTCACATTTATAATAAAAGGAATAATTTTAGTATGGATAATGTATGAAGAGGTTAAACCATGGATACGTGGTGTTATCTCCAAGTTTGATTTGAAAGTGTTTAAGTGAATAATAGCTTCAAACAACTCTGTTCTCTTGTATAATGATAGCAACAATCTCTGAGGAGAACAGAAGAGGATCTAGTAGTTCTTCCTGGGACTTCTTATTAATAATTGGTGTTCTTCATGGACTTGGGCACCCTTGTATCTCAATTCCCAACCTTTTCCAAAATATCCTTCTCCGGCTTTATTAGCACAGTAGTTACCTTTAACATTCCAGATTCAGCTGTCCAGTGTTCCCAGGTCCCTATTTCATTTGACTAGCACTGTGAATGTCGGGGCAGAAGAAATAAATTATGTTTCTCACTTTTTTTTTTTTTTTTTTAACATAGCAAACGAGAAATTAAAATGAGGAAACTTGACAGCACAAAGGTCCGACCACTTAAAACTGAGCAGCTTCTTCACATAGAGGACCATGACTTTGCACTGAGACCTGGATTTGGAGGTAAGAAGCACATGCCTGCACTGTGCTGGTTAAGAGTTTATCCTCTCTGGAAGTTTATTTGAACTTTGTTGCTTCAAATGGAATGACAGACTTGATGGCAACACACAGTTGTTGTACTTCAGGAAATAAAGAAAGAAGAAATACAGAAATAGTCAAGGACAAGGGGCTTCTCTGTGGTGTATCAATAGGAGAAACTGTTCAAATTGTCTGCTTTACAGAACTAAGTAAAAAAAATTTCTTGGAGAACAGTGATTAAGGTCTCCCTGTAAACTGTACAGTCTAGTAGCAATTAGCAAATTACGTAGTCATCGGATTTGTTTTGAGAGATTGAAATGATCCATCACTTCCTAAGTCTGTTTGCAGTGTACAAAATGAAAAAAACCCCAAAAAAACTTGCCCACAGACCTTCAGGTTATTATCATGTTGTTTCTGTCTTGCTGGGAACTATGATGATTATTTGTTCATTTAACTAAATTGCATCTGAATCAAGGGAGTATTCAATGGGATGTTCATGGTTTGGATTCAATTTTGACTCTCCTTCATGGAAGGGAAAATGAAAAAGCTGCCCTACTAACAAGCTCTGTCTGAGTCTTTGCATCACCAGTTCCCTTGTCATGGTTCATGAAAATAGATGGAACCACTCTGGATTAGGAGGCCAAAATGAAATATATGAGGACCAAAAATCAGTTGTGTAGACAAACACAGATTTGGGAGGCAAGCTGAGGTCTGGGGAGCTGCTCTTGTTGACACTAGCTGCTGGGATCTGGGGCCTGCTGATCGTGCCCAGAAGAGGGAGAATAGGTAATGAAAGCGTTTGGATGCACTGGGAGAATGGGAAAGGTTTCTTGTTACCATAGAAATGACGTCTTGTCAAACAGCAAAAACCTTGCCTGATTTTGAACAATAGTAGAGATACAGTCTGTTTCTTGGCAACAGAAATTCAGATTACCTCTTGCCTAATACCTGTCTTGTCTAATATCTGTTAATCTGGACATTTTCTTGTTACTTCACAAGGAATTTATATTTTTAAGAGTGTCACCTCAGAAAGGAGGTAGCATTTCCATGAAAGCAGAGAGCAGTTTGGGATCTCCTTTATCACTGGATCATCCCAGGAAACATGGGGTACATGTGATGTACATAAAAGCAGCTCTGAGAACATAACCTGTGATCTGGCAGTTGTAATTTTCCACAGGCAGTGAGGATTTTTTGCACCCAGGCTTTTTCTCCTGGTCCTTTTTTTTTTTTTTTTGTAGATAGCTCGTCGCAGAGCCGGTTCAGTTCCTCTTGAAGCCAGCTGTAGTTTTTTACACTGACTTCACTGCCCAGGTCTCTCACCCATCTCATTACCCTGGGTTTGATTTCAGCTGTACTCCTGTCTTTCAGCTTGAGAGTGCCTCAGCTCTGCTTCTCCCCTGTCACCCACATGCCACAGTGGCATGGGGAAGCCCCTTTTTCTTCACACACTTCCAAATTTTCTGAACTCTCTTAAGCTGTGGAATGTGAACCTCTCTTAGACTAAAATGTCAGTTCCACTGGCATTTTTACAGCACAGAGTGAAAAAAGTCACAGTGAAATGAGTGTCAATCCCAAACTTATACTCCAGAGTTCCTGTTTTACCATTGATTTCAGTGATGTTGAAGTAGTAAGGAGTGGTTTGGTGTTCATAAGGCAGTAGCAGAGATTTAACATGCAATTGTGACCTCATCAGTGGGCAAATTTCTCTACTGAAACATGAACCTGAATAACATCCTCAGGATTATTTTATCACAGCAGACACGGGGTGTGGGTTTCTCTGATGATTAAGTGTGCAGCAGAAGGAAACTTACCTAGAGGAGAGGGAGAAATTCGAGGTATCACTGCCACAGTTGCAACATAGCCCTCAACTGCATTGAAACTTAAAGCACTGTGGCTTTGTGTGGTTAACACAGGTGAAATTTTGGGTTTGTTTTCATCCAATTCAATGAAGCAGCTCTGTACTGTGACTTGTGAAGGGCTTGTGTCTGTCACGTGCCACATCACATGATTTATTCAGTTCAGCACAATGCAGGAAAGCTGGATGAACAATAAGTATTTATTCTTGACCAGTAGAAGAGGGATGATTTTTTTTTCCCCTCTCCAATACCCCATTGGGATTTTCTGGGTATGTCAGGGAGTTGGAATAACAGATTTTGTTGATCTGGCTTCGCTGTGCCCCTTTACCTGAGGTCAATCACCCTTTGCACCAGTTTAGGAGAAAAGTTAGCAAGAAAATTCATGCTGCTGGAGCTTCCTCAGTTCAGGGAGCTCTTAAATCTAAGCCTTGTTTGATTTTGTTTAGCCCACACATGCAATGTAAATGAGCAGACCACAGGACCCAGAATTTTTAGTACTTACAGTTAAGTTTTACAAAGGAAAAACAGAGGAAGCACATGCTGAATTTGATTTGTAAACTGAGCAAACATGCACAGAGAAAAACATTGGATAAATAAATGTAGAACTGTTGGGTACTGACGCTACTGGCTGCAGTGTTACTGGAAATAGTTGTGGAAGTGAGAGATCCATTTTTTGACCAAATGAACACAACTCTGTTGCTATTTATATGAGTGTATTTTTGCATTCTTCTGTTCATTGCAGTGCCATTCCAGCTGCACAATCAGAATTTGACTCTCTGACTGTAGATTTTAAATTTAGTCTTGACATTGTCTGTTTATTAGCAGATTAGAGATCAAAGCCACAGAAACACAGAGCATTGAGATGAACCAAACCCAGCAAGCTGCTGGCAGGCTGATCCTACTGTTTAAAATGTTACTTTGCAGTTCATTATACAGTGAGGTTAAGTGAGGCAAAGCAGCAATTCAGTACATCCAAACTTTAAAAGTCTAAACTTGACATTGTTGCATTGCACTTACTCCCTAAGCCAGGCTCTTGGTGGTGTTTTTTTCCTTTCCTAAATTTTTGTTGTGGTTGTTGTTTGATTGTTGCCTTCTGTGTAATGTCATGGTCCTGTCTGGCTTGGAAGTGAGAAGACAGCTTAAACTGGGAGTGGAGGAAAAGTAAGAAATGAAATTATTCTGCCAGCACTTCTTGGAATGATTATCCCCAAGTTTTGAACTCAGCAAGAAAGGGTGAGCACAGACAATAAACAAGACGTCTCAGCATATCCTGACTTGTAACAGCTCGGATCTGAGGGCCATGATGCAGGCTGCCATAGCAGCCAAAATTCCATGCTGAGAGAGGTTTTAGAGCAAATCCTTAGAAATGCTTTAAATCTACTTTTTTTTTTTTTTTTTTTTTCCCTATTACACATCTATTTATCTATATCCTTTTATTTTCTGAACTGTCTTATTTCAAAGTACTGGTTGAAGTAACACATGATGTTGTATGCATGTATATATGTATAAGTATATATATTGTTTTTTCTTTTACATTGTGTCTTAAGGACCTGTAGTTTTCTATGCTACAACTGTGTTAAAGTTTTTAAATTGATAATCTCTTCTTTTTCAACCAATATAGAAGATAATAACATAAGCAATAGTAGGAAATGATGAAAATAATTTAGCAGCATTTTGCTGGTCAAGAGGTAGCAGTCATTCCTGAAAATTTGCATCTCAGTCTGCAATTAAACATAATCTTAATTCTGAATTTTCAGAGGGTCGGAAAACCCATTATATGACTCCCTCTTTATGTTTCTTCCCTCTTCAAAATAAATTAGCAACATTTATATTCATATGAAGGGGGGCAGGGGGGAGAAAGAAAACATGGCCCAGTGAATGTTCAAAAAGTGCTGCAATTCTAACAGCTCTTTGCCACCAAGGTGTTTTCTTTTTTGCACCACACTCTCCCTGAAAGATGAGAAATGTCTTCTTCCTGTGGTGGAGACTCACATGGATGAAAGAGGAATGGCTTTTTATCATCTCTTACTGGAAGGAGTAGCTGGGGGTCCAGAACAGGAGGGGAGGAGAAGTATTTTGATTATTTGCAAGACTTCAAATAGTCTTCCTCTGGATTTTTTCCTTTCACATTGCTAAATCTTCCATTCCAAGAGCTAGTTACTGCTCATACCAGACCACCTTCATTTCTCACATAAAAAAAGAAAGAAATGCAGTAGTAACAAGAAGAAAATACTATTTGCAGTAATTTTCCTGTTCCTGTCATTGCCAGAAGAAAGTAAATCAATCCACAGATCTTCACCTCCCTTGAGCTTGTTTGCATTTCTATCCAGTTTTCTTCCTCTACAGGCCCACAGGCCTTTTTCAGAACAAAGTCTGCCTATAGATTTTAATTCTTCTCTGGTCTCTGTCTCCTACTGGCAGTTTGCTCTAGACCTTCCTTTTTTTCCCCTGCATACACTCTTACAAAGCCAGCTGGGTACAGTTGTTTCTAAGTTCAACATTTATCCCATAGATCTGCAGGGGTGCAGTGTCTGGCTATTATAAAAATATTATAGAATTCATTAAACCAGTCATTATTACTGTAGAAATTGATCCTAAAAATGCTAAAAAATTTTTACATAATATCCTTTCTAAAAAGGGGTGTGCTATCTGTTAATAAAATTCCATGCTCATCACGGAGTACTTTTGCTGCTTTTTATGCTTTAAGATAAAAGACTGGAAATGGCTTGCGTGACGATAAACCTGTCTGAAAACAATGCTGTTTTTTTCTGCTGAGGAGTAATTATTCTGAAAATCTGTGGAGCCTCCATTGTGAAAATCACTAATCCCTCTAAAATAATGATTTGTAGTGACCCTCCAGAAGCAACTGAAGCTGCTCAATTTAATAACAAAATCCTCTCTGCCATCCCCAGTTTTGTCAAACTGGGAAATAAAAACCACAGCTTTGCTCTGGTTGCTTTTTTTTTTTTTTTTTTTAAAGTGAATTTGTTGCTGTTGTCTGATGGTCAGCCAGAGATTGAAATTCTCAGCCTAGCAGGTAGAAAGCTGTGGTGCAGACACAGAAGTAGATGAATTGCTTTCCTGTTTTGGCTGGTTTAGGACACTTTTCAAATCTTACAGCAATTATGTTTTTTCTAAATACATCCCCTTGTTTTTAGAAACAAAACAAATCCAAGGGATGAAGAAATTGGAGTTCCCAGCAGCCTGTTCCCAATAGCTAATTATCCCTGTTTCTAGTGGAGCTGATTTTTAATCACACAGAGAAATGTTCCCCAAACCCAAGAAGGATTAGACCAGAGGCCAATAGGTATTTTGTGGGGTGTGTTAGTGACAACAATATAGAAGTGCTTCAGATTAGAAAATTGAACAGCACAGTGATCAGGGCTGCATATATGTGCAGTGTTTACTGTCTTTATTATCTACTTATATTTGTTGCCAAAGTTAAGTGTCAGAACAGGGAGGAAATATTTGCAGCTGCTCTGATCAGGGCTTGGGATAGGGGATGTGCTTTAGTAATTCTCTGTGGTGAGTGCTAGACTGGCAAAGTTTTCTCACTCAGGATCATGAGTAAGGTCTCTTTCTTCAGACAGTGAAGAGGAATCTCTTCTCAAGAAGTCTGTTTCCCAGTTCTTGCATTTCTACCTAATCAGGAATGAATTCAATTGTAACAGTTCCCTTTTTGTTCAATTCACTTTAGAATTGTTCACTGTATTTCTCCTGGCCATAAGTTTTGATTTCTTTTATGCTACTCATTGTCACCACCACCATCATGTTTTTATAATAGTTCCCAGTGCAGTACAAGCTGTCCTTTCAAAGAATCAGGTGTGTCTGTGTATTTATGGATAAATGGCACTTTGGTTTCTGTGCATGCAACCAACATAACCATAAGTTGCCACTGTTTCCTAGTTCTGTGCTCAGTTCCTTTTTATCTGCCCAGAGGAGCTGAATTGTTGATGGAAATTTTGCCCACACTGGAATAATGTTTGTTTACGTAAAAAACTGTCTGTGATTTTTGAAATTCCAAAGAATACTATAACTGCTATCATCACACTTGGAGCAGGCTGCCACTAAAGAAAAGCCTTTTCCTCACTACACATGGCACATGGCTTAGAAAGTCAGATGTCTGATTCTGGGATATGATTTGTGCATAGCTCCTTGTTTGCCTGAAGAATGTTGATGGGAGACATTTAACTTTATTTGCTTTAGATTTGTCTGTGACTCAGGAACGGGTAAAACCTTTCTTGACATTGAGAGCTGCTCCCCCCCTCCTCCTGTTCCACCCACATAATTCAACATAAATTGTTGTTTACATTTGAATGATGTGTGAATGCCTTTTGTGAACGATGCTCACAGCAGGTATGAATTCCACAATGACTTCTACTTCGGCTAAACCCGTGTTTAGTTTCAGACTAACTAAGATTTCAGTGGAATACAGAAAAGATGACTCCACTCAGATTACAACCAGATGCTTTTGTACCAGTGTTTGGTACAAGTTTGTATTTAGTGTGAATAAACTAAATTGTGTGTTGTGATCAAGACAAAGCAAGAAGTGGGCAAAACTAGTTCAGGAGAGGTATAAAAACTTCTATTGTTTTGTATGAAGGAGTCTGGATGAATATATTCATTGATACTCTTGTGTGTCAGCCTCTGGGGCAGCTGCCTTTTGTTGTCTATTCTCCAGAAGAACCAGCATTTTCCAAAGTGCTGCTTGCTGTTTCACTAACAAACTTTGCTGTTTAGACACCTGAATCTTATTCTGGGCTTTGGCCAAGAGGCTGAAGGAGTCATTCCTCTCAGAGAGAGAGACGATTTCTGAGCCGAAGAGCCAGCTTCAGTGGGCTAGATATTTTCTGGTGTGCCCTGCTAACTCTGAGCACATCTCACCTTGCTTTCCCATGCACAATGCATCTTCATCTGTTCTGTGCAGGGACAGACTCCCCATTAAAAAAGGACAAGTAAAATCAAGAGATTACAGAGCCAGATTTAAAAAATACCTCTAAAATAGTTCAAGATCTTTACTGGTAAGAACTGGAGGCAGCTGTGTAATCCTCAAAGGCTGCTATTTTAAGGATAATTCCAAAAAGGGACACAATATTGGGGCTGGTTAACACAAGAGTGATGTTCCTGGACTGTTTTGGCTTGACAGGGCTAAAAGGAAAAGACAAGAAAAAGGGAAGTTAGAAAAGCTGTTACTGTTCAGACTTCCTTGCATTCATGTTTTTAACTGGTTATTTGAAATGTGTACTTTAAAAGTATTTTAGCTGGCTATTCTTGACAAAAGTGATTGGAATACCATGTACAAAAATTACTATTGATTTGTAGTACTGTGTCAAAAACAACTGGTCTGCCTGCAAAAAGTGCACTGAAGATTTTGTGCTTATTTTCACAACTGCTTAACATCAGGTTTTACTTTGTTGTCTTTTATCATTCAGTGTTCTAAAGGGGAGAGAATGCAGTAAATACTGGGATGGAGTAATCTCTGCATGCTGCTGGTGTTGTACAGTCCTCCCTTTAAAATTAGGGATTTTTGCTCCTCATCCCTCTTTCTGTTCCTATGCAGGGTCACCAATACCTGTGGGCATTGATGTGCAGGTGGAGAGCATTGATAGCATATCTGAAGTTGACATGGTGAGTAGAACTGGAATAAAGGGTTTCAGTAAAAACACAGGAGGTTCAGAAACATCCAGATGGATGGTATAGAATAATGTAGTTAAAGAAAGCAAACCCTAAAGAGCACATCCTTGTCTTGAAGGATGCATTTAAACTGATGAGTGTTGATTTTCTCCCTGGGCCAGAGGAACAGAGTGGGCAGTGCTCTGGTATGAAAATTCCAACTATTCAATAAACACCCTGGGCTTTCACAGGAGTTCTCAGCACTCTCTGCACTTAGCATGATGAGGCTTCACGTCCTTTGCTTCTTTTGCCTATGCAAATCTGAATATTCCGTAATTGTGGCATGGGTGGAGCTGTGATCATAACAAATGGAAAGAGAAACATCAGTTCTAGAAATCGTCCTGGGAAGGAGACACAGCAATTAGAGCCTGTGGTACTGGAATGAAGGCTGTTCATTCTTCAGCCCAAATTGTCACTAATGTTGTCAGTATGAACTGCTGCACTCCTTTACAAACCTACTCAATTCATAAAATCATATTACATGGCCATAAAATCATTTTTCAGGGAAAGATCTAACTCTCTTCACAGTGTTCTTACCAGAAGCAATTGTTCTACTGAGATAAATGGTGTCTGCCTAATAATACAAAATTTATATAAGTGAACACAGAGCAGTCAGGCTGTGCAGAAGCTCACACTGGGTTTGCAGTATCCTCTCCATCTATTCCCACGTGTATATTTACAGTCGTGATGTTTCTCTAAATAGGATCATAAAATATTTGTAATAATGTTCTATATTAAAAGAATATCGTAGTTATTGTAATTATTGTAAAATCTAATTGCTTACTCTTATGATATTCATTGAATTGTTTCTTTATGATGCACTTAATTAATAAATGTACTAATTTAGCCCCTGTACAATATTTGTAAAAAATGTACAATTTTAAAAAATTGACCAAATGCAGAACTCAAATTAATCTCTTTGTAAAGGAACCACAGTCCATTCTTGGAAAATGTTGTGAAGATTTCCAGAGAAAATGTTTTTTCCATTTACCTTTGGTTGGTTTTAAAGCTTCTTTATCACTGCACAATTGGCCCAATCCAGAAGAGCACTGAAATATATAGAAGTTTTATCTAAAGATAAATGAAGTCTGAGTCTCAGACACTGGGGACAAGACAGACAACCAAAATCTCATCAATATTCAAATTGAAACTCATTGAGTCGTGCTTGGTTCCTCTCATTAAGGATTTTTCAGATAATGTCCAGAGAAGCAACTGATCCTTTGCAGGAATTGATTCATTTGTAGTGTTTTCTGTTGCACTTGACTAAAACAAGCATTGTCTCCTTTTATTTTTAATGAAACAAAGGACTTCACAATGACTTTATATCTCAGACACTACTGGAAGGATGAGAGACTCTCATTCCGTAGCAACAAAAACAAAAGTATGACTTTCGATGGGCGGCTGATAAAAAAGATCTGGGTACCTGATGTGTTCTTTGTGCACTCCAAAAGATCTTTCATCCATGATACTACTGTGGAAAACATCATGCTTCGAGTGTACCCTGATGGCAATGTCCTCTTCAGTCTGAGGTGAGGAAATACCCTTTCCTGAGAAAATCTGTGGCTGCAGTTGTCATGTATTGGCTGTAATTGAAATTACTGGAAATTCTGGCAGGTAAGACTCTCATACTGGGCTGGCATTAATCCCCTGGCAGAACATAATGGGAAACTGGTGACCAGTGTGCCAGTGGGAAAATGAATTTAGGATTGAAAACATATTTTTTCTATCATTCAGATATAGTTTCCTGTCAAGGGTATTGATCAAATCTTAATTCATTGTCAGTGGCTCTAGCAGTATTGCTACTGAGTACAGTAAAGCCCAAAATTATTAGCAAAGAAAAAAATCATGAGTTTGGTTGTTTGTTTTTTCTGAGTCTCTTAAAACTGTCTCAGCTATTTTCACCCTGGCTTACCAGCAAACATGCCAGTGATACAAATCAGGGCTCTAGATAGGCACAGAGAGCAGATTTTTGGTGCTGATACCAGCAATGTTGTGGGACTATAAGGAATTAGAAAGTGAAACAGCAATTCCAGAACTGGAATAGCAAGGTCATTAATGTCTCCCTTCCCTCTACATGATATTGCTTTGCTTTATGAAGGAGATTTGGATGATGTGGCAGAAATAGTTTTAATGCAGGAATTTTCCCCCTAGGGTAAGGAACCCGAGGCCTGTGCATTGCAGAAATACAGTTTGTTGCTAATTAGCTCTGTGCACAGAAGGTGATATTTCATCCAGTCTGGACAGTTTGAAGGACAAATCTCCTAGAAATACTGTAGTGTATGTTCAGGAATCACACCAACAGTAAGAAACAATGAGGTGAAGTTATGCTTTTTATTGCTGTATTAATTTCCATAGTTCTTGAGAAGGAGAGATCAGAGCAACTATACCCCTCCACTAAGGCTTACATCAATGATTCTCCAAGTGAGAAGCAGGAAATGTTCCTTAGATGTGCCTTAAAACACCCTTTTTTGTATTGCCATGTAGTAAGTAAATTATATCCCGAATATTTACATGCAATAAATCTGCACATTTCACAGTTTTTCTCCAGTGCCTGGCATCCAGGAGTTTATTGAAGCAAAGTGAAACAAAAATCCAGATCCGTTTCTAAAATGATCTTGCTTTTCTTCTTGTTCCCCTGGTCCTTTAGTAAATAGCTGAAGGATGGAAACAACGTCCATAGATGGAAGTTTTATGTATGTCCCATTCTTAGGATCTCATTTCAAGCCAGTAAAGTCTTATCAGTAAAAATTCAGCTACAGTGTGGTTACTGATCACAAGTTTTCAAGGGACACTTGTATTACCATTATAACCCTCAGCAAAATTCCTGTAGGAGTCCATTCGGGCAAAACTGAAAAATTGAATTGAACCGTCAAATGACATGCAAGCTGTGACAGAAAAGGGAAATTTGGCAATATTTACTATATTTGAGTTGGTGCCCCTAGCAAGTTCATTTTTTTTGTTCTTTATTAAATGCAAAGGGATATTTATCCTCTAAACATTTGTGAAAAAGCAGATGAAATGCAAAATAGTCTTTGCCTAGATTTCCTTATGATTTTTACAATAGAAAGGATTTAATTTAAGAGGAGAGTAAGCTTCCAGAAATTGCAGCTAATCTCTTTTTGCAATTAAATATTATAACTATTCTAGCTGGGAAAACAGCACTTGGAATACTATTTGCTCTAATCTGTAATATTGTCTACTTCAGTCTATGAGAAATCAAGTCAAGAAATGTGAACTCCCTTTGTTAATCATCGTAAGTGTAAACCTTCAAAGCAAAATGTGTGAAAGCCTAATGAAGGATCAGGCCAAATATAGGGTTTAAAAATCAAAGGCAATGTGTTTAATAATAAAGACTATTTATTAAAAAAATTTAAAAGATTTCTCACTGATTAAAGTTGATTTCACCATCTTGAAGCTGTTTTAGATGCATCTAAAAGGGCAGAAAAAATCTAAAGCAGATTGGTTGGGGATCTCACTAAGATGTGTGCACAGCTAAGAAAGTGTGACATTTTTCATTTTATTTCTGTTTTTCTCTTCCTTTCTGCAGAATTACAGTTTCTGCTATGTGCTTCATGGACTTCAGTAGGTTTCCTCTGGACACACAGAACTGTTCTTTAGAACTGGAAAGCTGTAAGTTTAATTCCTAATTGTTCTTCACATGTGCATTCATAGCAGCACTCCAACTTGTGCATAATACCTCTTTTACTTACTTTGGTGTGTCACCTGAACCCTTCAGCATGTACATATTGAGCTGTAAGCAATTTGGGATCTTCCCAGACCTTCCAGTGAGCTTTGGGAAGGTGGAAAAGCCATGATGCACCCTGCTTTATTCCCACTGGGTATTTATTCCAAGGCCTAAATCTAAAAATCTGTCAAAAAGCATGAGGGTTTTTTCTCTGAGAAAAAAAATAAAAAAGTGCAGCTTAAAAATAAAATAAAATGTCAATATTTGACTTGTTGGAAAAATGAAAATCGGTGTTTGTTTTACTGTGAAACATCTGCTTTTCCACCTCTGCCTCAGCTGTAAGCTGCTGGCAGGGCACAGGACTGGGCTGCACTTGGAACAAGATGGAACATGGTCTTTGCAAATTTTTTTCCATGCCAACTGACAAATTGGTGTGAGAAAATGTCTCTTTGGGGTTTTCCCAGATTGGTTGGATGGTCTCCTTTCCCTAAGAAAGGAAAGAGGAAGTGATTTACTTTAATAACTTTATAACTTCAGTTTCTGCTTTCTCACAGATGCATACAATGAAGACGATCTGATGTTGTACTGGAAACATGGCAACAAGTCCCTGAGCACAGATGAGCACATCTCCCTCTCCCAGTTCTTCATTGAGGAATTCAGTGCTTCCAGTGGACTTGCTTTTTACAGCAGTACTGGTATAGTAAGCCCCTCTCCTCAGAAGAGAGAAGCACAGGATAAAATCATGCAGAGTGTCTTTCACATTCAAACTCTTTGCTAATAAATGGCAGTGGCTGCTGAAAGATCAGTTAAAATGAGGCCTTGGTTCTCTTTGCATTTCCAATATAAAACTTTATTTTAGGACAAAAAGCCCATAATAATACCTGTGACTTCGTATCTGGCATTAAGAACCTGTGAAAAAATACACAATCAAAAACATGCTGTTAGCAGCTCTTGCAAAATCATGGTGCTTCTCTGAAAGCCATTGCAGGAGTATTGAATTTACAGGAATCTTTATGTCCTGGCTGTCTGGGGAAAAATAGCTGGGAAAGGAAATCCTAAAGGGTCAGATACTAGAAAGCAAACAAGAGGAATTCCAGTGTGTTTTATTGGCTAAAATATCCTCATTTATGGAGCTTTGTTACGTCACTAAAAGTCTGCTGACTGGAGGATTTTCATGTGAGACTGTTTATGACCTGTTCAGGTCTTATTCATCATTTTCTTAATTTTCCTTGTTTATACATAAAGTTGCAGGAAAAAAATTCCCTTTATGTCATTGCAACATAGTTTAAATTCAGGTTAATCTGCCCCAGACAGGTTTTTATTTCTCCCTGTAGATCTTGCTCTATACTTTCTGGCAAACTGCACAAGGCTTTAGGAGTTCATTGTAGTTTTGCTTTCATGCAAGGTGGGGTTTATTTTCCTTGTGTTTTACATGAAATTATAAATTTTGAACCATGTCTGTATGTAAGTAGTCTAACCTTTTGTTTTTAACCAAAGAAAACAACACTCTTGCTATTGTTCTTTACACTCTTAGTCAATTAATTTCAGTTTGGTTATTGCCATTTATATCAAAGCAGATGAATAAAGGAGAAATTATTCCATTTAATATGATGAAGTGCACAACACTTTGGAAAAAGCCTTTAAGGAAAGCAGCAGACCGGTTTATTCGGTGTATTTCATTTACATGTTATTTTCTCTTTTGCATTCAAAAGAGGGTCATTCAAGTTTGGGGTGGCTGCTACTGAATGCATAAATTCCAGTTTAAATTATGATGCAGCCTAAGCAGTGAAGAATTCACAGTTTGATAAGGTTCTTCACCCTTATCTCCTGTATGAGCTAAGAGCAGAGCTCCATCTCTCAAGAGCCACTGCCATGTGAGAGGAGGGCTAGCCCTGCTATGATAGCTGTGCCTTGCTGAGAGCTGCATCAAATTTGTCCTTGTTGCAAGGAGGAGCCTGGGGTATTTTCCACCAGATAGGGTTCCAGGAGCTCAGCTGCCTTCTTTCTGCCTTGCTATTGTCATCAAAAAACACTCATGGCAAGCAAAGAGAGCCTTGTGCACAGCAGGGCACCCTCACAATCCCCCTGCACCCAGGGCTTTGCAGCACCCTCACAGCATCTTTGACTTTGTAGAGTGTAACTGCTTCACACTTAACATGCAGAGGTTCTGCTGGTGAGCTTATTCACAGCATTAAGGTGAAAGCAAAAACTTTTTAAAAAAAAAAATGGGATCACTGGGAGGTATACCTGAATAATGCTTGTAGCATATCTGGTAATCAGAGTGCTGTCCTTTGTAGGCTTACACTTGTCTTTCTTGTCTTTAGCTTTGAGGTTTTGTTTTGCTCAGGAAGTTCCACTTTCTCTTGTTTGTTTGTTTCTTGTTGCAAGCAAATTTACCCTCCAGATAAATAATAGTGGAGAACAAACAGCACCACTCCAGTGAGAGTTATTCCCACAAAGCAGCTTTCTGCATTTCAGGTTCTGCATATTCTTTCCTGTGAATCTCAGTGAACAACCCCTGTGGTGTTTAGGCTTTTGGAGTTCCCAGACCTCCAGAGGAGCAACGATTTAAATCCATTTTAGAGACAATAATCTTTAAAACAAAAAACCCTTCTCCACAACTGAAAACACAATAGAATGTTTAATATTATTTGGGGTGCATATTGATACGTTCTTCTCTATGGAGTCACTTTTTGTGATGGCAGGACTGCTCCAACACAGGCCCATGGATGCCTCTGTCTGTCCTGGACAGGCAGATGCTGTGCAGCCATCCAGTTTTGCTTTTTTACCTCCCTGTAAGCTGGTTTCCCTGCTGCGGCAGGAGGTACAGCATGGATGCAGTGCTGCACAAGCAAAGCATGCCTCAAAATTCACTAGATGGCACCCTGTCCTCTAAAGTGAGTGCTGGGCCAGCAGACAGGCAGCTCCCACCAGAAAAAAAAAAAAAAAAAAAAAAAAAAAGAAAAAAACCACCCACAAAAACAAACCCCCCCCCCCCCCAACCCCCCCCCCAAAAACCCCAAACAAACAAAAAAAAAAAAACCACCAAACCACAAAAAGGAAAGAAAGGCTACTTCTTGTCAGGTATTTCAGGGAAGGCAGGGTGTTGGCATCACTGGACAATTGTATTCTGTCTATTCTCCTGGCAGTTTCACTTCAAGTCTATTTAATTTTTTCAATTTCCCAACCTCAGTTATAACAGAGTATTTTAGACATGCTCCCAAAAATGAGGGAGGATGGACAGTTTGTAAAGCACTGTGTGAAACTAAGGTGATTGCAAGATTTCAAAGGCATTTATTGCTCCAGCTGTGGATACACCACTGCTGCCAGGAGGGGCCAGCAAACAGCTCACAAATAACACAGCTCTCTTCTCTTCTCTTCTCCCCCCAAAACTGTTCCTCTCCCTTTTTTTTTTTCCCAATAGGTTGGTACAATCGACTTTTTATCAACTTTGCACTCCGCAGACATATTTTCTTTTTTGTACTACAATCCTATTTCCCAGCCATGCTGATGGTGATGCTGTCTTGGGTTTCCTTTTGGATTGATAGAAGAGCTGTTCCTGCCAGGGTGTCATTAGGTAAATCTTTGCTGTATATTCTTTGGGAAGTATTTTTGAATTTAATTGAGAGGGGAGGGTTTGGAGTTACCTTAGTTTATTTACACAGGACATGAGCAAAAATATCAGATAATTTCCTGAACAATACTGTTATTACCTCTGTTGACATTACTTGTAGTCAGTCTCTACATTTGGAAAGGAGATGTTTGTTCAGACTGGCTTTGCTATTTTTGGAAACAGCTCACACACCACAAAAGCAAAAAGAGATGATTCTGCAGATTTCCTGATAGAATTTTACTTAATTGGAACACCTGTGTTTTCCTTCCCTCTTCCCAGCAAAGTAACAGGTAGGAACAGGCAGTCAGATACCCCCCCCCCCCCCCAGTCCATGGATCATTAGGTGTAGCCCAATCTGTGGAAGTGCTCTGCAGCTCTTCTTTTTCTCAAGAAACATTTGTTATCTTCCTACCAACTTGGAAACAATTGCCAGTGTGGCAGAGCCTTTCATTGTGGGATGCCTTAGAAATGTTGGCTTTGGTGTCTTAGCTGTTCAAGGCACAGTCTTCTGTGGAAGCCAAAAAGTAATTTCTGAACACCTCAGCTCAGGAGAAGAGGACCTATTGCAGTGTTTTTTGTAGAATTTTATTTTCTTTCTCCCTGGTGAATCAGTGGATGCCACTCCACGGCTGTCTTTGTTGTGAATATAATGCTGATGGCCTTGGAATGAGTCCATTTTTTTCCCAAAATTAGGATCTCTGAAGATCTGATGATGGGAATTTGTTAAGCTATCAAATGCAACCATAATGCACCTGAGTCCTGCAACTGTCAGGTTAAAACAAAGAAGCTCCTGTTCTTTCTTCTCACTGATGCTGGTCCCAGAAGCCAACTAAATGTTGCCATATTTCTCTGTTGAGAAATTTTTTCTCTGTAACTATATCAATCTAGAAAAGTAGGACTGTAGCCACTCAGGTCTCTTTCTATTGGCACAGTCTAAAGCTATTAATACATGAGATATAAATCTATTTGTTAATCTGTAACAAATTATGGTACCTCCTACCTACTTGTATTAATGCATTTATGAATTCCTTTTATTTAGAAAAAATTAACTTAATCTTTAAAAAGAACTTTTAAATACTCAATAGGCAATTTTTAATGTTGTCAAGATGGTTTTGCTGATCATGTTCTTTGTGTATGGATTTCTGCAGAAGGTCATGCATCAGGAGTTCCATGAATAAAGCACATTTCATTAGCATAATCATACATAATTTATAGGAAATCTTAACACCAGTTTAATAAGCCTAGCTCCTTAGCCTAGAGTATATATATATTAAATAAATTGATATCCTCTTATATGGGGTATATCAAACTCCATCCTTCAACCTGCAGAGAGTAGGGGGAAAACTCTTGTGTGTTCCAGTGGACTTGAACTGGTGTAGAACTGGAGAAGGGCTGCTGACACTGCTGTCTCACAGATGTCGAGAGGTTTTCACTTCCAGAGTTACACTGATTTCTTTAAAAGCAGAGCCCAAATTGGGTGTTGGGTTCTCTTTTTCCCTCAGCTGGAGCAAACTGAAATGAGATGAATAGCTGATGTAAGAGCAGAGATTGAAAAGATAAGGGTGAAATTCTGGTCACACTGAGGCAAACAATCATTTTTTCGTAGTTTCAGTGGTTGTAGCATTTTTATGCTAGATTGTTTTAGAGAGATGTGGAGTTATGACAGAGACATACAGGCTGTTTATATGTTATAAATATATATGTTCTCAAGAAGTGCAATTTGAGAAAGGGCTGGGAGGGAAAATGGTGATTCTTTAGGGATTTTTCTGGGCAAGAAAATATGCAGTGGTGACCCTGGCTTTGGGAAGTGAAGGACAACCACAAACCTGCTTTCACCTGTGTGTGGCAGTGCCCAAAGCTATCACAGCAATGTGTTCCTTATGCTGCTCAATGACCATTCTGAGCACAGAGGTGATTTAGTGCTCCCAGTATTGTGTGTGATGGGTCCTTCATGGTTCACTCCACTTCTCAGAGCCTGTGTGAGGAAGTTAAAGGGGGTGTCAATCACAAAACTGTGCTGTCCAAGCAGTGGTGATGAGCTAAACAGAATGAGCTGGCCAGAGCTGTGATAACCTCTCTTTTCTCTCTGGCAGGTATAACTACAGTGCTGACAATGTCGACCATCATGACAGGAGTAAGTGCCTCAATGCCTCAAGTGTCTTACATAAAGGCTGTGGATGTGTATTTATGGATCAGCTTCCTTTTTGTCTTCCTGTCAGTCATCGAGTATGCAGCAGTGAACTATCTCACCACAGCTGAGGAGAGAAAACAACTCAAAAAAAGGGGCAAGGTACAACTCTGTGTTTTGTTGCCTTCTGCAAGCATCATGGAAACCACAGAGTAGTCCTGATACACCACTGTGATAACAGAACAGTAACAATCTCTCTCTCCAATCTGTATCTCATTTTTTTTTTCCACTTGGGTGAAGGGAGACAAAGTGTCCTCCTCTCTGAGAACCTGAGAGGTCTGTGCTTTCTCTCCCTTTTCTTGGCAGAGATTAGGGATATTTTTTTGCTCCCTTTTTTTCACCTCAGAGGAATATAACCTTCCTTCTATTTCAATATCAATAGGTATATTGATACCTATCAATCAAGGTATTTCTCCTGTCCCTGAAATAGACCTCAGCATGCCCTCATATGATACTCCTCCCTGTTTCCTTTTTCTTTTTTGTCCCAAGACCAGATGAATCACAAGGTCATTTTTAGAAAAGTGTGCCTGAAGCAGAAATAGTCACAAGTTAAACATCTGCTATCTGTGAAGCTCTCACTTAAAACCTTTGCTTGAAGAATATCCCCTTTGTAAACTCATTTGCTGGAATATCATAAGGGGAAGAACATAGAAAGGATGAATATGTTGCTCACATGATTGGATAATTCCACCAAAACCCCACTCCCAGAAACGTTTGAAGTAATTTCCCATAACTCCAGCAACACAGACCTACAGGAGAGAGTTTGATTCTTCTGTTTCAGAAGCTGAGGCACGAATTTCCAGCCAGCAGCTGGCAATAATCAGGCAGGCAAGTGTGTTTTATGGCATGATGACATTTCCTTGCTCATGTCCCGCTCGAGGGGGCAGGCCCCACAGAGAGCCGTACTGTGAGATAGCCCTGTTCTCCACATGCTCTCCACAGAGAGAACAACACTGAGGGAAAAGCTTTCTTTATCTTCTGTTTTATTCATTTATGACTTGCCAAAATGGCTCCTGCTAGACACAGAGTAACTCTCCTTTGTTTGCCAGGCTTCAGGAATGTACAGCATGGACGCCGTGCAAGCAATGGCTTTCGACGGCTGCTTCCATGACACGGATGTGGACATGGACCTGCCTCCCTTCCCAGACCCCTGTGAGGAGAATGAGAGCAGGGCCAGTCAAACCAACATCTCCAATGTGGACACACCTCGCTTGAAGAGGAAGAGATCTCTGAAGGGAAACGTGGGCAGGATTATTTTACAGAACAATCATGTTATTGACACGTATTCCAGGATTATATTTCCCAGCGTATATATCGTGTTCAATTTTTTTTACTGGGGTTTGTACATATGAAAAAAAAAAATGCTTATCAGCTAGACTTTATTTTGGGTATGAGGGAATCATTATACTTCAAAAATAATGCAACAACAGCAGAGGAAAAGGTTGAAATTTTCCAAAACAGACTTCTGCATCAAAGCTGGGCTGCTTTGGTCAGCAGCAAAACTCTTCGTGAAAAACTCTCACACGTCTGGGTTCTTTCCAACTGGACTATGCAGAGCTTTACCAGGGTGATCCCACACATAGGCTCCACTGCAGCAGCACTAAGGGAGCCCTTTGTCATCCCTCTGAACAGAGAGCAGCTCCCACCTGAGGTATTGCCCCATCTCTGTCTGCCCTCCAGCCCTTCCTCTCGAGTCAGCCTCTCTGTTTTTCACCTGTGATCCATTTTGGTCGGCAATCGGCACCAACAGCTTTGGGATAGCCTTGGGAGAGCTCCTATCCTCCTTTCACTTCCTGCATTTCAGTTTTTCTGGGCAACCCCAGTGCACCTCAGCAGCCTCTGCCCTCCGATGGGAACCAGGGGGAAAATTATGGTTTAGCAGGGCAGTAGGGAACAGCAGGAAGCAGGAGGCCAGGCTGATGGGGCTTTGTAGATTGTGCATCAACAACACTTCAAGAAAACCCTTCACCCTTGTCAGCTGTCCATGATTCTCCCTGGAGTCTTTCTTCGGAGAAATCTGGCTCACCAGTCCCTGAGGCAGCACAGGAACAACATCCCAGATCCTGTGCACTCACAGCCGCTTCCCAGGTGGATGAGCAGCATCCCCAGCAGGAGCTGTGCCCTGCATGTGTCACCCACCCACCTCTGCCTCAGCTTGACCTGCTCTAATCCCCTGCTTCCTGCAGAACACTTTGGTTTAGAAACACAGGCTTTGAGACAGAGATTTTAGACAACTTTGTCAAGAGAACAAACCAACCACGCCTTTGGTTCTTCTGCTTTATGTTGCATGTGAACTTGGGGTTTTGCCTCCCTCCCTCTCCCTTTGGCTTTTGAGATTGAATGTTCCAGTGAGGAGAAGCTGCATCTGCCCCTCGCAGCAGTGATCCCCAGCACAGTTCCAGGAAATAAAAGGAAACAGCTGTGCCAAAACAGAGACACATACAGGAAACCTGTCAGTCTGTCTCAGATGAATCCTGCATGGAAATATTCTTAAGTTCAGACTAAGGAGGCTGAATTAAGGATGTTCAGAGATAAACACAGGAAGTTTTCACAGCTCCAGAAAACAATCAAGATTACTTTTGTAACTTTCCCAAATAAGGAGCATTTTCCACTTAATTCCTTGGGTTTGTCTGTCATTTAATGAGCTGAATTCATATTTACAAAGTCAGTTCAAAATGATCATTTGTGGTGGCAAAAAGTGTCACAAGGTAAATGCTTGGTCACTGCTTGGTCAGGTTTATTGGTCAAGGAAGTGGGAATAAATTTGGAAGCCTAAGTAACTCTCTGGTTTCTTTACTTAATTTTATTTACTGACCTAAATTTCTTTTTCTTATTTAATTTACTTGTTTTCTGGCTCCCATCTTGTTTGTTCAGAGCATGGTGACGTCTCTTAACTATTTGAGAGCTGCAGTTGTCAAGCTCCCAGTTCCAGAGCTGGAGAAGTGGTGACATGGTGCCTGCTGAGTGACTGAAATCTCATGGAGTGAGTGGGACAGATCGCTGCCAGACAAATGTATCAGAGCTGAGACAGCTTTGATACTTTTCCAGGAAATCCTGTCATGGAAAGCAGAACCATACCAGGAATGACAATGCTGGGAATGCAAAGCCAAAGGACACACAGTCTTTAGCAACAGTAATAGCACAGCAGACCTCAAGCTGAGCAGATGTATAGTGTAGCTGTATATAAAAATACATCATCACAGCCTTGTTCCTGCACGGCCATTGAGGCATGCTGCACAGATGTTCCAGATTGCCCAGATTCCATCTAGTTGTTCCAGATGTGTAATGTGTCTTCTAAACTTCTCACATGAACCAATATAACAGCATTGTTTTCACTTTTTTTTTTTTTTTATTTAAATCTGCCCTACAAGAAGAAGTATTTGCTGTGTGGGCAACAGTGAAGCCTCAGCCTCTGACTGAAAAAAAGACTCAAAATCAGTTCCCTTTTCGAAATTCCTTGTAGGATTTGCAGCAGCAGAAGCACAGCATAGGCCTGAGCCCTGGGTAGGCAGGCTGCAGCAAACTGGTGGAGGTATGGAGGAAAAGAGATTCCTGCCTGCATTTACCTTCCAGGCACACGCTGCACATGTGCCAGAGAGCTGCAGAGCTTGCTTTTGGTGGAGAAAGCTGTTGTTTTTTTCAGCTGTGAATGAAACCATTGGCCAAGAGTTTTCTCCCTGCCCAGATCAGCCAGTTCTACCCTCCTGCCCTGGGCAGGGATGCCTTTCATTAAACCAGGTTGCTCAGACCTGAACATTTCCAGGGGTGGGATACGGGATATCCACAGCTTCTCTGGACAGCCTGTGCAACGGCCTTGCCAACCTCACAGTAAAAATTTTTTTTCTAATATCCAATCTAATCTTCCTTTTTTGAAGTTTGAAGACATTCCCCCTTGTCCTGTCACTGCATGCTCTTGTAAATGATATTTAACTGCATGCTTTAACTGCATGCTATAAGCAAAGCTTATAATTGCTAACTTCTTAATGCACTAACAGAGATGATATCAGGATAAATTATGCTTTAAAAAAAATCTATTGCTTGCATAAATGGTGGAAGATAGCAAACAGTATTTCAATGAATTATTTCTTGTCTAGAGGGTGCTAGAGGGCTGGCTAAGCTCCCATGACCCTCTGAAGTGTGTGATAACTTCTGACAGGGACGGTAATAAGTACTTTCAGTCAATTTGTCTCTGCAGACCAGCACGGAAGTCTTTAAAAAGGTATTCACGAGTATTTCCCATTCCTGCTGGTTTTGCAGCCAGTCCCATGCGTGGGTTTTACATCCGACAACATTTACTGCACCGCAGGCATTATGTAAATACATTCTTGTGAGAGTGTTCATCCTGGTGGCACTCAGGCAGTTATGCTGAGGGTACTTTGTGGATTTTTGGAGCAGAAATAACAGCTTGTCATGATTTCTCTGACCAGTTGAGGTGCAGGATGTGGCACCACTATTTTTAACATCTGCTGCTACACATATCTGTAGTAAGAAAGCATCCTGTGAGTGTTAGAATAGGTGATGCAAACTTTTAATTCCGGACTGTTTTCATTCTTAAAGGTTTTATAATTCTTCAAACGATCAGTACACGAGAAAAAAGCTTTAGCAAAGCCTACCTAACATCTTTTTCTGATGTCATTAGCCCACGTAAACTAAACCATTAACAGGCCTCTTTAGTAAAGGTAATTAAAAATACTTCTGGAAGATTTCATGTGCTCGGTAAGGATTCTGAAGATTTCTTTATGGGACCCTCAGGGGGACTCCGGAGCAGGATTTGGTCCAGGAAAAAAAGATCGCGCAGCTAAAGCCCGGACACCGTTGCGTGTGCGAAGCGAAATTTAGTCCTCTGAATAACTTCAGCGGCGATACCGTCGCGTTGCTGTCGGAAAACACACAGGAATAACATCGGAACAGCGCCGTATTTCCTACCGGCCGCCCGGAAGCGCTCCTCCCGTGACACCCAGCGCGGCAGCGACCGCCTCCCGCTTCCACCGGGCACATCCTACCGGCCGCACACCGATCCCATCCGGACCGATCCCGTCCGATCCGGGCCGATCCGGGCCGGTCCATCCCACCCGGCCCTGCCGCCATTCCCTCCCTCCCGCCCGCAGGGTGAGTGCGGGGCTGCGTGTCCCCGGAGCTGCCGCGTGTGTGTCCCCAGAGCCTCCGTGTGTGTGTTCCCAGCGCTGCCGTGTCCGCCTGTATTCTCGCTGCTTCCCACGGAGCGCGGCCCGGCGGCCGGCTCTGTCAGTGTGTCACACCGGGGACAGCAGCTGCCCCTTGTGCCGCTCGGTTCTTGCTCCGGCCCTGCCGAGAAGGACCTGGCGGTGTGGGGAGGTGACAAATGGCACCTGAGCCGGCCGTGCTCTGAGCCGATCTTGGCCCGGGCTGTCCCCAAAGCAGCGTGGCCCGAGGCAGGGAGGCAGGCAGGGTTGTGTCCCTCTGGCCCGCTCCCACGAGATCCCGCCGGGAGAGCCGCAGCCAGCTCCGGCCCCAGCACGGCAGGCACAGGGAGCGGTGGGAGCCAGTCCGCAGGATGCCGCCGAGCTGATCGGAGAGCTGCGGCACATCTGCTCTGAAGACAGGCGGAGAGGGCTGGGCTGGTTCTGCATGGGGAAGAGCAGGCTCTCCGGGGATATTTTTGCAGCCTTTCAGTACTTAAATGCTGTAAGAGAGACAGAGAAAAGACTTTTTTACCACTGCCTGTAGCGACAGGACAAGAGAGAATGGTTTTATGTTGTAAGAACATAGGTTTAGACTCGATATAAGGGAGGATTTTTTTTCCTGGTGAGGATGGTGAGAGGCCCCGGCAGCTTGCTCAGAGAAGTTATGGCTGCCCCATCCCTGGAAGTGTTCAAGGCCATAAACATAAACAAAGCTTTGACCAAATATTTGCAGTGGGAGATGTCCCTGCCCACGGCAGGGGGTTTGTGCCAGGTGACCTCTTCCAACCCAAACCATTCGGTGGGTCTGCAGTTGTAATAACTAACAAAGCACTACAGAGAAGCGCATGGTGTAAATGAAGCAGAGTTCTGTGAACAGTGCAGGTGTGAATTTAACTTCATTAGATCAATCTGAGTGAGCTGAGAGGTTGAAATGATGGCTTTAAGTCTGGAATTCAAACCCACCAATTCAGGGCTGGTTGCATTTGTGTTCCTGACATTTGGGGAACACCAGTTTTAGATCCTGAGCCAGCAGCATCTTCAAATCTTGCTGCTCACCAGGGACTAATTTTCAGTCTTTAATTTTTTTAAGTGTTCCCTTGCCTCATGTAGAGCAGTGGCTTCCTGCTGCTGGGAATGTCCATCCTGCTGGGAAGGTGGTGATGTGAGTTCCCTCTGCAGGACTGAGGGGACCACAGGCTGCTCCAGGAGCTGCTGAAGCATTGCCCAGGAGCTGGGGGATCAGCACGGTGTCCTGCTGTACGGGAGAGCTTTGTGCTGCTTGGAAATGCCAGTCCTGGAGTTTAGGTTTCAGGATAAGGCAAGTAAAAGCATCTCAGTATGTTGATATCATTTGCTTTTGGGAGTAAAGCTGCCGTTTTTATTCGGAAGTGAAAGCATCAGCATGTTCTGATTCCTCAGGGGTTGGCTTCTCAGACCTGCTCAGACGTGCCCAGAGTCAGTTTGGGTTGGCCAGCCCGGACCTGGCTGCCAGGCTGTGCTGCTCCAGGGCTTGGTGCTGGCTCATCCTCCGGATGCTCTGGGGGAAGAAAAGCTGGAGCAGACTCGAGGCAAGTCTGTCTGCACATGGTTTAGACCTACTATTAACTTGATGTGTGCCTTAACTTTCCTGAGAACTTGGCAGCCACGCCATTTGTGAATTAACTTTTTTTATTCTTGCATAATTGTACACAACATACCGTGGAAAAACAAATTAAATGACTTTCAGCTTTAAAGTTGAATGTGTGAAGGAATTATTTTATTCCATATAAACCACAAAGTTTGACACCTTGGCAGAAATCAAAGCAGAATCTTGGCATTTTGGTTTTTAAACTGGTGCGTTTTACAAGTTTTAAGCTTGTAGATTTAGTACTACATAGCATTAACAGAAAGGCCTAACAATGTTCCCTCTTTTGTAAACTTACTGTTGAAGGAATTGTAATAAGAATACAAGTTTCTGATCCTGCCCCCTCTTTCCACTTTACTTTGCATGTTGCCACTCAATCTCTTAAAGCTGAGTTGATCTTTTAAATTTTTTTATATTATTTGAAGCTCTTGCTGCAGAAGACCACTTGCCCACAGGTGTGTTCCTGCACTGGTAACGATCCTTTGGGTTGCATCCCATGTTCTTAAGTATAAACTCAGCTGTGTGGTGTGAGCTCCTGTGAGCCGTGCCTCCCAGCAGAGCCCTCTGGAGTTTGCTGAGGTTTGGCAGACTGGAGCCACAGCTGTTCCCAGTATAGTCTGATATCCCCTGGGAAGAGCAAGAGCTGCTGCCCTGAGGCTGTGACCTCCTGGGTGGTGCTGCTGGCTGATTACTCTGGGTCTCTCCCCTCTTGGACAGGGAGATGCCCAAGAAAGGAGGGAAGATTGCTGACGTGGCAAAGGAAACGCTGGCACGATGTAAACGGCCCAGGCTGGATGCAGCTGCTTCTCCATCGGTGCTGAGTTTTGAGAGCCCAGCCAGCCTCTTCAGGAGCCTGATCTCTCCCATCGAAGAAGAGGTGTTTTTCAGGGAATTCTGGGAGAAAAAGCCACTGCTCGTTCAGAGAAATGATGTCCTGGTGGCTGCTTACTACCAGTCCCTGTTCCAGCTAGCACACCTGAAGGAGCTGTGCAGCCAAGGCCTGCAGTATGGGCAGGATGTGAATGTCTGCAGGTGTGTGAATGGGAAAAAGAAGGTTTTGAATAAAGAAGGTAGAGTGAATTACATGCAGCTGAAGAAGGATTTCGACCAGAAAAAGGCAACAATACAGTTTCATCAACCTCAGAGATTTAAGGTAGGATTGTTTCATTGTAATTAATGCAATTAATGCTTGCTTTGTAATGTGGTGTGGCTTTTGCTGAGTGGCACTAGACATTTCTGCCCCCAGGGTAGAAAATTCCTGTGGCATTGATGACCTGCTGAGATCTTTGCACGAACTGTGTTAAAACACAGTTTATACTTCTGCACTGCCCATCATGTTTCAGTCAGAGCAAAGTGATTCGTGCTATAATGTTTTTCTGTAATACTAAGTATTCTTTTAAAATACATATAATTGATGATTAGGCATATGTGCTTAATTTATCTCTTCTGCCCCACTTTTTCCTTGTGCAAAAAGGGGCTTTTGTACCACTTCCCTTTAATCAAGGGTGAGGTGTGAAACCATGAAGAGTTTTTCCAGGACACTCCACCATTCCTGCCAATGGATTAGCGTTGAATTGCACCATGGAAGTGACCACCCCATTTTATCTGAGTCTTTGTGCTTGGGAAGGAGACACTGGTGCTACGGAGTTGTAAAGGGCTTGGATACTCATAGGTACTTTGATTTAGGCAATCCTTTTTTGTCCCAGGGTGTCCACACAGTCTAACTGTGAGGTGGGCCCAAATACACAGTGGAGTCCCACATGTCATGTCACTGATCTCAGTTGTTGGCAACTCCTGATGTTTCCCTGTCACATGTTGGGTGTGGTTGAGTAAAGTTTATGCTTGAATATTCCCAAGCAACTGGAGCCCCTTGTGAGAGGTGTCTGACTTCTGTGTAATTCTCTCTTTGATGCAGGTGGGGTGCTGGGTGGTTTCTGCTCTGTTTAGCCCTGTTTTTGCCTGGTTTTGCAGCCTGAAGTTGGCACAGGGAAGAGAGCAAACATCAATGTTCAGTTGAGGCACCAGAGTTTTTGGCTTACCCATTACTTTCATGGCAGATCTCCTCTGCTACCGCAATGCTTGCCTTGAGGAGAAACTGCTTCCCAGGCTGTGTGTTCCTGTGGGAATGTCACTACTCTTACCCATTGATGGGTTGGTGGGAGCCAGGCTTGGCTGAGCTCTTCAGTAGTAATATAATTTTTAATTTCTTTTTTCCCCCCAATAGGAGGAGCTGTGGAAGATTCAGGAGAAGCTGGAGTGTTACTTTGGGTCTCTGGTGGGGTCCAATGTTTACATCACTCCCCAGGGGTCCCAGGGCCTTCCCCCTCACTACGATGATGTTGAGGTAGGACAACACCTTGTCTGTGAGATCCTTTGTGGGCTCCTGGCAGTGGATGCCTCTGTGTGTGCTTCCACTTCTCTCCTCACAATAAACATTCTAGAAAGAGTTCTGTTTTCCCACTGAAAACTTGGGGTAATTATTTGCAAGTGTTTCCTTACATATTTTTGCTGGAAGTGTACTAGTAACAGTGGATAAGTTTAAGTGACTGGAGGAGAACAGGGATTTCCAAATTCGGGGTAAAACTGATCGTACTTCACAACTCTTCTCTCTGTCATCTCTAAATAAAGTAGAAGAATTTAGTTCAAATGTAAATTTCTGCATTTAGGTATCTAAAAGCTCACGTGAAAGGAATTGTATTTGTCATGTTGTGGAGTAGATGAGAGCAGAGAAGGGGAAAACCTGTATTTGTCAGAAATGCAACTTGTGCCACTAATTCCATCCCGCGTTTCTGGCTTGGTGCCACAGACTTGGCAAGTCAGAAGATAAATTAAAATAATTAAAATATCTGACAAGTTGCATGTGTGAGGGGCAGCAGGGCTTCCTTGGGACCCCCTCCCAGAAAAAATTTGGATTCATGGTCTTTTGCAGGTGTTCATCCTTCAGCTGGAGGGAGAGAAGCACTGGCGACTCTACAAACCAATGGTGCCTTTGGCTCGGGAGTACAACATTGAGCCAGAAGATAGGATTGGGAGTCCCACACATGAATTCATATTAAAGGTGTTATCATTTAGTTATAATTAAAGGTGTTATAAGTTGCTTCAGGTGGTCTGGGCTGTGGCAGCAAGGAAAGTGATCGTGCTTGGTAGGCTCTTAGAAGCAGCTGATGTGGCCAAGTTTAAGGACCGTAAGGTTAAAATGGAATCAGATTTTTTCACTATTGCTTTATGACCTTGCTTTTTGGGCTGGTGTTTATAGGACAAACCATGAGGAAACTGATTTTTCCTTTGTGGACATAATTTCAAGTGCTTTGCTCTTCTTTCTTGTCTTGACTTCCCCAATCTATATTATTTTCTGTGGAGATACTGAATTTACATAGGTGAGAAGATAGGGGAGGAGGAAGGTTCTACTTGTTTTTTTAAGTGTTTTAACTAAAAGTTTCAGACCTGTTTGACTTCTTTTGTGAAACAATGGCTTTTTTTTTTAATATGATCTGACCAAATTCCCAGGGCACTGAATTACCAGCAGATTCATCTCAGCTGCTTCTTTGTCCCTTTCCTGCAGCTCAGGAAAACTGTGCATGTTAAAAGCTCATGTTTGCAGACATGTTTAGAGCAGATATTGGCAGTAGGTTGGAAAGTTTGAGGTGTTGGATTTCTGGCTTAGAGTGCTTTCTGTTATTAGAGTGTATATTGGAGAATTGCTCGATTTTGTGATTTTTAAAGAACATATATTGTCAGTCTGTCTGCTCAGAGAATTATTTTCTCTGGCCTACAGTAAGGATTGACCAAGTGGCCTAAATGGATCAATTCTCTTTCATTTTCCTGCAGCCAGGTGATTTATTGTACTTCCCAAGAGGGACTATTCACCAGGCTGACACTCCTCATGGGATCTCCTATTCAACACACGTGACCATCAGCACCTACCAAAACAAGTAATTCCTCTTTATTTCTTGTTTTGTATGGCTTTCCTCTCCCAGATGATGTGTGTGAATAGTAGAGACCTGAAGCTGGTGTTTCAAGGAAGTGATGTCCTGTTTCTTAAAAAAATCCCCCAAAAACCCTTGTAATGAGCTTTGCTTGGGTCTTTCCTGTGTTCATCCTATTCATTCCTTGTGTGGTTTGTTTTCCTGTGGGTATTACTGGGATAGGGCATGTCAGCTTCCCCCCCGAGATGTGGTGACATGGAATAGAGGCAGATACCCCACTATTACAAGTGCCCTGCTGTTAGGGACAGAATCTAAGTCTTGAGGTAGCAGAAACTGAACTATTGGGGTTTGGGGGAAGGAGGGGAGTGAGACCATTGTTTGAAGCAGTCTCCTTGCCAGGTTTTCATGCAGCAAGCTTGATTGCTTTTCAATTGCTTTATTTATTATTTACCAGCTGGAGACTTTAGTGTAGGAAATAATGTTACAACTGCAAACTCATGGTTGTCTTTAAAAAAAGCCCCTCACCAGTGGCTGAACTTGCTGTTCATTTCATAATCCAGATTAAGAGCCATGAGTTGTTCCTTTCATCAGGTTTTGTCCTGTATTTGATGGTCACCCACACCTCTTCTGACAGATTCTTCCATGCAAATATTCTCTGCTAATCTGTGTCTTTCATTTTCTACCCCATGCATGAGAGTCAGATTTCTTTTGACAGATTTCTTGTCCTCCCCATTGAAACATCGTTATCACACAGGGAAAAATGCTGCTGCTGCCTAATCAGCTCTGGGGCTTGGAATTACTGGCCTGGCTTAAGAATTGGGAAGGATTTCTGTTAGCTGCAAAACAGGGCAGAACAAGTTTAGGCATGTTTTAGGTAACTGTGAGATGAATCTCTAACCACCAGCTGTGCCACTGTGGAAGCCCAGGGTGTCAGTGCTGCTGGTCACTCTTCCTGTAGCCAGTGTGCACAGCAGGGTTTGTCCAGTTGGATCTGTATGGATTTATTGGTCATTCCCAAGCTGTGCTGGGAAGCCAACTATTCAGCTTCTTGTAATGTAGGGATATTGGAGATCTGCAGTCCTTTGTGGAGTCAGTGCAGTTTTCTCCATGGCTGCATGAGCCCAAGGCCAGTCCAGTGCATGATTTGTCAGGAGCACATTCCCTGGGGATGTCTGTCATGGGTGAGCAGAGGAGCAGCAAAATCTTCAAGACTGCTCTTCTTCCAAGGTTGAAAAGTGGAATCATCACCCACTAAGGCTATTGGCGATGAAGTGTAAGAGCCTTCCTCTGCCCCTGCTGTCAGCAAGTGTGGGTAAAATAAGCTGCAGTCCTGGTGTTTTGATTTGGCTTCTGGGTGGAAGTATGATGTGGAAACATTTCCTTGGAAAACTGAAGAGAATTTGAAAATTGCTGTGCAGGTGGCACTTCCAGGTATTTTTAGGCACCAAGACAAAAGGGACATCTCTGTTGAAGCAGAGTCTGGAGCAGATCTCAGCAGGCAGAGAGGTGTGCATGTGCAGGATAAGCAGGACAGTTTGGAAGAGCAGTGAGTAGCTGAAGACATTTTCTGGCAGATGGTAACTGAGGGCAAGGGAAGCACTAAGGAGTAGATGTCCAATTCCTTTTATTGGCCAGAGTTCTTCCTTCCCACTGGGTGAAACATTTGAGTAGGCGTGAGAAAAATCCGAGAGACTATAATAATTGTTTTATATCTTAAATCTACTTTAGTTAGGAAAAAAAATGTAGAACGTGTGTTTTATTTCAGTGCAACTATTTCAGCAATTTCTGTTTTTCTTCTTGTCCTTCAGCTCTTGGGGAGATTTCTTACTGGATGCAATTCCTGGCCTGGTGTTTGATACAGCAAAAGAGGACGTGGTGCTGCGGACAAGCATTCCGAGGCAACTGCTCATGGTTAGTAGGTGGGACTCAGGGAATAATGGTGCATCTGGGTGATCTGTCAGGCAGGAAAAGTTCTGTCAGGCCAAGCTTCTGAATCTTTAAGTGAATTGTGAATTGTTGTGGGAACTCCTTATGGTGGTCCTGTCCTGCTGCTGCTCAATGTCCAGGGGGAACAAGGGTCTTTTCAATTGCACTTTGCAAGTCCTTTAGCCCCAGAGCAAGGAGCGTGAGCTTCAGCTCTGGTAAGTGAACAGCTCGTGGGGAATGTGTGAAAGAAACAGAACTTGGTTTGAGACTAAGCAAAGGTAAAAGAGGAGTGTCCAGATTTTCACTGGACTGCACTGGATTGTTTTCTGCACTGATTTAGGCCTGGTCTGTTCAACTTGGAATTCTTTGTGGATGTTTAGCAGGTGAGCACAGCTGACTGCACCAAAAAGCTGAGCAGCCTTCTGAGAAGGCTTGCAGACAGTGTGGAGAACTCCAGGGAACTGAGATCATCCACCATGAAGAAGGATTTCATTACGCACCGGTTGCCACCGTGCTTGGGAAGCGATTCTGATCCTTTGATTCCAGGTAGAGTTTGAACTTCCCCAAACTGCCTGATGCTATGGTAGTGCCTAAGCCTGCCTCTCAAAATTTCTAGCATTTCATGGCAGGTCAAGATCACAGTCTAGGCCCAGCTTTGTGTGGTGCTTGGCTTTGTGTGTGTTTGCTCACCTCCCTTGGTCAATTCCCAGTGCCTGGTGGGAGAGATGACCCATTTCCCTTAGACCTTACAAATAAAGGTAATCCTTTATATTAGAATTAAAAAATCTTTCTCATTTCTCCTTCCACCACAAGTTTGAGAACTTGTGGCTGTGTAAACCCAGGTTAACAAAAAAATCTGCCTACAAGAGAATGAGTGGTACACAGGGGGCTCAGTTTAAATCATGTCTGGTTTTCTTCCTTTTCTAAGGGCGAATTTATTCTTCTTAGGTGGGAAATTGCCAAAAATAGATAGCAAAATCAGACTGCAGTTTAGAGACCATGCTGTCATCACTGTGGAACCAGATCAAGAGAATGCTGTAAGTATTAGAAGCCCCCCTTTTATGCCTGGGGTGGGGAGTGGGAGGCATTGAGTGAATTGTTGCTCTGTTGTACTAAAAGGGTTGTGCAGTTCTGCTTGGTTGGATCCTGCATCCCATTATTGCTGTTAGGAGATCCCGCGGCTGTTTGCTGAGCGCATTCCAGCCTTCTGGAGGGAGGTACAGAATTATATTCAGTCTGTGATTCTGCATGGCTTTTATCTGAATCACAGCAGCTAAAATGGCCTCTATAGCTTTGGATAATAGATTTTTTTTTAAAATTCTTTGTATTTAAAAGCATGAAGGATGTTTAAAATTAGGGTTCTTGAAGAGAGGGAATTCTCTTGGCTGCATTTAGTCTTCACTACTGAGTTATTTCTCTACCTGAGTGACAGTGGCACTTACAAATTGATCCACAATTGCATCTTGCATCCTTCTGTGTTTACACTGCTGCTTATCTGTGAAGGTTTATTAGTATGAAATTATAGAAGTGCTTTTTTGTTATCTTCATTAAAAAAAAATAACGGCAAGGGGAAACACACAGGATGGATTATCTTGTTAAGGTTTATTTTATTTTGTTTGGTTGGGTTTTTTTTTTAACAAGTGGAATGTTTCCCTCCAAGAAAATCATACTGATTTTTCTCCTCCATTTTATCTGTGTCCATATTACTGTGAGACTGTGTAGGGTTTGGAAACTCTTTTTTTTTTTTCCCAATTTTTTTTGCAACTAATCTGCACAGCCTTGACCACGGATTGATAATGGGCGTGTGATTTTTAAGAGTCTGATCAGTCTCAGACTGAAGATCTATTGATGCACACCTGTTCATTAACATTTTAGGAGAAGTGCCTTAAAAGGCCCCTTTTCTACACAGCATCAGTCCCGTGACTCCAGCAGGGTTATTTTTAAGGCAGAAGGTTGTAAATAAATTTTCAGAGGTGTTTTGGAGAGTCCCTTCTTGCTCTGGGAGGTGGCTGTTGGGTCATTCAGTTGAGAAGGTGACTTACTTTCCTTGCTATAGCAGTGGCCTGTGGAATTAAGGAGCTGGCACTGGAGTGAGGTGAGGGTGAGGGTGTGGAGCACCTGTGACCATTTTCTTCTTCCTGCTGTCTTTTAGGATGAAATTCGCAGGGACATGGTTTATGTGTACCATTCCTTAAAGAACAGGAGAGAAACTCACATGATGGGCACAGAGGATGACACTGCCAGTGAGGATGGCCTAGCACAGGTTTGTTCCTGCCAACATACCCCAAAATTATATAAGAGAATTGCCCCTGTGGGGTTGGCTGTGTTCTTCAGCACCCAGAGTTTTTCAGCCCATTCCCAGAGTACCTGGATAAGCTAAGCTGCAACACAGGCAGTCAATAGTAGAACTAAGTAATGTGATCTCATGCTTAATTAAACATTTGAGATGCTAATGGGATGTCTTGTGCAGGCCCCGTGGCCCAGTTAGCAAAGCTGCTGGAGCAACTAAAGCTTCTCTTACTGTGTGTGTCCTTCAGCAGATGTAGCACACGTTCTATGGGGATCACTGAACCTCATGTCTGTCATCTTAAACCTGTGTTAGCTCCTGTAGCCACTGGAACACCCTGTGCAGGGATGCTCTCTTCAGCACTGGCAGTAAAGAACTCACTCTTCTAAAATGTAATTCAGGCCTGCACAACTCCACCAAAGAGGCAGAAGAGAGCACAGCCTGGCCTTGGCTTGGCCATTGCTGCAAGTTTTATTTTCCTTCTGAAGTAAATCTCACTGCTCCTCTAGAGCTGAGGCTGGACACTGGCACCTGAACAGCACATGCACACCCCAGGATCTTCTTCCTGCCCTTAAGAAGGAAGGAATGAAGGTCCTGTGCTTCTGTGCCCAAAGACTTCATGGGTCAGCTAGAAATAAAGCTCTGTGATCTTGCTAAAATAATGGGTAGGGTAAGGCAAGAAGGAAAATTTAAAATTACTTTTTTTCTTCTGTGTGGAAACCACAGGAGGAAGTCACATGTGCCATAAACATCTCTACCTTGTACAGTGTGCAACAGCAAGGAAGAATTGCTTCTAAGTAAAATAGGTTTGGATAAAACTGTAGCTTTTGGAGGGTGCTCTCACCAACACAAGGGTGCTGTGGGAATGGAACACATTCCTGCTGCTCCTTCCCTACAGGCTCACACACTGTTGTGTAATAAAAGTGTGTGCCCTTTGCTGAAGGGTTTTTTTTTTTCTGTCTCCTTTTCCCCAGCAGACTCACGGGCTGCGGTTCCCTTTGTCTTACTTGGATGCACTGAAGCAGATCTGGAGCAGCAGCACTGTTCATGTTAAAGAACTTAACCTTACCTCAGATGCAGAGAAAGAAAACCTTGCCTTGTCACTCTGGACTGAGTGTCTGATTGAAGTTCTTTGATGTTTTTGTGAATTAGCTGCTCCTGGCTATTAAGCATCTTTGAGAGCAAGGTTTATTAAATTAAGTTTTTTTAAATCCATCCAGCCTCTAGTTTGTAGTGTTAACAAAGCACTGCAGTATCTGTACCTTGCTTCTTTCTGGTGCCAAATGTTAACTGTCCTTCCACACTTTTGGGAAACTGGGCATGGGGAAAAACAGGTAAGTGAGCCACAGCTCCAGGTGAGTGGCTGAAGTCACTCCTAAGGTGGTGTCCCCTTCCCACTGGAGAGCTGCTGGGGCGTGGAGGACATCTGAAGCTACACATGGAATAGGCTCCAAAACCTTGGACATAAAACATTACCTTGTTTTTTTTCATTTGTAAAGTTCATCAGCAGGAAAAAGCTGTTTGATTGCCCTGACAGAACAAAAGATTCCTGGTAAAAGCTGCACGTGCTGTTCTCACAGAGGGGAGACTTTGTCCAAGAAAACACCTTTTTCCTCTGCTGCTGCTATCCCTGGAATAAACAAACAATAATATCTATCCTCTACCTCTCCCAGCACCAATTTCAAGTGAAATAACCCAAGTGAAGTTACCCAAAAGCCTGTAGCTGGAATCTCAATATTCACCTGAATGGGTTTTGATGAGACTGGTGCAGCTACTTGAATACTTCACTGATTTTTAATATGCAGTCTCATGTAACAGCACAGCCACATCTTCAATATACTTATACCCCTTTTATGGCCACTGGAAAAGAAATATTATACTGGAATGTGCTCAATATCTGGTGAAGACTGTTATTTAGTTTGTTTAAAAAGAAACCAAGCAGCAAAATGTTTCCCCTAAAAAGTTTTATACAGTTAAAATATACATGCTTTAGCATTTTACATTCCAGGTCTTATAAGTACAAAAACCTGCTTTAATTTGTTATGTAACACTAAGACACCAAGTATGATTTAGTCATTCTTCATTTAAAAAAACTACAACTTTTTACACAGGCTTTAAAATTTCATATGGAAGGGCACATGCAGAACACTTATGTACTGATTTATATGGAAAAAAGCTTAACAAGTGCTTTAGTTGAAAAAATATATACATACATTTGAGGATCTGTTACTCAGACAGCAGATTTATGGTAATTTTAGAATGTAAAATAGTAAGTGCAAGTAGATTTTTTTTTTAAATAGTACTATATAGAACTCCATTTCATACAAAAATAGACATCCATATATTTTATCTCTATGGCAAACTTAAGAGTTATGTCTTTGTTTGGGGATGATCCTGTTTGAGTGCACAGCTGGCACAGCTTTTGGAATCTCAAAAGATCTGTCTTCAGCTAACCTGAACTCTTTAAACAGTCCTAGAAATACATACCCTGAATATACAAATGCTGGCCAAAAAAAATTTAAAAAAATTCAATGAAGATTAATTTAGTGATGCTGAAGCCAGGGAGCTGAGGGACTTCTCTTCCCTGTCAGGTGTTCACAGCCCTCCAAGGGGCTGTGGTTGGTCAGCCAGGAAGCAGCTTTTCAAGCACCACCTGCAGTCAGTGAGGTCTCTGGCTCTGCTGGAGCAATAGCTGTGGTTGCATAGTGCGGAAATTGAGGAGAGCCCTGGCACACCAAGCTCTGGCCCAACCTTGTCCTTGGTGCCACGGTGACCCTGATGTGCAGCCAGGCTGCTCTGGGAACATGGAGCAGCCCTGGAATGCAGGCTGCCTCTGGAAATACATGCCAAGGGGAGTTGGTTTCTGCAAAACTGGAAATTTGGTGCTGTTAAAAGCAGAGAAGACAAAGGCTCACCAGTGTCATTTAGGGCATGAAAGGCCCCTGTATTGCCTCATTTCACATGCTGAGCTGGAATTCCAGCTCAAAGATGTCCTTATGAACAAAATAAATTGCATTTTAATGAGAGACACGATTCAGGATCACTTGGAGCCTAAATAGTTTCACTTGGGACATAAAAGCCCAACTCAAGTTCCCTGAAGCTCATCAGTGCATTCACGCCTCAGTGAGCTTCCAGCAGTGTTAGAGGAAGGTAAAAACAGCATTTCTGAAGAGCCTTTGCTCTGTTATCTCTTGCACTTCCCATGCTGCAGAACCTCAGCCTGCTCGTTTGCATTTACCTTCCATCCTTCAGAGGAAGAGTAATGGTGACTTTCATAGGAGCAGCCTCTGCAGAATCATCTTCCCTGCAGAGAGACATTGGATCAACCTCCCATCTTCCAGATTTGTGCAAAATTCAATTCTTTTAGGAGCTGGTGCTTGGCATGAAGGAAAATAGGAGTTGCTGCTTAAGGTTCCAGTGGTGTGTGACTTCAGTAGTTGGGTTCTTTCTTCCCCCTCTAGATGTTGGTAGTGCACAAAAAGTCCATCTGTGGAGTGGATTTCACTCACAATATTTCAATATCCCATTTCTGTGAAGGCTTGTCTTCTATTGGCTGATTCATAATGATGTGATTCTTGTCATAGTAATTTCCTCCTTAAAAACAAAAGGAAACCATGAAGGAAAAGCTTTTGAAAGAAATATTCATAAAAATTATACACAATCTTTGAGAAGGCTTGTGACTAAGTAGGAAAATAAGCTGAAAAATAGGAATTCCATGGGGTAGGGGGCTGGTATCAGCAACTGAGCAATGACAACTTTAACCAGCCTTCTTTTTTCAACTCCTTTTCTCTTTTTGAGCTATTCTGCAGTTGATTGTCCTTCACCATTTTGTCTTCTGTAACTTGCCCTTCTTGCCATCTGCACTCCTTAACTCCCAAAGCACAACAGTTGATCTGATCAAAATAAACCTCTGGAAGCAGAAGAGAAAGGTTCCCCCCTGCCCTGCTGTTTCTTGTCCCACTGTCAAGCAACTGGACAGGAAAGGCAGACCTTAAGCTTTGTGTGCACTGACCTTAAGTGCACACAAAAAACCTCCAAACAACAACAAGCTGGACTATGGAAGTTAACCTTAATCAAAAAACACACTTGAAACCTGTGAGGTTTAGAGCTTTTTGATTTAAATACCTTTAATATCAAGCACCAGTTGATCACTGAGGTATGAACTGATGGTTCCATCCTCATTGAGTCTCCACTTTTGCCTGTCCTTCCCATGCTCTGTCCAGAGGGCGACTTTGGCCCCAGGCATGTCTCTGCCCCCAATGACATCCAGACAGGCATTGTTGGCCTAAGAAACAAGGAGAGCAGTGAGATCCAGGCCACAGAGCCTCAGTTTTGTGCCTGACTTGTCTCAGGCACTAAGCATGTGGCAGGAAATTGTGCTGTAGTTTGTAAATACCTGGGAAGCAAGTGAGGAACAGATTATTCACCACCCGACCAGCTGCTTGATCAAAGTCTTTGTTACTTCGGTTTTTTTAATGTTAAACCATCAGCTTTTTCTAATATTAATAACAGACCATCAATGGCAGCATTAATAGAAGAATCACTCTTGAAACTCACCTTGGACTTGAAGAGCCCCCGGCAGTAGAGCCAGAGCTGGGAGCTGCTGCCGTTGCACGGGGCCGCGCACACCGAGGTGGCCCTGATGTCTGCCAGGCTCCCAGCCACGGTCAGGTACTTGCCCATGGCCCTGTTCCTCACCCTCAGGTACACTGCTGGCTGCAGAGGGGGGAGGGAAGAGATTTACAACACAGACAGCAAGCAAAGTGATGTGAAAGAGCCTCCCCTCTGCCAGTCTTCTAAACTCATGTTCAAGTTTTGTTTTCAGTTGAGGATGTTCAGTAGTTTTTTTGGTTGGAAACAAAAGTGCCTGTGAAGCACAGGAAGTGGTTTTTCACATACAGATGGGCAACTATAAGCAGCAATGGTAGAGAGTTTTGTTTTTTAAAAAAATGTCATTATGGCTATAGAACTAATTCCTGTGATCTTCAAATATGCCTGGTTCAGCACATTTCACTCGTTCCAAGAGCAGTAAATGGGCTGCACTCCACAAGCTTTTAATTCCTGGGATATAAAACTTCCTGAGCTACATATCCAGCAACTTCAGCCCTCACTAACTGGAATGTATGGCAGAGAGACAGACCATTGTTTTTGAACATACATGGAAAACAGGGCACTGACCTGGTATCCCTGTTTATCAGTTTACTCAAAAAATAAAAGAGGATTTTGCAGGGCTACTGCAGGGTTTGAGCTTTTGCTCTGTTATTCACAAAGAGCAAGAAGTTATAAAGAGCAGCTCTGCTGGAACCCCAACTCCAGTATTGCTTTTTTTCTGGGAACTTTATCTCCTTATTTTCCATATTAAAACAACCCTGAGCTACAGACAATAAGGCCTCTCTCCAACCAATCATCCATAAACAAAACCTGTATCAGTACAGTGTTTAGTTACTCTTTCTGGTTTAGAGACCTGAACCTTTGAGTAAGACTGAAATTGGAATTACCTGGGGTGAGGCAGAGAGAGAAAACCTGATGGGGACTGCTTGAGCTTTGCCTCTTTTGGAAATCCAGACTACAGCACAATAAAATTTGCTCTTGCTTCCATTTATGTTAATTATGAAACAAGCCAGTGTGGAATTGGTTTCCTCATTATATTGTTATATGGCAAAAATGTAAAAATAGACCATCCACAGAACATGCTAATGAGCAATTCAGAAAAACAAAACTTGGCACCAAGAAACTGGAATTATTTCTCTTTAGGAACCTAACACAGATCTCAATAACTGCCATGAGAGGCATTTTCTATTTCAGCAATCTTCCAGTGGGTCCTTCTGTCTGTCATTATTTGGCCTGATTTAAGGAGTACAACACACCCCAATGTGTTTGGTGGTAGAACTGATACCTGTGCACAAACCCCTGTCCATAAAAACCCCTTTTCCTCACTCAGTCTTACAGTACCTGCTTCACAGGGCGAAGGGAGCCAATTGCTTTCCAACCACTGTGTTCACCCCAGTTTGGAATCTCCCCGGGCTCCAGCAGAATCTGCTTTCCTAAAAAATTGCATCCCTCGTAGGCAATCCACCTGGGTACACAAAACAGAATGTGAAAGGGCAATTGCTATCCACGGCAAAACTGAACTGCAGATCAGGGCTGTGCTCCTGGAAGCCCCCAAACCTCTCCACAGTGATGCCAGTATCAAACCTCTCTTTCTGTGCTTCAAGATGCCATCCATTTCAGGGGGATGACTGCCTTCTGTTGAAATTCAAACCCATTTTCTGTCTGTCTGCCTAAAATTTGTAAACTGCACTTCCCATCTCCCCTCTCCCCCTCCATTTTTTTCCCCCCGCAAAAAGGAGAACCTCTGCATGGGCCTAGATAGGAATGATGCTGGTTTCAGCAGGCCAGTGTTAGGGAAACTAGGGAGCAACACTCGCAGCTTCGCCTGGTTGTGCACATTAATTATGACAGGATCTTGCTTGATGTTTTTGTTACAGTTACAGCTTTTTATACAATTCCACTTGTCTGAAAACACATTACAGGTATTGACTCCCAACCCCAACCCTGCTGCAGCAGATTTTCCTGTCATGAATACACTATGGACGTGGCTGAGTCCTGGAACACCCGGATAAAGCATAGGCTCATACAGACCCCTTGTTATCTGGGCATCTGCTCAGTAAACGCTGCTCACAAAGGTGGCCTCAGGAGCACAGATCCCTTCTGTTTGTATCAATAACACATTGTTGTGTGGACAGGAACTCCTAAATGCCTGACTCGTTAACTCCTCTGAACACAAAGCAAATGCTGGTTTCCCAGGTTACCTGTTTTACAGGTCAGCTGCCAAGAACATGAGGGATGGCTGTGCTCTGAGTCAGTGAGAAAACACCCACAGCCTCACAGCACCTGGAAATGCTCTTGCCCAGTGCCCACAGCTCAGAGAAACTGAGAGCCAGCCCTGCCCAGGGCTGTGCTAGCTGTGAGCAGCCTGGCAATGAGGCTGGGGCCGTGTCTCTTCAGACAAAGCCCACATCCCCTGACTAGCAGGTACTCAGGGCAGCCTGACTGCCCCAGTGTCTTCCTTACACTTCGAACACATTCCTGCTTTTTTTCCCTTGCAATGGTTTCTGTCAAGTCTCTGAGAATTCACTGTTAACATTACTCTTGGAGAATGGAACAGTCTCATGGGTAATGCAGTTTGAAAGCAGGGAACAGAGTGGGGAAAAGACTGTTACAGTGGTCACCATCTGAAGCCAGGCTGGGCTCCTGGCATTCAGTGACACAGGCAAAACTTATCTCTGCTCTCACACAGGCAGTGCCACCTCTCCCACAGCTCGGAGAACCCTAGCACCCTTTGCCAAGGCAGATTCCAGGTCTGTGCCTTACTGAGGTGGCCATCTGGCTCAGGAAGGAGCCTTTTACCTCAGCCTGGCAATAACATGCCATTGGAGTATTTACATAAATCTTTGCTATTTACCTAAAGCTAACAGCAGGCTTTGGGAGGAGGAGCCAGAAACACCTCTTAAATCTACCTTTCTGAACTCTGAATCCCAGATAAGGCAAACAAACCCTCTAGGACATCCCACAATCACCTGACACATTCAGCCTTTAGGTTACCTGTCCGATGTGTGGAATGGGGACAGGCTGTGAAGGTTTCTTTCCTGGGAGACACTGAAAAGAGGAAACCCAGCCTTTCTGCCCTGAACCCATCCCAGAGCCAGGGAAGCTAACCTGGCTTGGACAGCCAATAAAGAGCAGAAAGATGCAGAAGGGGCTGGCCTGTTGTTCTCACTCTCCTGTGTTTTCTTGCCACATGGTCCAAAAGCCATCACCCCTCCTTTGCAGGCAACTGCTGGGGCAAAGGGATTGAATTTCCAGACAACACACCCACTTCTGTATTTTCAGCAAAGGTTCAGGATGGAAGTGGCACAAATGCTGGGAACTGTTGTGAACTGGCAAAGCTCTGTGGGGAAGCTTATGTTCACTATTCTCTCAAGAAAATTACAGCCTTGCCCATGTGGAAAAGGTGGGGAAAGGTCAAACATAAACATAGGAAATGTGTGTCCCATTAGGGGAACAGCAGTTTCCAGCCACTCTCAGCTGCAGGATGAGACTCTGCAAGTTATTTGTTGCTGCTGTGGGTGTGGAGGCTGAAAACCTGGCTGAACACAGAACACTTGGGAGCTTTTCCAAAAGGTGAAAGGGAGAGATGTGGAAGAGGTTAGGAGATCACTTCTGCAGATATAAAATGTTTTCACAGAAGTGTACATTCACACTCCTGGAGGAGGGTTAAACTAATAACAGGAGCAAATTACTGTTCCAGCTGTCAGATCCACCCCGAGCTCCTCTCAGAAATTGATGCTTCTCTGGCAGCCAGTCAGCACATCAAGCTTCCCTGAGCCACTGCAGTAGTTTAAATCACAGCAGTTTATAGCTGGCATTTTACAGCCTGTTAATAAAGGCACTCCGAGTTTACCTGCCTTTGAAAGTCTGTGCCTCAAAACAGAAGTTAAGAATATAACCTATCCTATGAACGAGACAATAATCATGAGACAATGTCAGCTCCTAGAGTGCAAAACTGACAGGGGTATTTCTTCCATACTTACAATCCACTTCTCACCCACACAGACTGGGTGTAAAAATGAAGGTCCTCATTCAAAACAGAATTGACTGGTTCACTGAAGTGCAGCTCTCTGCCCTTGCAGCATTCCAGGGTGAACAGACTGATGGAAGGCTCAGCAAAAACCTGGGGAAGGAGGAAGGAGAAAAAAAACCCACGACGTTTTAGTAGGAATAGTCTAACTTCAGTTGTTAGAGATGATGAACACATGGGCCCTTCAGCTGAATTTCCTACAATGCTTTTTGGGTTAGCTCGTGCTCCCTCAGCAAATGTAACAATAAGGGAAAACCCCAAAGCACACAGAGCTGAAAGAAACTGCATTTATCAGTGGCTTTGTCATCAGCATAGTGCCCCACTGACACAGGCCAGGCACAGAGAGTCACCAAGTGATGCAGAGGCGTCTGTCTGCCTCTGGAAAAATTCATTCTGATCTGATTTCTATCATCAGGGCCTTGATTGATTTTCAAAAATCCACTTCATTTACTTATCGATGGAACATGCATCTAAAACAGTGAGTCAAATCAAAGTCTATTGTCCAAAGACTTCAATTAACTGCAGTTCACTGCAAACATTTTAAGGAGCTACAAATTGTAAAAGGTCCACTAAAAAGTTCTCAATGTTTTTAACAGACATCCCTATTTTTCTTCTGACAATCTTGGAGGAAGAGCATAATTAGTAAAATCTACAATCTCATGTAGAATTGAAACATTTTCCACTTAATGTCCTGTTCTACAGTTGCCTGTGAAAGCAAATAAAAAGATCAGTTTGCATGAAAATGTGGTGCAGCTGTAAGGCCAGCAGAAAAACAGAGCAGATTTAAATACAAAAATTCTGCACCCTAGTACAAGGAACACTTGCACAATGCTTCAGCATTTTTAACTTAAAACCAGAAGCAAAAGCACTTGCAGTTTACACCTGGAAAGGAAGAGGGAACAGGTCTGACTAACTCAGTGAGCTGCCTCTCCAGGAAAGGCACCTTCTTTTAGGAGATGATACCCTGAGATAGCTAGCTCAAGCAAAATCTGGCATTTCTCTTGCAGCAAAGTCATGGCCTCAGGTGAAATACATGAAACAAAATCCTGAATTAAAGTTGACACAGGCACTGAGTAATTAAGAGAAATTAATGTTCATGTTTGAAGAGGCACATGTAGTGTAGTGAAGTGTCTCTGAAAAGCTCAGGGGTGTGTCAGGACATATGAATTCGCCTGACACTGACTCAGTGCACTTGGTATGTAGCTGGTTGGTCAGATTCTGCCTCAGAGATTGCCTTCCTCTGCCAGCCAGTGCAGGGACTGCCTAAGTCATGCAACACTGCAGGGACAGAGGGTTCACCTTTTGTAGAAGAGCTTGGGATCATCTATTCAGAGTGATTTTTAAAGCCTACTGTACTCCCAAAATCTAATGTTACACACCAGAAAGGGATTAAAACCTGCAACGAATTTCTTTTGGGATGTCAGCTCTTCCCAAGTGCCTTCTGCTGGATGGGGTGGGTCAGATTTACTGCTAAAGGCTCACTTGGAAACCCAGACCAGCAGGTCTAGTGCAGACAGCTCCTCCTGAGGCTGCTTTGCTCAGCCAGGCAGAATCATCACACTCTGGTGTTTGCAAGAGCCTTGGCACTGCCTTTCATCTGAGTGCACACCAGAAGTCAAGTCCAGAACAGGCCCAACAATTTTCACAAGTGCATTGCTAACCATCAGAAACACCATTTGGCATCCATGCTGCTGGACATTACTGCCCAAACCTAAATATTGGTCCTGCTGTTGCAACACAGGGGATGTTGTTAAGAGACAGGGCTGCAGTACTAGATGGACAAGTCATCTGACCCAGCATACCCACTCATACACCAAGAACCACAACAGCAAACTGCTGGAGTCAATTAAAATGATTCCAGCTCTGCTGTGGCTGTGACTGTTTGGTCTGAGAATTCCCTGTCCAGCTGCTTAGGGTCCCTGACACACACCCCACTGATGACTCTGATCCTTCTGTCCCAGGGAGACCTCAGAAGAGATGCAGTGACCTTGAAGGCATGAAGCCCAGAAAGAAACAAAGCTGCCGTGCCAAGCCCTGAGCCCTCCTGTTTGTACAGCCATATACACAGCAATGCACTGATTCCTCACGTTCTATATTTCCTTCTAGGCCAAAGCTGGCAGCAGTGACTGTGGCCTGGCTTTTCTCTCTGACTTTGTTTTCATAGCTCCATGGAAACTGTGAACAGTGAAAAACAAGGTTTGGGGCTATGCTGTTTGGCTGGGAGGCATCTTGTTCCCAGCCTCTCTTGCAGAATGCTGAGGAGCATTCTCACCTGAAAGGTGAGCCAAAGACATCTATAATTAAGACATCTATATTTACCCATTCCCAGGTCTAGGTCAGCATTACTTTTAGCTTCTTTTCACAGTTGTTTCAAGGAAAATACTTGAAATGCCATGCTTTGGAAAAAGCTTGCCAATTGTGAGAATAACAAAGCACTATGGAATTTCTCAACATAATTTTTATGTGTGAAGAAACTGACTGCCTGTGCTTAAACCAGCACCAGTAACATTTTAAGAATTTTTGCTTGTCATGCAACTGTCCAGAGAGAAACTGAAGGGATTTATTTTATTCAAGAGGCCAGTGATTAAGGAAAGCTATATTTACACAGCATTTCAAGATATGAGCAGCCTTGTAAACTGCTAAATACACTGATATACTTTACTGAACAGGTGTGGTGTTCTATGGCTAAAATAGCACAAGGTGCAATGAAAATGACACAGGTAAACCGTGAAAAATCAACACTAAAAATCAACATCCTACAAATCTCTCGCACAGTTCAACTCAGTTCAGATTTCCTTCTTGATGATTTTTACTTTGGTTTTAGTGAAGCTGTGCAACACCATTTTTCACAATTCAGAACAGATTTTTATGCTTTTTTCAGGAGAAAACCCACAATGCAGGCATGAAGTTTTTGAGATTAAAAAAAGGATCAGTGCAAGATGAACCAAGATGAACCTCCTCAGTAGTGTACAGACATAAAGAAGATGACCAAAAGGCACTAGAACTGAAAACCAAGTGCACAGGTGAATTTGCACACGTACTTAGAGCAGAAAGCATAATTTTAGCTATAGATAATTTTTCATGATGAAAGCTGTGAGAATTTTTTACTAATAAAGCCCGTTTGAAAAGGGCCCGTCCCAAAACGTATTTTCTGTCACATCTTTTTTTTGGGGGGGCAACTTAGGTTTGGCAAACTTTGATGAGAAAGCCCAATAAAGGCAAAGGGAGAAATTCAAAGAGCCAGACCAAAGCCTGAGTGTAACCCAGCCATGGCAAGGGATGGTGCACTGCTCCATTTCCTAGCGCTCCTGACTTGCTGCTTTGCAAACAGCATTTACCAGAATCTGAACTGGGGGAGCCTCCACAGCTGTGTTACAACATCCTGGGGAAAATCTTCCCTCCCCAGGCTCGGCCAGATCATCACTTACAACTGTCTCTGCTTGAGCTGCTCTTGCCTGGCTGCTCCCTTTGGTGTGGGATGGATGCCTGGCTGAGGGAGTGCGACGCTGGACGATGCAACACCCACGGTCCAGTCCCAGCCACACAGAGTGACTCAGTGCCTGGCCCTGGGAAACTGCAGTTAGGTTTTGTATCTGGTTCCTTTATTTGTCTCAAAGGAATGCTGGGGAGATTAGTTAACACCTGTATTTAACTTAGAGAAGATAATATAGAAATACAAGGATTATCACGACTGATCAGCGCAAGAATAAAGAATGCCAGAAGAAAAGGGAAAAAAAGCCCAACCAAATCAAAAAAGCATTGCACAACCTACAACCTGGATCTATCTCATTTTTGGTTTTAGAAACTAGGAGACTGGTTTAATTTACAGGTTGAAGGTAACACTTTAGAAGGAAAGCTAAATGCAAGAATGCTGGGCATTTTGGTCCATGTAAATCACATCAAATATGACAGGGAGTTTGTCAAAAGAACACACCTGAGAAAAGGCAGCACCAGAGCTGAATTCCCCATTGCAAGAATATCTGCCCCCCAAAGATGAACTTCCTCAAGCAGCAAACACTGGACAAATGCCCCAGTAAGCAACCATGGTGCTATAAATGGCCCAACTGCCTTCACCTGCTCTCTTGCAGCTGGGCAAGGGGCCCACATTTCCTTTCCATGCACCCATGGCAGTGCAAAAGGCAAGTCCTTGCTGCTGCAGGCACCTGCACCTCTGCAACAACTCTGAACCTGTGCTATGCTTTCACCTGCCTGCAGGAGGGTTGTTAGCAACAGTACAACAGCACATTTCATCAACAAGCTTTTCTGGAAGAGTGCTTTGGGATTTTCAGATGAAAGGAGATGATGAGAGACAAATGACATCAGTGTCTGTTGTTCCTTCTTTGTACCCTCCTTAATCCACTCTGAGGATAATGAAACAGTCCAACCTGTGTTTCAGCAAAATGGAACAGCAGGAAAAAAGCACAGCTAGGGCCTCCTCAAGATTTAGTTTATTATACACCTTGGAGAATAGGGTATGATGGGAGAGAGGAAACTTCATCAGGAACAGAGGAAATTAGTTGCAAAGATGTGCTGAATTCCTCCATGATGCCAGTGCACAATTGATGGGGAAATAGCCAAAGTGGAACCATATTAATTTGACTTTCTTGTGAAATGGCAAAGTGTGTGTGCACAGGATGTGGGAGCAGCATGCCATACTTAAATGTTGACAACTTCACTTTTCACCAGACAACATATAAAACACCCCTGCAAGAGCTAAGTGCTAGAATAAACCAACCTGAAATACTGTCACTACAATGAAATCATCAAACCATCACTAGTGTGAACCTATTTTCTTATCTAAATCATTCTGCATTGCTCTGAAGATTTTTTTTTTAAATTTTAGTTCATAAACTCAGTCACTCAGAAGGCAAATTTTCATTTTGTTATGCAATTAAGCTCTGAGACAAACAAATTACATTTCTGGGAGTTTTCAAACTAAAAACAGAGAAGTTTACTCTCTCAAACAGAAAAAAAATAACTTCTTTTTTTCATTTAATGCAGTTGTTATATTTGTTTGCAAATAGTTTGTTCCCATCAAAGCCGCATTTTCTATAGAATAAATGAAATGTTCCCAGCATGGGAGTCCTCCACAGTTCCACGTGCAGCAATCACATCTCACTGACAGGAGAGCAGGAGACAATGCACATCCAGGGCTTGGTGTCAGGGTTAAAAGTTCTCCTTCTCACACACAAGCTACCAGGGGACACACCTTAGCTCTGAAGTGAGGCTGGCATTCAAAGCTGAATAATGGAAGGGGTTCCTAACGCCACAAATGAATTCAATAAAGCTACACAACAATTCCACTTGGGAACAGGCTTGCTCCTCTCTGGAATGAGCTAACAGAAATATGCTGTAATGAAAGGGGCTCTGTTCCAAGAATAGTGCACAGGGGACCATACTCAGAATTAACTGTGGCTGCTCCTGGCCATGACCTGCTGCGTGCTCTGGGTCACGTCTGTGCCACACCAGGGTCCCCAGCCCTGCCCTGGGGGCTCTGAGGATAAACAGGTTGAGTTCAGTGGCATTTTATGCTGTTTAGTGCCTCGATTTTGGGAGATACAAGGGCTGCTACTGGCAAGGAAAGAGGCAAACTAAGCAGTGCAAAAGCAGAGGAAGATGTGTGTGAGCTCCCCACACACAGCCTGCTAAACGCTTCTTCCAGGGCCTGGCCCTTGGGAACTAAGGGCTGCCAGTAGTCATGCCAAACTTCACATTTACTTCCCTGTCAGATTACAGGCAGGGGGATTTGGATGAGGCCTACCACTATTTGATGTCAAAACTTCACTTGGATTTGGCACAGCAGAGTCCAAAAGCCTAACTTAAAAAGGGGAACTTTAATCTAAAACCCAGGCTCTCAGCAGGTGGGAAGTCACTGTATCTGCACAGTCTAGTGAAAAGTCCAGCTCTCAATTTTGAGTCGTACATCCTTCCCACCACACCCGTGAGTTTGAGGTTTGCATTTGCTTGGGGTTTGGGCTTTTTGGGGGGGCTTTTTTGTTGTTTGTTTATTTGTGGGTTTTTTTTGCTTTTCTTTTTAAAAACTGTTCACAAATGGTAAAAAGGACTTCATATGTGAAAAAGCTGAACTGAGTAATCACAGAAGTCTAGCTTCATAGAAGTTGCACTGAAGGACACAGGCCACATAGGCTGAGTTTGTGTCCTGTAATCAGGGAAGGAGGAAGAGTTTTGGAGAAGCTGGTGGCCTGTGCTAGAGAGGAGGGGGCAGAGAAGCCATTTGCTTCTCTTTTACTGACAATGTTACTCAGCTCGTCTTTGATGCTCCTGCATAAGAGCACAGCAAGATGTAGAAGAAAGGCACAGACATCACATCAAGACCACAGATTTGTATGTCCCGTGTGCAGGACTACAGTGGGATGTATAAAAGGTTGTAGCTCTCTTGTTCTGGAGGGCAAAACACATTCCTGTCCAATCCCCTGGCCATGGAGGATCTTGTGTCTCACTTGTAAAAAAGAGAACAACTTTAAACCCAGAACACCCAAGAGCAGCTACAAGTGACCTCGTGCAAGTGTGCATACAGCCTGACCCGTTCCCAACCCAAAAAAATCCTGTGAGCCAAGAAAACAAACCTCACTCTCTTCCCTAACTGAGTTTGTTTAGGGCAAGTACTCGCTTCAGACATCTGACAAGGAAAAGAATTCTGAAAAAAATTCCCCCCCCCCCATAAAGTCTTACATATTGAATAGGCTTGAGGGATTTGATTGTAGCAGTTGGGCAGCCACAGGAACTGAGGTCAACATAGAGGCCTTCTTCCAGCACACAGTGATTGTCAGAGGTTTCCCCTTTGTAACACATGAGCCAACTGCAAGAATAATGGAACAAAAAAGATAAGCTGCTCTAGCTGCTTATTTACAGTATGTTTTTTTCAAGACCTAATACTTGCTAAGGACAAAAGGAATAAAAAATTTTCTTTGTTCTTGTCAAGCTTAAAGTAAGGTGCCTTGAAAACAAAGCAACCAAAGCAGCAAAATCAAATTGTGTGGTACAGAAATCTCAGTTCCAGAGTCAAACGATGCTGAGTGAAGTTCAGACACTTCCACTGTACCAAAGTTCTCAAAATCTGGAATAAATTCTAACTGGAGTTAAAAAAAGAGTCACAGTAACTGTGCAAACCTTCCCCAGAGAGGGCAAAATGCACAGTACCCAAACCAAGGACAGGATGAGAGTTACCAAGATAACTTTGCAGGACAAAGGGTCTAAGACATGATGGAAGATGATGGGCATGTGTTATGTGCTTTAAGCTGTCTGAAATTTTTTAATATTTAAAAAAAAAAATCATAATACTGAAAATGATGGCATGTAAAACAACAGACACTTACCATCCCCGGAGAACCTTAAAAGAACATGGTATGAATGATGTAAAATCAGAAACTTCTGCTGTGAAATCTACACATGCTCCTTGGAAATGTGTATTACTGAAAGCTTTGAGCTACAAGAACAAAACAAAACAAAAACAATGACTAGAAGGAAAATGAAGGCATTATCATTAATGTAAACAGAGAAAGCTGTACTCTCAGAGAAGTATCCATTCCATTCACAAAGATGCAATTAATTGAATGAATTTCCATACAAAGAATCTTTTTTACATTTTCTACAGCTGCTTTATTTTTAGAAATATATCAAGTATTTTGTCATCTCTGGGCTGGCACTGGGAGGCTTCCCAGTGATGCTCAGGCAGCTGGAGTTATCAAGTACAAGTTCAACTGCAGCGGTGGGGGGAGGCAGGCAAAAATGGGAAGAGCAGGACTCAAGGCTGTGATCATCCACACAAATTCCCCCTGAACTGCAGCTTAACTCTCCCTACAGCCCAGCAATCCAGTGCTCAAAGAGGGTGGAGAAATGCTGGCCAAAAGATACAGAGCTGTTATTGACAAAGTGCCTGAAATCTTCTGTGATCACAGAAGTGACGAAAAAAAAGGTGGCTTTTCATTTTACAACTAGCAAGAGGATTTCTGAGGGAACTGGGGACGTCTGAAGTTGAGCCAAGCTACTTTTTATATGTCATGGTAAGGAACTGCAAATGACAGTGAACCACACCCCACCAGCAAGATGTGATCAGTTCTTCCCAAAAAAGCAAGAAGGCACAAAATGGTGCCATGAAAGTAAAATAGAAAACCTCCCAAACAAACAGACAAATCCCAAACAATTAACCCCCCAAAAAAACAACCTCGCCCAAACAAATAAACAAAAGCCCCCCAAAAAACCTAAACCAAAAAACCACACAGAAACCTTCCCTAAAGCCTCCACCAAAACAAAAAAACCCTCTGATATGATGTAGGCCATAACCTAGACACCCAGAATTCTGCACTCTTGGGCTGCCACTGTGTAACTGAGATGAATTTCATTTGAAAGACTGAAAGAATGGCTGGAAAAGAATGAAAAATTTAAGTGTACCAAGAGAACAGCTCATATTTTGTAATGGAAGAAAAAGATGATGGCTGTTGCAAGAGCTGCTTCCCCCTTCATGCCCCAAATTGGCCAAGCTTCCTGCCAAAGAAAAGAAATCAAGTGCTTTTGCCAGCACAGAGTGAGAAGGCCAAACACAAGTGTCAGCAAATGATTTTATGGAAAAGTTCAGTCTATGTTTTTAAAAGAAATGAATGTTTCCTGTTAGAAAGAAAAAGAAAGGCTTGAGCTGGCCTTGCAGGCTCTGAGCACTAATTGGAGAGCACGGCTCAGCTACAATAAAATTAATAAAGTGTAAGTGACTTTTCTGTAAATACAACTGCACTGCTATGTCACAAAGCACTTATTTAAGTCGTAATTACACTGGATTTTCTACCCACTCATCTCCAAGCTCTTTACAAAAGGGAATATATATATACATACACACTGCCTTTCTTTCATAGGCCACGTGCTATGCAAGGCTCTTAAAAAAAGATCTACAACTCATTTTAACATAGAATTTATCTGGTAATGAATGAGGGTCTTAATTTGACAAAACCTAGGGTAGTGCAGTGATTCCTCAACGCAACCACTGCAATTAGTCTCCAACTGCAGCCATCTCCACTTTGTCAGGGTCTGACATTACCATGTGAGGTTTCGCTTCCCAAAAATCCAAGGGACAGAATATTAAAGTACAAATTCAGGGTTGCACAGCAATTATCTCTGCTTCCTAGGTCATCTGCACAAATCACCTGCTGTTGAAAGAGGCTTTATTATTACCAGGCAAAGCTTCATTTTAATAAATGAAATGAATGGCTTTGCAGAGTTGATGATTTCTTACACTCTGTGTACTTGGTTTATTAGGAAGCCTGGCAGGCAGAAATGGTCAGGGGAGAGTTATTGAGAGATTTGAGAAAATTTTGCTGCTTTTCAATTTCTTATAAGAACAGAAATGCAAAATATACACACTCTTATAAACAGTGCAAGCAGCTCCCTTAGTTGAGACATATGCTTATTAAAAGTGGGAGATTGTATAATCATTTAAAATAACCAATCTATCACTTATTTAAGGGTTATATACCAGGATGTTTAAGGGTTTGCCAGCTCATTTGCACCACACTTAGAAGTTCAAAACTAAGAGACTGGTTTTCATGTAGAAAACTTATTTTACTCTGAATATGAAGCTCTTGATATTTATCCAAAGGGCTGTCTTTTACTCATCCTAAGTGATTAAATGTTTTTTCACTAAAAATTACTCAAAGTATTTCCCCTCCTTTAAGAACTGTAGTGATATGAAAGTTGTTCTTCCTTCCTAGTTCTAAAGCAGAATCCTACAAAAACCAGGATTGTGATAAATCAGGATAGTAATTTTTTTCACAAATGGTGTCAGGACTATTATTAGAGAGCACAAAAATCAAGATACAATCCAGTACATGTCAGTATTTAAAGGTATCTGTGCCTTTACATACACAGAGTCTTTTTTCATGTTTCTGGAAATAAAAAGCCTGTAAAGCACAATTAATTGAAACTTCAAAGGTTTGAACTGATCTTAAAGGCCTGCAACACTGGAATAATACACTCAAAGAATAGATTTGGGGAAATTCTGAAAAAAACAGAAAAATTGGAGATGGAAATAAAATTATCCTCAACTGCTTAGACCCCACCAGTTTTATCTGAGTCAGTTATTTTACCTGGTATCATTTACCAAGGCCCTCCTGTGAACATACTTGCAAATCTCTGGATTTGGCTGCCAACTGCCATGTGAATAGGTCAGGCGGAAGTCAGTGTTTAAGGCAAAAATAATACACCAATTATGTCTTCAGACAGGAAACATTTCCTGTAGTCCTGGGTTAATCATAAAATGGTAGAATTGGAGAAAAAAGAAGGGTGTGGTCCACCTGCTAAGTAACACAATGCACAACATTTCCCATCCAAGCAAGAAAGAGAGAAATTGTGTCCAGATGACAAAACACTTAAGTTTGCTGAAACAGATCCACAGAGCTCTAAAATATCTTTTGTCTGAAAACAAGTCATATTTCTTGAAATAAACCTTCCCAAATTTGCTTAATTAAAAACATGTCAGAGAGAGCAATAAAATCACTCAGATCATCACCCATGCTAGCAGGACAGAATAAAGATCAATCAAACAACTCATGCTGGACAGGGGGAGAGCCCTGCTGGGGCAGAACACTGCAGGGGACACAGAGCACACATGGTGATGAACACAGATCAGAAAGATAACTCAAAGGTCCATTAATGGAACATAACCTTGTAAGAAAAGGACCAGAGTGTAAGACCCTAAACTAACTCATTCTTGAGACTCAGAGCGAATAACAGTGACTGCTTTCTCTTAATAAGTTACCACCAGGTTAGACACAACTTTCAGGGAAACTGTCAGAATGTATCATAGATTTATCAAAGATTTATCATGATCAGGATTAGTCCAGTTTAACTCTGACATCACTGTAACAAAAAAAGGAACCTTAAGGAGCAGCTCTACCTGCTTGGAAGACTTTGGAAAGCAGAACTACCAGCACCAAAGATGAAAAAACCCAACTTCCAGGTGTTGATGCATCTGCAGGTTTGAAACGTGCAGTTCAGTTTACTGCTAAAGCTTACATTTTCATCTTCACCTCACACATACACACAGGAGTGACAAACTGGATGCAATGTAAAATAATGGAAAGAAAATCTGCCATAAGGAGAAGGATGAATGGATGGGGTGGTGAGTTCCAACAAACAAGAGGGAAAGAAGAGGATAATAATAGAGCTATGGAGATCCAAAGTCACTCAAAACCTATTTGACTGCTTGCATTTTTGGGGACAGAATACTAAAGGGTATGATCCAGAATAAAGCAAAGAGCAGAACATTTAACAAACTACTTTTATCCATCTACCAGTTTCCTTTATCACTGATCTGCTGTAGCAAGGTGACAATACTGAAGCATCACCTGAAATTACTGAGATATCATCTGAAGCAAGGCATTCAACATTACCTGCATTTAATTAGTAAGTGTAGTTTAGTACTAGACACTGTTATGTAATGCTAACATACCAAATGTGGAGGCTCATTCGTCCCAAGAGGCTCCTGCAATAATAAATACATATACACACATTAGGAAACCCCAACTTTAATTACAATTAATTTAGGAGGAGACATGCCAAGTTGCCTGAAATTTGTGAAACATGAACACAGGAGAAGAGGTAAAGAAAACCTCCCAGGCTCTTGGCACAATTCTCTTCCCCAGTTTTTGCCATGAGCTGCCTGTAAGCTCACAATTACCTGCCTGATTGTTCAATGCCTTTGACACAGGGAACTTGCATCAGCATTAATTAGTTCCCATAATGTGCATTACAGTCCATGTAAATGTCTCTGCATTTTCTTTTAAGGCTGTTTCTTGAAAAAAAAAAAAAGACAGAATTGAAACCAACAGAAGACACCTCTTTCAACATGTGCTCTTCAAAATAAGGTTAAGTATTCCTTTTGCATTCCTATAATTGATTACTTATTAATAATTTATTGCTTATTACCAGGAGATTGTCTTTGTTTGCATTAGGGTTTTGACAGTGCTGGCACTAATCTTTTTGGGTGAGTTGGCACTATCTTGGACTGAATAATGGATTAGAAATATTTCCTGTATTTATTCACTGTATTTAGTACAAATACTTTAGCATAAAAGTAAGGAAAAAACCCAACAGAATTCTGTTATGTAACGACATAGGCCAGATAAATTCTCAAGTATTTTTAAATACATTATCAAGTAGGCATTATAAATTAGTATGTTTTAAGGCAAACCAATCTTTCCAGGCCAGGTTAATTTTTTTCCATGTACGCAGTCTGCCAAAGGGAAATTCTTCTGAAGTTTCCCTGACAATTTCCTCTAAAGACAGAAAGATCTGCAGTGTCCATTTAAGTCTCCATCCTGAACAGACTCATTATGCCTTCCATGAGGGTCTTTAAATTGTTTCCAAGCAAATAGACAGGTTGTTAAAATGTGGGCTCTCCTGTTTAATTATTGTGGTAAACTCTGAACTCCAAAGGTCTCATTTCTTTTAAGGTTTTCCCTTAAATTCTGGTAACTCACCAGCTTAACAGGTCGAATTGACATGATGGTTTTACTAGATCCTCCCCAGTCAAAGAAGCATTTGTATTTTCCCTTCTCCAACACATATTGTTCTCCACAGAAATATTTCTGCTGATATGCCACCCACCTGGAGAAGGACACAAAAATTAAACTGAAAATACTGCATTTTTCTGAGTAGTTTGATGACAACAGCAAGGCAAGCACAACAGAGCATCCACCTGGCAGACAGTTTAACATTAAACCTGATGAGAGGCACAAAACTATCACACACTTGATTTTCTGCTTTTCCCTGCTTCAACAAACACAAGATTTTGGGTGTCTGCCTTCCCACCAAATTCATTGTGAGATGATGCCCTGCTCAGAAATTCAGAAGAAAGACATTTAACTGGTAATGTTTCGAATCTCCCTTAATTGAATCTTTACCTGTTTGGCAGGTAAACCCAGACAGGGTTTTCTTACAGCTTTTCCAGTTGAATTTGGGAGAAATGGTGCAAGAAGAAAGAAAAGTAACTGAGGAAGGCTTGATGAGATTAAGCAAAAGCCTACAGTAGCTGGCTGTTGAAGCTTCTCCCTCCCTGCTTTCTCTCCTGCAATTTAAGAAGAAAGAAACTCCCAACTAGAGGGACCTTCTATCCCTGCACAGCGGCAGAAGCAGATGGGAGCTGGTTAGAAAGACACTTCTAAATCACCCACTTTTGGTGGTGAATTCCTCTCTTACTCACCCAGCACTGGGACTGTTGTATTATGGATATAACAAGGCATGTCCTTATCCATTTTAATTTTATCACTCACTGACAAGCCTATTTGCTATTAATTTATTTAATACTTTTTTTTAACCTCCTGCTGCTCTCTGCTACCACAGTCCCTTCAGCTGCAAGTTCCAGAAACTCACTGCCTCTGGTGTAGAAAAAGCGTTTTTTTTCTTCCCACATCAAAATCTGCTTTATAGCAATCTTCAGTTCTGTAAAGCATTTCCCCCAACTGTTGTCATGCAAGATTCTGTGAACTGCATTAATCCTGGCTTACCACCTTCAGGATTTTGTAGCTCTCGTTTGTATCCCTCCTCTCCAAACACTCAGCCTTTCATTCTTGCACCTAATCCTCATGAGACACTAATCACCAATCCCTACATAAGCAGTTCAGGTCCCTCACTTCACAGTTCCTGATCCCCATCACCATTAGGGTAGTTATGACAACATTAATATTGCATTTTAAAAATTATTATTAAATGTCTGAAATCCACATGATTCCACAGTGCTCTTTTCCCTTAATGTCTTTTATGCTTTAGTTTTATAGTTCTATAAAAAATGCTTTTAATTTTCAGGGCCAGCAGCCTGACTTTATTACAAATACAACACATCTCATCCTTTCTGGACAGGCTCTACCTGTCCCAAAAGTTACACCAATCCCTATTACATCTAAAAGACCTTTTCAGTATTTCTGCCATGGAACTATGTGACTCCTGTGGGGGGGACATCACAAACTTTTTCAATGAACAAGAATGCTCAGATCCAAATCAAGATGTAGGCACGAGAGCTACAGAAAACTAAAAATTATTACTACCCTTCCACTCCGCAAGGAAATTTAAAGAAACACTTTTCTCCTGCAAATATTTGCCACATTTACCATGTGGAATACAGTCTGTCAAAAGATGCACCCAAAATGTGCACAGAAGTATTTAACAGTTCCACCCATATATTTAAGTAGACTTACACGCCACTTTTCACAAGAATCGACCTTGTCTCGGGGCCAAATCCAGCCTGCTCCAAATCAGGGATTTCTTCATTGATGATATTGAATGCTTTGCCATCTTCATCATCAGACTGGAAAAGTGCCACTGAAGATTCTATGAAATCCTAAGAGGTAGCACAGGAGTTAGAAGACCATCACAGCTCAATGACTCTTCACAACATAAAACATTTTGGGAAAGAGTTGTAGCCAAAAAACCAGCATTTTATAGAGCTGTGAAAGGACTTGGCTCCCTGGTGGGGTTATTTTGGCATTGAAGCTCTGGAATAACTGGAAGCCTGGGAATCTGATATGGCCTTCAGGGGTTTGTACTGAAGAGAAGAAGAGCCTGCTGCCCCTCAGTACCATCCTTTCCTCTTTGAGAACAGCTCAGAGCGTAAAGATGCCTGCGCAGGAAGGAAAAGAGTTAAAAAGAAAAGAGTTTAGCACTGATCTTCCAAAAGCCTCGCAAATAACTACTCCAAGTATGACCATGACTATAGTTTTTTACTAAACTTCTCCTTTCTCATCCCTTCCCAGCACCATGGCAATGATTATGGAGAGGAAAAGCCTGGGCAAGATCACCTTTCCAACACAAGGGGTTTGTACTTTTTGGATACATCAGCTATAGCTATAAATAAATCCTGCTTAACACTGTCACATTCTCTCTTACATAGCTGTGTGACACTGCTTTGTGCTTTCAGCCAGCTTAGTTTCTTAGCCACATTGCTCGCACAGCATCAGATCATTTGAATTTGGGTTTCAAATCTTCAGCTTTTTAACCACTTAGCAATTTTAAGCACACAGTTCAGTCACTGCTTGGGAAAACAGGAAACAACAATCCATTCACTTTACCCCTTTAACGTTTAACAGAAAGCACAAACTCAATTTCAGTGTTTCTCCATCATTCAGCAGTGTTATAAATTGAAACTAATTAAGTCTTGCAAACAAAAAACGATTGCTTTATTTCAAGCAAATAATGTGGCAGACAGAGACTCACAAACATATGAGGACTACACCATGGGTATTATTACACTAAATACTGAGAAAACAAAGATTTATAACTATCTGAAACCACTTAGAATTTAAGGCCAAACCAAGCATGCAGCCAGATTAATTTGGCCAGGTAAACCAGACTCAAACAGCAAACAGGCTCTTTGGAGGACAACAAGTCTTTCTACAGGATACAATCACAATGAATTATGAAACCAGTTTTAGAATGAACACTTGACGTGGCTCAACCTCTCTGCACTGTTTACAGCACAGTAAAAGGTGATGGAACAAATTCTGTAAGTAAAACCAGTTTTCTTACTCTGTTGACCACTTTCTTCCTTCATTTATTTAAACTGTTAAACTGTTGCAACTGTTTCATGTATATGCTAGAAATTGAAGTGCCTGGTCTTGAAAAATCATCATGAACAACTGCAGCTTCAGACTACGTTTTAGGAAAAAAAAAAAGGAAAGAACAACCAAACTAGTGCAGTATTAGGGCAAATGAAAAACAGCCACTTTTAACAGTCTTAAAGCAAGAAGACTTTGTAAGAGTACCCAAAAAGCCATTTAAGAGGAATTATCTACACATAATTTCCTTAACTAAGTTTAAAATACTGAAATATATCCACCGTTGTAATTAAATTTAAAATATCTTTCAAATTCAGTCATCATTCTTTCCTGCCTGAACTTCCACTACAAACGTCTCTTAAAACAAGCAACAAGAAAAATACTTAAGAAAGGATTTTCAGATCAAGGCAGATCATTCTAGACTTGAAAACATTAGTGGGAAAGCTCTGAAGGCGACATAGTCAGAAACTTTGCTCTTTCACTGAGCCGTGGGCAAACCCCAGCTTGAAAGGCATTTGACACTGCAGAGAAGGAAATGCCACTGTCCCCCAAAGCAGCTCACAGCCCAGACTGCTGTTGCCCTCAGGAACAGGCTCTGCATTTGACTCAGGTGTGTTCAACACAGATGTTGACAGGGAGCTGGCAGCAGCTGGAAAAACAATTCCACAAGATCTTTTTTATCTCTGCTCCCTAACTCCCCTCTGAAGCCCTCATTAGCCCTTGTGACTGCTCACTGCAGGATTATTCAAGCCGGCCAAAAGCTGAGAGCCCTTGAAGCGTGCCCACACGTCTGCACATCCTCACCAGGGGCTGGGGGGACGTGCAACAGTATCCCTGAAGATTCTGAGAGCCTTGCAGCCTTTACCTTGCTTCCCCTGACAGAATTCCTGAGCTCAGGGAGGAGAGCCGGGCCATTTGCTGTGCAGTGAGGGGCCTCAAGCACACAGAGTTTGGATTTTTGCCCAGGTCCCCTTGAAACTGAACGTTTGGTACTAAAATATTTTTAAAATCCTGACCTTAAGTATCATGTACAAAGTCACAAAGGGAGCATATGGGCAGCCCGAGCACTGCCCTGTGTGCTGAACATCGAGAGGGAGGCAATCTGCTGGTCAAGCCAAACAACACAATGCCAGGGCCATTACTCATTTCATTGGCAAGTAGCTGGTTGCCTTCAGTTATGCAACAAATTGAGGGGAATTATTCCTTTCCACTTCTATTATCAATAGGCAAATATTTATACATATTTATAAGCCAAGTGGAATGATGTATGTTGGTATATGAATGTGAATGATACATGTTTTTAAAATGTTAATGACTTGAGCCTTCTGACTGTTCTACGTGCAAGTTAAATTAAATACATGACATGAAAGGTCATTCTTGCTACCCACATGTATGATTTTAACTTGTATTTATGTCCTTTACCAAGAGGAAAATCTAAAAAGATCAATTTAAGTTGCTCAAGTATCCTATATACAGCAGGAAAAGAGAGGAAAACTCAGATTATTCAGTAACTGAATAGCATTCTGCACATTCAAAATGAGGACTCTGAAAATATTTCCTACATACTTCTTTCTCAGAACTCTTAAAATAAGTTATCTAGAGGATATTTTTCTTGAATTTAATTCATTCTCCTATCTTTATTTTGATAGATTCTCATTATAAATACCGCTTTTGCTAGGTGCCTGTCATGAAAAACAAACCTAAAAATTGTGAATTCAAGTATGGCCTTCTTGGGTTCACATTAACATTTTGTTTATTTAAAAAAAAAAAAAAAAAAAAAAAGAAAGAGACTGTTGAGACAGTGAGGTTGCTTTAAATACCTATCTTCAATTTCCAGAAAATTCCTGGCTGAGGAATATTACATCTCAGATGAAGAGGTGAATAATCTGAGTATACAAAGCTGAGTAATATCAGAGTGAACAATCTTAGTCTCAGAATAAATTACTCTTTGCAGCTGGATCTAATGCTGAGTTTAAGAGTTGCCATTATAATAACAAAACGCTTACACAAACAAACAAGAAACCCAAACCAAAACAAAGGAAATGATAAAGAAGTTCTAATCCCATGTTTCCCCACTGCTAAGAAGTCTAACTTTGCTTCCAATAGTGGACTCTTATAAATAGTTTTTATTATTATTTCATCCTTGCATGCACTAAACACATTTTAGTACCAAGGACTTTTTTTGCCATGATTATTTTTGCTGCCAAAATTTTCTGGCAGAAAAATCACAGACAGAGGGTAATGCTGTTTTAAGGCTTGCAACAGCTGCTGCATTGAAAAGCTATTTTTGTTTTAATCAAGAACTACTCTGTACACTCAGGCACGTTATGCTTTTAAGAAAATCCATTTGAGAGATTCAAATAGCTCGAGGTGCAGGACTGAGGGACTTGGAAAATCTGACAGGTAGACAAGGAATTCTGCAGGATACAAATTTTATATGAACTTCACAAAGACTAGAACCTGCTTCTTTCTTAATGCAGTCTAGATTCCAGCCAGTAGGAGAAGAATGGGGATGAGCATGGGCAAAAGATGGAATGGTCAGACCCAAGGCAGCTGCACCATGCACAAAGAACAACCTTGCCCTTCACGGACAGAGCTGTGCACAACTTGTGTGAAATCCATGTGAGTACTTACAGCCTGAAGGAAGCGGAAGGACAGCAGGGCACTGTCAGCTCCCCCCCAGGAGTGTCTGTCCTCATAATCTCCCTCCTCCAGCAAGAACTGATGGCCTTTGTAGCGTTCCTTATCGTAGGCAACCCATCTGTGGCAGCCCCACAACAAAAACCAAACCAAAAAAAAAAAAAAGAAGTCAGCAAAGGCTAAACAACTGCACACATGATTTTCTCTAACAAATAAAGGGAGGAGAAAACACCCCAAAATCACTAAATGAGTATGACAAACCCAGCCAATGAACAAAGCAATGCTTGTTTGGAAACACAACAGGCACCCATGAAGTGTTCTTTGTGGATCAAAATCCTGCCATGTGATTCTTTATCCAACAATAGTTGATTTATGTAGTGCTTCTCCGTGTACCTCCTCTTAGCCAGCCACATCCCCAACAGCAATATTTGGTACCACAGAGCCCAGGATACAGCTAGATGCTAAAACTTTCAGTGATAAAAAACACGCAGTGGATCTCTTCAGTGTGCTAATAAATGATGAGACCCTACCTTTTCTGGAGCTGGTGACAAAATTAACAGATTTCAGCAGAACAAGATTTCACCTGCCTTTTTTTTTTTTTTTCTTTAGTCTAAAAACGTATACATATAAACAGGCAAGCAAATTGAAGATATAAACCATATTGCATATGGAATATGTTTTAGCTGTAAACAAAGAAATTTTCTAAGTGTTTTGAATAAATAGATATGGCTCAGTTAAAAGAAGGTGTTTCCATATCAACTTCAAATCCCTAATGGATGTCAACTTAAATAACTGCTTCCCCCTCCTTTATTCTTGTAAGCATTTCTTTCATTGAAGTTCCCTTGTAAATATTAGAACTGCTGCACAAATTCTGTTGGCAGTGAAATTTGGCAGGCAGGGATAGCTTTACTTTTAGTACCATTTGGTTTACATTAATTCAGCTGTTTAGGTTACCACAGCACTAAAAATAAAAGCTGCCACAACAGACAGAACAATGAGTTTTAATAATCTGAGGCTTCCCAGATAGAGAGCACACAATGCACTTGTGAATAGATTATTTGAGTATTAACACTAAGTTTGTTTTGCATTTAGTGCTCATAAAATTCTGACAACAGCCTGAAAGGATGTATGTTATCCCATCTTTATGCTGAAGTGGAAAATCCCTTAGGAAACAAAAGGAAGATTTTCTAAAAACTGTTTTATTACTGAAGTCTTTGGCAGAAGCAACCATCCTTCCTGCTCTCAGACAGTCCTGTCCTGTTGGGAGAGGGTGAAAGAACAACATGAGAAGTTTGCTGCTAGTGCTGAGTTTACCTCAGAGCATCCACCTGTGACACAGGTGTGACACAGGCCTCTGTGTGTGTGCGTGACACAAGGAGGGGCAGGGCAACACAGAATCCATCCACTGCCTCAATGAAAATAACAGCACATTCCTAATGCCAGACAACTTGCAACAGCTGGCAGAGGAAAACGATTAAGACAATAAAACAGTTTCAAGATTTCAGAGGTATTAAAATGTCATACTGAAGACTGACCACACCTACCCAAGGTCATTCCAGCAAATTAATTAGAGACTATCAGAAGTATAAAGCAATAAAAATTAAAGCTCTGTGTGAACAAAGTGGCCTAATTTATTGGCATTCAAATGGCAAACACTGACTTCACACCTTTCACACATTTAGCTTGGTAGGCTGATAATTGAAGAGCTGACAATAAAAGAAATATACCCTCCCTTCTTTTCAAAACATTCCACCTGTGGAAGACTCCAATCATCCCTTAGTTAGCACTTCTAAGCATTTAGCTATACTTCTCTGTTATAAAATAAATAAATATAAAAGCGAAAGACACTCACACTCCACCAATTACACGTAGCGATCCAATTTCCTGAAACTCCTCTTCACTACCAAACAGTGCTGGGAGAGAAGTGATGTTTTCTGAAAACTCTTTGGACCGTCCTCCAAAGTGGGTTTTCTCATATATTATTATCTAGAAAACATGATGTTGAGCTTAATCCTTCAAAAGTAGACAAGAAGTCTCTCCCTGTACTTGGCTGAAGTTATTTCCATGACTGCAGTTAACAGCCCCTTCAAGTTCCTAATCTGCTGAATCACACAGATCAACTATCAACAATATTTGTATCTGCTGCAGCGTTTATTAGAAAACACCCAAGTCACGTATGTATGTGCATAATTAAAAGTTACCTAAAGTGTTAATGCCTTTTTTTAGAAGGAGGAAAAAGGAGCAATAGCTCTGGATCAGCTTTCAGCTCCTCAGACCACAGAAGGATCATGGTCTTACAACTCTTGTACTGGAATAGGGGCTAGGATGGAAGGGTTATGTTACTGTCCTCTTCCTCCCTTCCCTCTCCTTTTGTTTTTTAACTTGGTATATTAAATGGGAAAATCTCCCCCAATCCCTTTATCATTACAGTGACTAATGTCTCAAGTCAGAAAAACTCATTTTATAGCAAATTCGCACTTTCCTAATATGTGAAAAACAAACTACTGGTCCTTTTACACCTCATCAAACACTAAGGGAACTTGCCAGCGCTAGGGAATTTTTCTTCACACTGAATAAAATAGTTATCAAAGATCACACACAAAACAAAAGTAAAGCAGCTTGCATAAAGACTTCATATTCCCAGTGTGCTTTTATTTTATTCTCAATGCTCTCTGTGCTTACCTTGACATTCATTGGCATTTGCACCTTTAGTCCACCCTAAAAACAGATACGGGGGAAAATAGTTATTTATGTTAAACTCGAAGTTCCACTCTGACATGTTTCATAGTACATAGCATCAGAGCATGAAGTCTTTACAATTACATTCACCACTTTCAGTGCTGGTGATAGATTTCAAAAGGCCAGGCACACTATAAATCTGACTTACAAACAAATCAGTGCACTGATAAACCTCTAAATCTGCAAGTAATTTAAAAATATCCCTTCATGGTCCAGAAATCTGAAGTACATATTTACTACATGTGTTAAAACTAATTGATACTGACCAGTTTTTAAAATTAACTTTCAAAGCATTTTTTGTATGCATTTCAAATTTCTAAAGTACAAAGGGTGCAACACTGAGAAGAGAGAGAAAACAGCAGGACAGAGAGAAAATAGAGACTAACATATTCATGTTTATGGTCAAAGAGCAAATACAACAAATGCATCTTCTCTGGAAATGAGAGTGAATGATGCTCTGTGAGGGAGCAAGAGACTGACCTCACTTGAGTGACTAAAGAGACAGCTGTTAGGTCTTAGTCCTTTATAGCTTTTAAACTGTCTTTCTGTGGGCTTCCTATGTACATGGTAAAATCTGTGTTATAGCTCTCACACATGCAGATCCAAGTGCTGTCTATCAACACAGAAAACAGCTGCACCTCCCCAGATTTGTGTGCAACATGTGGTCACAGAAATACTACTGGGTAATAAACTCCTTATCTGACCTTCCATCCCCAGTAGACCCTAACGGACAAAAAAGAAAATCAAAAACTTCACAAGGGCTTTTTGGTTAATTAATCAGTGTTGGATGCAATAAAATGAAGATCCTTTCTGTCTTATTTGACCTCTTCCTAACAACAGCAACTTCCCAGGAAGATGTTGGGGGGTGCAGAAGCCCAGTAAGTCACAGAGGCCAAAGCAAACACACCACGGAGGATTTACCCAGAATGAACATCAGAACCCTAACTGTATTTAGGTCAAAACCTTTGGGGAAGCAACAATAAAAAAACAGGAAGGCACACAACTCATCAGGGAATTGTGAAGTCCTCACCATTCTTAAGGGACGCAGAGATCTTACATCTGCTGAAGGCATTTCAGGTGGTGAATCGCATTCTTCCAAAACCATCATCTCTCCCTTATAATTCAAGTCTGAATAAGCAAGCCACCTAGAACAGTAAGGATAAATGACTCAGTAAGTTCATTAATTAGATTCCAAATACAAAGATCTTACTAAAATTATTTTCCTTTTTGTACTTGTAAGAGCTAGATAATGTTTTTGACAGCACATCAAAACAAAGCTGTATTTAAACATGCTGGCAACATCACTGCTAGGAAGATCTCAGATACTTTTTCTTAGTCCAAGCTAAATATAAATGAAAGAGAAGAAAATTACCAATTTGTCCACTCACTTAAAGAAGCCAGCTTGCCACTCTAAGAGTATACAAAATGAGATGTTTGCATTGAATTTTATCTAAGATTATCACCATATCAAAAAGGCTTCTTACATCAATCCCACATCATTTTTTCAGTGGAAGTTATTGAAGAATGAATATTCACAATGATCCTTTGGAAAGCTATCCTAATTTTGATGTGAGGATTAAAAATACTGGGAGTCCTTCAGACTGTTTTAAATCATAAAGAAAGCTGAATGTAGAAGCTGGACACAGGCTCAGGAGACCACACAAGGAATGGAGGAAGAGACAAGGAGCTATATGGAAAGCCATTTTCTTAGAACTACCAAGTTTTGTCAGAACTAAGACAGGACTCTGTTTTTAACTCCTTCACCACCGCAAGCTTCACAGACACATTGTGAGATTGTGGGAAGGAAGACTTGGCTCACATGGAAAGGCAAGACTCTTGTAATAGAAGAACTTACGTCATACTGCAACTATCTATGGGAAGAGCCACACAACTCCCAAACTTCAGGAACTGAGAAGTTTTGGCCCAGGGAACAGCAGCTCATTCTGCTCAAAGGAAGTTTTGGGCTACCCAGAAGCCCGTGTCATATTGCATCACCTTCCCCCAGAATGTCAGGATATGGCTGTAGCTTGAGAAATGCTTGGATGATGTAACACTCATTTTCTGGTATTCAGCCACAGTGTTATGGTTATAACAGGGTGGGTGACTTGGGGACAGTATTTATTCTCCAGTGAAATGGAAGCTAATTATAGCTGAGTTGCTTCCTCTATTTATAAAGCTATTCAAATATGGAATTACTGAAGACTTCTGCCAGCAACTAGGGAAAAAATGCCTTGAAACCAGGAGCCCACAGAGCACAATGCTGACATGTAGGGCTGGGACTATTACATGTATGTTTACTGATTCGTAGCAAAACCCTCCAAACATTGTTCATTTTGCTGACTGAGTTTCATCCCCTGATATTACTCTTCTACCTGCTGGCAAAATGCTGTTAAAAAGGTTCAGTACTCACACTCCTGATCTGACTCTTATATAAGGGTTTTTCTCAACATCCAACTCTTCTAAATTGGCAACTGCACCCTGTATGCAGATGGGAAGTCCCTCTGTACTACCAGCTGCTAGGCAGAACTCCACCTCTGGAATGCCACAGTCCTGTGGAAACAAATCAAAGTGTAATGTTTATCTACACTTGCAGACTCTGCCCCCAAACAGTCCCTTTTTTTGCCCCATCTTCTCACCCTTCCCCAGGCTTCATATGATTGAAGATTTTATTATTTTTAAAATGGAGGCTGGAATTTTTAGAAAAGCTAAGAGAGGAAAATTTCCAGCTCCCACTAATTTTCAAAGAAGAAATTTATGGCTGTCAGGCTGCTTGCAAAAAGGCCAGTTTAAATATTCTCCAACCAAAGGACTGAACAGCATTATAATACTGACTGCTTTTTTAAAAGGCAATGCTTCCATAACACACATGATGCATGCATTAACTAAAACTTTCCAGAAATATCTATTACATTCCCACCTATACCCCTCCATGACAATTAAGTTCTGTAATGCAGAATCCAACTACAGTATCAATCCATACGAGTTCAATTTCTTTGTTGACCACGTGCTCTTGTTGACCACATGCTCTTCTCTAGAATTTTCAAGGATTTTATTGAGCCACCCTCATTTTGCAGTATTTACACAACATGCATTGCCAACACTTTCTTCCCCAACACACTGTGAACCAACGAGGATCTTCTGCAAGTCTCTGTTTCAGCAGGGTGTTCCAGAACAGTGACATGCAGCTTATGTGTACAGCTGGAAAAATTCACTTCTCAACGATAACCTCCCAGCACACTTCTACTTCTCCGCCTGACCTACAGGCCCATTTGCTTTAGGACAGAGGGCTTGGACAGCACAGAGATTCCCAAAATCCTAAAGGTGGCTGGAAGAAGATGCCCCCAGCGCATGTGCTAGAGAAGAGGGATGAGAAGCTGTCTCAGAAGGTGCTCTCAAATCCCATTTTTGGATTTGGTGGGGAGTCAGGAGGGGCAGGCACACCATGTCAGAGATCCTGCATGGACCATGGCTTCTGAAAGGATGAACACAAGAGCTTGCAGAGAAACACAGCAACAAGGCACAAGTTAGGGCACCTCATCTCATGACAGCACCTGCACTGCTCTCCTTTTGCATGTGGGTTTTCACGGAGTACCATCCCACTTCTTCTTTAGCAAGATTTTTCCTTTAGCTAGTGAACTGTCAGCACTAAGGGTGGCAATTAGAATGGATGCACTTCAGGATATTGTTTCACTTTCCTCCTGAGACCTGAGGTAACACAGTAATACTGCTTTGGCAACTCTCCCTCCTGCACAATCACGTTTCCTCTGTATTGTACCTTGCAAACAATGCTCACTCTTTGTTTTTAGAACAACATCTGCAATACCGGAATTTTTATTTTCAGATTAACAAATGCAGAAAAACTAGGAAAAAAGACTTTCTATTACAATGCTGCTTCATGGGAAAATAAGAAGGAACTCCATTCCTCAATTTTAAGCATATTGCTAGACAAGATTTAAAGAAAGTAAAATCTCCCCTCAGTTTTCACATGTATATGTATTTTATTAAATCACAGTTGAGAAATACTTGAAGTCTGTGAGGTTTTTTCCTAAAAACATCTGATACGTAGAAGGCTTAAATTCAAAAATCCAACAATAAAGCTTGATCCAGAAAATTGGAAGTTGCACCTAGAAGAAATCCACAAATAATGACGCCAGACTCTTTATGGCTTCAGATAAATTCTGAAACAAAGTACCTACAAGACTAGACAAGTAGCAAAATAAAAGTATCTGCCTGCGGGCTCAGACAGAATATGAGCTGGAGTATGTTTAATTTTAATTCAGAAGAAGGCTTTTGTTTTTGTTTTTCATTTAAGATTGGAAAAAGCCGGTCTATAAGCTCTTTTTAAGTCTGCTCTCCTGACTCTGAAGCACATGAGGCAGCCTCCAGCTCAAGAGATGACAAATACAACAGGGTAGGTAAAGCACAAGCACTTGTTATAAAGTCTCTCCTATTTATCAACATCTCTCTCCAGCCAGATTTTGAGAGCAATAAAAACCTCTACTCACAGCGATGGTATTTTTGTGTTCTAGATGAAGTCCACAAATTTCTTTCATAAAGTGCCACACAATAAACCTTCATCATGGTCTTCATCAAAACCAATCCAAATACTTATTTTTAAAGGTGGCAATGTGGTCGAGCTTGAAGAAGTACATCATATTTTCTAAGCACACTTTTAAAAAGTCACAAATACACATTTTGACTTAAATATGGAGTTCAATTTACCTGTACTGCTGCACAGGCTGCAGAAAACGATAACATTTATTATTACTGTATGAGATGATATTTGCAGATGTATATACTCTGTTCCATGCCATTAGTTTATACAACTCAAGCATGCAAACTTAGCTTGGTAAATATGGGCCTCAGCATGTCCGTATTTGCCTGAGCATATTTAACAGCTCTCATTACTTTCCTTTAACATTCCCAATATAGCCACCATCCTTATAAACAAAATGAAAACCACACAAGTAAGACAGCAGTCAGGTGGAGAACTAGATCCTTCACTCCAAAGCCCTGTCATCTGCAAGGCGTCAAGATTTGGAAATGAGATACACACACGCACAACTATTATCATGCAAAACTGCTACCACAGTATTTCAGCCCAGATCCCAAACTGGAAGGTTTCCTTCCTAAACCCACCCCCCAGATAGTGCCACCCCTCATCACAAGCAGTCCAAACTCATGTCATTCTTTGTGCTACAGACACATCAGGCAAAAAGAGAATAAAAAGCACGGCAAACAGATCAGGCAGCTATGCTCATTTCCAGTGATAATACACAACCAGCAAATGCTTAGGTAGGTCACAGCCTCCAGGCATCCCTCTCTGCCTTCCTTACTCTGTGGTATTCTCCACCCGCCTCCAAGCAGTCATGCTGGAATGTCTGTGCTTCCCCTCGTGGTCTTTAGGGAGCTGGGATGTTTACAAAGCACTTGGAACACTTACAGACACCTCCAAAAGAGTATCATGGCCCCCAGCAGAAAGGTGAAAGCTCCTTCTGAAGAGGATTAACACAACCCTTAAGCCTTTAGCACTAAATATTCCTCTTCAGTGGCATCTCTGACGTTTTTCTAGCCTGACCAAGAAGTCCAGCAGGAGCCACAGACCTAAAGCCTGCAAGACCCTCAAGGTGGTCTTGGAAATTTGTTTATCCTTCTTCTGGATCTAGGATTACTGCTCTAACAGCTCCAGCAGGCCTAAATCAACTCAGCACTGTCATGTCTTTTCCTTGGACCTGTCAGCTGTGGTGACTGAAGTGATCAAATCAGCCTGTTTAACTGGGGCAGTTTTGTGTCAACAGCAGGACAACCAATGACTAAAGTCTGGCTTCTTAAGGGAAGCGCCAAAACAAGGATGAGAGAAGAGCCTATTGAAAATCAGTCCTAATTAGTTCTGGTATTCACATGATTGCTTTGTAATACAGTCTAGACACCATCTTACTTTAGATACACAATTTGTCTTTAGGATGCTATCTGCTTCTGGAGCATTTTTTTTTTTTTTTTTTTCTTTTTCTTGGACCTGTTGGTCCTCCAGGCTTTTTTACCCATTCACAATTCTTGCTTCCAGCGCTCCAGCACTGTACCACTCTTGCTACCACCCACCACCACCAAACCCAGCTACAGAACTCAACAGGGCTGGAAAATAAAATAACACAAAAGAAATAAATGATTATTTTCCTATAAGTACCAGCCAGCAAATGAGACCATCTGAAGCTGCTGGGTGTCCTCTTATGGCATCTGACAAAGTAGTCTCTCCTTAAATAATTAGCTTATTTTCAGCTGGCAAACCACACAAACAAAAGAAACACACCCTTCATGTAATAGTGTGAACAATCCCATTACAAAGAGCTTTGCTTAAGGAGACTCCACAAGAAATCCAGGTATTCCCTGCCTAACCATCTTGCAGACAGTGATTATAAACTGCTGTTTCAGATCCCTTGTCACCTTGCAAAATAGTGGTTTACAAGACTATTCCAGAATGGAGGTGTCAGGAACTCCTCTTGGCCCTTATTTTTGGGAACGTAACACTTAGCACCCTCTCTGGGCTTCCAGAAACAGATAGAAAAAACCTAACACGTGCAAAAAAGTCAAAATATGTATTTACAGTAGGCCAGAGAACTGACCTGGCTAAACAGACTGTGCTGCAGGAGCTGCACTGAACCTGGGTGTGCAGGCACACTGCTAGCCTTGGCTCACGCTGCCTGTCCTTAGAGGAGATCAGTCACCACAGCATTTCAGACAGGTCCTCATTTTACTGGCTGCACAATCTGTTTCTTTGGAATCTCCTCCCCACAATTTTCCTGAAATTAAATACACATGGATACACCTAATGCCTATCCATGACTGACTAGGCCACGAGCTAACCAAAAAGTTAACAGGATCTCTGCTTCTTGGGGAGGCTTGGAGCCAAATCAAGAGCACAAAGCTACTGGCAGAATGTTCTTCAGTCAATATGCTAGTAAAAAATAAAATATTAAATGCACCTCCTACAGTTTCCTTAGTAAAAATCTGTTTTTCCTCTTCTTGGGAGGCTGTTTTCTTCAAATATTAGGCAACCTTCAACTCTGCTAACTCAAGACAACTGAGCAGCCATTAAACAAAGACCATAAAAGAAACTACTTGAAATACTGGAAGACAAGCCAGAAAACCTGAACATACAGCCAGGATGGTCAAACTACCCTGGAGAAAAGACACTGACAGCCTATGAAAAAGAGAATGGCAGTAAAGTACACAAGAGCTGCCTGAAAAAGAATCCATTATTTGTCAAATAAAAACAAAGCTTGTATTTTTCAATTTTACAAGAATAAATACATAAGGCAGCACTTTGGGAAACTACTTTCCAAAAGCAGCTCCACAGCAGCTAAAAAACAGAAGCAGAAAAAGGAGACATGCCTTCATGAATCAAGGTTTAGAGGACAAAACCTGGCCTAGTGAGAGCACTAAACTCACCAACCATATCTGCTACAGGTTCAATTTACATGAGGAAAGTGTTGATTACTGCACTAGTGTACAGTAACAAAGCTTTCCATCTGTGTTCTATATAAATGAACCACAGACTGGAAGAAGTCTTTGACAAAAGTCAAACTCACTTAGCTGTACTGCAAAGGTTTTTATCAAGCATGATGAAGTTAAAACACAGTATCTTTCCTATCTAAGAGTCTTCTTTCATACCCAACACACATCCAGCTTCCCTTGGCTGTTATTGTGGAATATCTTCATTTATTTAGTTGTCTTCCACTAATCAACATTCAGATTACATATTGGCCAAAGGCTTTTCATTTGTTTAGCTCAAATAAATGTTAACTTCATTATTCTTGCCTTCAGTCAGCCTCTTTTTAAAAACTAAGAAATCAATTAATTCAAGAGAATGAAAAAGTAGTTCTAATTGTTATGATATTATGCCCCTGTACTGGTGACAAAAAGGTTATCAATTTTAAAATGACCTCTATACCAGCAGAGAACAGAGAAACCACTTTACTGAAAATCTTTCACATTGTGATACAAATGATAATTCACTCACTGAAAGAGCCACTGCTCTGCGAGTAACTGGAATGTTACACTGAACAACAAGACCACTAAGACTTCTTAAATCACAAGATCTGGAAAATATATTCCTCATTCATGGAATAACAATGGATGCATTATATTTAGTTTTGGACATTTGATTCTTATCTTTTCAACAAAAAGCCTTCTAAACTGATGGCTGTAGGCAGAGCCACGTGCTGCAGGAGTACCACTGGTCCAAGTGGAAATCCGACAGCTGGCACAAAAGCTGTAGAGGGAATGGCAGCAGATTTTGGAGTCTACACTGTACAAACAGGACTGGAAACTCAACTACTTAAAGCAGAAGCCATACAGACACAGTAGACAGCTTAAGATAAAAAAATCTTCAAAAATATGAATTGATTCCATCTAATTTCAAATAACTACACAGGTAAACATCTAAAAGCAGGGGAGCCTGTGTCACGTGAGGGTGGTGGCAAAGAAACATAATCCACCTGCTCATTAACTCAGGAAGAAAGGGAAATTCAGCACAGCAAAAGCCCTGGAATTTATCACCTAGAAACTTAAAAAAACGAGACATGGCAAATTTGAATAAAGCCAGGAACACTACACATATATCGTCCACTGCTGGTAATGCATCGCTGTGACCAACAAATCAATTATGCATGTGAAAATATCATAAAATATCGAGAAAGTCTGTACCTTTGTTACGTGTTTGATTGAACCAACTGTGAGGTTTCTTCGATGGTGTTTTGTGCCTGGGAGGTCCCAAAGGTGATCCAGCACAGCTTCTCCTTCTTCTAGTACATGTTTTCGACCCTGGAACTTTGGTTTCTCATAAAAAATCCAACTGCAATAATGATAAAATGAACTGAGTCGTTGCTGGTAGAGCACATCTGATGGAAAGGCCAGGAAAAAACTCTTCTTATCAAGATAAATACCACATCTTTCTTATGCTGCCCCTCAGCAGGCACATTCACTTTGGTATTGAAATTAAAATACATGGTTATTCTCCAGGATGAAATATAAAATAAAAAATCGCAGCTAAGCTACAATGTGAATGAACAGCCTTATTTTACCAGGGCAAATATATTAACTGTCACATGAAAACGTGTCCTGTTCAGGCACTACAAGAGGCATAAAAAATACAAATAATGGCATTGAGCATTTCTTAGGATGTGAAAGGAATGTATGCAAAACCACACAAGGCTTCCTCAAAACTGCCTAAATGTGACATACATGGCTGCAGTCAGAAACATTCCCTGTAAGCTCCACCAATTAAATTCCAATGCAACAACTGACACAGACCTGGCCCCAGATTCCCAAAGCAAATTGAGGAATGCTTGTGAACTCAAAGGTCCTTGTATCCTTCTGTACTCGCATTCCTTTCAATGCCACATTAAAACTAGCAGCTGAGAATGTTCATTTGATGTCCTTTTGCAATAGCTACTGTATAACGAAACTGAACTGCAAAAATCCACCTTTTTATTTTTTTTTAATACACATATTTCTATTCATGTTTATGGCTGCAGTGGCTCAGCACTTCAGGCAAGAGCTCTAAACTCAATTGTGGCTATATTAGAAACTTGGTTTGATGCTAGCTCCCCTAAGAAACCTTTTTTTTTTTTTTACAGTAGCATTTAAAGCCTTGTTTTATGCTTTTTCATTGGTATCAGTCTAATTATAAAGTAAGAAAAAGACACTACTGCAGATAGGACATGGGTCATAAATAAAAGAAATAAAAATACGAGAGGAACACACATGCAGTCTTTTGGAAAGAATCTATTTAAATATGACCTGGATTTCTTACCATCCTCTAATTATCCTAAGTACTGTTCCAGTGGGAAAGATCCATGATGAGGCATCTAGCACATCAGAATGAACTTCTTGTTTGCTTTTGTTGCCACAAGTATCATAAATAATAATCTGAAACAATACACAATGCATGCAAATGAGGGCCTATTTCAACACAGAGCACAGTTATTTTTTGCTTGCAATTTGTGCCCACTCAACTGAGAATCTACAGTTTCTTCCTTTATGAAACACTCTACTCAATGAAAACAACAATTGCTGAGAAAGACAGCAAAATTACTAGTGGCAGGATTTTAAATAATATATGCTCACTATTAGCATGGGGAAGCACATGCTATTAATACATACAAATATACAGAAAATTAGACTAACAACTTCAGATGCTTTCCATTCAAAAATTACAGTATGACAAATTATTCCATGTATCATATTGATTTATGTGACACAAACTCTGCTTACCTTCCCTGGTCTTGGGTTGTATTTGAGACTTGCCCTGTCAATGAGGTTCTGAAATTAAAAGGACATGGCAAACAACTATTAACAGCTACAACAGTGGCACAAAGCACAGGCAGATTATTCTGGGTCCACTGTTCCTGTACATGTACACAACTGTCTTTAGCAGAAAAAACCCCAAGATTTGTTTCACTGCCATTCAGAGCTGGTGTGAATTATTTAACAGGGTCAACCAGCACAAAGCAGCATGTGCTAGAAAGAAAGAGCTGTTAGGGAAGTTATAAACTTTACAAATGTATTAACCCTTCTCAGCAAACAATAAACTGCATTTCTTAACAGAGGAAAGAACAAAAGATGCATCTAAGACAGACTGGAGTACTCCCAACGTTGGGGAAAGACTTCTTCAGTTACACACTTGGTCTGTGTGGCACTTTCAGATTCTAAACACGAGGGAGAACTGTTTCCATACCCTCATTTGCCATTGCTTTAAGCAAACTAAAAAAAAGAAATGCTAATCTATGGAAGCAGCTATGTTATTTACTTGCTAACTGAGCTATAGTTTGTAGAAGACACCATGATGAAACAAAGAGTCCAGTAGGCTGATATTTGGGTTTTTTTTTTGGACAAGACAGCTCTATTAATCTCCGAAGTGAAAGAACAATTTTCATATAAAAGGCGATTTCATCATCTTCAGGTTGAAATACCTTAACATGGAGAAGTCTGTCTTGTGCTATTATACGGACTTTTTATTAGGCATATTTCCCTATTTTACATTCTGTTCACATATTCTGTTTTACAGTTAAATCCCTTTCATCTGTGTGCTGAACCAAGACTTACCTTTTAAAAATTAATTTATCAGAAGATTTTTTTTTGAAACTACGACATAAAACCCCCTAATTACTTCTGATAAACACTTTTGATTACTTTTATGATAAAAACTTTAAAAGTAGCAAGGAGGATAGCAACTTTGAATCTGGGCTAATCACTTCGATTATAAATATCACATGACATGACATCTTACCGCTGACAATTCTCCCAGTTGTAGCATGGTGTTGTCTTGAAACCAATGAATCTTTGGCTGCAGGATATCCTGGAGAATGCTTCCAAACCTGGCCCCCTTTTCAGAAGGGTTTTTTTGGGCAGATTTCAAGTATTGGTAGTACACACTTGTAGGAGGCTGTGTTACAGCATTATCAGCTTTCTCTGGAACTGGTTTACAAGGCGTCTGGCCAGGAGAAGACACATCTGGAAGCCGTTCTGGTTGCTCCTGCGAGTCAAGCTGTTCTTTGGAAATAAGAAATGATTGCTCAAGAAAAGATCTGCTTTGGTCATTTGATTGAGGGCTTGCTTTAAAATTCCCTCTGCACTGACTGGAAAGGCAGCTATCTTCTCTCTCAACATCAAGAATATTTTCCTCATATGAAGATTCTTCCTCCTCTTCCTCCACCCCGTCCTCCTCGTCATCGCTGAAGCGAGCAGTGAACTGCAGGCGCTCGGACACCGACTGGAGGAGGGAGAGCACAGAAGTGTGGTCAGAGCTGTCTTTGGAGACTCCCCCAGGATGGCTTTCTGGAGACACATCTGTGGACAGCAGATCTTCCTGGGAGCTGTCATCCTCATAGATGGGAGACAGAGAGAAAGGATAAACCCTGTAGCGCTTGGCCTCCACACTGAGGAACACCTCTGAGCCTCGGCTCTCTGCTGCTTCATTCACCTTGCTGTCCTGCCCATAAAGACAGACTGGCTCCTGCTTATTCCTTGCTCTATCATGCCTTAGGCCATCTGTATCATCTGAAGGCAAATCAGGAGGAGAAAGAGAACCAGTTTGCACCTCATCAGCTGAGACAGATTTGTTCTCAGTTTGAAGAGCACCTTCGTAAATGATGGTAAAAGAACTGTTTTCCCACTGTTCAATTAGTGGTGAAGAGGCCAAAAGTTCTGCTAGCTCCTTCATGTCCTTGCTGCAGTCCAGGCCGTTTTCTTCAAGCTGATCATTTCTCTCCATGTCTCGACTCTTCATTTGTGCCTGCTTCAGATTCCCATTATTTTGGGCAAAGACTGTGTCAAAGCAGTGTTTCCCTTCACTACCCTCTCCAGACAGTTCAGGTACCAAGGACTGTGGATCTAATCCACTATTAACCTCTGCTCCCCCATTTGCCCCTTCTGCTAGTTCCTCTTCACTCTCCACTGCCTTTGAATTTCCTAAGGTTGCTTTTACTTGTACAGGTACTTCCTCTGCAGCCTCTTTCCCACAGTGTTCATATAGACAGTCCTCTGCATTGCTTTCCAGAGATGTCTGAGGGCTGCTTTTATCTTTGGAGTCACTCTGCAGGCTGATACATTCTCCACCACGCATAAAAGCTGACAAATTAACATTTACAGCTGGCAGCAGTGTGCACTCTGGCATATTTGTATTATTGCATGACCCTTTTAACTGCAAGGGCAAAAGTGTTTCTTCAGTCACAGTAGCATCTCTATCTATAAAATGTGAAGTTACATCAGATTTTCTACTTATTGCTGATACTTTGCTACACATTTCTGCTGCAGCCAGATGGTCACATACCTTTCCATTGTGCCTCTCTTTTGCTGGTGTCAGAAGATCTGATTCTGGCCTTGCTAAACTGCCAGAGGGAAGAAATCCATTTGTTTGACAAGTAATTGCATTATTTGGTACCTTTTCATCTCTTTGGAGCCAACCTATGCCGTTTTCCATACAATCTGGAAGCAAAGGAGGACCTGAGCAATCCGCCTTTTCAGAGTTTACAACTACAGTCTGAGTTTCATACATCTCGTTTTGTTCCTGAATGTTGGCAGGAAACCTCATATCCAGACTTAAAGTCTTTGGCACTTCAGCCTCAGGTTTAGGCTGAACCTTTTCAGAAAGCCTTTTCCTCTCAGTGCCTTGCTGCTGATTGGATGCCAGCTTTTGTATGGCTGAGTTAATGACACCATCAACTGTTTCTTTTGCTTTTAGTGCTAGTGCCCTACCTAGGTCAATTTTATCAGGGATGCCAGAGAGTATCATTTCATTTTGATTATTTGTATCCACTCTCTCATTTCCTGTAAACCAAGATGAGACTCCTCCAGAGGTCTCATTAAAATCTTCTAATGACTGCACAGCTGACTGGATTTCTCCTGCTGCCAGTTGTACACTCTCAGCCTTCTGATAATTTGCAATATCCATATTTATTAAGTGATCCTTGCTCCCACAAAGCTTGCAGACACCAAAGCCTTCTTTTGCTATTATTTCTTTAATAGCCAAGTCTAAAACCAAGTCCACTATTTCTTCAGCTTTCTTCAGCAAAACAGCAGCATCTGGGAAAGAAGAACATTCTTGTCCCTTCACACCAGTATCTCCCCATCCCTGCCCAGAACAGAGCCCATTTGCTTGGGCAGGTGCAACAGCTTTTTGGCCACAAGGGGCTTCCAAGGGAGCAGAAGCACCAAGGATCACCTGTCCCACAGCAACCCTGCACACGGTTTCAGAAGGGGCTGACTTGGATACAGCTTCCAAGGATTTCAAGGGACAGATGGGTGATGGCATTGCCTCTGCCAGGACACTGCTGTCAGCCTGTTGTGTGAAGGCCTCAGCTGCCCCGTCACTAGCTCTGTGACTGGAAGAGTTACTGTTCCCCTGAACAGTGCTGAACATCTCCAAGGCAGAAACAGGAAGGTTGGAGGCTTCTCTGGATACCCGAGGAGGAGAAGTGGGCCTGGAGAGGCAAGCAACCTCTGCATCTGCTCCATCATCAGGGCCATCAAGCATAGGAGGAATAATCTCAGGTTCCAGAGAATTTGCTGGGCACAGAGTTCTCAGGTCTCCTGAGCAAGGAGGCCCCTCAGTCATCCTGTTCACAGGGATTATTCTCCCAGACTCTGCAGCTGGAAAAATAAAGCAGTCCTTTCCAGAAGCAGCAATCTGGCCATTTTCAGAGTTAGTGGCAGAAGGCAGCATTTTTCCTTGTTTGTCAGATGAAGAATCAATTACTGTGGGTGACAGCCTAAGTTTATTGCTGTTTTCCTTCTTGGAAGAAAAATTAATACACCTATTTCCAGGAGCAGGTGGAGATTCAGAAATTAAGCCTACATCATCTTTTTCATGGGTGAAAGCCAAATGGTTGGTCAAATGCTTTCCTTCAGACCTCAAGGCAGAATGAGGAACCACCAGAGAGATAGACTCGTGGGTTGGAAGCACTGTCAGCTCATCAAAATTTGTTTTCACACTTTGACACCCATGTGCACTTGGTGATACACCAGCAAGGTTTTCCACCACAACCTCAGACAAAACCTTCACTGCTTTCTCACTCTCCATTTCTGGGCAAGGAAAACCAGTCTGCTGTGTGGCAGTATCCTTAGAATTCCCCACATGGATTAGCCTGTGACCATTTCGTACATGCGCTGCTTTCCCTGACTCACTCAGTTCTTCATTACAAGTCCCCCTGCCCATGACTGTATCTTCATCATGTCCAATAAATGCCAATGAAGCAGTTAGATTGCCTGTGGACAAGCACGTTCCTCCTTTGGATTCCATGCTGGGTGAAGTAGGTATTTGTTCATTAAAAGGAAAAAGAACAGCAGTAGGGATGTTCTGTAGATTTTGCTCTCTTTCCACAGCTGCCACAATTTTCTGTGCATCACCATTTCTTGGATCACCATCTTCATTGTCACCCTTGGTGTGCTGATCTGCTTTCTGCTGAAATGTAGTGGTACTGAAATGAAGCCTCTGGGCATCCAATGTTTGCTCTGAGTGATTATCCATTTGATGATTACAGCAAAATTCTCCCTTCCCCACCTGCAGCTCTTCATTAGCTGTCTTGCTTTTTGACTTGGGAGAATGTAAACAATCATCCTGTATTTCTTTTGGGGACTCCTTATTACCTGCTTTGCTACAATAATTTTCTTTATCAAAGTTAGAAGTGGCATTCTTGACTCTCTGAAATAGAGTTTCTGCTTCTCCTGGCAGCCCATCTTCTTTTCCAACCAAATCATTTGCAGAACTGACTTTAAGGGAATGAGTACTCTGGGAAGTAGAACTGGTTAAGATCCCACTGTTTCTACCACTAAATGGCAATAATGAATCTAGTGAATATGTCCTTTTAACTTTTGTTGCAGCTAAAGCAGGTGTATTTCTTAAGTCCAACTCATGACACCATTCAGTGGAGGAAGCTGTGGCTTTCGCAGTTCTTTCCTGTTTACTTCTGCCCAAGCAATGCTGAGCTTTACCAGACTGTTTGCTTCCCACTCTAACTGCAGAAGAATTTAATAGAGCATCATATTGGTGATCTTCACCCTCATCTCTTTCATTTTCTTCTATTAGACATCCTGATTTCACAGACAGAGTTGCTTGGACTTCTCCATTTTCTTTGACTGTCGAAGCATTTCTGTTCTCAGGACTTTTTTCTCCTTTTCCAAATTCTGACTGATTCCTCAGGAGCTGCCTGATCCTCGAAGAGCCCCGATACGTTGCGTACGTGACTGCGGGTGCTTCTGGCTTCCGTCGTGTCTGCCTGGAACAAGGATCATCAATATCAGCAAGGACAGACAATAAATTGCTGGTATGGTAATAAAGCTTAGCATTAGCTGTAGATGATCTAGAATACTGTTTTCCTCCACAGGTTAGCACAAACTGCAGATTGCACTCAACACTATTTTCCTCCTTCTTCTGCTAAATACAGGTTTGTGAGACAAATGATATGAATGCCACCTTTTACCAAAAAAGCCAACTTAAACTGCAAGCAAAATAGTAGATGTTGCCTTTACCAACTTCCATCATTTATTTTCTACCAGACAAGGGAATTACTATTGACAAGTGTCACTGCAAGTCAACATTTGCAGTGACAAAAATAACCATCCTGGTTTTGAAGATGTTATATCCTACTAGAGCAGGCCTTTAAATGGAGGTACATTAATGTGGAAGACAATTTACTGTACTAACGTTCATTAAAATATTGAATTGAAACTTAGACTTTTACCCAAGCTCTCAACATATTGTCATAAAACAGGATGAAGAGAAACAAAGCATGTGGGGGAAAAAAACCCCAAACATATAACAGGGGATGCTTTTTTGAACCATAGGGTAGTAAGGAAAGAGACTGAATGGAGAATGGGTAAGAATGAAGACTCGGAATGCTGGGGGGAATACCACAATGGGAAAACTAGAAATGTGACAAGGAATTGGTGCATCTAGCCATTCATTAGCCTTAAATTTAGCAGCAAAAACAGTGAATGCAAAAACTAAGAAATGAAAGAATCACCACAGAGGAACTGTGATCCTCCTGCTCCTTCACTACTCTCTCATCATACTAAGTTCAGAGCCTGTCACTTTCAATTTTCTGAAGAAGCAGTTTGTCTTCTTTCTTAAAACTAGGAGACATCACAAGTACTCTTTCAAATGCTTCTCTCTTCTCCCCCTATTTTTCCACCTGTTAAAGAATTCTTGCAAAAATCAGTCACTGTCAGCTTTTCCATTCTTCACCTTAAGACGAAGTAGATTCTCAGACTAGACTTGAACTCCCTTCTGCCTCAGCCTCCACTTAAACTAAGAAGAAACCCTCTCAAAGTCTGCCCTGTATCTGCTAACACAGTGAATGCTGGAAACAGCCATTCAGCTGAAACATCATACTCATTTCAGGAAACTCTCTTGGGCAAAAACAACAAAAAAGGTGTTGGCTAAGATTTTAAATTCTCCCAGAAAAGCACTGCAATATACAAAAATAGCTTAATAGCTTCTAAAAGCACTTTGCACCTTTCCCCCTTTGTTCAGTTTGTTGAGAAGTTGTTACAACTCTAGAGTTGAGAACAAATAATTTAAGTGAGAAATAAAAATAACTTACTAAGGCAAGTGAAACATTTGAGTGTTATTGAGTAACTGTAACTTCAAATCTCATCTGTAGGGATTCTGAGTATATGTTATCTCAAAAGATACATAAGAATTTTAAAATGGAGTGGATTTACTAATCCAAAAATAGAATCTCTTTTCTGTCAAGATTTTAGAGGCCAAGATTCTTACTTCATTATTAGTTTTATTTTGAAGAGGGAGCTTACTTTAAAATCTTCCATAAAGAATACATACAGAGTACACATGAACTAAATGTGAAATTATTCATATTCACAAACATTAAAAAAGAGATATAAACAGTCATTTATATGCATGGTTTACATTGTCAGGTACCTTTAGGCTAATGCCAAAATACATTAATATGGGAACTTAGACTTTGTGAGAGCTTGAAAATTCAGTTTGTATTGGGATTAAATATACTGTCATTCCTGATGGAGCAAAATCTCAATATGGGGTTTATTGGCCAGGTATATTAAGTCACAGAAGAATTAGGAAAGTCCTGTATAAATAGCACATCTCCCAACTGGCCAAGTTATATGCTTACATTTAGTCTTCTACAGCACCAGTTTGGTTTCCAGAGATAGCAGCAGTGGTAGCTGTTAAGCATCACACAGTCCATTTGTTAAAATGGCTGACTCGAGGATTCACAACCCTCCAAAGAAACATAAACACTTCTGAGTGAGAAAAACCAAAACACAGTGGAGAAAAAGCATAGCAAAAAAATAAAAAGAACAACATTATTTTTCACAGAAAATTTTATTATAATATTTTCTAAAACTCGAGAGATCCTAAAAATGTGAGGGGAAAGGATCTGTTGAGTTCTGCAGCAAAGTGTTTTTACTCAGCATCAGTCATAGTCATACTAAAAATAAGTCTTAAGAATGTAAGACCTGATCATGCTCTTATTCAGAATTAACCTCACTGAGTAACCTTTCCTGCTTTAAATAATCACTATTAAGCTTTTACAAACTCCAGCAGCTCCTCAATACTTTGGTCAACCTCAAAAATAAAAGTTGGCCTACAAGTGCCCTGAATCCAGATGAAACGTCTTTTAAGAAAACAAGCAGAACACATATTGGCACCATTTCTCAAGAAGAGAAAGTTTTACGGATTCTTGAGCAGATCAACTGTAATTAGGTGTCTGAAGTGAGCATTTAAATGGTATTGCAAGATGCCAAACACTCATTTCCACCAAAACCAAGTGAATAAACAGCTTGAAAAGAATTTGCTTTTACTGAGTGTCTTTTATTTCATGGTTGATATTTTTGTGTGATAAGCAGTGGGGAGAATTCATATTTATGTACAAACATGTGGTGAGAACCAGTATTCCAGAAGAAACCTGGAACGTGCCTTTCCAGTCGTCTCCCGTACCCAACTTTGCCTTAGGATTTTTCATGTGAACTCAGAAATTCTGATACCCAAAAGCATCCAGAAAAGGAATATTGAATAGGTAAATTTTACAGAAGGGATGCCAACGAGAACCCAGCATGACTGGGTTCTATATCTACACTGATTGGAGCTATATATCCCCCCAAACTAATTACAGAGGGTCAGACAAAAACATACTCCGAAGCTTTTTTTGCCTATGTGGTGACCTTTATAATTTCTCCCAATTCTTTTTGCTCTCTGTTTGCCTTCTGAGGGAATTTTATGCTCCGATTGATCAATCTGAAGTCAGCAAGACTCCAAGCCATTTGCCCTTTGGACAACTGTGCACAAACCCAATCCTGAGGAGCACTGGCTCCAGCCCTGCTTCAGCTGCAGAGCCCCAGCTTGTGCCAGTGTCTCCCAAAAGCTCTGCTCTCCTGCAGGCTTCACTCTCCCAAGACTTTTGTCAGGGAGCTCTATTTATAACCTTTCCTCCACAGACAACTTCAGGGCTCTTGACCTTTGATAAAGATTTTGCTAATCAGGATATTATAAAAAATGTTGCCAGCAGTCCTTTTAGTCCTAAGAGCACATAGAAGCACATCCACTCTGAACGTTCCCATGCAACAAGACATTTAAAAAATGAAAACCCATGTTCCTATGCAGCACCAGCAACTCAGCTGTAAGTCTTATGAAACAAATTTAGAAGCAGGCTGTGCCACAAAAAAAAAAAATCTTCTGGAAGTGTCACTAGAGACTTGTTTCATTTCTGATCACCAAGAGAACATGTCAGTTCAAAACTTACCTTAAAATCTCTTTCCAGAAATTTTTTTTCAGCTCATATGAGGATGCAGATGAAAGCCTGATTATACAAAGAACCCAGTGTGCATTCTGTCACATATTTCAAAAAGGAGGAGATTCCTTCTTTCCTGTCCTCACAGGAAGCTATTCAATTCCCTACAAAGCCTTAAATCAGTTTCACAAAAGACTTTGACAGCAACAAGAGAGGATGTCAACATGAGTTATGTTAAATTTGTCAAAAGTAGGTGCTTGTAGATATTTCTTCTATTGTGAAAAAGATATAAAAAGTTAAAGGGGGACTAACTCAAGGAGGAGAGGGGAACATGTTCTGACATCTAATACGACAGGCATCTTGTGTAACTTACCCAAGTGGCAGTGGTTATAAAACAATGTTGTTGATTTGGAAGGCCAGAAGTGGGAGGAAACCTGCTACCTTAAGTGCCTCATTCCAGTGCACCCATAAAGAACACATTGTTTGCATTTTTCCAAGTGCTGGCCATTGAGATGGCAACCCCTGCAAACCTGTTTGTATCGTAGAATAATGCAGAAAGCAGAGAGAGCCCTATATATTTTCCAAAAGGTGAAGGAAGACCACACAGGCTGATAGAGCATCTCAGGCCCCCACCAGCACAGTTCATTAGCACAGCCTGCCTCTCCCAAAACATGCAGGGCAAATTTTCCCCTCATACCTCACTCTTCCATATATTTTCTCCCCAGTCCAGCAGTCTGCTGCTTTTACAAGCATATCCATGGATGATTCCCCCCAATCTCTTCTCATAGGCCCCAAATAGGGAGCTACCAGAGGGATCTGCAGGCTACAGGCTGAAAATCACTGATCTAGATTTGGTACTTTTGGTACCTGGATATCTCTCTCTCACCATCTTAAAATTACTGTTGTTTTTAAAATTTTTTCCCACTTTTTATTCCACTATATAGTTAACTGACAGCTTTTTAAAGAAATTACATTAAGGTACTTCATCTGGAAACAACTGTGTTAAAGTCACTTGGAAATACGTTCTGGTGGAATCCAGCTGACTCAGCCAGCTGGTTTCTATGCTCATTTAAGATATTAATAAACAGGAAAAATGAAAGACTTGCTCGAAAAAAGACACTGTGGACTAACTGAAGAGTTGCCATACACAACTTAGATGAAAGACATTTTTTTAGCTAGAGGGGATAGCTTCATGATTTAAATCTGCAGTCTGAAATACTTAGTGTCCTGAGACGTCACAATATATGTTTGAAAAGGTCAAAAGTTTGATTGAACAAAGTGATTTACATGCAGTTGATTCTGCAGGAAATTTCAAAGCTAATGTTCCATAAGGACGATTAAGAGTCAACGACAATTTTAATAAAAGCAAATGCAGTCTCTGTGACCTTGGAAGGAATGTTTTTCCTTCCCCCTGCCCTTTAGGGTAGAACTTCTTCATTGTCTCCCATATCTGGAAAAACCTATTCTTTGAGTCTGAAGGAAGAGAGCACACATCAAGGCTGACCCAAAACACCAGAGGCTGTGAGACCAAGACCAGTACCAAGGGCCTGGGATCACTCCCAGCTCTTCCTTGCCCAGCACCTGGTAGCAGCCAGCCTTCCTACCCCAAACCTGCAGGAACTATCCTCAGCTGCTGCCCCTCCCTTTTGCTCTGCAACACAAGGATTCAGGAGCCCAGGACCTGCCCCTCCCAGGGACAAGCAGAGCTGCCGCTGCTGCTCCTCACTGGTGTGCAAGAGCTGGGGACAGCAGGGAGGTCTCCCCTGAGTTTCTCATCTTAAGGCTGAAGAAAGCCACTTCTCTTGGCCTCTTCTGAGATGTAATGAAGAATCAAAGCCAGGGCATCCCTTTACTCTCCTCAAGCAAGAGTGTAGCTTCAGGTGTGGTAGGGAAAGCAAAGGGTGTGACTCAGTTGAATACATTTCACAGCTGAACAACCCTACTAAAAACAAAGGTTCAGTGGAGAAAACAATCCAGTGAATTGCTTTTTGACTTAATTTATTTAGCTCAATTTTGCATTGCACATCTGTTAAGGATTACTCTTAAAATATAAAGTTTCATTCTTCAGAAACACAAAAATTTTTGCTTTGGCACCAACAAGAACCTTTCCTTTGGACCACATCCCATCTCTGGGTAGGCACCCCTCTCTGGCAGGTAGAGAAATGCTTTGGGGTTTGCATTTCTCCCACAATACAGCACTGAGAGCGACCTCCCTCCACAGCTCACCCAGGAAGTCAGGGGCAGGATGATCCTGCTCCTTCCCCAGGACAGCCTTCTAATTTTGGGTGGTATTTGCCTGACCTAGAATGGTAGAGCTGCCCAGGTAGTTTATGCCCTCTTAAGTGGCAGCAGGTCACTCTCAGCAATGACTCCCTGTTCACCTGAGCACCAGGAACAAACACTGCATTTTCATGACCAGAAAGCCATCAAAAGATCAACAAATCAACACCAACAAATGCAGGAGCAGCACCTTCCCCCACTCCTCCTCAGGAATTACCTGATGAGAATACTGCCTGGATTTGGGTTATGAATTTCTGTTCACTTACTCTTTATTTTCTGCCAAAGGTATCTATAGGGAAAGATGAATGTTGCTGTTACTGACTGAAATCAAAACCACAATACACAACAATCCATCAGACAGATTAAGGGGAAATACTAATTGCTAATACTAATATACTAGTATACATCAATTAGATGTATAGCAACAGGGTGATGGAGGAATAATCTGACCTACACATTTAGTCCCTCAAAAACACGTACTCCACAGACTGAACTCATGAATTCCACTTTCCTTGGCTCAAGGCCTGGAAACTCGAGTCTTCACCAAGTGCCAGACCTCCCATTAAGGGCAAAATGAACCTCAGTTTACAGGTCAGAGCACTCTGATACCCTTGTATTTCACCAAATATTGCTTTAAGGATATGAGGAGAATGAGGTTGTCTTGAGTAGAGGCATCTGAGACCATTTGGTAGGTTTTTAAAATCTGAAAGGTTGTTTGGTTTAGGCTTTCTTCTTTATACAACTCTAAGGAGGATTATGCAATCTATCAACCATCCCTTTTCCACTTATCATTGCAACCTCCTCACCAACCACAGACAGTCCCTAATGCAATATTTCACTGTAGTTTAGAATTAACAAATTCATTTACATCTGCCTCATGACAAAGGAAACTGCTGTACGACTAATAATGCAGTGGCCACAAGGATTTGTAAAGCTCTCTGCTACATCCTGCCTCTTCAGGAAATGCTAGAATTGCAGTTTAATGCAACAATCAATGGAATCAATACCTTTGGCTTTAAATGGCTCACCAGCACATCTCAATCACTTTTAGGCTCACATCACCCTTGCTCTTCATGGTTTCCACATCTTCCTACTGCTTTGTGAAGAAGACTCTTTAGCCAACTGGCAGCAACCAAGAGCATTTTTACAGTTTAGCTATGCTAATTGAATACCAGCTAGTTAATATTCAGTAAAAAACCCAGCTAGTACTGGAAAGAATAAACCACTCTATGTCCTTTAAACTTTTATAAACTAAAAGAGAACAAATACAGCATAACCACTTCCATAAAAGAAAAAAACCCAGTTATTCAAACTTTTTAGAAAGGTAAACAATTCAAGCCACTGTCATTCCAATTTTTCTTTACTAATTGCTTCAGAAGAGCAGTTCACATTGTGTGGTCAGGCAGAGAAAAACATAATTAAAGTTACACAGAGACTGTGTAACTTGTTAGTATCCCAAGCCAAAAAGGGCAGAATGTACACTGTACTTTTGAGAATGAGCTTAAAAGGACATAGATTGGTTTAATGTTTGCCCTAACTTAACAACAGCTACAATGAAAAATAAAATTACATTTTTTTTCCATTTGAAAAAGTTATTTTCCATGGAAAAGCCTCATTTTGTATATAGGCCAACCCACCCTCACCTCCAAACTAGCAACACCCCTTCTTTAATGTGTGCCTAGCCATGAGACACGTGAACTATACTGGAAAAAATCTACACTGGTTTGCAAAGATTATCAAACAATACAGGCCAATGTCAAAGGATGGTCAATTGAAAAATCCCAACTGTAACTGACTTCAGGAAAACAAAAATAACTCAAAAATATTTACATAGAGCAAAGAGTTCAGTTCAGTGAGTTAACACCTGCACTTTCCAAACTCTGCAAACTTTGATAAATGTCTTATTTTATTAATCTACATTTTTATGAAGACTTCACAAGAGGGAAAAGGGGAACGAGATCCATCTTATCCTGTAAATTGTGCATACACAGCGAAAGACATACTACAGAAACAGCAAATAGCAGCAAGAGATTGATGCAGCAACCCAGCCAGTCCAACAGGTTTAAGGGAATAGAGTTTGCTCAGGAACTAGACCAAGTAACACCACGCTCCTGGGTTTTCTAGGGAACAGCTAAGGGAAGGAGAACTTTTCTTCTGCATTGATCAAAGCAGTTGTGGTGCTGAGCTGCAGTTTGGAAAAAGCACAGTCAGATGGGTGGTACCATGATAAGAGTCTGGGATAAAAACCAGTTGACCATGTCACAGACCAAACCAGAATGCTCACGAGAGAATAATAATAATTATTATTATTATTAATTACCACATTTTGAAGGTGGAAATACATTTTTAGCTTCACCTAAACAGGTATCACATCACCTTTTTCCTCATCAGCCACTGCATTTATAATATAAAGCTTCAAATTATTCTGCCAAATAATAGGTAAGGACAGAGTGCTGGAGACATCCCCAGTACAGAAAGGGAATTCAATAAGCAGTTATTTTGGCTGTCTCTGACCTCCTACATGGAAATGAAACATTTCACATCCCACCAATAAACAGATGGAGCACAACTCAAATTAATAAAAAGAGAAAAAAAGGTGTTTCTTCTGAGTCCATCCTCCCATTCTGCAATGCAAGCAAGAGCCCTGTGATATACTTATTTGTTACTCCCAATCACTACTTCCTGCTTAAATTTGAGATAAGTATTCTGGGCCGTACTGAAAGCCTGAGTCATCATCACTTGCAGATCCACTGCCCACAAACAAGTCCATGTTCTACACACCCACCAAAAATTGGACAAGTACCACAGGCATACCTTCACACCTAACTCCAAGTCTATGCTGTGCTGACCCACATGCAACCAAATTTCCAATGTAACAGCTACAAATGGTTTTGGAAAACAAGTACTTATGTTTATGACAGTCATAAAAGGTTTTGTAACACAGTGTTGACCACAACCAGTGTTTTAACTTTTCTATTCTTGAACACACAATGGTGCCTTTGTCACCACTTTAAAAAAAACCTACTAAAAGGAGTACTCCATTTTTGGGCTAATTGAAATTGAGTGCTTTACATAACCTTCTTTGCATCATAGGAAAACCCCAAAGAATTAGGGGACAAAAAAAAATCACATAAGCAAACATCACCCAGTCAAATAAACTAGGAAAGATAATTTAGAAGTGAGAAAACCTTACTTGTAGAAGTAAAATTATTGAACTACTGAGAGATAAAAAGGACAAATGTGCAAGCCTTTATATAAGCCATAATATGGACAGAAATAAGCTCTTCTTTTTTTCCTTAACGTATTTGTAAATGCCACATCTAGTCAGGAGACTTCTAAACAACTTATTTGAAGTTATATTTTGTTGCAGTTGACTTCTCCCCTTCTCATTTATCTAGGACAGTTGCTACTGGAGTTTTGCACAAAGTCAAGTCAGGGACACTCCAACCACCCTTAGGAATGACAGACACTTCTCATACAGTCTGCAGAACTTGGACAGCATAGTTCTGCATACACACACTCACAAACATCAACATATTTAATTAAAAATTATTAATATTAATAATAATATTAATACAATACAATATTATATACAATATTATTATATTATATATTATTATATAATGTAATTATAATTTATAAATAAATTATAATTAGAATATTAATAACAAATTATAAAACTTACTTTTCTTTATCTGAAGATTGTTTCCAGCCTCCTTGAAGATCCCGTGTAACATCTTCCCCAATATTATTCAAGATGGCATCATCTTTCTTTACAGAATCATCTTTTTCTCTAAATGTAGGCTCTTCAATTTTCGGGTGCTTAGTCTGCATGTCCTTTGGAAAGGTATTTGTGCTCTGTAAATCCTTTTCACATCTGTTGGGTTCATCTTGGAAGGTAGAGGGCTTAGATTCTACCAAAGAAGATTTTGTTGCAATATTAAATAAGCTTCCAAGGAAATGAAAAAAGCCTTCTCTGGGTTGCTTGTCTTTTTCTGATGTTTTGATTCCAGGAGTCAAACTAGGAAGGCTATTAGCCTTTTTCAGCTCCTCCTGGATTTCAGACTTGCTAAGTTCTTCTGTGGAATGGTTCTTCTCTTCATTTTGACAAGCCTAAGATAAATACAAAAAGCACATAAAGATGATGGTTCCTGTTCCCAAATTCCTTGATTTTAATTTGCACCTATGCATTGTATTCCTTTCAGGAGATCTGTCAATTAAAAAGGTTAAAGCCCACTGCTTGCTGTCTTCTCTTTTTGAGCCAAAGAGGTTCCACAAAAAACTAAAAAGGACTAACATAGGCTAGAATATTCCCAAAGCAGCTGCAATAGAAAAAAATACAGGACAGATGGCAACAATTGCTTCAACTGGCATAAAAATCATGGGGAAGAAGCAAGGAACAGTTATTTCACACTTCAGACTAATCCCCTCAGAAAGGACAGCTTCACAAACAAACCTCCATGTGCTTGTGAGAACAGTTTTCAGCTTGAAAATCTAGGCAAGAACATCCACAGCCAAATACAAACACACCACAGCCTTCTGGACTTCAGAAAAACCGGGGAGAATCAAGAACAGAATTGGGATAAAACAAACTCAGCTCACATCCCAGAGGTAAATCGTTCCTATTATCCTTCGCAACCTGATGGTGAACCCACTGGCCGGCTCTTCTTCAACTACACAGCTGTTTCCAAATGGATTTGTTGTCTCCCAGCATTCAAATTGCCTGGTTTTCCAGACAGCCAAAGTCCTACAGAGGACCTGCACCTCTGACCTTCTGAACTGCCTAGCAGCCCTATCTATCAGTGAACTGAAATGAACGAGCACCAAGGTAGGGCTTCACCTCATTCAAACCACATGTTCATTTCTTCCCTCAACTCAGATTGAGCATCTGCACCCAGAGGGAAGGCAAGCTCTATTCCTCACCAATTTATGCCCTTTGAATTTCCTCCGTGTCAGCTCCTCTCAAGAGATCCAAGGACTGCTGTCCAAGCTCATGTGACTTCTGTTAAGACCATCTGCCCAAAAGGATGATGCAACTTCACTGGAAGGCTTCACAAATATCACATGTAACCACATTTTCAGCTTCACAATCTGCAAATGTGTTTTTTTCCCCTGGACTAAAGTTTCCTGAGAAGCACTTTCCCTCATCCCCACCTTCTGCAGGGGGTGCCATAGGCTATTGCTGCCTATTTTATCTTTACAGTACAACCCTTGTAATTTCAATTCCTGATTAAACCAAGCTTATTAACACAGATTAAAGTTAACCCATCTTTTTTCAGATGAAATCTATCCTGCTCAACAGGAGTGGGAAAGAACATGAACAAAAAGTCCTATGCAAATTTTAGTTGTGTCAACAATGCATTTGGATAAGAGTAATTGTTTCAAATTGAGCAACACCTACCCATCCAATCTACTACAGAAAGCTACTATTTCCACTAGGTGACCAATCTTATTTCCACCTGAAGTAATCTTAAATAAACCAGCAGGATTATTTGTTAATAGGCTATCTAGGATCATGTTAATGATGAAAAAAGTGTTTTAATGTACTCAGCTTCATCCTCGGGGAACAGCAATTTCTTAAGAACTTTCAAGATATATTTAGTGATACTGGAGCAGTGGTCTTTAAACTTCAAGCGATGCTTTTTCACCCTTTAAATACAGACCAGATGCAATTGCTTAATATTAAGAGATGTGCTGAAAATGGGATTGTTTATGTGAGGATAGAAATTGAACAGCACTAATTTGTCCTTGAGAAATCCACACAACCTCCGTTTTCTTTGTACAGGCAAGACACTTGTACAACAGCACTGAACTTCTGAGTAAACTTGTAAAAGTGGGCTAAGTCAAATTCTGTCCTTTTTTCATTCCACCTGTGACAAACCCACCTACTCCTCCACATACTGCATGGCTGATGCATCACAAAGGGGTGCAGTCACCCCTGTGGGATCAGAGATTTACCACTTGGCATGTCAACCCTACCCAAACCTATCCCTGGAAATGAAGATGCCAACAGTGCAGCTGGCAGGTGTGCCACAACTCTGGCTGCTGTCTTCAGTATTAGACAAATAACACATGAGCCTGGAATGAATCTCTCAAATAATTAACTTTATCTCATAGGAACCGAGTACTTTGCATAAGGAAATACAAAACAGAAACAAGAAAAAAAAATAATTTCCAAAATTTGATGAATGAATGATCCACCATGTCAGCTTCAAAGTCCTACCATCGTATTTTCTTCCTTCACTTTGACCACACCTCAGCGCTCTTCCATACCAGATTTTAATTCAATTTTAAGTGAAGGAGGGCATTTCTCTGTAGTTTTATGATTTGTACCATTCACACAGATCTGTCTAATCTAAAAGAGCACCCCAGTGCAGGAAATGCATACAAATCTTATTCTTTTCTCTGCACAACCCTTTTAAGCCATAAACATTTATATTAACTATTAAAATATCTATGAAGTTAACAACTAAATGCATTAACTATAAAAGAAATTGTTACATTAAAAACTTGACAACAGTTTAATCTTCCAGGCGTTTTTGTTTGTTGTTTTGTTTGGTGGGGTTTTGCCCATTTTTAAAAACTATTTGTATTCAGAAACTAGTGGAGGATTTGGGTTTTTTTTTCCTATTAGGAACTGAGAGATCAAATATAGTTAAATCTCTACATGTGAAAGTCTTCTCCAAGCAGCTCTGAGACATAACGCTTGTAAAGACTGTGCTGCTTATTTGTGAGCATAATTTATGCCCTGCTTGAAAAGCTGTTTTGTAGTCTCTGCTTCCAGAAACAGAAACCTATTTAGACTTTCCTTCCTCTTTAATCTTCCTTTCTTTACTTAACTTTTGGTAAATCAAAAGAACAGGAAGTTTTAATATGAAAGGGTCCTTCCATACCTTTAACCATAAATAGTGTCTTACATGAAAAAAAGCCACAGAGAACATTTACACTGTGCTTATTTGAAGATATATGTGGATATTAAATCCTAACACAGAAACTATGCAAATCCTTCTTTCTTCCCTTCAATATAATCAATCCTACTCTCCATATATTCTCCCTCCTGTTCCACTTTGCCATAACAGACAGCTTGAGCTATTGCTATATCATCATTTGCACACAAAATCGCAATTCCAAGTCTGAAGCACTGTTCAGCCATTGAACAGTGAAACATTGAAACAGCACTGTTACTGCTACAGATTTTGAAGTTTGTATTTTAAGATGGTGCCATATTCAAATTACTGAGACGAAAGCACATGGTTTTACTTTACAAAAGCCAGTAAGCCTCTAGCACAGCAGGAGCCTTCAGGTACAAGTGCCTGATGAACACACAGCACGGTGACAATTCCACAAGCCAGTATCACAGAAACTTTCATTTATTCCCCATGCCTCTCTCCCAAACTGTTGCTGACAGAAGACCCCAGCGAACAGTCAGAGAAAAAAAAGGTAAGGGTGTGTGTGTATATATATATATAAAGGATTACTGTACACATATATATAGAAATAGTAATCCTTTCCATGGTTCATCCCACCAGTTTTCAATAGTCAGGGCGTATAGCTGATCTTGACAGAGCATTTGATTCCGTGTCACAATTAAGCTCGAGCAATTTGATTCCGTGTCACAATTAAGCTTGATATTCACCACACTGCAGGAATACCAGTGACTCTTGTTTCACCTACACTTCACGCCATCAGTCAAAGAAAAATCAATTCAAAAATCTTAAATAAATTTTTTAAAGTCCTCTTACAGTGTCACAGCAGTCTGGACAGTTTCTCAGGCTCATCAAGAAAAGAGTTTCAGGACGGAAACCTACCTGCTTACATTGAGTTCCTTGCTGAAGCAAGGAAAAAAAATTTCCTGCTACAGTGCTGTCTCTCTGCTCCTCTTGCAATGAACTGTCACCAGTCTTCCCCTTGCCTCCCATTTCCCACTCTCTGTGAGCTTTCCTGCTTGTGACATGCTTCATGAAGCTTTAATTAGCTTTTAGTCCTTTGGCAACTCGCTCCCCGGAGTTTCACTGGGCAAACCCTGGGTAACCTGGCCTGACCTCGTAGCTGAACTGAGGCTGGACCGGACGACATTCTGGGGTCCCTTCAACCTGAATTATCCCACGGGCCTGTGCCCTCACATGCAGCGAGGCCGGTGTGGCAGAGTGTGAAACGAGATCACGACTTCCATCGGGTGCCTGAGGAGACGGCAGCGATAAGGGACGCTGAGTCTGGGCACTGCGCTCCCACTTGGCTGCACAGAAGCCTGGCAGCTGGGGCTCAGGAGACAAGGCCACCATGCCACTACTCAGGCAGGGCTCTTATCTCGGCTGATCTATTCAGCGGCAGCCGAGGTGTGCTTTCCAGGCTGTAATCCACTCCTAGCTAGCACAGACACCCGCCCTCGGCCTAATTTCACCTTGGCGGGCAGGCCCAGGGCTCGCCACCAGCGCGAAGGATCCCCCGAGGTGGCAGAGCAGCACCCCGAGGAGCGAGTGCTGCCAGGTTTGCCCCAGCTTCCCTCCCCTCCTGCTCCAGCAGGGAACCGCCACCCTTGGAGCCTTTCCTCAGCAGCCGGGTGGCTGCACTTTGAATTGCCAGAGGTTCTGTCAGCAAGGACTACGTCTGTCCGTCTGCCAAAAGTACAACCTCTTTTATTGCCCTAACGAGCAAAATGAAAACATCAACAGCATCAAAACACAGAGCTCCGTGGACAAAGCATTAGCTTCCAGCCACAACTGCCAGACATTTCGGATTTCCCTCCCCGTGAATGAATGCTCATTATGAAGCAGAAACTCCAGACAGCCTCGCAGGGACCTCTCAGGCCGCCTGTCCTGCGGCACTGGGACATCTGCCTCCTGCACGGATACACTTCTAGGTTTAAGCTTTTATTATTTTTCCCCCCACCCATCCTGAAACGAAGTGCTCATCTCTCCTGTACTTGCGGGAGAAGACGGCCTGCTATCAGAAATTTACGATCATCACTAATTCACCCCAGGGACTTCCAACAATTCATTTAACCCCAGCATCCTGATTTACTCATCTGAGAAAGGGTCACGGCACTACTCCTGAATTTCTGTTTGCTGGCATTTAGAAATTAATTAACATCTTCGGGCTGGCGTGCTGGGTGCCCAAAGCAGCACATGTAGGCATTGCCACATACAGTACAGGAAAATGAATCCTGTTTCTATCCTTAGCTTTGACGTTTCAACACAATTGAGATGGCTGCATTTCATTTAACAATTATGGGCATCTCATTCACTTTGAACACTGACACAGTATATCCATTCTGTGTGCTAAGCAAAATCCACAGTGATATAGCTGGGGCTGGCAGCAGGCTAGCTCATCCTCACAGTTGAGTCATTAATGCAGGTTTTTCAGCAGACTTTCTTTCTCTGGGAGGTTAAAGCATCTTTGGTGTGATCTCCCACTTTTTTGAGTGAGTGGAACACACTGCAATGCCTTAAATCTACATGTGAGATAGATAATCTTTTGTTTTTTTCAAGTACTGTGAGGAAAATCTTTTCGTTTTTGGCAACTAACAGGAGGAAATACATATGGACACCTGATGAAAAAATATTTGACACAGTGAGACATAGATTAAGACTTATTTAAGGTAATTAGAACGGCATTAAGAAAAATTCAGGCAAAAGTATACTATTAGACATTGAAATACATACTAAGAACCCCTAAAAGTTCACTGTTGTTCATGAGACAAACGGATTGAAAAAATACAATGGTTGAAGTCAGTTTTTCTTATTTAAGCCAGTAATTAGAGTGGTGGTTTAGAAGATGCAAGGGAGGTCTACCATTTTAAAAATCAATGTAGTCTTTACTAAAATGTAGCTTTTAAGTAATGAGAAAAATCAAAAACCCCCAAAGCAAGGAAGCATGACTTAAAGAGTTTTGGGGGAATTTAAAGATGAACTCAGTACCTCTACAAATACCAAATTCACCTGAATATTTTGGCTTTTTAATACGGTGAATTTTTCCTTCTACATCCTCATTTCTCTGCTTCCTTTGACATGAAAAAAATCAGGTCATGGCAATCCTGGAAGAGTAACTAGAAAATTAATGAAATCATGGCATCCTCATAATCAGGAGTAAAAGTTAAACAACAGGAAGATACTTTTAGTTAATCTGTATCAGTTTTGCATTTTAAAAAATAAACCTATTTAAAGTAAATGACTATTTAACATTTGGAAAGACAACTGCATCTGTTCAAAGTTCAGCACTTGGCCTTTAAAAATTTGTTTATCCATTTGAATTCTTGAAACAGCAAGGAGTCATTAATGTATATTTAATTTGTCAAATGAGGAAAGAAAAGATGAAACAAATGTTCTCTGGAACTCTATTGTATTCTCCTAAAATCTGACGAAGTATCCAGAGATACATTCCCTGACAAGAACAATGGATAAAGTGGTAAGGGTGAACATTTCAAATGAAAAGGTAGAAAAAAGGATTTCAAATCACAATTTGAAATGAGGTTTCTGCTAGGTCACCTTCACAAGGGCTACTGTAGAGCCAGAGAGAACAGAATTAAATGGTCTGTTCTTTCCTCCAAAGTCTTCCAGTACTACATATTCATTGCCTTTTAATGAATATGTCTTCACAAGCAAACAATTTTCTGTTCTCTTTTATTTGACAATTTCTTGAAGCTTGGGAAAAAAAAAGGTGAAATTTACCTTTTCAATGGAAAAGGTGACAGTATACTGGGAATGGGATGAGACAGTGTGATTTCCACCTGCACTTACATTCTATTGGCAGATTATAGCACCTGGCATCACACTTCTGCTTTATCTGTCTGCTGATTTTCTGAGCTAAACAGAACAAGCTTTAAGCCTTTTTTTCCCCCACCCATCCTGAAACAAAATTCCCTGTTTTGAAGAACTGAAGTAGTAGAGAGGGAAGCACACTCCCAAGATCATTCAGTATGACAAGGGAATTTACCAGAACTTTAAATGGGATGATCTTGAAATACCCTCCTCAACACATACAGCTGTTAACACCAAACATCTATTTAACGAAGTGTCCAGGGAAACCAAAAGGTACCACCTATTAAATTCCATTTCAACAAAAGTCTACCTCACAGCTGAGAAGAAAAAGATCTGCTTTCAGCTTTCACAAGAGGAACCTTGATTGTACAAACTCCAAAGGCATCCTTGTTTTATCTTTCATTTGTTGCTGTGGGCAGCAACAGCAACAGTTCTCAAAAGTAACCCTCAGGTTTTTCAAAAATTCGTGGTTGGCAGCAGTAGTCCATCCCCCTTGACTCACAAAGGACAAAGCATCCCTCTCTCTGATTTCTAATTATTAAGTCAGGAATTTAGCAGGAATTCACAGACAGCCTGAGCAGACATTACTTAGATAATTAGTGATGAGATTTTTGAAATAAAATCATATAAACCAAATCAAATTAATATAATATAAATCCCCACCACATGCTATATGGAAAACAGTACATAGTTACCTAAGACTCCAGGTTTAATTTTGATTTCTAACCTTTTTGTAAAACTTAAAACTGTAGTCAGAATAAGGGGCATTCAGTAAGAACAGCTACCTAAATTCATTCAGTTCCTGGGACTTTAAAAAAAAATCTTTTGTAAATTGGCTCACTGGATGAAAAATTTTGTGACAGAAAATTACAGCACAAATTAGGCTGAAAGGAATGTGGTTGGGGAGCTCATGCAGTCTGTGCTCCTGCACAAAGCAGCTCTGGTTTATCCAGCTCTGTTTTGAGTATCTCCAAACATAAAGATTCTGCAACTCACTTGAGCAAACTGTTTCAGTATGTAACCATTTTTACAGTAAAGGGGAGGAAAAAAAAAAAAAGAAAATTCATATAGGTGACTGGAATTTCTCATGTTCCAACTTGTTCCGTTGCAACTCCAAAAAGAAGCTGGCTCCATCTTATCACGTAATTGCAGTCCTTGCCATCAAAATTTAGTATCACGTCTCCTGCTTAAATACAGCCATCTTTACATTACCTTGAAATGAAATTCATGTGAGAAAGCAGAGCTACAGAATAATCTCTTCTCCATGTTCACAGTGTACAGGAGGACAATCAGCTACAGGGGTTTAATTTGTAGCACAGAAGCTTTGGATGGCATGTTAAGAAAAAGGCTTTTTAATTATAAGGTCTATGCAATTGGTAGAACAGTTGTCTGATGAGGTTGGAGAGATCTTAAGAGTTCTCCATCCCTGGAGGTCTTTGAGAACAAGTCAGACAAACTTTTATCAGGTATGACAAAGATACAGTGATCTCACCTTGGGGCACAGGAACAGACTTGATAATCTCTGCTGTTCTTTCTGCCCCTGAGTTTTCTATGAAGGTTGAGACTGTCTCAGGTTAATTCAAGCTTGGGCCTATGGGCCAAATGACAGAATACTTGATGCTACTGAAATACTGTAATCTAAATTATACATTTGGTATATCAAATTTGCACTTACTTTTTGGAACTTTTGGGTTTGCCTGATAGAGCCCACATGGTGGTTCCTGTGCTGAGCTGCTTAGAAATTCCTTCCTAATGGGTTATGGAATAATGTGCTATTTTCTTCATGTACTACTATAGGAAGGCTACCTGGGGACCATGAAACACACTTTTTCAGGGAGCACTGTTGCAATATTCCCTTTCAAAACTAAGTCCCTGTAGTACTAAAAGGGAGGTTAATGATATACTAAGGTGTACTGGACAGTATGTAGTGCAGATACTTAGTATACTAAACATCAAGTTCAGGAGCTGTTTACATCCACACAACCATCTGTTCAACAATCACGCTGCTCAAACGCTGCATTTACTCAGACAGGACACCTTTTACAGCCCTAATTCAAAGAAACAGAAGCAAAACAAAATATGTAAATAAATACTGGAAGGGAGCAGTGTACTTTCTCCCATCAATTAACAGACACAGAAAATACATTTCAGTAGTATTTTCTTGAAAGTGAAAAAGTAATGACTGATAAAGTCCCGCTGGCACACAGAAAAATTTGGCTTAATATTTTCAAAAGGCACATAGTAAAATATCTTCTCCTCCTTTTCTGAGCTAAATATTTCATTGTAAAGAAAAACTAACAGGGGTAAAGTACAGAAGTGGTGTCTTAAGTGCTCAGAAGAGTCAAAGAACTACCACAGCTCGGCACAATTCCCAGCTCCACTCACTCAATCAGTTATAACTTAAACATTCGACCTTTGCTGCTAAATCAGAGACTTACAGCTCCTCTGCTATTTCGCCCCTGGCCTCCTGCTGAGATGGCCAATGAATATACAAAAATCACAGCAGGGAAGTCTATCAGAAATAGGATGGCTCATTAACTTGGTGACAGATAACACAGACACAACATGGTTTCACTTTTAGTCACCATCCACCTGAAATGCTGAGGTAGAAGCACAAAGCACAGCTCAGAGACACGGGCATGCTTGGGAAACCTGCCCAAAACTGATCCATGTAGAGGTTCAGACATTCTTCAAAGCAAACTTCCCATAAAATTAATCTTGTCAGCCTACAGTAACCTCGATGATTGGATGAAAATACCTGAAGCATCTTTTAATAGCACAGACCATGCCTTTCATAGAATCATTTAGGCTGGAAAAGACTCTTAAGATTATCCCAAGACCACAAGACAGCTCAGGTGCAGTCTGGTAATCTTTGCAGGGAGACAGTTTTGGCCAATGTGGTGTTCTAACAAATTTCAAGTGTGTGCTGGAGACAGCAGTGAGAGGAAAAAACAGAAAAATATTTTCCTCAGAAAATGTAGGGGGGGGGGGGGGGTGAAGCATCAGAAAACCAATACTTTCTCTACTTCTTCTGACTAAGTTTTTACTACCTAGTTGCAATTTCTGTACACACAAAATAAAAAATCAGTCTGCTCGAAGTACTTACTACCATGCATATGAAACTGTTCAAGTATATCACAAGGTTTTTGATCAGCTTAAGAAAGAGGAAAGTAAGTTAGACAGGCTCTCACTACAGCTGAAGAGCCAGCACATTTTAGTAATATGAAAACACCTTCTTCCTAAAGTCTATACAAACACCAGATATTATTTCAAAGACAATGTCAGGATTTTAGGCTTTTTAACATAAGACTAAAACAATATAATTAAATAAAAACTTATGGCAAGAGAAAGAGGAAATCAGATACTTGGAAAAAATTTTACAGCACTAATTTTGGCATCAGCTTTTAGTACAGAATTGAAAGAACATGAGTTTTGAGTAAATGACTACTGAAACAGATTCAGCAGGAAATATTCTGAATTGTGGCTTTTGCAAATTAAAAAAAATTAATCAGATTTAGTCTTTGGCAAGAGAGAAATACTCTTAGGTAACTTAAACTTGCCATGCTTGCTTCGCTCCACCTACACATCCTGCTTTTTCCTTGAGACCTAGCCCTGTTCATACTTCCTTTTAAGCAATTCCTAGTGCTGTAGTGCTCTGCACGTATGCTGAATGTTTCCCCTTCCTCAGTCCCAAACCTTCCTCCAAAGGAAAATCTGGTTTGGAATTTTTCAGTCATCTGACACAGAAAAATGAGATTTTTTTTTTTTTAAACTGAGAAAATTTTTCTTCTGTTTTAGTAGACAGAATCTTCTCTGGTTCATCAGAAAACTTTCTGCCTGCATCCCAAGGCATAAAATCAATGATTTATGGTAATAGGAAGCTATGCAGTGGCACTCTCCAGGAGCTCTGAAGTGACAGAACTGGCTTAAATCCACCCAGCTTCTGAACATAGTTTTCCACCTTGCTGTAGACAAACCACAGTCAAAATGGAATTTTATTGAGCAAATAACCCTACTGGGGTCTTTGTAGAGGCAACTGCAGTCTCCAACTTTGGTGAAGCCCAAACAAACGGGCTTCAAACAAATGAGGATGCAACTACACTGAGACTGTGGATACTACAGAAGGCCAGCACTTCCTTCTCCATACACCATGAGTGCTCAATAAATGCATCATGTGATAGAAATCTCTGATTAAGCATGTTAACAAGCCTACAAATAAATCTGGCAGACTAGCCAAGCCCCTTTTTGGGGAAGCAGCCACCATATTATCTGCATTGAACTGAAACAACTCAGAAGAGAAACAAAAATTCAAGCAAAATTACTTAGTGACTGGATGACTAGAACAGCTCCGTGCAGGGCAAGATGTGACAGCAGCAAAGACAGCTGTTATCACCTGTCCTGTACGTAATTATTTATCTAAGCACAACTTTAGAGGTGTGTCTAGAGCCACAGGAGAAAGCCCTGATCACAGAGGAACACGTCCTCTTCTTGCAGTACAACACTTACAGGACAAGACAAGCATGATTAACACGGGTAACTGGTGAGGAGCACCCGATGTACAGACAAATTTCAGCAGAAAGATCTTACAGTGCTCTGGCTGGCAACCAGCAGACCTCCAGGCAAGCAAAGACTTGCTGGTTAGATATTCATAAATTGTACAGAAATGGTGCTTTAGAGCAATGCCTGAAAACAGGGTTTGATAAAAATATTAGTTTTCTTCTTCACTGGCTAACTGCATGTGGAATTAGCACTGAAGCCCCAGTTCTTTCCTGTAAGTAAATATTTGGATTTTGTTCTGAGAATGTGAAGTACAAGGAGTTTTTATGCCTTCAGCATGTACATTAGAACCCTGGCATAGTGGACCCTAACCCAGAATATGGCAATCAGATGCCACACTGCAGTACAGGAGTGCATCCCACACCAGAACTCTAACAAACAGTCACAAGCAGAGGTGGCAGGTTTTACCTCATATAAATGTTAGTCAATAAAATTCTTACCTTCAAGAGTGCAGGTAGAGTTGTGCTTTCCTTTTGGCTGCTCTTTGAATTTATGGCTTCGCTCCCTTTGTTTTCAGAACTGAAAAACAAAAATATTTTGTAACGCTTAGTACTTGCATTACTCAAATCCTCTCAAGAGCCAACATATTCAATTTAAACACAAGAGAGCTTTAACTTAGAAGGACAGAAAAACATATTTTCCAAACTGTAGTATATATGCTCTGCAGATATGGAAACTGAAAAAACCAAGCCCCAAAAAGCTGAAGACAGAACCATAAAGACCGTTTCACCTCATACATAGGTTTTTGAAATCCAGCATTTAGAAACAGCACACAGCGTTTCAGCTCTTCCAGCTGAAGAATAACAAGATTTCTACATCTGTGTATTACTTTTCAATTGCAATTGAACAATGATCTACCACAGCAGCCTTCATTGCCAACAGGACCACCTGGCACACCTGGTAGCTACAAGGCACACCCCATTCTGAGGGCTGTGAGTAACTGGAATGTACTCCTGGCACATCACAAATCATAGCCACCACATTGAACATTCTTCACTGAACATGCCCAAGGGGCCTGCAAATGCAGAATTTATTTTAGAAAGGGGACAACAGGTACATGTTCATTACCAAGGCAATGCCTGCTGTTCCATTTTAAAAGTCAGAAGTCCAAAATCATGTGTGTCCTTACTGGAAATTCACCAAATTTATTCAAATTTTCTTGAGAGTTCACCTTTGGAATGAAGAAAAACAATTCCCTGCCCTCAACACCAGTTCTCAGAACAATCCTTACACACAATCCAGCAGAGAACATTTTAATAAAAACCTTTACGCTACAAGCAACTTAAAAGTGGAAACGTTATGAAGGAAAGCACTAGGTGATGTTAATGACAGACATCAGTTCCTGCACTGTGTACCATTACCTGAAGAAAAATAACTTTGTGCCAACATATCATATGAGTAAGTATTTCAATTAATTGATAATCACTTTAAATACCCTTCTTCACCAGTCTTAAACATTTGACCTTGCTACTGAAAAATTCACAAACCCTTATTTTTGAACTCGTGTGAAGAGATGAACTGAAAACTCTTTAAATAAAGAAACAATTATTAGCAGTTTGGTGAAATTCTGCCAGGATTTGGAGAAGGAATTAAGGTGCTGCTGTACTCCTCCTGCTCCTAACTGTAAACCACAGGTAAGCACGTTTCAGTAAACTCTCAAAAGGAAAGGTTTTCTTCCTATTGTGGATTAGGCATCTGCATTCAGTGTACACTGATATACACACAAAATGCAAAAGCCACTCTGACTAAATGTAAGTTTCCTTCTCAGCTGCTCTGACACAGCATTCCCTGAACAAAAATGACAGTAGAACTCTCCTGCTATTAGGTTTTTCGAGATCTTTCGCATTTTTTCAGATGGATCAAAAGAAAAACTTCTTCCTCCCGTTTATAGATCACCTCCAAGTTGAAAACCATGTACTTTTACATCACCTTAGGTAAGCTCTCATAACGCATTCATAAACACAAAGAGGCTTTTTCAGGGAGAGCATCAGACAGAAAGTCTTGGCTGTTCTTTGCCTCCCTGGACATAGCAGATGAATTAATATTCTGACCTATTAATTTCTTCTGCTGCTAATGTGTTTCATGAAGATGTCACAATCACTCTGGGCAGTCTGGCACACTAATAAAAGCGTTTCTCTGTACATAACCTATTTTCTCTCTCCTAGTTTTTGTTTTGTAGTTGGTTTAAAAAAAACCCAAACCAAACTAAAAACCAAAACACCCTTCTCAGATCTTCATGACTTTTCCTGATGTTGATTTGAAATGAACAGGAATTCCCTGGACTTAAGAGAGGAATAATGAGGTTGATGTCTAGCAGACATTCTTCCTAAGTTCAGAGTATCACTCTTTATGGAACTGGTCTGCAGACCACAAATGAGATCCTTGCTTTCATTAAGTCCTGCCAGGATACATTACCATATTGAATTATTGCATCACTTTGTTTTGCTCACATTCTTCCCTTTACATCATGTGGTTTTTACCCCAATTTTTTTTTCATTTTCTTACTTCTTGTTTATATTTCAAACTGATGTCTGTATTACTTTCTTCTAGCCAGCCATAGAAATTCCATAGCATACATACCAAATCTGAAAGAATGCAATTCAGAAGATAAGCATCTTAAAATCAACATGTAAAAAAAGAAAGTATCAAAACTTTCCAACATAAAATAACCCTAACTCTGGAAGCATTTCCCCACACCCTTTACATGGTTTATATTCTAGAGTTTCTACATTCTTTAACGTTTTGCTTTAGGGTAGTTCCTCAAATATGATGACTTTGTCAGCAGAACCAGCTTTAGAAATCTCCACTCCTTCCTTCTCAACCTCAGTTATCCCTACATCCTTAACTCAGCCAAGAAAGGCTCTCAGTACAGCGACATTTTTTTAAAAATCAAGGGGTGGGGGCAGAAGTTTCCTTAAGGAAAAATACAGCCTGTGATCCAGGTCCCAGCACAGTGATTTCTAACAGTACAGTGAAGGGGTAACAGATGTCACTCAGCAGGAACAAGAAGGACAAACCACTGCCCTTCACATCACCACAGAGGCTCTTGGTGTGAACCTCTTCTCCCGTTAGCCAGGGCCCAGTTCTAAGCCAGATCCAGGATCTCTGACTGAAACCAAACGGCTTGAGTTTTACAGCACAAAAGCTACTTTGCTGCACAAATGGCTTTGTTTCTCTCAAAGAAGCAAGGTTACCTTTGACAGCATAAACCCCACAGACACAGGGGTGCCACACTCAGTGCCTGGGACTGGAGAACCTGCTGGCTGCTGTTCATGTCATTCACACAATGCAACTTAGCAACCCCCACTAACAACTCCCTACAAATTCCAGGGGTTTCCTTCTTCTCATCACTGCATCCATGACATCACTGTGACCTTGGGCTACAGCTGTATTTATAAAGTTTGGCTCCAGAGAGTCATAAGCTTTTCCAGAGCTTAGACTGCCTTTCTGGAGCAGGTACCACTAATGTTATCTCCAGCTGAGTACATCTAAAGTTAGGCTCGTGCTTAACCACCCACCTCTCAGGACAGCATTTCACACTGGTCCAGTCAGGAAGATGAACTCATGAACTCGTCTTCAACTCTGTGCTTCACAAACTAATAATGTAATGTTTAAACAAATAATGTAAACTGTTTTTACATTATACACCCAGAAATAGGCCTCCACTAACCCAAGTTTTGAATCGACTCGTCTTTGCTTTTAAAAAGTAAAAGAACAAAGCATGATCTTAGGAAGAAAGAAAACACCTCTACCAACTTGCTGCCATGGGCTTCTTACCTATCCAGGCAATCATTTACAAATTGCCACAACCACTTGTTTACATATTTAGACAGATACTACTCTCATTTTACAGATTTAAAGAGAGAAAAAAAAAAAAAGCATGGAAATACTAAATGGAAAGACACTGTCACAATTAATTCTAGAAACCCAAGCCTCTCAGATATGTAATCTACTGTCCTTCTGTTGCTATTTCTGCTAGACATTCCTTTTTCTCTTACATATTAAAGCATCCAAGAGAGATGGATTAATCTTTAGCGAAGATTTAGAGGAAGGTTAGAGGGATTTCCTCTCCTCGGCTGTCTTGCTGTTCTTTCTACTGTCTTGCCAGCATGCCTAACCTGATTAGCATCACTCTTATTCTTTAACTAATCAAGATTAAATTTAAGTTAGAGAATGGTATCTTTTGTATCTTCTGAACAAACCTTTCTTTGTGCCATTTTCTACTGCTTTTTTGTTCCTCTGCTGTCACGTCTGTTTTGACCTTTCTGTAATACTTGGACAGGTGGTGTCCAAACCAGAAGCAGGTTTGTGGTCCAAGTTTTTAATCATTACACTTTGGAAAGAGAGGTTAGAGATTCTTATGAGCAAGACATGTTCACATCCTGCATTGCTGCTCACACAAAAAGAGATTACATGAGGGATTACAGTCAAGAAAAAAAAAAAGCAATTTAATGGAGCATATTTAAGTACATGGCTTTCAAGGTCTTTTTCAACTGCCTCTAAAAACAGAACAAGACAATTACAATCACATCTTCAAAAGGTCCTCACAGCATCTCCTTATGTTGCGAGAAGTCTGCTTCCTCCATCCTTGTCCTTCATAACAATCCCTCAGAACTTGCAAATTAAAAGCCCATCCCCTTCTTCTTTTATTAATCCACCCCACCCATGCTATGCACACAGCAGATTGTGAATGTGTTGTGACAGATAAAAAAAAAAAAAAAACCAAAAAAAACCCCAAACAAAAAAAACTACAGGAAACATACAAGTAATAAAGCACAAACACACAAGTTTGGAAGTTTGTATAAGAGTGACCACATGCAGAGTTCTTCGAACTAAAAGTAATTGCTGTGACATTTTAGGTTCCTTTTATGAGGAGGAGGCATGGACTGCTTGTTGCCGTTTGGGAAGAGGGAAATTAATGGGCACTCCCTTAAGGAAATGGGGACAGCTGACTAAAGCTGAACTTCACTTCAGCACTACCACAGCACTTGTGGATGTTGACCCTCCCTACTTCTCCCAGGGCTTTGAATCAAATCTCTTCCAATGCAGCAGCTCCAGCATTTATTTTTCATGCAGTCCTTGAGTAACAAGACAGGTGAGTGCTCCAGCATTTTGCCATCTTCTCTCTCTTAGGGACAGATGATTCCCTGACTAGCCAAACCCTCCCTGCTACCACATAAGGCTGGCATTGTTTGTTTTGAACTGGTCTTCTCCTCAGATTAGCTCAGGAACCATTTAATGTAGTAACTCATAATGGTAAGACAATAAGCAATGCCCAACCTCAAAGATGCTTTTTTTGGGTTTACTTTCTTTATTTCAGCATTCTGGGGTGTGATGCCAGCTCCTGACCCCTCCCTTTCCTTTCTCTCTGAACAAACCTAACATCGCTCTCTGGGAAATACACCTCATATGGTTCTGTTGTCATGACTTCTTTCCAATTTTACTTTGTGCCAACAGTTACACATTCAGTGCTGACCTTCCAGAAGGATAGTTCAATGGAGAAACATTGAAACAAGGATTTCATCACATAGTACTTTAAAATCCATTTGTGCAAGAGACTCCCTGAAGAATGTAAAGGAGTGGAAATCCACAAGTCTAATAATACCATCAAATATAGATGGGCAAGACCTCAATGAAGTTTCAGCACGTTACAGGAATTCTCACACCATAACCACAAACCAGCAGCAGTAATGAAATTTTTATTATAAAACTGCAAAGAGCCATAGGTTGCTTAGTACTGGTTTCTTCTTTGTCCCAGTTTCCAAGTGGTAATTAAAAAAATGACTGCAAAAATTCAGACTTTTAATTAATATTATATATATATATATATATATATATATATATATACCAGTTACCCTGCTTGCCATACAGACCCTTTTGGTTACTGCAGCTGGCCTCCTGAATAATCCAGACAATGAAATTTCACCAAGGGAAGCCTGTGTCAAACCTTTAATACACAACAAGAAGTTATGAGCTTTGGTTGGAAAACAACAAACTATGGAAAAACGACCACATTTGTAAACAAGACCTTTCATGTAAACTACTACTAAATTCACTACTTATTAGGCTTAACTTTTCAAGTCTCATCTCTCAATCAATCTACATCTATGTGGGACAGTTCATAAAGGTCTCAGATTCAAATAACCTTTTGAAGCCTCAGGTCTTCTACATCATAAAGTACTTAAATCTGATTTCCCTTCCATTTATATTCCTTGAGGCAGTGTCATTCCTCAAACTTTAACATTGTCATTTTGAAACTAAATGCCATTGAGCTGCTTCACTTTATTCTGTGAGGGAGGTTTTCCAGACATCAAATTGTTCTGGAGCTCTTTTCAGAGCCCTTTTCAGTTTGCCAGCATCTTTTTTATGATAAATCATAACTGGACCATAAGCCACAACTGGACTCAGTACTGCAGTAACCAAAGAATCCACAGTACACATGTCTTCTGTTGTTTATACACCCGACAATCATATTTTCTTCCCTGAGCCACCGCTTTGGCAGCTCATGTTTAACTGGCTGTCAACCATGGCAATTTAGTTTGTTTCCAATGTCATCTACATGGTGATTTCTGTACTTTTCACTCGAATCATCTGCAAACTTTACATGCTAGAGTTTTGTCCTCTTTTAAATTATCTGCGAAGATATTAAGTTGATTAAAAAAATACATACTTTACATTTTCTTCAAACAGATCGAGTAGAAAATTATGTATTACATCTGTCTGGGTTTTTTTATATTCCTCTGTATGTTGGAGTTTTAGCCTGCTGTTATTACACTTGCAAATATTTTAAGTGGAGCATCAGTGCCAAGTCTTAAGCATCTAAGGATGCTATTTCAGCAGTTTGTCAAGTGAAGCTGTAATCTCTTTATCAAAACTGAGCTTGACAATTCCCATCTTTCAGTGATGTTACAATCAATACCATGTTTATTAACTTCTCAGGTCACCTGGGAGACTTAGTAAATCAATTTTTCTATCCTTCCCTTTTAATACAACTAAATAAAATAGACTTTAAAGGGAAACACCTTCCTCTAGGCACTATCAGCACACTTGGGAAGCCATTTGTACACTGTGCAGCCAGGAGAACTATCAGACCTTAATCCAAAAAGTCAATTTTTTAAGAGTCAAACTTCCAGCACATACCTTGAGGAATATGAGTAAGGGCCATTTATTAAATTAACTAAAAGGAAAATGTTACTATAAAGATCTGTGGAGACAAGATGTGAGGAAGTCAACTGAATGCAAAAAATTGGCTTGTGCATCAAGTGACAGCTAAAATGTGTTAGTATTTAACAGAAAATAAAAACGCTAGCATCTTAGAAGAAAAATACCCCAGTGAATTAAATTAATTAAAACCTCTTTCCTCTGTTTCCCTCCCCCCAAAACCACAAGCTCCAAAGCTCTTTGAAAAGCTCCAAAATGAAAAATTTCTGGTGAACTCCTCAGCAAGATTCCCAGGCTAACACACTTCTTGGGAAACCAAACATCAGCAGCAGTGACAAAATCTGCCTCTAGTCTCTGGCAAGGCTGTTGGGGCTTGTCTTGAAGAGAGAGGGAGAATTTTGGAGGAGAGAACCTTGAGTGTGAAGTTTCTGGCAGCTGCTTCTGTGCTTAAGCTTAGGCCACACACATAGGGGAGGAGAACTGAAGACACCAAGACAAATGGTAATTATAAAAACAAGTTACTGAGTTTGAAATTAGAGGGTCAAAGGAAAGCAAATATGCGATTTTGTTTAAAAAAATACAAAAGGGAAATGAAGGAAGAAGAAAAGAAAGCAGAGGAAGGTAAGGAAAGAGAAAATGGAGCCAGGAGGAGGAGAAGGCAGGAACTTAGGCAGAAGCAGCGTTACAATTGCAGATTAATTTAAGTGTTGAAATAGCACAAAATGCATTATATTCAATTAAACTACCCTCATTTTGAAACTGGTTTGCTTACAGACAGCAATAAGCAATTTAGATTGTTTTAACTGAAACCATTTTTCCTCTCAGACCTGTTTCTGCTGCTGATTTACATACTGTTCTTTGCTTGTGCAGCAAAGCTGGGTCAGCTTCACATTCCGCAATAGCAGTGCTGTGTTGCATGGTTTATATCAGCTACAGAAAGTGTGTTAGTATTAAATGAAGACTAAACCGAGCAACTAAAACTATAATGGAAAATAAATACGTCAGAAAAATCACAGATAGGCCACATTTCACAATGAAAGTTTACATAAAAAAAATTCAAGAACCAAACCATGTTGGTACACTGAACATGGACCTTTAAGTTTAAAGGCTAGAACTAAGTGAAATAAATATGATGACCCTTGCTAAATAATCTGTTTTACATGTGAGGGAACTGAACAGCCCTACAAAGGCTGAAGAAAGAAATATAAATGTTTCTGAGCAGAGCTTACTCCAATATTGGGCAACGCGATTATACCAGATTACATCAAGGTTTTCCTTCTGGCATCTGTCAGGCATAGTAACCAACACTGCTGTGGAATCTGCTCCCTGTTTGCCAGTCTGATTGGTTAGACATTCTAGCATCCCTATGAAACAGACATGTTACTGGTCACTAACACTTGGTACAACATCAGAAACAGATTTATAAACTATATAATAAGGTTAAATTTATTGAATTAATGGGGAATAGAACTGTTTTCAAAGGGCATGTTCGCAGGGTGGGGGATCAACAGTGGTACTTACAAAATGGCATTAAAATAGAAGATATTAAAAAAAGTAATCCAGGGCAGCTTTAAAGCAGCAACTGTTGTACTGATAAACAGAGCACACCAGAATTTTAAAAAGATTCATTAAGAATAAGCACCCAGAAAAAACTAGCAAGAGAGACCGGCATCACCAGTAAAATGCAGTGAGCTCTTCTAGTCAGGCTGGAGGAAAAAACTTTTGGTAGATGTGCAGAGGGCTGCATTTTCAAACCAAGAAAAGACTCTCCAGAACTCCCATCTTTTACTCACACAATACACACCAGGAAGCATCCTACAGACACCAAAGTTCCCTCTTTTGTTTTGAAGGTATGCATTTTCCATTCCTTCCAAAGTAAGTTTTATGGTGAAATCTGCAGCCTGTAAGTGATGATTAAAATAAAAGTATGCTACCATTGCAATTCTTTCTGCCTTTTCTGTTCGTGTGCTCACAAGAATTAACTTCTTCCTACATTTTTTTCCCAACACAACACTGTCTGTAGGTAAAGTGCAGATCCCCAAGATGTTTATACACTTAGGCCTCAGGACCTCCTTAAGCAGATATATTGCCTTTGGAAAAATATTTTATAAACTTAAGAAGCAGTGGAACATTCAGAAAAACATTCTATTTCAAATCAGGCAAGTCATGAAATCACAGTAACACAACACCATTGGGGACTAGATCTTGTGTTTGAAAACTGACATGAGAAAGTGAAATGAGTAAGGAAGCCAACATTTCCTACCTTAAATCTCGGAAGTGATACTGCAAAGCCAGTTAGAACAGATAAAAATTATATTAGAAATTAAAATTAATATACCAGAAGAATTGAGTTAAATTTGCCTGAGCAACCCAGTGCTGTGCTACTGTCTGCAAGTGTAATAGTATATACTAACTGAACTGTATAAAATCCAAAAGTCCCTCAGAAATTAAAAGCAGTAGCTGGGTTTCCACCCTTTTAAGAAGTTACAATAATTAGAAAGACAATCCCCACAGCAACATGCTTTGGAATCTTAATTTTTTGCACCTGGGAGCCTTTTGTTCACTAGAGGAGAAGGAGTTTTCATCTTTACAAAACTGTCCCTTAAAACCACAGAATTGTAGCATTTTTGGAATTATTTTTGCATTAACTCTGGCAGTTATGCCAACAACTGGAAAAGGAGACAACACTGTTCCCATTTCAAATAGTGGAAAAAGATGTTGCTTTGTTTCTTCCAAGGAGCCTTCTATTATAATTCAAGCTCTAGTAACATTTCCTTCAGGAAATGTCTCTCACACACATGGCCAGCTGCTGGCCCTGCTTCTCCTGGTCTCAGCCCCACAAGACACCCAAGTATGTGCCTCATTCTGATCAAGCAGGCAGTCCCACTAGAGAGCACAGAACTATTTATAGGCAACCACTTTGCGACCCTGCTCAATCAGGGCCTTTCATACTTTCTTGACTTATCCTGCAATGGAAGCCATACTAGAAAAATCTAGGAAGCAAAAAGGAAGAAAGAAACCCCAAATTAATAAATGCACAGGAAATTTTCATAATGCATCTTACTTAGGCAAGTCTAATTTGAATTCTTCTATATGGTTGGAGTATTGCCCTTGCTGGTTCCACAAACCACCATCCCTCATGTAGACCCATAAATAACCTAAATTTTAACAACAACACAAAGAACCCTGCTCTGGCTTTTGAAAGTAAAGGGTGCTTTATTAGAAAATAGAGACTGATTTTTCCAGCAGACAATGGATTTCTTCAAAGATGCCAATGGCATCTGAATTAAACCCAGCCAGGAGGCAGAAATTTCAGAAGAATCAGGTTTGAAATTTATTACTCCCTTTTCCATCAATTTCCAGCAGTCCCTTAAACGTACAGTTTTTACAACTACAAAAATACATGTTCTTTGTAAACAGGAACAATGACTGGCAGTCCCAAAGGAAGAAAAAGACTCTCTAATCTCTCCTCAGGCAGAATAAACAAAGTTCTTCATCGCTGAAAGCTCTTAGTAAGACACTAATGGGTGAATGGAACAACAATATCAGCCCCTCCCCCAAAAAACCCAACAAACATATCAGCCCCCTCAAATCCCTCTAAACCAGATAAAAGGTTGTTCTTCCTTGTTTTGTGTCTCTGGTATATTCAGCAAAGCAGACAAAATATCCTGACAAATCAAACTTGCACTAGTAGTTCTGTCACCAGTTGACAGCACTTGGAGGGAAAAAGAGAAATCTGAAATGAACCTGCTAAACACTGCATAGAATGACTAATAAAATGCACCTATAGTTTAAAGGACATTTTGATGGTACCTCAGCAAAAAGTGTCACATTCCCCTGAAAGGTCACATTTATTTGCAAAAGAACAATTGCTCAGCCACAGAAGCCTCATATTTCTGAAGGAATCCACAGTGCAGGCTTACAGTGTAAAAGCTGTGTCTTCTTCCAGACGGACTAAAGATACATGTTTGTCACTTCGTGGATTTAGACTGCTGCAGGGCAAACACTGTGGTAACAATAACCAATTGTGTATTATTGAAAATAGCAAGTAGTCCAATACAGCATAATGACTGCCTTTGATGGAAGCCAATGATAAAGACCTGGGATGAAGAGCACTGGAGCCATTCAAAGCAGCTCCAGCCTTGAAGAAGACACTTAAGCAGCAGGCAAGCACTGAGTGGGAGATGCTTTCCATTTGGCTACATTTTATGTAAAAGCCAGATGAACTCTTAAGGCATATGCTGTGCTTTTTGCTGCCACAAAACTTGCAACTAACCTGCGCAGTTTATTTTTCCACAAGCAAGCAAACAAGCCTTCAGTGAGTCTATGTTCATCAGAGCTACAAACTGCTGTAAGGGCAAGTTATTAACATAAGCTTTTTGTCAAACGAGGTTCTCAGAAGAGTCTAAGACACTGATTAATGAACTGTAACTCCCCCCCATCCCCTTCCTCCCATTTTTAAACCCGGTTCACTGTAGAGGTTTGAGTTTTGGTTCTTGTAGTTTTTACAGGTAAATCTGAACAGGGTCTGGAGCAAGAGGGCACTGCTCACGGGGAAGGAAAGCTGGCAGCTTCCAGCCACCCACCACTGCCTGACCTGCGGGAGCAGATGGAGAATGACTTTTGGATGGACAGAGGCTCATTTCTTCATGCTTTTAAAACTCAGGAAACCATCACATTCTGCAGGGGCATCAAGTGTGATGCATGTCTCCAGAGGTCAGTGCAGGTACTCAGAGTGTGTGTGACATACTGCTCCCCCTCTGCTTGGGTCTTCTACTTCTTTGAAACCCATCAGTAAGTCGAACACCTCCACAGAAAAGTTTATTTTTATTTATACATACATACATATATATATATATATATATATATATATATATATATATATATATATATGTCTCAATCAAGCTTGGTCTGGTTCCAACACATCTCTTACGATAACCCCAAGGGGAAGCCCCGCCGGTGCACACATTTCTCAAGAAAAAATCAAGCCCTTCACAAGAGCAGCATTCCCCAACTCGCCCACGCCCTCCACACCTTGGCAGCAAACACCCAGGGCAGCGCTGGTCCCCCCCTCCCGCCACTCGGGCTTTGTTCAGCGATCCTTTCCGCCGCACGGCCGAGCTCGCTAAATAAACACGAGGAGCGAACCCGCGGCACTCATCCCAGCCCGGCGCTGGGTAATGTATGCAATTACGCTAATCTGCGAAGAAGGCTGCCAGTGGAAACCAAATACGAGAACGTCAGCATTCCTGATGAACGTGCCACGCTGCAGCCCGGCACAACAAGGAAAAGCTCCTTAACATACCAAATGGGACTTGGGATGGCGAGGGCTGTCGCCTGCCAGGAAGGAGTCACGGCCACCACCCCGCAGCGAACCTCGTGAGGAGTTCAACAACGAGGCCAAGGGGCCAGAGCCTTTTCCTATCTGCGTGGACTGTCCCTGCTTCCGAATGAAGAAAAGGCTCTTGGCTGCAGGAAATGGAACTGTGATTGGGATAGAGATTAGGCTGCAGCCCCAAGTTATGTGGAGTAGGTCTGCCGTGAGTGCTACCTACAGATCGGCCATTTAGTGCACAAACCGCTGAAGTGGCATCACTCTCCTCCTTACCAAGGTGACCGCGAGGCTTTTTTGTTTCTCCCAAACCACAGCTAAAGGGAGCTGGCAAGGCGTCATCCGAAGAAACCTGTCCTATTGCCTCTTCAGGTCCTCAACCTGATCCAAACCTTCGCCTTCTCCCACGTCTTAACCACCCTCTCCAGACAAAACAGCCAGGCTATTCCAGCAATTGTGAAGATGTCCTTGATTCAGCAGCCTTGCTCCCAATTTCTTTTCCCCATGAAATAAAAAAGCAATGTTTTCTTCTCATAAAAGACCAGTGGATCCTTGGTGGTGTACTGGCATGTCAGATGCTCACAGTAAAGCAAATCCCCCAAAGTTAAAGATCTCATGGTGCATTTAGAAGACTGTTTAAGATGGTCAGTGTAAGAGAGCAATAGGCTCTTCTATTTTCCACGATCGCTGAGACTACACAATGCAAGATCCTAAAACTTTTCACTTCGAGAACTACTGTGATAGCCACTGTCTATGTGATTAAACTGCATTTACTGCCTGTCAGTTTAAACACAAACCTATGCCCTATCAAGAATGACTCAGACTAAAACCAACATGTTAAAAGCAAAAAATAAATAGTACACCCGAGGAAGTAAGGCCTAGGCACTTAACACCTTTTCACCACAAAAATATGCTCATTAACTTCGGCCGACAATGAGGCTGCCTGAGAAACTGGAGGAAACTTACATGCGCTCTTTTCCTACTTACAGACAGAAATCAGCCAGCAGAAGGAAAAAAAAAAAAAAAAAAAAAAGAAAAAAAAAAAAGGAAGAGGAACAAATACACGAGAAGTTTCCAAACCTTTTCATCTTATAAAGCCTCCCTGCACTAAAAAAATTATTAATAACCAAGTTTCCATAAACCACAAATTTTGCATTGAGACTTAAACACATCAGTAATATTTATGTTGCATTAACGCCTGATTTACAGCAGTCCAAAAGAAAACTTTCCGCGTGAAAACTGAAAAGGAAAAACAAACAAAACCCTCAGAGACCTCAGCCCCCTGCCCGGCTTTCAGTCCCCGAGGAAGGGGCTGCGACCCGGGCCCCACGACGCTGAGCGCGGCGGGCGAAGGAACCCCGGGGTGCGCTATTCCCAGCAGGTTCCACAGGGGCTCCGCCGAGCCTGGCGGGGCCGGGGGTGCTCGGTGCACCTCCCAGGGAGCCCCCGAGCCCCCCGGCCCGGCAGCAGCCGTGCCCGCCCCGCAGCGCTGCCCCAGGACAGCCCACCCTTCCCTGCGGCGTAAGGCAGCAGCTGTCAGCCGCGCAGCCAGCCCCGGCCCGCAGCTCCCCCGGACACGCCGCCGCCCCGCCGCTGTCCCAGGAGCCGCCCCCGGGACGCGCGGGCTCTCCGCGGTGAACGCTCGCTTCCTCCCGCTGCCCCGCCACACACCGGTGTCGCAACACGGCCCGCTCAGCCCCGCTCAGCCCCCCGGGTGCCCACCGCTGTCCCCCGGCCGCGCAGGTGGCACCGCGCCGCCCCCATGCCCCGCGTACCTGTTCGCCGCCCCCTCGCCGGGTGGGCTCCTAGAGAAGAAGCGAGAGAAAGTGCTGTGCCAGGAGGGACCGGCCCGCCGCCGGCTGCCCCCGCCGGACATCCCCGGGACCGGACCGGACCGGACGGGACGGGAGACGCCGCCGGCAGCCGCCCGGCACCGAGTCCCCGCGGCGGCGGCAGGCGGGAGGCGGCGAACGCGTCCCTCCGCCCCGGGGAGGAGCCGCCGCTCCGCGCCTCCGCCCCTGCCCTGCAGCCGGCGGGGCGGGCCGGGCGAGCCGCGCTCGGAGGCGGGGGGATGGCTGTGGTTAGCGGCAGGAGGAGATGGGGGAGCCCCATCCGCGCCCCGGCAGGCGAGGAGGGCCCGGCCCCTGCCCTGCCGAGCGCCCGGGGCCGCGGGAGGGAAGCGATGGCCGCGGCGGGGGAGGGACCGCCGCACGCTGCCTGCCGCCCCCGCGCCGGGAGGGTGGCGCGTTGTGTTTGGTTTGGGTGTGTTGCCTTTTTTTCCTAACTTAATGGGTCATAATTTGTGTGAACAAAGAGGAAAGATCAGAGGTAAAAAAACTCCAAACAACGAAACAAACCAACAAACCAACCAACCAAACAAAAACAAACCGCTCTGAAGAAAAGGGATAGGCAGCCAGAATCTACAGTGCTGACTGCCTGCAAATGCCAGCGCCAGCCTACTGCTCTGTAAGTCGGGCCAGCTTTGAGATCCGGCACTCGTTTGTCCATGCAAAGTCAGGAACTGGCTCCGCGCTGTCCTGGGCACAGCGTGGCTGCCACAACATCTGTGCCTGCTGCCCAGCGCTGTGAACTCTTTCCTTGAGCAAAGAAAGGTACACTGCAGCAGCGGCTGGGGCCTCACCTCTCCCCTCTCTCTATCATTTAAGGGTAAATTCAGACCACGCTTGCTGACGAAAAGTGGCTTGGAAGAAAGGCGTTCTCCTGTATTTTAGAACGTTTATTTATTAGAAAGGAGTTTGATTTAGTTTTTTGTTTGGTTTTGGGCTTTTTAGTACCAAGCCCTTTCTTTTTCTCCCTCTGAGAGTTGTGGCCACCCTTGACTTAACATCAAACTATACCTACAGATGACCTTGTCATTGCAACAGCACATTCACAATTACTATCCTCATTTTATAGATCGAGGTGATGCACAAAAACTGATTCACTGAGTGTGACTTATGGGTAAAATAGACCAAACTTGACGCAAGGATTTTAAATTCAGAACCACACTTTCTCATCTTTGTGAGCGTCTCCACTGTTCTTTGTGACTGCCTCCCCCTAACACCTTTCTATCAGTTGTGCCATCTCACACAACTGTGGAATGGTTGAGGTTGGAAGGGACCTTAGGAAGTCACCTGATCCAATCCCCAGCTCAACCAGGACCACCTGGAGCAGATTGCCCAGGACTCTGTCCTGATGGCTTTTGAGTATCTCTAGCTCCAAAGTCTCTGTACACCTGTGCCAGTGATAACCTCTCTTCTGTAAGGTTTTTTCCATTTGTTCACCTTGATCCATACCCAAACCTCTTTCTTAGCCACTGTGTCACTGTGACAGGCAGATACGAAGTTGGTACTCCAGGCCCATCTGCAGAGCAGCAGCAATAAAACAGCCTGAAAAAAATTTACTGTCTGCTTTTCCGTCCACTTTTTCCTACCTCAGCCACGAACAAATCTTTAAGAAATGTGCAAACAGCTCCATTTTGTATAGTCCAAGTCTCATAAAGCTTTGATGTGGAATTTAAAAACACAGACACAGCTGGATTTTGGATGTGCACTTAAATTTTTAAACAGTCAGAATTGAGACTAGCTGCTTGGATACCAGGTTACAAAAAGTAGCTTTCTCACGGAATAGTAGCCAGTCACAAACTTTATTCAGAGGACCAGCACTAAGTACACAAGGTTCTGTCCAGTTTTCAGTGTCCAGACAAGGAGCAGACAATTCTCTCAGTGATGCAGATGCCCCATGCTTTGCACAAAGCCATGAAATGCTTTGTTTCAGAACAGTAAAGAGGAAAACAAGGAAAACATTTTTTAGACTATCTACACTTAGTTGCCAATGCTCACAGAAAAGGCAGTTGGGGTTAAAACTGCAAAATGTAACAGCAGCTCCCAATGGAACATTATAGAGGAGACACTCCTTCTAACATTCAAAATAGAAGTAATTAGACTCCAAAACCAAATTAGAAAAGTGGCAATTTATTGGGACTGCACAAACAGGCTGCAGGGAGGCTTAGGCTCTCCATGACTGTTTATTACTTTTAATTCTTCTTTGCCACATAGCTTCCCTACCTATTGCTTAAGTAAGATCTAATCCCTAAGCTGTAACAAACTTGAATATAATAATTAGCATTTATAAAGCATCCGGTGTCTTCAAAGGATTTAAGCATTAATTAATCCTCATAATCACCTCAGGATGTAGTTAAGCTAATAATGTAGTTAATATGGTGAGTGATTTGCACACAGAGAGAGGCAGTGAGAACACCTTGCTGCATCCAAAGGCTGTCCACACATGCCCAGAGGGACACCACAGGGCAGCACGAAGCATTACCAGGGCTCTGCTTGTCCAAGAACAAAGAGCCAAGCTAATCAGAAATGCTAATCCCAAACAGTAACATTTTGTGCTCAAATCTGTTCCTCCTTTCTTCACTGCATCTAAAAGGAGAAAATACAGGAATGTACCAGATGACAGCAGACAAATAATGAAAATATTACAACTAATCAACATACTAAAACTATCTCCATATAAAAGATGAACATGGCACAGGTTAGAGAATCCCTTTCTTATTTTTTGTATCCTGGAGTAATTGAGTATCACATGACCTAAGAGTAAATAGCTTTGACACATTTAAAATAATAAAAGGAGAACTCCAGTTTAGCCACCTACACCTCCAGCAAAGGGGGGAAAGGGAAACTTTTACCCCAAGCTGCAGTTTCTGCCATGTGGCAGGTGGACTCACACATTAGCACAGCTGCCAGCATTAACAGCAGCACCAACACGTGCGAGCCAAAACAGATGGGGCAAACAGGTTCCTTTCCACCTCAGATTAAAGTGCTCACATGTGGCCCACAGGAGGTAATATGGCAACACCAAAGGCAGGGAGAAACCATTAAAACACAATTGCAGAGGGATAGAATTGCACAGAAGAGGAAAATGTCAAGCAGGGGCTCTCAATACATTTTTTTCATAATTCATCCTGCCCAGAGTGTCACTTGAATGTCAAGTAAGAGAGGGGAGGGTGCTGTGCCTGTTCCACATCCACTTAATTTTTTTACTGCATTTCTGATTATAATGGTTGTGCAGAAGGGAAACCTCCCCCTTCTCCTTGCTGATTTAGAGTGAGCAGATGGTGAAATTTTAATTGTGCTTTTTGTAGTTCCTTCTTTTTATGGGTCCTTAAAATCTTGACTCAAATCTTTTGTTTTGTTTGGGTACCAAAAAGGAAAGCAAATTTCCATCATGTTGGTTTTTTTCTTTCACACCCTTCTTTTAAAACTTTCTTGATTAAAGAATTACATTAAAGTAACAACTAGGGGAGAAATGTAGCCTAAAAACCTCCAAACAAAACATTTTGCCTGCAAGCACATTTCACAGAACTGTTAAATGAAAATAACATCTTCAAACTGTTTCCATTGTTGGACCACTACAATAAGAAGTGCTCTTATGTTTTGATTTGCAACTTTTCTATGCAAAAGTAAAGTTCAGTTTTCCATTTCATACATGTTAATACATTTACCTACCAAAATATTTTATATAGCTCTGCTACTTTTTCTTGTTAACAAGCACTCCCATTTTCTGGGCTCTTACAGAACATGTCTGCAGGTAGATGTGGCATAAATAGCAACAGTAGTTTAATAATGAACAGGCCCTCACCTATCATTTTCCTTTCCAATCTATATCTATTATGGCAAGGTTTTTAATAGGTGGCATGAGACCATGAATTAATAAACACACATAAAGGAGTCACGCTGTGTAATGTGTATGCCATTTTTCACAATGTTAGTTGTCCAGATGTTGAAACAAATATGGATGACTTTCAAATCTCTAATCTATACTTTAAAATGAAGGTGACCAACAGAATGGAAGACTTGGGTCTTGGCTATGTTATTACACAGATGAAGGAGGTTAGTAAGGATTTCTACGATTATTTTCTATCTAGCCATGACCTCCTCCTGTAAAGTATGTGCTCTGCAGCTTCCAGCAATCTTCATCCTTTAACTGTAAACATACAGTTCCTCCATTTGATTTACTGGAAACGGTTTAAAAGACAGCCACATGGTCAGCTGCTATTGTTCAAATGCCTTCATGTCTGGAGAAGACAGCTGGAAATGACTCATGGGGTTAAACAGCAGCTTCTGAGACCCATAACTATGTTATTAGTTTGGCTAAAATTTATACACTGTGCTACCTATGGCCAAAGTTCAGTCTAGGAATTAAAATCTTTAAATCATCTTTTGGAAAGCTTCTCTTGTTTGTTTGCCACTTTATTTGTTTTTCACTTGTAAATTTGTGACATTTACACCCGCCCAGTAGCAAAAGTGCTAAAAGGGGAAACTAACTGTGAAGTGCAAAGTAAGAAACCATCAACCTACCTACAGAACAATTTTTAAAGCAGACTTTTGCTGCACCTGGGCATGGAACAAAAAGCACACAGAAGCCTCATACTGTGGTGGGATGTATGTACCTAATTCCAAAAGATTTGACAACTTTCAGCTGATTAGCACAGCTTGTCTGGAAGGCTCCCAAGACGTTTTTGACAGCACCTCATATCAGTTAAACTTGTGTGAATCCGAAATACAGATTAAGCTCACTTGTCCTCTTACCAAGTTAATGACTGCAAACCACCCTATGCTAACTGGAGCTCAGGAAAGTCTGCATTTTATGTAATGAGGTCTCTGTAAAACCATCCTGCTCTGAGTCTGCTCACCTGCTAAGACAATCTGTCTGTTCATCATCAGCATTCCACAAAAAATTGTGGTCAAACAAAGTGCTTCAGGAAGCTGATTTCATCCAAATTCTAACATATACTATAGAGAAGGTAAAAAGAAGCACAAATAATTCAGTATTCATAAGAATGCAAGAGCTTTCAAAAGAGGTGTCTTACATGCAAATAAAAGAAATCCATGAAATACATTACCAGCTACTTATACATTGTAATTAATGTAACACTTTTCCACCTAGAATGTCTTTTGAATATCAGATGTGTGGTTAAAAATGAATATACACATTTCTGTACAAATCTACACACTTTCAAATATAAAACCAAATTACTATTCTAATGGGTTTACTGTATTTCCATGCATGTACGTAAAAGTACATTTTTAAATTTGCAGCTTACTAGGCAGTTTTAAATTGTGGTACAAGCCTATGTACAGAAAATTTAAGGCTCTGGACAGCAGACTTGCCTTTTTTAACTACCTTTCAAAGATTTCCTAAAACAAGTCCCTGTACCCCAAGACTTCCTAGAACCAATGACTGTCTTTCCTGCTGGATTTCACAAAACAGAATATTTTTAAACTCAGTGTTCTAGACCCTTTATAAAATATTTTCTAGAATGTTTGAAAATTAGAACATTATATATATATATGGTAACTCCTTACCACATTCAGACTGAGCATATGTATAAGCATGTATTATTCCAAAAGGAATAATCATCTTTGGTGTCTGGAGAAATACACTGCAAATTATTCTGTATATAAAACTGACTTTAAGTACACCAGTCTCTAACAAGCAGAATTCTTATGGATTGAGCCAAACAGGATCATAAAAGCTTTTGGCTGCTAATGTTGCAGAATCCCATCTGGTTTCATGGAACAACTTATTTTCCTCTCCATTTAAGCTTCCAGTAAGAAATTAAAAAACAAAACAAACCAAACCAAACAAACAAACAAACAAACAAAACCACAAAAAAAACCAAAAAGAGAGAAAACAAAGAAGAGACCTTTTCTTACGTATGCAAATTATATCCATGACTTATTCCAAACAGGGAGAAAATACTTCAATCTTATTACAGAACAAACAGAAAACAGTCTACTCCTTGGCACACAGGTCCCATGTAACAGTAAATAGGGTCTGTGTAATACACAGAAAAAGGGTAAGACAGAAATCTTAAAGGCCAAGTTTGTTATAATTCGAGTGCCCATTGATCAGACTCTGCCTGGTTAGCTAGGTAACAACATAACTGACCCCCCACACACACACTCATTTGTTTTGTGGGTTTCATTTTTTTTTTCTTTTTAAGCCCAACACAACAAAACCTTTTGTAGGGGAAAGAAGATTTCTTTTAATACCCCCAAAACAAAAATTCTGAATAATCCACATTTCCTCACTCAAGCATTCATTGTTAGCAAAGTCAAGGCAGAAAAGCTTTCTCAGCGAAGTAAAAGCCATCACAAGGAAATTTCTGGCTAATGGGGGTATGAGCCTGAAACCGTCTTTTTATCTTTAACTTTATGTTGTTCTTTAGAAATGTTTTCTGTATTTAATGCACAGCTCTGGTCCAGGAAAATATGACTAAGAAGACTAAAGGTGTTTCTCTACAATAGAAGATAGCATTTTATAGAATTCACTTAATGTAGTTCATAGATAGTAAAGGTATTCTGTGTTTTCCAATTTTCAGGGTGTGCTGAACTGCTGCAGAAAATAAAGGCTTTCATTATCTCTGTGGTAAATCAATTCTCTGGATAAAGCTGTCAATTTTTCATTATATTAGGAACTGATTGAAATATTCCTATTTAGTCTGATGCCAGTATCAGATCACCTCTCATTCACTTCCCAACTTAGGCATTGCTACAGTCTTTAAGAAATCACACAGGTAGTTTGTATTCCGCATTAATTAAGGACTTACTTAAATGCATTACCTGACATGATGACAAAACATACACCTCAAGGAAAGCATGAGACTTATTACCCTCAAAAAGAGGGGGTTTTAATGCTTTTTGAAATCACTGCATGACATATCAGAGTAGACAGAGAACTAAGTAGTACTTTAACAGTTATGGAATGGGTAAGAAGGAAATTTGGTACTTAAAAATATTCCTACAACCTGAACAACTTGATTTTGCCTATGTGTCTTTTGATTTCCAGGACCTGTAAAGCTACAACATAGCTTTATTACATTATTAGTATATGTACCTATAATAATAGTGGTAAGTCAGCACTGAAGTGGCTGTTATGCAATTGTTTTCTAACATAATAGTGATTGATCTTATTTTATAATGGTACCAATGAAAGAAATAGTAAGACTCAATACTAAATTGCAAAATACAGCAATACTTTCTAACCACAAGATTGGACTAGTTTATAGATCAATTCAGCCTGCTTTGAAAATACTGCCAAAAAGTTTTTAGAGCATTAACTTGCTCTTGATTTAAAGCTCAGCAAAGGACTTAGAAAACAATTATGCATAGGTTCTAGGCATCTCAAACCAGAGTAACCCTTCTCTATTGAAAACTACCTAAGGATATAAAAGAACACCTCAAAAAGGGGGGTGAAGAGGGAATAAAAACAAGTATTACAAGAGAAAAGCACCACCTTCCCCAGCAAAAACATTCCACCCTTAAAAAGAAACCCTTCACAAGCCCTTACTCCTGTAAAGCAACAATTAATGACTGGCTAACAACATCACCTCACAGGTAAAAATGTTAAACTGGGTCCAAGATGCTTTAATGTAATCCACTGATGATGTAATACACGATCAACAAAATCCTTGGAATATTGCTATCACTGAAAACAACATCCACTTTCTGGTTGGTTGATTCCATTTGTTACTCATTACACCAATTTTTGGACGTTTTTATTCCTTTTCAGTTTATGCTAATAAATGTTGGTGGATAAGCTTAAAACAAAGAGAGATTTACTTGCAGAGTGGTATTTTAAGGAAAAAGAACAAAAAAAAAAAAATATTGTGAAGTTCTTTTCCTAATAACACCTTGAAACCTGTGTGACCATAAGTATAGACGATGCTAAGAACAGCAGTGATGCCTGACAGACAACTCTTTTATTATTGACATAAAGATTTTAATATTTATTATTATTTACTCATGACTGCCTGTTTTTCACAAGTGACATTATGCCATTTCCTTCAAGTTGGAAGTGGTACCCCTTAATCCCTGTCCAATGGTTATAGCCTATATTTGTGGAATAAACTTTCCCAGTTCCAAGTGAAGCATACTGCAAACTTCTATTTTTCCTAAATATTTCACTGGCATTGCTCCTGAGGAACTTCGGCTAGTGGAGACCTCTTGCCAAGTTCTGCTGTTCTTTCACATGGTTCCAAACCCATTGTTTGAAAACTTTGGGATTGTTTCCCTCTTAACTTTGGACAGGCATGCCTCCACTTGTGCATTAATTCAGGTCACAAGGGTATTTTAAAGATAATCCTCACTAATAGTGCTTTTGTTTACATCGCAGAGTTGGCTGGGAGGACACAGACTGAATTCTTTTTGGATGAAGCTACACCTCAAAGCCAAGAGTGCACAGAGTGCTCCAAGTACTGAGAAACCCTTGGAAAGGCCCAGGCTGAAGGAAACTGAGGCCACAGACATTAGGACATCAGCTCTTTTTGCTCTGTAAAAGCACTTTCATGGGGCTGCTCTCATTAGTCTGTACTGCCAAGCATCCACTTCAATCATTTATCATAGTTACCTCACTGAGCCTCATGAGGCTTAGGTTTCTTTTTCACTAGCATGACTCCAGCCCCAAAATTTTCTTCCACATGTCCCACTGTCATTGATTTTTAAAATCTTTCCTTACTGTCTTTTCTTTCCTCTACTGAGAACTGTTAGGCAACTCTTCAGCAAACTAAATTTGGTTCAGTAACTATTTTGCTAAGCCTTCAATCTACTTAGTGATCTTCAAAGACAATGTTGTTTGCCAAAAGACTGCCTAGCATGAAGTTGCTAAATTTACACTTCTTTTTTACAAGTTACCCTGTTCTTCAAAGGTGCTCCCTAAATCCCAAGAAATTACAAACACCCCCTTTTGAGCTGGTGCCTGAGTAATATGATTATAATACAATTAAGTTCATCTCCTGGCAAACAGTTTGGAGAACACAAGATCATTTAATGGTAGACAGATATTAAGTGCCTAGCTTTCATTTCAAGGATTTATTTTGAAAAACAGTAGTGGGAGGGGGTTTCATGCTGGGAAAAGCAAACATGGCTGATTTGCATGGTGAGCTCCTGACATCCACTGAAGGAGAACAGTACATTATCAAGTACATGCCGTACTTGTGAGGGCAAGAATTTCATATGGCCAGGAAAATTCAACCAATTAACTGGTAAATCCAACTGACTGAACAGTGGCAAATTAATTACAAAGTGCTGGTTCACACAAACACAGATGCTTCCCTGATGTAACTTACTGTGACAGGAGCTACAGAGCCTTGAACTAAAGGATGGTTACAAAAGATTACTAAAAACACTTGGCATTTGTTACAAGAGAGCATTTAAAATTCTGAACTCTGATTAGCTGTTACATACAATATTAGTTTTGCATGGTAACAGTGCATTTTTAAATTGAAGCAGTGAAAAATAACATAAAAGGATCAGGGCATATCAAATTAACCTTTGAAAGCAAACTTCCCTACCTTTCTGAAAGAGGAGGGTTGGAGTCTTTCTTGGTAATACCCTTTTTTGCTTTTTTAGTGCTGTTTTCTGTGACCTTCTCTCATTATCTATTTTGTTTCTCAAAAAAACCCACCCAAAACCAAAACAACAGGGAAGGGAGCTGCAAAGTTTCACTATCAGAGTACTCAGCAAAAGTTAAAAGAAGCAGACCAAAGATTTGAGGATCAAGATTTGTAAGGATTTCTGTAAAATGGGAATGTGGCAGGCCAGAAAGAACTAAATAAATGGATGACAGGAATTAATAATAAAAAGGGTGATTTTCCAACCAAGTAAAATTTTGAAAACAAACAAAACTTAAAGCAAACAAACAAAAGCTCCCCCTAGCCCCACCCCATTTGAGATTAAAGACCATTTCTTGGCTTAATAAATGTTTGCTTTTAAGGACAAGCATTTTGAATCAGCGTTACTTTACTTCTTATTACCAACAAAATGATATTTCCTAGTTAAAGCTCCTAAGAGATAAGCTGCTTTCCAAAACAGTTGCACAGCTGTTTTACAGAAGCTCTGAAGTGCAACGTTACCATTCCACGTATTACCACATCAGAATGCCTGTCTGCAGACAGCTAAGCTGAGCTGTTATGTCTGGTCTTTTACAGCAGCTTATCTTTCATATTAGTAAATAAAACAGCCCAAGGAAATTACAGTTAGAGGGCTGAGATTAAAAGGAGGCTCCATCACATTTACATCCTCACACTTAGAACTGCACTTGCTTCATGTGAAATTGCCTGGGAGTGTTGAGGCCATACAGGCTCTCAGCACAGCTGCAAGCAGTAGCTAAACACAAGGTTCCCATGGACACCTCAGTACTAGAAAGGCACAGCTAAACACAAGGTTCCCATGGACATCTCAGTACTAGAAAGGCACAGCTTGGAAAATTAGGATTTACACATTTACCTGATAGCCCCCACTCAGTAAAGAGACCTAGAAGGCAACGCTTTGTATGTGAAAACAACTGCACCATACTTCAGCTGAAAATGCTAGTCTTAAGCCTGAACAGGCATATTTAAAGGAAATTAATACATATGTAGGTGGGCAGTGTGCACAGGAGCATCAGCATAAATCACTGAGTGGGGTGTAAAGACCAAATTCCCCGAGTCTCTTTCCGTCACGCTACTGTCCTTCAAGTTACCACTCAATGTTACCTACAGTAACATGGATCAAAAAGGGAATATTCCCTTGTCTGCTTGGTTCCTCAGGCACAAAGAACTTGTTAATGCAAACTGGCCTGGAGTATCCAGATAGAACTCATTCATTACTTTAACATCCAAAATGTAATGGGAGAATGGCACGGAAGTTTGGCAGCCACAAAAACCAAGCCCAAAGCAGCCTTTTTGCAGATATATGAGGATTTTGTGCAATATATGATCTTTGTACCAAATTCAACATTTTTAGAGCAACTCAGGGCTCCAGCATCTGTGGATGTTAGTGACTTATGCCTGTACACCAAGGTGGGAAGGAAAGGTGAACATGCAGAGATCCCCTCAGGAGGTTTTATGTTCACAGAATGATTACAAATGTTCCAAAAGTAAGAGATAACTAATGGTTGAAACAGTAATAACAGGGAAAAAAATTAAAATCCAGCATTTTGCTATTGTTCCCATTTCCACTCCTTCCAAGAACTGGTATTCATTCAGACCAGTGACCCATTAGGGGATGAACAGAGAGATATTGCAGAACAAAATAAACACAAAAAAAAAAAAAAAAAAGAAATGGAAACAAAAAAAAAAAATTAGAAACAAACTGCTGTTTTCGAAAAGCACTTAATAACCACATTAGAGAGCAAAAAATAAAAGATATTAGAGTACTTCCCTTGGCTTTGTGGATGGAAGAACAAAGCAGTAGGTTTCAACAGTTTCCCATGACAGTAAAGGCAACCCACAGGATAAACATAGCACTTTATGTAATTCAAAAGGAACAAGCAAAAATAATCAGAAAACCATCAATATCCATACTATTCAAGGAAGTAAAAAATGCAGACATATTCTATGTTAGGACTTAAATTTTCTTTGGCAGAAAAGAAACTGTTAACTTAAAATTAAATGTGTCATTTAAATAAGACATATATGTGAACCACAATAATTGCAAAATACTTACACACAGCAAAACAGTTTTATGAGTATTATTTTCAAGAGGATAGTTTTAGATTAGATAGGATTTAGATTAGGAATAAATTCTTTACTGAGAGCGTGGTGAGGCACTGGCAGCAATTGCCCAAGGAATTTGTGGTCTTCCCACCCCTGGAATTGTTCAAGACCAGGCTGGATGGGGCTCTGAGCAACCTGGTCTGGTAGAAGGTATCTCTTGTCCAAGGAAGGCAGGGGCTGGAACTCAATGATGTTTAAGGTCCCTTCCAACTCATTATTTTATTTACTGTATTATCCAAAGCAAGATAAACCAGAAAATGATCTGCCCACAATTCAGAGGAAAACTTCACAGAATTATATATTACTGTTCCTCCTTTGTATTTAATTTTTGTATAGATACTTAGATTCAGAGTTGACAAAACACCAACACTGTCACAGAAAGAGACATGAAAATACTTCTGCGATGAACAGAACTGTAAGAACCAGAGCATCCTGTAAGAAAAATTTCTTACAGTGAGATTTTCTTGTGGCAAAGCAGGGGAGTTAAATTTAACTATTTAATAACTGAGAGTATATGACATTGTTCTCTCATTTCAGCTCCCTTTGCTCCAAATATTCCTCTATGAGTGAGGCATAGAAGGCATGCTGACAGAACATTTGTGTGTTTTATATGCTAATGAGGGTGTGGGGGGAAGCTTTTGCAAGAGCTGCATATTACATGTTCTACAGCGATCAGGTAATAACTGAGTTAAATGGAGCCTTCAGCACTGCAGGGTCAGTCTGCTCTTTCCTGAATGAGGGAGGAGGGATTAAAAGGGAAGAGGTGGCAGAACAAAAATAAAGTTCTTAATATGCTACCTATGGTATATCTTTGGAGCCAGAAAGTTTATTAAATTTATTTTTGAAAGCAAAACAGTCTTTATACACAACAGAAGTATATAACACATTTCATAATAGTGATCTAGTATACCCGTGACCTGTCCCTTAACTGTGTTTTTAAAATACAACTTGCAAGAAACTGATGCACAGGAAGTTCCACCTGGACATGAAGAAGAACTTCTTTACTGTTGTAAAGTGACTAAAGACTGGAACAGATTACCCAGACAGGCTGTGGAGTCTCCCTCACTGGGGATATTCCAAAACCATCTGGATGCAATCCTGTTCCATGCACTCTGGGATGGTCCTGCCTGAGCAGGGTGGTTGGGTCAGATGACCCCACTCTGATCTCTTCAGTCTGACCCATCCTGTGATTCATATACTCCTTAAGTGTCTGGAAGAGCAGTCTAGTTGATTAGGTAGTGTAAAAAATACATGCAATTAATAAAAAACCCCTTGGCAACAGACATACCGTTTTATTACATATACAGTGCTATATCCACTTGAATATGGATAAACAAATAGAAAATCAAAAATCTCTAGGATGTAAATACCATTAATGAGCATCTTAAAGTTAAAAAAACCCAATCAGGGCATGTCATATATCTGAAGTTTTATTGGTGGGAATGCAAATATAACCATGGCATAATCACAAGAACAATTTGTAACATTTCATTAAAAGCAATTCCTTAAAAACATCTGCAATCATCTATAACAAATACATTGAACATTTGAATCCTTGTATCTTTAATCAAAATATTCTCATAGAAGTCTATTAGAGATGGATAATAAAAACTCAATGTCAAACTTTAATATAAAAAAATGTCAGTAATGCCTAAAACTGGGCATCTAAAATCAGTAGGTATCTTATGTAGCTGGATTTCAGGAAGTGCTGATTATTCTTCCTCGGGAAAATAAATATTCCCATTTTCTCAAAAGGTGTCCCCCCAAAAACAGAGGGGCATTTCCTGATGGCTAATCGTCACCTAAACCTCAAATGAATGCAGATGTTTATTGTTAAAACAATTTTTTTTTTCTTTGTATATGCTCTCCAGTCACAAGATTCAATTTAATTCATCAATGTGCATACCTGAGATGCTAGGTTGTCTACATTCAGTTTTCCTGGAAGAGATACTAAACTGAAACAAGTCAATACAGGATATTTTAGCTGAACTGTTCATCTTCTTCAAATCATTCTTCCTTTCCATGGAACTTGTTCACCTACTGACAAAGGGTGTAAAAGAACCTCACAGATCCTTTATTTATCTCTCATGTCTTCATTGCTTGCATCTGACCTATTAATAAAAAGAAACATTTAGCCATAGCACAAGATTAATTCTTACTGCATTTTGCTTTTTTAAAATATAAAATAGATCTAAATAGTTTTGTGTAGTTACAAGAATGGGGGACAACACAGAGTTGTTTTCAACTTGCTCTCTCATCCACTTCTGAAATTCCTGTACAGCCAAGTTGTTTTCCCCAAAGCTTGCTAATTAAACAGGGAGACTCTTCTACCTAATTCAATTTTTATCTTCTTCAGGCTTATAAGATCACTTTGATGACCGTAAGACTTGGAAGTTTCTTTTATGAAGTATGCATTTCAATTCCTTGTACACACTTTGGCTTCCACTTAACTCAACATGAACCGCCCAACAGGAAAAGATTTAAAGTTTGGTTTTGAACAACTCACATGAAAACTCTGCTCTCAGTAGCCACACTTCTCCATATTGCTGCCTGATTGCCACTTCTCAACTCACTTCAAACATTTTCTTGGTTACCAAAAGCAGCCAGCATCCCATTACAAAATGTGGAAATCAGCACAATTTCCCCCACTAAGGGCGAATGCTGTGAGGCAGGTTTGTTTTACCCTATAGAGAATGTGCTGTTGCAAAAGCAATCCCATTAAAAAATAGGAAAATAGCAAACTCAGCCTTCACTAGGGAAAACCCCCCCTAAACTTTCTACCCCTGCTACCCCAACTGTGAAATGGGTCTGGAAAGAATAACTAAGGAAAGCTTGGCTGCTGACAGGAACAGTGCACTCCTTCACCAGGTGTCATTTCCTCCCCTGAATTTTATGGCATCCCCAGGCTGTGACTTAGGGCCTGCCATAACTACAGAGTTGTTCCAAATATTTCCACCTAGTGCTCTAGGAATGAGGAGAATCAAGAGTAAAAGTTTGTCCTTGAAATAACAAAGTATTCAGCCTCTAAACATATAATTGCCAAACTACATTTGCTTAGGTAACAGTACATTTTAAACTCAACCCCTCTTCAGCTTTTGGGTTCACTGAACCAGGGAGTTAAAGGAAATTTTCAGACAGAGCCAGTCCATGAGGATTTTCAGAAATTTAAGAAGTTTAACACTCCATAAGAAGTGAATAGCTATGAAGAGCTATGTGAGTGACACCAGAAGTATTTGCTTGCTGTGCTTAAAAAAACTACATATATAACTTAAATATTTTGTCAGAAAATATTTACACAAGCATTTGAGATCCTTTTAAGTATCATGAAGCTATGTACAAAACCAAAATTTGGACTGAAACTCTAAAGGTTCCTCCAAGAGAAGCAGAGACCCTGAACATCAAAAGAAAACATTACAAAGCAGGAACCATGCCTGAAATTAGGGAAAATTATGATCTGGAATCTGCCTCTATGATGATAGGATAGAGGAGAGAAGGAAACTCAGTGGCAAGATCATGGTTCCCCACCCCAGAATTATTTTAGCTGGTAGAAGATATATCATTGCTCGTCTGTAGGGCAGTAAATCTCTTTAAAAAGACTATTTTTGGCGAGCAGCCCTCCCTCTGAAAACACGACCGAATGTTTTTGTACTCTGCAATAGCTCGGTAAAACAAACCATCTTTTTCCAGTCAGCAGGACGAGTGTAAGTAAAAAGGACAGTCTGGTGTCGCCAGAGCAGTGGGGATGAGTTGACCCGGGGCCAGGGCCGGCTGTTGCCCTTTTGGAAGGAGGCTCTGTGCCCGGGCCAGCGCTGACACCCCGCGGCCAGCGGGGCACAGCGCAGGCGGGTGCTGCAGTTCGGCTGAGCCCGCAGTACCCGAAACACTTCACAGCACAAGCAAGGCCAGTCAGGGAGCTACAACTGCGATCAGTCTGCCCAAACTATGCCACACTTCACTAATCTAAACACTGAGCACGAGAGAGACCAGAGCCTTACCAACATGCAACAGGAGGAGATGCAACATCTGTACCAAGTTTGTAATTACACATCTGTACCAAGTTTGTAATTAAAGGTGCTGGACATCAGACATCATCCAAGCTGGATCTGATATTTTCCATGCAGTCATGAGTGTCTGCATGTCCTATAATCGTTATTGTGTAAGAAGTTCTTCTTTTGGCTCTGGATTAAAGAGCTGAAGGTGTATAATTAAAACCAGCGTATTTGTCTGTGTACTTGGCTTATTTTCTTTCACTGTTTCTTGATACATAACATTAAGTTATGTAAAACAGGGACAGGACATTAAGAATAAATTAAAGAAGAAACTGAACTACCACAACAAGAAATTGAAATGTGGGAGCTGGTAGTGTTTAAATGACAGTGTTATTTTGTTTGCAAGAGTGTGCATTAGTGTTTCATAATACACACCTTGGTCAGGAAAGTCACATGATATTTTGTGTTCATTAAGGAGGTAAATGAAGGGCAAATATGAGATAGAGCTTTAGTACTCACTGTGTAATTTGATCTGACAGCAGAAATGGACAGAAAGAAAACAAAGAAAATAATAAAGAAAAAACCTTACAAAATGAAAGAGTTTAACAGAATGAAAATATAACAAGAATTAAGTATGATATACCTTGGAGCCAATCCACACCTTCTTGTAATCCTTCTCCTTTAAGAGCATCACTGGCACTGAAAGAAACAAATCAAATTTCAAAAACATTGTAAAAATACCAGTTTCAGTTGAGTCATCACCAAACTTGTAATTTACATAATTGCGAAGTAGCATCAGGTACAGTTTCCTTAAGTTTTCTTCTCATGGAGAAGACTGCTCCTCAAATGATATAGGGTATGTTCCCCATAGGGAAACACCATTTCATAATGTGATCTGTTTTAATTCCACTTTCAAGGCACAAGGAATCATTCCTAAAACATGAGGGGCCTGGGAGAGCTCCCACATGAAGCAGACACATTGTTCTGCAGCACCTCTCTCCTCAGACAATACTGTGAAAGATGTTTACTCCCTCCAACACCAGCCATGAATCATGGAATCATTTAGGCTGGAAAAGACCTTTAGGAGGATCAAGCCCAAATGTCCTCTACTTCATGCAGTTCCTACACACAGTGAGAATGCTGGAGTACTGGAAGGAAGAATTATGTGTGTGTGTACATGCTTCATTGTAACAGCAACCCCAGGAGTGTCTGTTAATGTATAAAACTATTCTGCTACACGGAGAGCAGTGTAAATCCACCTTCTGAATCACTGGGGAATAACTGTTCAAATGCTCTTCACTCTTCAATTTGTGAAAACCAGCACAGCAGTGAATCTGGACTGTAACTGCAGTTCCCTATAAAATGATCTTCCAAGAAGCTTGGGAATTCATGAGTGTGACTTCTCGACAAAAACAATGTCCAGGTAATCAAGATTTACATTAAAGGGCCTAAAATGAAAACTGTAGTTTTCAGCAGCATTTAGCTGCTGATTTCACTTTCATTTATAACAGCTGATGGCTATAATGGGACAAAAAAAACTAACTTCTATTAATAGAGCACTTTGATAAAAGGAGAGTATTTTCTTGTGAACACCAGCACTAAGTAAAGCTTACATCCTTCTGGAAGAAAAGGCTAGCTCCTACAACTAAAAATCACCTCAAACATGACTGGGTATAAAGAGTACAGTGCCCCTCTGAATACAGAAGAGAGCAGTTTATTGAACGGCCTTTCAACAACAGTTTACTGAAGCATCTGCAGAGTGGAAAAAACTCCAATGGCTTTATTATTTATATTCTCAAACCTGCAAGGTAATCTAGCAGGATCACTCTGATAACAATTCTACTCAATTTCCCAGCAAAATATAATGGCAACTGTTCTGATACCAATCCTGCTTTCTGATTTCATTGGAAATCCTCCATTCCATTACTTGGCTAACAGTTCTGCTGTGAAAACTTAAAAACCACCGTCTAAATGAATGCATTGTACATTTAAAATAAGTTTCACCATAAGCATTTTAATATTACTACTGTTTCACGTGTGGAATCTGTCTTTTATCTGCTCCATTTATTTTACACAGTAGTAAGTGGTACAACAGGGCTAAAATAGGAATCTGCAAAGTAATGCCAATAAAAGGACAGAAGAAGAGAACTTTACCAGATATGCCAGGGCTTGTCTTTGATGTTTTCTAAGGACAGCAACTGAGACACTTTCACAGATGACACTGCATCCCTGAGGTCCATCTTGTTAGCAAAGAAGAGAATAGGCAGTCGACGGTGCTTAATATCTAGGCATGAGCAGAGACAGAACCGTCAGGACATGAGGCAACACTCATTAATCTCTGCATGTGACAAGGTACCAACAACACAGGAAGGTGCTCTGCTCACCTGTTGCTGCAATTCTTTGAAGGTTGTATCCTATCAAGGTGCACACACTGTTGGGTCACCTGGCCTCTGCTGCATGCTTCCAGAATACTCACAAACTTCCTTGCAGGCTTTGGAAGCTTCCACCCCCTCTCCCCCTACCTTATACCCACACTTTAAGCTGGAGATAGGAATTGCTGGTGAAGCTGAGGAACAAGAGATCAAACCACTGCCTACAATCACTGCACATCTCTGCTTAGTGAGGACTGGATGCATAAAACGGATGGAAAAAAATATTTTTCATTCATAATAAACAACAATTGAGAAGGGTAGTGTGAATTCTCCTTTAGTGTCCTGGAAAGCATCCATTACTTCATAGAATTTATAAAATTGGAAAAAAAATGCACTTGTCTGGGCATCCTTTATTCTCCCTTTCCTTGAAGGACTTCTTTTTCAGAAACTCTTTCAGCTAGCAGTGAGAACTATAGACCAAAGTATTCTGGTAGTTTCTGGGATACTTATACATAGGCCAGATTAAACCTCACAGATGACCCCAAAAGATTGTATGGTGATTGAAAGGAAACAAAGTATACTCTCTTCAAAGTTACAGATTTAACACTGCCAAAAATTACCAGCACCAAGACTAACTCTCAGAGTTTTTCATATTACTTATACAAAGGATGTTATACAGGATTAGAGAAAATCTAGGTTTTAGTCTATCCATCAGTGCTTGATAGGAAAAGAACTTACACACTATCACCTCAATGAAAATTGCTACACAGGCTCTTTTTAAAATAAAAGGTTAAAAGGTTATTTCACACAGGAAGCTAGGTAAGGATTTATTTTAAAATGTCAAACATAAGCCATCTGCTCCTGCTGATGGGCAGGAGGATAAAAAAAAAACCCCAAAATCCCAACAAGCTGTCAGTGCTGAGATAGTTTGAACTTTCCTAATTATGTTCTTTTCTACCTCCCTACTACACCTTTCCACAGAATCAGTGAAGACAACACTATCTCCCCATATTCATTCAGAGATATTAAGTGCTGATCAAAACACTGACAATTTCCACAAATTATTTACCCTGCCTGGGGCTCTTTTGTCCTCCGATATCCATAAAGTCAAAGGCCTCAAAATACAAGCACAATATAAATCTGTTTTGATTCCATAGTTGAACAGCTACCGGGTCTCCTGACTGAAACTTTTACATTAATTTACAGTATAATTAAATGAAACCTGGTACCCACAGGTTGCAGGTTATGGGTAAATTAAAATCACATAAATTAGATGACATCACATATGCAAACAGCCAAGTTAACCAAGGAGTTTCCAGTGTTTTCCTAAACAATTAGAAAGGGGCATAACCTACCCACCCAGACTCGCAATGAAAACCCGAAGATATTTGCTAAATAAAGTCGTGGTCACAGAAATTTATAGTTTCCTAGTGTGCAGTATTTCCCTCCCACACTTTTCACAGTTACTAATGGAAAGCAAACATTTTCTAGCTGCAAGTGGTTATGAATTAACACATTCAAAAAATATTCCAGACACTAGAGATGTGATGTGTAATTTTACACAGAGAATTTCAAGTTTACAAGAATTTCAGTTAGTTTAGAAGCATGTGCTGGAGGTGAAGTGACCTAAGAGTCATCGTGTAATCCAGGTAATCTACGGCTACCATCTCTCAAAGTGCTGAAGAATGAAATTTGAGTAAAAAACCAAAATATGATACAGTTATCATTAAACAAGCTGTTATTTGAAGAGTGCATTGTTCATTAATGTAAGTAAAAATAATTTATAGCTGTGATTCACAAAAGAGTCCCATCTACTACAACTTCTAACCCATGAATGCTTCACAGGACACATTCCCTTCCCTTTCCCTCAGGCAAAGCCTGGCAAAATGTTTTACTACAGGATTGCTAAGATTGTCAGAGACAGGAACTGATCCAATTCCATTTAAAACTTAGGTAAACATGTACATTTAAACCACTCCAGGAGGATGACACAGAGAGAAGCACAGGTTGGAAGAAAGTAGGGTATGCAGCAAGAAAGGGAGAACATGAATACAAATAAAAATACTGATACAGCAAACCAGTTGTATATTGGTTCACCTAACAGCTACTTTTATTGAACATTATCCTGGAACTTTTTAAGCTCTTTGGCTCTCTTAGATGTGATATATCAAAACTGACAATCAGTGACTCAGTCGCTATGTTGGAGCTAAGCCACTCCAAGGCAGAAATCCACTGCTGCTCTCCCTTGGTTCTCAGGACTGCACTCAGTAGCCAGAGCCTGGTCTTTTGAACTTGAAGACAAAAATTCATGGACAACTGAACAGCACTTACCTACTAGGTCAGCATTAGTGACCTATTTATGCCTAAATGAAAAGTCCCACCTAAGGATGCTTTTACTCTGTCTAAATATTTTCACTCTTCTGCCTTCTATTAAACCAGTAACTTCTTCCAGCAGCTTTACCTCTCACCCTTGGCCCTGTGTGGTTCCACTTTACCAATAGAATTGGCTTTTACTGCTGCAGTTAATCCCTGATTTGGTACAAAGTGCCCTGGCCTCTGTGTAATCCACCTGCAGCCTTTGGCTCACCTCATACTCCCTGTGACTTTTGTAACACTCTTTTCAGTGTCTGCATTTGAAGTAGCCCATACCCTTGAATGAGAAATTAGAGAAGGACAATAAGAAGGCTCAGTAAGCTCCAGCACCTTTGTTGATGAATTAAAGTGTTACATACAGTCTTCATGGAAAACAAAGTCATGGAACATATTTGTCCCTATCACACATTGCTTCTCTTAGAAACGCAAGTCAGCTTCTCCTTTCTTATTTTCACCATGGGAATCCCACAAGTTAAGGCTCTATCAGTTTAATAAATAATTAAGAAATCACAGGATTATTTCACTTTTAAACTTCCTAGACACAGTTTTTATATTCTGGTTAGGCAGAGCAAGTATCAAAAGTGCTGAAAGTCAAAATTGCATAGTGCTTACAGACACATCTCAGTAATGTTGGATACATGGAAAGGCAAAAGAATTGACTGATACCTGAACTTAATTAAGGTGCTGTCTCCCATATAAAAAAAACCCCAAACCAAACCCCTAAAACTAAGACCCTGATCATGAATCCTCTCATATCCTCTTCCATAGGGAATTGAAACTGACTGGTGTAGTTATTCCTCCTTATTTCTGGCTAAAGCATAGAAAGTTACAATGAAGATGACAAAAGAAAATTAAATGTTACATTAAAAGAATTAGCTGTCTTCATGGTAAAAACAGACAGGGAGACACGGTTTTGTCTGTGCAGGTCATCACAAGAAGCCTCTCCAGCTTCCAACTCAAAGTCTATTCTTTCTCTAAACAATGTAACTTTTGATCTATATTGATTAATAAGAGACCAACCCAACTCAGTGTAGAAAGCTGAAGCTCTACCAATTTCTAAATGTAAATACCTAAAAAAAAGTGTATCCCCTAAGTTTCTGAAGATTGTTATTGTGCTAATGTTCATGAATGGGTAAAATATTTGCAAAGTACTCTGAATGTGTCAGATCAAGGTTTTTCTCAAGACAACATAAAAAATATGGACACAGAAGGGGAAAAAAGCTTCCTCACCTGGATGATTCAGAAGGGTGTCAAGTTCTTCTTTGGCCACAACCATTCTTAATTTGTCACTGCTGTCAATGACAAAAATAATGGCTTGTCCTTCTCTGTGAAACATAAAAAGAGCAAAGAGGCAAATTATAGGTTCTCAAGGAAATGAGTATTCTGTGAATAAAAAAAGGCTTCAGAAGAAACACCAAGAAAAAAGTCCAAACAAACTTGATTTTTCCTCTTAATTTTTGTCATTGTTATTTCACATTAACATTTGATTCCAGTCTCATTTCTGAAATTCAATCTTTTGGTAACATGCATCATTTTTTTAGACATGAGGTTGTTACCTGCCCCTACAAGGTTCAGTCTCCATACACCTTCTAGAAATGCTTGATTTTATTTCCCAGACTAAAAATTGAACTCAAAATGTAACCAACTGCAATTTTGACATTGTGGTCAGGTAGAAAAAAAACCCATAAAGACAGATCTTTACAGAAATTATGTATTTCCTGTACTAAAGTTTATTTAGAGAAACGTAAAATACTTTTTATAAAAAAACCTGTGTCCACAGCTAGGCATATGCAGGTTATTTTAATTTTTACATATCCTGCAAAAACAGGATCTTTCTTTTTTTCAAGTAACAGGTAAAAACTCAACTATTTCAAACCATTAGGACATTGTGCTGGCACTATGACCACAGTCACAAGATATATGCAACTATTCAGCTCATTATTTCAGGACATTACAGATATTTTAAGACTTGATGTTAACTTGTTTTGAAAACCAAATAAGGTCTCACCAATTCATAATCCACCAGTTATGAACATCCACAGAAAGTATATTTACTTTATATTTTAATGTAATATTTACTTCTCCTTCATTTTACATTTCTCTGATAGACCATTATGCATACATTCTTTACCCTCCAGCACCACCTGTCTTTGTATTTTGATAAGAAACAGTTCTATACCTGCTGGAAACCAGAAGCAACCTGAGCAGCCCAAGATTGTATGAAGAGGCCCATTCTTTTCTGGTGTACAGAACCTTTAGTAAATAAAGCTTTTGCATATTAGCTGAAAATGCCTAAGCAATTTTCATGAGTAAAAATAGAGTATTTTACCAGAGGAATCAAAAGTACTGGCATGTATTTACCACCACAAAAATAACTTCACAAAGAAGTAACAGGGATAGGGACACAACAAGACTTTGGTTGTATTTAAAATAAATGTACTTAGAGGATTATCTAGAAGATACTTTCAAGCTAAATAGAATAAAAGTCCAAACTTGAAGGACTCCAAAAGCAACTACTTCAACACTTGGCCAGATTTTATTTCCTTCAAAATGAACTCTTGCTTAATTTTATAAATGGAACAGCATGTAATTATTTTATCAGTATTTTTATTTAATTAATAGAAATTATTGGGGTTTTATTATTCTTAGAAGTTAATCTTAAATATGTGCACTGGATCAGTACCAGAGGTGGATACAAGTGCATATTTCACTGCCAGCATAACCTAAAAAACTCCCTTACTGTTATGGAGTAACTGTTAAGATGAAAAAGCCATTTATGCCCCACAAAGGATAAGTTACTGCATTAAATACAGCAATCACAAAAATTATTTGCTTATGAAGCACTCTGCTAGTATTTTGAAAGCAGCCTGAGGGCATCAGTTACTGAAATGCAAATCTAACACTCTTGAACAATGAAGATCTCCTGGCCAAATGTTTTCAGTGCTAACACAATTTGCACAGGAAGGAGAGGAAGCATTAATCCTCAATTAAAAAACAATTTAAGCTGTACCACACTGATATTAATATTTAACCAATATTATATTCTTCACAATTTCTCCCTTCTATTTCTCCAAGCTACTTCTGCATGGTTTAGGATATTGTTCATGTTATCTAGATCAGGATCAGACAATACAGAATAGCAATGAGACAATGCAAATAAAGATTAAGTTTCACTAAAGGCTCTAAAACCAGAGAATGGTGTCCATATATTACCAAAAGGCAATACCAGAGTGTTATAAAGTACAGAGAATATCCTGTTTAATAAATAATATTAAGAATGTTCATTCAGGTTCTTAGTTACACATGCCTTATTCTCTGAGGTTCATTTCCCTCACTTCTAAAAATCTTAGCCAGCAGCCAATATCTTGAAGGTTTTAAGTTGCTGACTTACAGAAGAACTGACAAATTGGAAACCTAACTCATCTTGAGCTTTCTTACAGGATTGGTTTTCAGGTTTCAACATTTAAATCTCATCCCTAGTATGTTCTCCCAAGTTGTGCCCAAAAAGCACATACTATCAGCTGATAAAAATTTTCATTTGTTAGAACAGAAAGTTTTATTTATCCAGAATACACCTTCTGTCAAACACCAGATATAAGCCTTCTCTGAATCATTCTAACCACTAGATATTATCATACTTCTGTTCAAATAACCTACACAACAGCCAATATGAACAGCAATGCTTTAAAATAAATTATAAGCTTACTTGTAGTAATGTTCCCAGAGGTCTCTGTACTTCCCTTGACCTGACATATCAAACACTGTGAAAGACAAACTGCAAAGAAAAGGAGTGCATGAGGCCCAAAAAAAAGAACAAAACCCAAACCCCATCCATTTTTTGCTATCTTGACAAAAAAAAAGGCCAGGTCAATTTGAATCGAAATCAACTGAAAAAAAAACTCTTAAAGGAACTCTGGTTGCACTATCTGCCTTCAAATGATCCTACTCAGTTTTGCAGTCTTATTATAGAAATATTTAACAATGGAAAATGTGTTTATAAGCTGAACAGAAGAACTAAACTAATTATTTAAAGTTACATCAAATACAAAATAAGCTCCCATTTGGTCTCTCTATCATGTTGGTATCAAATATTGTTTATTAGTAAATGAAATACAGATGAAACATGACTTAAAATCCACCACCTGTCTTAAATTCTATCCCTAGGTATAAATGTATGCAAAATAAAAGGCTTTAAAAAAAATTTCCACTTTTAGGGGAAAAAAGATATTATGTTTTGGTAAAAACAGGTGAGTTCAGATGACCAAGCTACAAGGAGCAGTCTTTGCTGCTGAGATTTCACCCAAACAGTACAGATAGGAAAGGCAACTTACTGAACACTACAGCAAGTTCTCATCTGCTCCTGAAATGTTTACAGAGGCCACATCAAGTTCAGAATTAGGCTTTCCTTTTTTTGGGTGGCCCCCAGTAGCTCCCCAAGAGGATGCCCCACCAAAACTAGGAGGTTAGGAAAAGGAAGGTCTCCAGACATCCTTTCCATTCTGTGTCCAGATACAGAGTTGTGAGTTTGTCACTTTGTAGAGTTTGAGGTTCTGGTGGATTTTTTGGGGGTTGTTCTGGTTTTTTTTAATCATTCTACATGATGTATTTACATGTCATCATCTCTCCTACTACAGGATCAGAATAAAAAAAACCAGTATAAATTAATTTACATTCCCACACAGGAAGTCCCAAACCTGTCTGATGTACTTTATGGTACTTTACTATCCTAAATCAATTGTGGAAGCTTTTAGAGAAATACGAAACCTCTCAGTCTCACATTATCAGCTCAAGGAATAAACAATTTTCTTGCAGATCTCCCACCCAATGAGGCCACACTACTTGGTTTGAAGACTAACTCACACTAAAAACATCCATTGAATGCTACAAAATAACAAAATGATTCTGCCTCCTTGAAATATCCTCCTGTAAGGACATTCTCAATCTAAATCTTAGTCTTCATTCAACTAATGACTTATTACTCTGTTTCCTGGCCTTTGCTCCTGCCACCTTTACATTGCTAATGCTGTAGCCATCCTTTTGCATTTAATGAGATTACACCGCAATCTGTTCAGAGTACCTCCAGTGAGAGTGCTTAATTTAGGTTACCAGATTGAGAGTGGAATATAGGCTGCCACCTCAGCAGCTGTCTCTCCTGCAATCTGTAACAGTGCCCTATTCTGAAACTCTCAACAGTCAGGGATCAGATGTTTATACACACTACCACAAAAAAACCTAAAAAATAACTTTAAAAATTTTTTAAAATAGTCTTATAGCAGCACAAAACACACATTTTATTCTAACACACTCAGTCCTGGATCATGATTAGGTCTCCTAAGTACTACATTTCAAAAAGCTGCAATGTCATGTCATTACACCTCCACACACAATACTCAGTTACAAACCCTCTGTAAGAGATAATTATGTCCAACTATTGTAAAATATTCACTACTGCTAATGAAGTAAGAAAGTACTACCTTGAAGTTTTGAATTTCTCTATACTGAATCCTATTGTTGGAACGATGTCCTGAGTTTGAGCCTTTGAAAGAAAGCAAGCACAGATTTTACAATCAAATTAGAAAATGCAGATACTGAAATATATTTGAAACATGAATACATTACAGATCTATTTTTGCCCCAAACTGTGCAATACTAAAAAAGTTCCCAGAAAAGTAAAGTCATTCGGAATCAAGGGTTTTGTATTTTCTGGGGACTAGAGTAAACACTACTGGAATTGCCAAAACACAAAGCATTATTAAGAGATCTGTCTGATAACTGATTTACTACTGAGCTGGTCCAGGAACCTATCAGCTAAGTTGGTGGAAAAGAACAGCTCCTCTAAGAAGCATCGATATTGAGCAGGAAGAAAGGTCACATCCCATAGATTAAAGAGCTGTCTGAGAAAGTGACATGCAATCCTTGCACAGACTCCTAGAGCCCCTTATTCCAAACACCATCCATAGGCAGGTCCAGCAGAAACAACTGCAGACAGATGGAAAAAACATTTGGATTTGCCAGGCCCCCTCCTGGGGCAACACAGCAGTTCTTAAGAAGACTGGGTTGACCCAGAGCTCAAAATCATTGTCCATTGAACTTACTAAAAAATAAACAGTTTGATTAACTTCTGTCTAATGACATTTGTTGCATGCTAGACTATTTGGCATGTCTTGCAAGCGTAGGACTTAGACAAGTTGGCTGCAAAGTTATCCTCCTATATATTCTCATTACAAACAAATTCTATTTATTCTACTTGTGTAATTCCCCTGGAGCTTCTCTAATGCCCATTATTGTGATAAATCTTCAAGTCTGCATTCAACTCTAGTTAGGAATCCTTTACTGCTTAAGGCATGGCATAAAAACCTTCTACAATAAAGGTCTCAGTAATTACATAAAGACAAAATTTGGTTGGTACAAATTGCAGCCTTTCTCCCAAACAACTGGCAGCAGATAGCAAGCAGTTTATAGTCTTCGTTTATAAATCTACTCAATTTTCAGTGGAAGAATAATTGCCAGGAATGGAAGAGTAGAAGTCATATTCACACTTCACTATGTCATATTTTTTAAACAATGTCCAGTAGACTCATCAGGTAAAATTCAATTATGATGATGATGATTAATAATAATAATAATCTATGTTGATATAAGCAGCAGAAATTAGTTTCCCAGATGCACATGAGCAAGATGCACAACCTTTGGCTTTGAATATGCCTACCAAAATTCATCTATTTCTAGTCCATAAACATATCTAGAAACAAGGTAATCCTACTTTCATTTCTGCTCAGAATATTATGCACTCCTAGTTGCCTCAAACACTTTTCACTGAATAAATGCACTCCAAGTATTAGGGCTACTTATTTTGAAAATAATTCTGCTTTTAAAATGTGCTGAGGTCACCCTTAGATGTGCATCTTCACATTATTACTTATTTTATTATTTCTTATGCACTTACGATTTTTCAGTAAGTGATTAAAAGGAACATGATAAGTTGTTGTACAATTGTATTAACCCTAAATGTTGAACATCACTTGTAATTGCAATCCTGTGGCTATTATTTAAGTGATTTAAGTGACTGTTCCAGATCCTGATTTCACCCATCAAAAATCCTTCCTTACAGAAGTGTGCCACATTAACAGTGGGGTTTTTTTTGAAAATAATGTGTGTGAGAATGCTTACCCTTAGTTTTAGTTAGCTGGAAAAATCTTAAAATATATTTGTTCCATTGTGCTAAATCACAAGCTCTTCACAACTGTCCCATGGGTACATCCTTTGTAACAGCACGCAAACCCAGATCAAACAAACACTCAGCAGTGAACCAAGCAGGCTACTTACATTTGAAGGTTTAAGTTTATTGATGATCGTTGTTTTGCCGCTGTTGTCCAAGCCAAGGCACAAGACGTGAACCTCCTTTTTCTTCAGCCCAAGCCATCCTGCCAGCTTATCAAACAGTCCCATGGCTGTGGCTGGAGATCACAGGGATCACCTGTTGTTCAGGGAATCAGAGCTGTTGGAAAAGTGCTACATGCAGGGCAGTGCTGGCACCGAGGGTGGGCATGGGGCTGAGCAGCCTCACACCTGAGAGAGGGTGGTGTGAGCAGGACCCTACACAAACACTGTCCCAGGGGCTGGCTCTGCACATAAGCACATGGAGGGTAAGCTGATTACAGCCAGGAGGCCTCGATACCAAAGTAGACTGGCTGTTTATAGCCCTGTCTATATCACACAACGCCCTTGATTCACTGGGCAGAAACGCTGCCTTTGTTCTGAGCAGCCCAAACAGGGGCACAAGTGCAGCGCCACCAGGGCTCCCACCAAACTGAGCAAAACCAAAAGGAGAGCCCTTATCTTTAACTCAAATTGTCAGCAGTCCATCATTCAGACAACAAAACGGTATTTCCCTTCTTCAGCACCTGCTGCATAATTTACTAAACCTTGCATTAAATAAACCACTCTCTGTTGATTCAATTCACACTCCAATTCTAACAGGTTTTGTCAATATTGAGGTGTATAAATTAGGAACTCTTCATTCACTGCAAATAGAAACTGACTGAAATAGATCTGCCAGAGACCAAAACATTCACCCACACGTCAGGGAGATGGCAAACCCCTGCTGCTGCCCAGAGTCTGGCTGAAGTTACCTGGCAGTTGCACATTCAAAGGAGCTTACATCACGTGTTCCCCTGCAATACCTGGCTAAATGCACTCTGTAAAGAGGATAACCCTTGTCTGTCCTGAATGAATTCCACTAGAAATAATTTCAGCAATCAGACAACTGAAATTTTTGAGATGCCTTGAATAATAAAGTATTCAATTCATGTCAGAGGATTTCTGGAGTGGTGAAGGCTGTTTTTTTCTTATTAAAACAAAAACACACTTGGACAAACACTGGCCAACTCAGGTTGCAAGCTTAATTGCCCCAGGAAATCATAGCAGGATGGGGAAAAGGTTTTTTTTTTAAAAAACCCATCAATAACAAATCTTTGATCACACTTCTTCACTAACTGATTACAAAATGACGGTTAACTGCATTTTATTACTTTTAAAACTTTGCATGTAATAAAGTCACATAAGTAACCATTCTGGCTAAAGGATGATATTCTTTTTTAAATATAGATATTTTTAAGAGCTTTATCTGGTGCATTTTGATTCAGGACTGGTCAGGATCTACATGACAGCTACACAGAGTTATTGCCAGGTTAAAAACCCCCCAACATTAGTTATCGCAAGTCTCTTATTCTAACTCCCTTTGTTTTATGCCCCACTCCTTTTCCAATCCATATATACAACTCAAAGAGCAGATTAAAGCTGTTTATTATCAAATTAACCTGACAAAACCCTGCTCCAAAACACATTACTTTCTTATCCAATCAAGAGCTTAATCTATATATTCTAGATGATAAGGTCAAAAAAAAATACATTGTAGGCACTCCTAAAATGAAACAGGAGGAAATACACACCCTTAAAATACTTCTAGGGCTTCACTTTAAAATCCAAAACCCTAAATGCACAACAGTTCCTAACAATATTTCAATTAGATTACGGCTCAATTAGAGCCATATTTTTCTAGCAAATTTTCCTACCAGTTGGCAGTCATTATTTAAGAACACAGTGGGAAAGAAATGTACCCTTGACTTCTTCCCCTGCCCCTATTTTCATGCTTTTTTCTCATCTGTGAAGAGTTACAGTAGTTACAGCTGGCACAGTTGCCTTTTTTCCCCCTCTTTTTTGCCAGCTGATATTTCGCCTGCAATGCTATACGGCATACATCACACATCTCCAAAAATTATTTAAGCCAGAGTCTGGTCCAGGAGCTTAACAGCAAACTCTATAAGCTTTTTTCTTAAGAAAGGATGTTCTTTCATGTCTGATCTTTGTCTATTTTCAAGCCTAATCAACAACAACAAAGGAGATTTAACCCATGATATAGAGAGCAGCCAACTAACAAGCTCTAAGTGACGTCCAGGTATTAGAAAGACAAATGAATTTTTTCGGTAGAACTGCATTGTTTAGGTTTGGGGCTGGATGTATTTCAATGATCTAGGATCCAAAAGAAGGGAAGGACTGAGCATACAGATTAATTAGCCTGAGAATCGAGAGAATCATTAGGCAACAGAAGACAGGATACTAGCTAGTAAGAGAACTCGGTGACTTCAGTGAACATTTCTTTGCTAAAATGCATAAACAGCGAAAAGCTTTGGTAGTGGCCGTGCTGGCTCGGTGGATTTGCCGCCCAGCGCCCCTTTCTGCGCAGAACCAGAAATAAATCCAATACCTCGGCTCCGTGCGTGGCTCGGCCTCCGGCACACTGGGTGCAGGGACCTACCTCGGGACAACGCCTGGGGGCTGGCCATGGCCGCTCCCAGGGCCGCCCTTCCCTCCCTCCCTCCCGTCAGCACCACACGGACTCGAGCGTCCCTTCTCCCGGACAGGACAGGGTCTGCTCTCCCACAGCGGCACAGGATTCCCGGGAAGGCCGGCACGGGATCCCCCCGGGAAGGCCAGCACAGGGTCCGGCCGGCACAGGGTCCCCCCTCCCCGGGCATGTCCCCGCGGCCGCAGCACCGACCTGGGCCCGGGAGGCGCCGGCCGGGCCCGCGCGCCGCCGCCGCCGTTGCCAAGGAAACCGAGGCACCGCCCCTCTCCTCGTTCCACCAATCCCGTCCCACCGTGCTGCCCGCCCCGCCTTTTCCGGCCAATCGCGGGGAGGGCTGAGGGGCGGGGTCCTGCAGGGCCACGCCCCGGCCGCAGTGGGGCTGAGGGGCCGGGTGAGAGTTGGGTGGTGTGCCGGTCAGTCTGCGTGTCCAGCGCCTCTGGATTTTGTTCTTGTTTTTTTTTTTTTTGTTTGTTTGTTTCCAAGCACTGCACCTCTTCCTTACATAGCGGTAAGAATGCCTGGATAAGTCGTCGTGAGGACTGCGATTAACACAGAAAGAAACCCCTAAGTAAGACGGGCACCCGAGGTGTTGACAGCGCTGCCCGTTCCGAAGCGGGCGCTTTGGCCGAGTAGGGGAAATCAAATCCACTCGTCACTGGGATACTGCTACACTGCGTGCAGCAGCAGGGCTTTGGGAGGAAGGCAGGCCTGTCCAGGCCAGGCACAGAGGCTGCAAATACATTTGGAATTTTTTTTTGCGGCGTAGTGAATCTCGTCAGGCTAGTTCAAGGTCTGCTGTATTTCCTATGTCAGGAGGGTTCCGAGTAAAAGATGGGATTCCCTTGCAGTGGCATTATGAGCCACTAAAAGAAAAGGCAGGTAGCATTAATCCCTCTGTGAAACTCTGTGATGAGGCACTTCCTAAAAGCTAATGAAGTTGTGAGGTATATATATGGTAGTGTGTTTCTATATGAAATCAGTTCATACAAATCTGAGGAGTTCCGAATTAAATGGAGAACACAGAATGGCAAAGGTATTTCTGTAACCCAATCTAAAATGAAATAGTCATACTTCATTATGTACCCTGTGTTAAACCTGACAGTCCCTGCTGAGAAAGCTCTTCCCGTGTAAAAGAAGCAGGATGTAATGGACTGTGGGCATCTGACACTCATTTCCTATTACTTTACAGCTACTTCTGTTCAGTCTTGCATTGCATGCATATGATTTTATGCAATGAAAGGCTCATTGTAACTTTAAGCTTTTTGAGGTAGTCTGGTTATCGTATATGGCATTCACTACTTTGTGAATCGTCATGCGTTGCCCTGGAATTATTTACATAATATGATCAGTCTTAAAACTGCTTTTGTCAGTGAAAGCTTTGACAAATACTTAGAGGAGTTGCATGGCTCAGTGAATCACCATGAGGAGGGTGAACAGTATTGTAGAATCTTAATAGTGCATTAAAAGCCATTTAAAATTCAGATTCACTGTGTTTCCCAAGGAGAGAGCACGGCTGTTTGCAGCTTTTAATGTGCACAATTTTTTTCCCTGGTGCTGTGAACTGTGTGTGCTTTTTGGGTGTAAATGCTCAGTGGTAAGCACGGGAGAGCATTTTTTAGCTGAAGAAAACACCACCTTGAAGCATCTCAAGTGTTGGAGCGTATTGCTGGTCCATCTTTATTAGTACACCACCCTGTGTTAAGCAGCTGGGTTTTTTTTGCATGATCATGTATGACAGGCTTCACTGTGGATCATTATATTAGTTACTTAAGGCTAAACAAACACCATTAACTCAAAAATAACCACCAGTACTGTAACTTTTATTTGCTAATAAATATCTTAATAAACAGGCTTACCCCATCTGTAAGACCTGATAATGCCTCTTAGGAAATCATAGAAAAATAAAATACAATAATAATCAATAACTTGTACTTTGTACAAAAATCTCATTATGTTGCTCAGCAGGTAGTTTTGCCAAACCCCATATTCTTTCTGCAAAGAGATGGCATGTGATGCAATTCACCTTAAAAACACTCTAATGTTGAGAGCTGAGCATTCTATTACACTATTAACTTGTAGGCATGCCAGCACATGAAAATTTACATGAAACATCATAGTATCATAGGAATAGGATCATAATAATAAAGAAAAGAAGATAACACCACTTTTCAGTAAATGATAACAACTTCACATCTAATGTAAATTCCCCTTGGGACTGCAAATCAGTTGGGTGAGCTTTTTATTCCATGGATATTCCTACAGTACCGTTATAAAGAGGCGAAAAGAAAATGCAGTGGGACATGTATGGGAGATGTATTAGGCGAAGAAAACTGATTTTGAGGAGTGAGGCAGTCCCAGGGGGAAGCATCGACACTGGCTGTGCCATGTTCAGGCTCCCAGAAGGAGCAGCTCCAGTGCCACAGGAGCTCAGAGCGATGCAGGTGCAACCCAGAGCCTCTGGTACTGCAACACCAGGGCGACACTGCTGGGAGATGAGTGCTGTCATTATTCAAATATGTCTGGGTTAAAGAAGCAATGGCAAAACCAACTTAAGCAGGGGGTCTTTAAAGGAAAGGGGTGTTTCAGACTACTGGTAAGGATATGAGATCTGTGCTGAGGCCGTGGTTTGATTTTGTAAAATAATTTGCAAGCATTATGATTATACCATTGCTTTTGAAGCCATCTACCTCTGAAGTTTTGACATGGCTGCTTAAATATATAATCTAAAGTGTCTCATCAAATATTTATTCATATATACACATACATTGATACATTTTATGGCTATGCTAGAACAGCAAACTATGAAGAGCAGTCATATTTAGTTTTGTACAATCTAATTTCACAGAAGAGACAGAGATTAAAACCCTTTTTAATTCAGATACATTTAAAACCAACACACAGAAATAGATAGAGGCTATCCTGAGAAAACATACTAACCACGTTATCTTCCAAAAGTAAATCAAAGCTAGTGTTTGGAAGGTAGTAAAATATTCTTTTTGTATTTTTTTTTCTGAAAGTCGAAGTGGTTTGTTTTCTTAAAAAAAGTGATGAGAAAATTAAAACTGTTCATTCCAACTAGATCAATGAATGTTGCTTTGCTAGAAAATAAGCTATTGCCTTTCAGTAAACGGTTTCACATGATCTTTTGAAGATTTTTTGTTTTCCTTGTTAAACTACAGGTGCAATCCTGAGAAGTGCAGAGAAGTTCCCAAAGTCAGTAGGATTTATACCACCCCAGAGAAGAATGAGCCCTTTTTATGTCTCTGGGTTTTCAGTCACGGCAGTGCTGTGCATGATGTAACTGATACCACCAGAGAATGTTGATATTGGCCTCAACAGAAGCAGATGGAAGGCTCTAGGTAAGAGCAACAAACACTGAATCCCACCACCAGTTAACAAAGAAACAACTTTGCCCACTTCTACTGTGAAATAGACCTCTCAACCTTATTTAGAAAAGTTGGGAAAAGAAATTGCTGCAAAAGAGAGTAGTAAAATGCTACACTGCCAATTGAAAGCTCAATGTTGCTCGGGGAGAGGCAGATAAGGAATCATGGCCATTAAACTGCAAAATGCATACAGGTTTCATCACTAGGAATGGGGTGGGTTTTTTTCAGATAAGAAATTAGTGAAAGAATCCAATAAATGGAACCACTAAGAGGGCATTTGTTATTTTATTTGCTATTGTGCCATTTGTTAACTGGCAAATCTGAAAACTTTAGACTACAGTGCACTAGGAGCATGAGGCAGCTTGTTCAAAGAGGCAAATCATCAGCCAGAACTTGTATTATGAAAAGGAGATCATATTGCATCCTGATTTATGTTAGGAAAGAAGAAAGATAGGAAAGTCCTATTTGTTTTGGAGGTTCTGTTTATTTGATGGGGCTTGTGGTTTCATCCTGAATTTAAATCCAGAATTTTTGGAAATTATCTGAGGAAAAAAGCCCCACAAACCCAGACCATTTCTGCTAGATATCCTATTAGACGTGTAGGTCATTTAGATAACTAATTCCAAAGTCAGAGATGACCGCCCATTCCAAAGAAAACAAGAAACACTACAGCACCCAACTTTTGTACCTTGCAGTTTACCTTTTCCATGCTGAAGGTAACCACAGCCTACTTGATCACATCCCTGAGCAGCAGCCTTGTCTTTTAGGCTCAGTGCACTCTCTTCTCCCCATTAAGTGAGGCCATCTGTTCCAGGAAAATCTGTAGAAACCTTTGATTCAAAACCTGTTTCACTCACTTGACCTCTTCTTACGGATACAACTGGCTTTGGATTGTGCCCTGAGGGACCAACCTACATCTCAACCTGAAATGCTTCAACAGAGCAATTAAAACCAGCAAAATCTTTTAGTAATCCATTTGAATGGCACGACAGCTTGTGTCCCAGTAAGTGCTAGCTCTGTTACAACAAATTAACCGTGGCAGTAGTGGGGTGCAGGAAAGAAGAGTCTGTTTGCAGAGCTAGAGCCTACCTACAGAATGTATGGACATTGGGCTTCCTCCCACTGCCATGGCAGTTAGTAACAAACACTCATGAATTTGGATCACAGCAAGACTATTGCCTACGGACACAGAAATTTTTAATTCCTCACAGTCACATCATTCTCTCAGGAATTAATCAAGATGTTCATTAAAATCATCCAGCAGGATTTGGAAATACTGGGTGCTGTAGAGCAGAACTTGCCCAAGACAAAAAATGGAACTTCCAAAATTGAAAATTAGTAACTAAAATAATGTACAGATTTGGAACACTGGCTGCACTTTGTCTTTTTCAGCTAATCCTATTGTACACAAAGAGACTGTGATGGTAAGTTATACAGCTCAGAGCACACAGCTTCTTAAAGGAAAAAAAAAAAATCCTATTAAGCTTTTTCTTTTTCCTCTTAATAATTTTCAGTTAAAGACCAGTCTGAATGAGAGAAAACTGAAAACTCAGTTTCTAAGCCAATATTAACTGGAGACTTCTACATTTTATTATTTATTTAGGTTCATGGAGCTATAAGAACAATTAGTCATTCAGAATTCTGTCTACTGGACTTTCCAATATGAATTATAACAACTGTACCTTTTTTTTGTCCTGGGCTGGATCCTGAAAGATCAGAAAATAGATTTTTTTTTTTTTTTCTATCACTCAGAGCATTATATGGTGGTGACACTATGAAAATAGTCCCTAGACTGTTTCATTGGGCACTTTATCATCATCCACAACCAGAAATTAATATTTGGGTTCCAAAGCAGATTTCTCCCAGACCTGTTTTTCCAGATTCTAGATTCAAGGTTACTATTTCCTGAGTCCCTTGACATCCCATAGTTCAGAATGCAGAGACCTGGATTTCTCTTTGATTTGTGGGTTTCCAGTCTCAGGGTTGTGGCTTGCCTACCACTCAACATACATACTGCTGCCGACCAGTTCTTCCCTGAATTGTCAGAAATGAAGAGGTGTTAGTATAAGAAGGCAAAATACATTATCTCATGCTGTCTTATGGATATTTTATAGGGAATTTGATTTTTGATTATGCCTAACTCTGGTCTTGTATAAGGTCCCATTTCAAATCAGACTTTTAATACGAATTAAGCTGTACAAAATCAGAACTGCTTACATATTCAGGAGTTTCTGAGGTGGCACTGATATGTGTGCAGAACTAGTCAAAATTCTTAGATAGATACAGGTAAAAATTTTGGAATTTACAGGAACCAAGTAAAACAGATGCGAAAACTTTAAATTACTTTGAGACTGATCTTTTTAATTCTGTTGTTCCCCCCATATCATCACTGTCAGAACTTGCATTTTTTTTTTTTTTTTTTTTTTTTAGTTTAATTATTCAGGTAAGAAAATATCAGATAATATGCTAAATCTTTCTGGAAGAGATAGGTACTTGGAAAATCTCTTGCAGGAAAGGAAAATAAGATATACTCATGCAGGATATTTAAAGAAATATACACACAAGTAGATTTCACTGAACTGGTGTTATATTATTTCACATATTAAATATGGAAATATAATCAATTTTTTAACCGTAGGTTTCATCAACCATTGTTGTTGGTTTTCCCTTCTAAAATTCAGCGAATCTTTTTATATTATATGTTGGCATATTCTTACTCATATTCCCTTGAAAACTTCCCTAATTTTAACCTCATAGGTGCCTGTAAATGGCCATTTAAAAGAAAATAATTGATATACTCTGTAAACATCTTTGGTGATTTCAGCAGAGGAACTGAAAACTCTTTATAGCATGGACTCCATCTTCCTAGTTCTGCTAGTTCATGGGGACCTTGCTTCCCCTTTGGGATCACTGTTTTCTACAGTAATTAGCTGAATGGAAGAGAATCAGCAGGAAGGGGTTGGATGAGCAGGCAGCTTTCTCTGAGCCAGTCTGAAAATGTTTTTTCTACCACTGGAGGAAAAGAGAGGCTATCCATTTCCAGCTAACAAGCCAAAGGATTTTGGGAAGAACTATACACACACAGTGCATGCCACTAAAAATTTTAAAAGCCAATGGAGCAAATAAACCCCATTAGTGTCGTTGGTAATAGGTAATTAATTCTGTAGGTTTGAAAAATCTGATATTACAATATACATTCTATTTACAATTCTTTATGTACATATAGACAAATATTTTATAACCACAACATGTTCACCATATCCTGGTCCATAATCTGAGGAATTGCATACAACACCATGTTGATGAGCAGTGTGCACTACTAAATGTAGGATGTGATGGTGGAAAGTTTTGTCAGCTCTAAGTACCTGACATTGTCTTCTGCAATTCTTGTTTTTTTGTGAGAGCTCCTTGGCACAGTATGGACAGTTCTTCCTTTTTTACCTTATTGTAGGTTTTAGGGAGTTTATTTTCCTTTTCAGAGCTGATTTGTCTCCCCAAGAGATTTCAAGATCACTGTCCTACTAAGAGTTAGCCCAGCCCAACACATCTTTCCCTCACTCTCAAAAAATAATTATAGTACTATTATAAAAAAGAAATTATCTTTGCCATTTATTCAGGAAAGATTCATTACAATTGGTGAACAAGGGTATTCTGGAAGAAAACTATTTAACAGAATACAGAGTTCTTCAACCATATGCAAATGCCACTGGTGTCTCTATTTTTAGTACTTTTCCTGGAAGATGCAATAAAAAGACAGACTTTTTATTATGATTTTAACTAAAGAAATGTTGGACTGGATTAGGGCAAGTCCTGCTTTCCACTTTCTGAAGGAATATTCCAAGACAGAGCAAGCCCATGACAGGGTAGTTACAGGTACCCTGTGTTTGTAAGGGAATTCTGAGCTGCCAGAATGTAGCCCATAGAATCATTCCATCAGCTGAGGTAAAACAATTCAATATATGCTGCAGTTTAAAACAGGGCCAGCTGGAAATGAGTACCTGCTCTTCAATACAAGGTCAAGAATGTTTTGTGCTGCTTTACCTTAGTGGCTGATGTGGTCCCATGGGGTCATTCTGACATGGAAATTGTTGTGGGTAATGGAGTCTTACTAGGCAGCTCCACAGTCCCAGCTATCCCTCATGGTAAATCTCAGCTGATTCTGGAAAAAGGGGGTCTGTTTGTTACTCATGACCTATCTTTGGATCCTGTAGGAATCTGCATTGAAAAAGAAATTAATGAAGCCCTGTGTTAGGCTCGTCATATAAAAAATGGCAAATGGATAGTCAGTCTTAAGTGATGAAAAAATTAAAGTACTGCAGTCTATGAGTTCTGTCAGAATATTCCAAATAATACCTAATACTATATTGGAAACAGAATGTTTGGCCAGAACAGCTAATTTATTTGAATTTATTGTTGGGTGCACTATTTGCAAGTAAAGGGTTGCTTTATGCTGTCTGATGTCCTGAAGCATGGCATGTTTCTAAGCTTTTGCTGGACAGACACTGGATAAAGTTCACAGGAAACAAAAAAGGTAAATTTTGTTTTAGAAAAATTTAAATGATGTGGCTAAATTCTCTTCCTTTCACTTCACGGCATCCCATTGTTTCTCAGTAATTCCAGTGTGCAAACACCTCATGAGTAAGTTTCACTAAACCTTCTGCTGTGCCTTGTTCACCATGTTTTAACACCATGAACATCATGAACAGGACCCTTTCTGTTTCACAGGTTCAGCAAAACAACTGGATACAATTAAGGCATGAGATTCATCTGACCAAGCCCAGATGCCTGAATGGATAAGCTGTCACTGAGTGCAGAGAAACAGGTAAGAATTATTTCTTTATGACATTCACCTTTTTTATTGTTGCTTGCATATCGCACATGCTTTGTTTTGTGAACTTTCAATGGGTACTTTCAATCATAAAGCACTCTGTAATGTAGTCCAGATTCTCAAAAATAGCCTATTAAATTTGCTCGAATTGTCAAATTTAAACTCCAGCTGCACATTGCAATATGCAGGATAATTAGAGCTAATTTTCTCCTGAAGAAAGAATTTTCTATAACAAAGAAAGTTACTCTAATTTGACATATACATTTGTGGCCTGTATAGAATTAAGCTCACGTTTGAAAAATAACACCTGTTAGGGTTGTTTTTTGTTTTGTTTTTAAATTTAAAAAATATGAAAAAAACCCCAAACTAAAGCAAGAATAGACTAGGAAACAGCACAAGAGCAAATAAAATATTTCCAAAAATGGGGAAAATGCAAATTTCATCAAGATAACTATTAGAAAAGTGTCATACTGCACCATCACCACAAAAACAGAAAAACAAGCTGTATAAACCCACAAAATCCTGGATTTACAATGCTATTAACAAATGTGCTCACTCAAAGAATCCCATGTTCTTTCCTTTCTGGTTACCCAAACTCTTGTTTATATAAAAAATATATCTGATTAATAAATGTTTTACTTTCATTATTTTTTTTTTCTATTTAAAAATATTTTCAGTAGTGTGATAAATTTAGAAATTAATTTTCATGAAATATATCCAGGCTGTGTGCATGTAACAATGTCAATTCTGCATCCTCACTACTAGGAACGAAAAAACTGGCAAAAGTCAATCTATAAGTGCACATACAGAGTTTGGGTCAGCAATGAATGATTTTGAAACCCCATTAACAAATAACAGACTCCTACCTCCTTAGTAATGGTTTTAATTGTGAGAAAGGCTCATTCCACAGATGTCCTGTTGCTGGCTGTGGAAGAATGGATAATAAAACGATGAAGCAAAATCCACTTTTAAATTACTCTGTGGTGTGTTAGTATTTTTAGAAAGGCTTCAGGCAAGTATGGATTTCTTTCTGTAAGAGTACCTCTACCAAAAAAATTATTCAGATGTGGAATTCAGGCAGATTTTTTCAAGTGACAGTCACAGAAAAGAACAAATGGTTTTTTCCCCACTGAAGGGCTGTGATCCTGCAAAACTCAGGTCCTTGTGCTGGACTGATGAGTTCAGTGGGAATATTCCTACTGACAAAATTACCTTTGGAGCTACAATAGGACTGAAGCTGCCCTTCTTTAACCAAACTCATCAAATTGGCACTGTAGAACACCAGTGACTCCTGATCTTTATATTTGCCCATTTTTTTTTTTTAATGAAAGAAATAAAAATTTACTTAGTGCATTACTGTTATCTCACCTATTAATGCAATTATTCCAACAGAAATTGACAACAGAGACTCAGGCCTCATGTGTCTTACTCTGTGATCTGGTTGGAAGCATAATCTTTTCTGAGTTGCTTTCTGATTTTCATTCTTTGTCACTGATATACAATGGCAGCCTTTTCCAAGACTTAGGAAATACCTTGTGATTTACAAGCTGTAAATGAAGCAGTAAATACCATTATGATTACACAAAGTAGTTAGTTCCTTTTGATATACACATAGGTTATACTAATTACCCAAATGCACATTTTAACAGAAGAGCTGTAAGGCTTGAGTATATTGGCATGCCACAGAACTCAAAAATACCCTCCAAATGACACAGGAATGAAGAGAAGCATCTGCACAGGGTACATGTGACATGCATTGTAGATTTGCATGAGGTTCCCACAGCACGTGGCCATGCGGTCCTGCCCCCGCTCCCAGGAGTGCATATCCCATGCAAAAGTTTGGAAATGTAGCCCAGCACGTCTGTGTCAGTTGTCTGAATAAAACATGGAAGCTGGAAGTCTTAGAGAGGTACAAATATTATGTTAGGCCTTTGCTGATGTTTTCTTGCATGTAAATATGGCTATTGAAGGGTTCTAAAGGTAATACCTCACATGTCCTTTAGAGATCTGTACTAAATGAAGATCTGGCCTGGAATGATCAGAACTCCATTTCAGCAGAGTTAGAAGTAGACTCAAGGCAACATGTTACCACACTGCTGTCCTGCATCTCCTTTTCTGCCTTTGTGCAAGGTCACTGCATCCTGCAGCTTCCAGCAGCAGTGGGGCTGTACCACTGCCCTTGGCTGGAGGAGGATATGCCCGGCCTGCTCCCCTGGGAATGATCCCATCACCCCACCCATGGCTGGCCCTCTGAGCTCTGCTGCTGCTGGAGATGATTCCCTATCCAACAGCAGAGACCTGCATCTTTGAAACAGAAAGCTTTTCTGAAATCTGTGTATCCACAACAGAGCAGACAACCGTGTTTTACATGTAGTCATGGGAACACTACAACCAGTTTTCCAGTAGTAGAAGCTAATTCTGAGTATTACATTAAAAGGAAAAAAGGGAAAAAAAAAAAGGGTTGTAGGGTGGTGAGGAATCCCAAGGATAAACAAGTTTTCCAACCTAATCTAAAGTTTAAAGCATAAAAAGTGTCGAGTGCTAAAGTAATTGAAAATCGAGAACCTTCCTTAAGATTTCAGATTACTCTCACTATGCTTCCAATTATTCACACAATGAAATCTCGCTACATAAAATCATCAGTCATTTCTGCAAACAATACTAATGTTTTGAGGCACCAGCTTACCAGCATTCAAACTATTAGAAAGTAATATAATGATAGGACACATACATTTGGATTTAATTAAGAGATAAAATAAATATTTGTGTTAAACTTCTTTTTGATTGCACATTTGGTGTTGGAAGTTACATGGTCACAGAACATGAAAGAAGTCAAATACTTTTTGATCTACCAGCAAATTCTAAATACATCGATAAAGAAGCCACACCAGGCCAAATAGATTACTACTTTCAAGTAAGTCCATGAAAGTTTCCCAAATACTGTTATACAAAGTTACACATCCATGCTGAGTTACTCATCAATGTGTAGCAAGAGTCTCGCAGTAGGCCAGGGTTTTATTGGCAGAGAACTGGTGGAGGAGCTGTGCAGTGTGATTAAAAATTCCGGTTTGGAAGCATTAACATAGAAGTACTTGTATAGTCTGAACTGGAGGCTGCAGTTCTTGAAGTTGGGAAGAGCAGGAGGAAAGATTGCGAATATTTTTTTCCATTTTAGAAATGCTGAGGCACAAAACACAGTTGCTTCTATTACTTTCATACATGAAATCCTTTCTCCTGTATGTGCATCATGTGTAACCGCAAAGTCTGTAAACTGCTGACTATTCGTCTCTGGTGTCCAATGAGTGTAACTCCAATTCTTCTAATGTCACTGCAAGATAAAAAGTTTCATCTTGGATGCAAATATAATAAAGCCTCTGGTGCACAAAAGAATATAAATATATGATGACTTCTTCTCCAGGACAGTTTACCTTTCTGGCCATAGCATGTAAGAAAGTTGCAAATGTTCAATTTTTCTGCATCTGTCAATTTCAATTTTTAAAAAACCGATCATTTAAGAAAAGAATAAAAACTAAAAAAATGTATTCAGAGCACTGAGCCTTTTGTGATACTAATGGTCAATTAATCTTTCCAAATCACAAGGACTAATCAGAGAGGTAAGTTCTAATAGCACATTTTTAGTAACGTGATTGTAGCAACCTTTTCCCACTCATACTTGGAAAGGATTGGGGCTTATACACTCAGTATTGCAGTTCTATATTGCAGTTTCTATTGCAGAAATAACAGAGATGTGTTTCTGAGGATTTGGAGAATGGTAGTGAGGTAGTGAGAGATGGTCTAAAGATCAAATTAGCAGTGAATCTTCCAAACTGACCCTGATTTCCTTCCTAGTTTCCCTTCATCTCATCTAGCCCCGCACCCCAGAGTGGTAGCTCTTGTCACTCACAGGGTTCGGCACTGGCAGGAATGAAGTTAACAGCCACCACAGTTCAGCATAATCCAACTTAGTTTTTCTATGAACATCCCCAGCTACAAGATCTGAGAAAGATCACAGAGGCACTAGGGACAGGAAACTTAAGATATTCCAAATTTGTCAGTCATGCAAATCCCACCCTGGGTCATATGCAGGTATTGCCTGTTTATCCTCAAAAACTGTATGATGATACAACCAGTGAAAGAGCTCCTGGGATAAGGTATTCAGGAGTTTCAGATGTGCAGTTCCAGGTATCCTCTAGCTGACGAACCAGTGGAGAGCTTGTAACTATTATGTGCTTAGGCTTAATATTCTCATGGGGCATGACACACAACACTTGAGGTCCGCAAAAATATTGAGCATCTGAGAAGCTAAAAGGAGTCAGTGTAAAGAATAAAGCTTTACAGTGGAGAGTGGTCTTGGAAATGCAAGACCAATGCTTAGCAGTTATCAAGAAAGGCCTGATAAAGCACAGAAAGAAGTCAGCAGGTCCCGTGTAACACAAATGATTTGAAGAGAGAGAGAGATTATTTGAAAAAGTTGAAATGGTATCTAAAGAAAGTAGAAAGGATGATAACCTTAGATCAGCTGTAAAAGCACAGTAAGGCAGACTAAAAAGGAACTTGAGGAACAAACAGAAAAACCCCCTAACAAATAAAATAGAAAAAAGACAACTTATAATAAATCTTTTTGCAAACTCACATAATGTGTAGAGTCAAATGATGATTTGGGCATAAAAGAACACTGAAAGAGCGGCCGTTATTGTAAGACTTAACCATTTGAGTTGACATTTACTGTGGAAGAAATTGAAGGGACTCCCATGCCAGATCCTTTCTGGGGGACTTGCCAGAATATCTCTCTGAAGTGACTGCAGGAGAGGTTATAGAACAAACTGAAAACCAAGCAAGAACCCATGTCCAGACAAGATTATATTTAGGCAAAACTTCCAAAAGAAAGTGAAGATAAAATAATAGACTGATTATCAGGGTTGTGAGAGAGGGAGTTACCAGCTGTGCTCCACATGTTAAAAAATTTCATTGTGCCTGAAGTATGGAGCATGGTGCCCGACAAAATGCTTCCAGGGAAGATCTGGGGAACCACAGATCCATGAGTCTTGTGATCATTACAGGGCATAAGAGAAACTACAGGAAAATACAACGTTACTGGATGCTTGGATAAATGAACTAGTTGAGTCACCATGGCTTTTGCAAATGAAAGTTGTTTTATAAAATTACTTGTTTCCAATTGATGGAGATGATACATTTGATACATCTTACTTGGATTTCCAAAAGCTTTAGAGAAGATTCCCCACAAAAGCTTTATAATGAAAATGAGGAGCAACTTCTGTGTAATACAGGCTGTATCATAATATGTAGCATAATGTGGTCTTTGCATGACTAAATAACTGGTTTAAAGACACGAGGTTAGCAGTAAATTGTCAGGTTTTACAATTGATATAAATCTGCAGGGACCTCTGCTGGTTAGGTAATGTTGAACATTATTGTTCAACATATCAGGAAATGGTCTGGGAAAACCGGTGAGCAAGAGGTGAAAAACTCAGCTGGTGAGGCTGAATTGTTTGGGGTAGGAAAGGGGCAGCTGTGCAGAGTTTTGGAAGGATCTCATGTAACTAAGTGACTGCCATAATGCAGTAGATGGAATTAGATGTAGGTGGATATCAAGTGATGCATGTGGGAGGAAATCAGTCCTAACTTTACATATAAAATTCTGCAGTCTTAACTGACAGCTACCATTAATACAGGCAGTCCCAGCATCAAATAAAAGAGTCATGGGAAGGGAATAGAGAGCAAAAGAGATCCCATCACCATGCTACCATATGAATCCACAGTTTGCCCAAACACAATACATTGAGTGCAGGGTTTGCATTAAAAAAACAATAGGGTGGTGTCAGAGATAGTTGGAAGAATTTCCCTATCAGGACTGATAAAGTCTTAATGATATTCATAGCAAAGTAAGACAATATTTTTGCCACTGATTTCAGTGGTCTAGATCAAAACTGATTCCCCAAGAAACACGCTCATTCCTGGCCTTTGGTTGTGTTTGGTGTAGTCACAGAGTGGATCTATCAGTTCTGGGTCTCTCCATCATACATTTCTCTTGTGTTGGTTTGGTAAATAGCTGTCTTTGTCTTTTGTTAGCTGAGGGAGGAAAGGAAATGAAAGCACTGCTCCATACTCCACAATATTTGTGTGTCTGCAGCATCCAAATTCAGATTAATTAGTCACTGTAGGGATAATAGATTATATACTTACTCAATATTCATTCTTGAAACCATATCCAAAGTTGTGAAACCTGCTGCCATGAAGTTATTTTTATACTGACCCATTTTTATGGAATCCAGCCAGTCACTGACTGAAACAAACAAAGGATATTCTGGAACTTCACCAGGTGAATCTGGCATTCTGTTAAAAAAAAATATGCAAAGGTTACCAAGCAATACAAAATATGACACCCAATTTACCCTGGTAGACTTAGCTTTTACTAAAAGGCAGAAGGAATGAGAGAGGAGTCTGAGCTGTAAAGGTCAGGCCTTAATGGAGGATCTCTTTAACCTGTTGTCTAAAACTCATAAATTACATCAGTCTGCCAAGCTGCACTACTTAAACACTACATTTTATTAAAGAACTGCAACTCAGTAACACACTGAGGAAAAGGCCTCTCCCACTGCACTTATTTTTGTCCCCCAGAATGTTTCCTTGCATATCCATGTTCAGAATTATAATAATTTGTTGATACCGTAGTCAATGTAGAGGACAATGAAAATTTAGCATAAGATGCAATTTAAAAGAATTAAACCACCATGCGGTGATTTTTACATTTATGTACAATGACCCCACCCCAGATGGCTCCTCATTGTGATACCATTATGCTACAGGAACATTCTGATTACAGTACTCAAAAGCTAAAACTCACCCTTAAAAGAAACAAAAATAATAAATTGTCATATCTTTCCTTTTACATAGAATTACATAGAGTAGCAAATAAAATTGAAGGACTAATTTAATCACTACACATTTTCTTTTGAGTTCTTTCCCCTCATATTATCACAACTGAAACAGAAAGATAGAAAAAAAAAAAAAAAAAAAAAAAGATTGCAATGTCGGGGCACTGATTTCCAGTCTTTTGCTGTGTGCCACACTTGGGAGGGCTCACAGCTTCTACTGGCTTTATGCATTTTGTATAGAGAAATGTATGAACAAAATGCAGAAAATGCACATTGCTGTTTGTAAAGGCTTTATGATAGTCTTTAGAAGAAAGACACAATTTATTGAAAATGACAATTTAGACAGCAAATGCCAGCCAACATTTACTGATGGAACATGACTTAATGCATGATGTAGGAAGCAACACGGCCTTATGTCTTAATGCACCAAGTTTCACCCACACATATTCAAATACAGTAAGTACAGTGATTTTCACTCATATTATCAAAATGATAGAGGGAGAAGCTGAAGGACAGGAGAAGTTTTTACTGTTAAGTAAAAACGGTAATTAAAGACCTACCACGGTCCCTTCCCATTGGAATTATTCTATGATTCTACAGAAGAAGGTTACCCAACAACTGCATCAAGCATTCTCAAATAAATGGAAAAACCTTTCCCAAGCAGCTGAAGTCAATCATAGTTCAATAAAGCATACATTTTTAGACCCTAAGTTATGATTAAAAATAAAAAGAGATAAAAATACATTACTCTGATGCTAAATGAAGTGATCCAGGTACAAACAGCAGGTCATATATATATTTATATCCATATACTCATAGAGGATGCTAACTCTAGGGGATGGATATTTGATCCCACAAGTCCCCCTAGTCTGTGTTGGTGAAATGGCTGTAGCCCTCACTTCAGGTTTTCCTACCAGCTTCTCCATTCAGCCTTTCCCACAGCAATGTATCAGCCCCAATTTTGCCCTATTGCTCAGCCCTTCTCAACGCATTTAAAGGTTCTCAGCAGGCCCCACTCAGGGCTTGAGAACCCCTTGTAGCCCAGGGGTTCTCCATGAAAGCACCTTTATCTTAAGGTGACTCTTAGTGACTGAAGAGAGTGAGGCCACCTAGACATTTGCTGATTTCAGCTGATATGCAGGGACAGCTTGGATCAATAAGCCTACAAATACAGACAAATTCTTCTACTGCAGCCTTGTTTATCCTGTGGCTGCATTCATCTCTGAAATATTATTAATAAAAAAAAACCCAACTCTGAGCAACACTCTCAACAATTTGTTGTGGGATGGTAACAGCATAATCTCTTATTTGGTCACTGCTGCCATTCTGCTGCAGACAAATAAAGATTCACCAAGCTAAGACACAGCTACTTTCTGCAGGATATTACTCCAAGGCAGTTCAGAAATTTCTTGAGCACTGTCAGATGGAGAGACAGGCTGCTGAATGGAGAAAAAAATTACAAAGAAAAAACAAGCACGTAGGAAAGTCACAAAAAACAAAGAACAAAGAGATTCAAAAAGATTAAGGATATAGTGCACAAACAACTCAGACAAAAATAATAATAAAATACCTAATATAATCTGCACGGCTTGGGAAAAAAACCTCCTACAATAGTGTATTAGCAATAAAGGAAACCTTAAAAGGGTCTTAAAATTAACTTATACGACTTTATGAACTCAGAACTTTGTGGTTCTCCTGCCCCTACTTAATGCCCTAAACCACATAATGATAGCCACAATGTGTTATGAAAAAACAAAATGTACCAAAAAGAGTCTTACACAAGTACATCCTCCACTAGGGTATGAAGGGTGCTGGGGTTGCGGATCAGCTTGTCCAGGAAGCTGACAATGTCACTGAATTTGGGACGGTGGTTCCTCTCCTTCTGCCAGCAGTGAAGCATGAGTTGGTGAAGAGAAGCTGGGCAGCCCATGGGAGCTGGAAGCCTGTAGCCCTCTTCAATGGAGAGTATAACCTACAGAAACACAATCTGTATGATTGCCAGGCATTAAATGCTGAAAGGACAGTGTAACACTGACAATTAGAAACCAGCCACCCTCACTTTATGCATTGCTGGGGCTTCCCTCAGGGAATCAGGACTGGCAGGGGTGTGACCAGAGGAGACAGGAAATATTTTGTAGGCATATGAAACACAGTAGGAACTTTTTTTAGGGTCACTGGTCATCCTCTTCAAACAGCTGAGAAAGCAGGAGGGGGAATAAAGAACTCACCAATACCACCATCATTTTCATCCACTTCAGGATGTGAATGCACAAACTCACCTGGTGTGGCCACTGCATCCCACCATGCTCTTAATATTTGCATTCTGACAGTGCTTGTGTGTAACAATACCCCAATACAATCAAGCACCACAAATGTGTTTGTGGCACCTTGCAAATTTAGTTGGTATTCACATGTTTCTGCTGATCCTTAGAGTGTGATTAATTCGGGCAATGTCCCTCACACTAAGCTACAGCAATGTTATTTTGCACAGTCTCCCTCAGAAACCTGGATGTCTGAGATGTTTATGACTAAGCAAGTTAATAAAATTATGGTATCACCCTAAAGTGAGACCTTCAGATTCAGCAGATATAGAAAATGTGTTTGGTAAGGATTCAGAGAGAAAAAAGTCTGCTGCTACAGGTAAATCACATGTATGAAAAATTACAGTTAATCAGAGTTGAAGGAAAGCTTATTTTTAGTAACATGGCTAGCAAAAACCATTGTTTGAAAAGAATAGCAGACTGGCTTGATAGAAGTTAGTAAAAGTAGGTAAGGTCCATGGAAAGTTTCATGGATTCATTCTTTGTAAGATTTAAGAAAACACAAGGAAAGGTCAGGTGATTTTGCAATGAGTGGTGGTAGCAGTGGAGATGATGTTACAAATTACACGGTCAGGATTTTTTTTGTTTTTGTTTGAAAAGGAATGCAAAGCTAAATGATCCCAAACAAATCTAGGAAAAAGACCACACACGCATAACCCTCCCCCATAAAAATACAGCCAATGCTAGATGTTTTCTAATGTACAAATGATACACAATATTTACAACAACACGGTGCACTGAGGGGGAACATGCTGCACTGATACCCACTGTGCTGCAAGAAGACATTCATCATGTTCACACAGACGTATGTACATGCTGCAGACATATTAATGCAGCTGGAAGGGGTTACATTAAACTGTTTACAGCAAATCAGTGTTTTACAGCACCAGCTCTGACTTCAATATATTCAGTCTTATTATCCTGGAATATATCCTAGTTCTCTGTTTCCATTCTGAATTAATGCTGGCTCTGCTCAGCAATGTCTAATGCTTATGCTGCAAGCATTATGTAAATAAAATAAGAGTAATGAAGCTGTGTTAGGACCTGAGCTCCCCTTGATGGCATGGCAGGAAATGGAAGGAGGCTTCTGTAGCTGCACACAGCTGCTTGTTTGTTTTATCAGCACAGGTGACCTGGTCCTGTAATGTACATGTTGCTGTTACAGGAAAAAATGCCACCACCCCATTGCCAGGAGAATATTTCCTTCAGGACCTTGCTTCCCAATAACAAAAATGCCCTGGCCAACTCAGGATGGGCGAAACTCAACCATGTGCATGGAATTTTATTCACACTTATTTTGACATTTATTATCAAGCAGTTTGTCAGAAGTGGGTTCATGGAACACTCCTGACAGAGAGAGGCAGATCTTAGTTGGTACTGGCCACTGAAGAGGCCATCCTTAACAGCCCAGAAAAGTAGATAATGAAATTTTTACATTTAACTGTGCCTGTTGCAAATGTGGAATTTACAAAATTTATTTTGTTCTAAAGGCAACAGGAAAGCTGCTCTACTTTTATAGGACATAGAGCATTTGCTCAACACAACAATAGAGGGCTGATGAGGTTTTGCTGAAGTAATTTATTCAGGAAAAACTCAAAAGCTACCATAATTTTCCAGACATTTTCTCTGCCACACTTTATTTTAACATATCTCTGAAAACGAAGTCACAGTGCATTTTGTTTCCTCTCTTGTTCAAAAGGAATATTTCAGTATGAGGAGAAATGCCAGCTGGTACTGCGATAATTATAATTTCTCATTAATACCAGCACATTTTAAAAATAAACTGGAAATATTGCCTCATTAGTATCCCTTGTGAGGCAAGTATTATTTTTAGATTCTAAGAAGCAAGAGTAAAGATGGTGTCTTATACTGCAATGGGAATCGAATCTCAGAGGAAGAATTAGAGCTTTTTAGTTCCTTTTTTAATTTATACATTTATTTTACGCCTTGCTCTGCCATGTGCATAGCACCCATCTCTTTCTGCTCAGAGAAATCATATCCATGTAGCTAAAAGGGAAGAAGTATTAAGTTTTCCTTAGTAATATAAAATTTTATATTATAAACATCTAGAGATTGTTAACTCCTAGATACATGTTAATTCCTCTCAGATGCCTTTTCCCTTGTCAGTTTAAGGCTGACAAAGCACCACATCAATCATCAGTCATGGAATCTGCCTCTACAGGGAGGATACAGCAACAGCTTTTTTGATGTTAGACATAGCTGTGAAGTCTGAATATTAACAGAGTTTATATTAAATATTGGTTATGGTTGTCTGAACAGTATTTTATGAACTTTTACATGTTCGATTTCAGAATAATTGGCAATTGGCAAAAATGCCATCTGAAAATTAAGCTGTAATCTTCCTGATAGTTTCATTATTAGTAGTAACAGAGATTCTTGCTTTCAAAAGTTAACTGACAGCTTTTTTAATGAGACTGTGAGAGAAGAGAGTCCAGAGGGACATTGTCCCTATGTCCTCCTGACATCTGAAAAATCTACCAGGAGGGAGAGGCAGCTGCTCCTGCCTCATGGTACAGAGCCAATCCCAGGCGCCTGCCAAGTGTTTTGATATGTGTGAGTTGAAAGAACTATATTAGGATAAGTTGGGTTTTCTTCAGTATTACAAGAAACTTTCAGGGAGTGTAAGGATTTTTATTCGGTTTGCTACAGTAGTTTCCTTGCATACCAATTACAACCCATTAAATATTCTTTTCATTTTTTTCCCTTCTTTTTGAATACTGCAGCTCTGCAACATGCATTAATTTATATGGTGGCCTCTAACAGGTGTCCCAGTAGACTTCACTCACAGCTGTTCTACAAACCAAATGCATGGAATATAAATCTTCCTTCCCTCACATGAGCATTAGCAAGCCAGACTCTTAGCACAATCTGTTCATCAGTACACTGGTTTCCTCGGAAAGTTCAGTATCTTGGCTAATGTTTATTAATTAAGCAATAAGACACGACAGACTGTGCAGCAGCCCTAATTAATGGACACCTCTGGTGCCTGCCACACATCTAAGAAGTGCATTAATCAGCACCAACACAGTTTGGAAGTGACTTACCGCAATAATAAAATGGTTATTTACTTAAACAAGAACATTTCTCAAACTTAGCAACATTTTAAAGTTGCATTAATGCAACATAATGCGTTAATGCATAATACATAATGCACCTTTGCATTATGTCTACATATTGCAGTATTAATTTTATGAGAAGCATTTTGCAACTCGGTTTTCTTAAGTTCAGCTTCCAAATCCTTGCTGAGGAATATAATTAGAGAATTCTGGATTTGCAGAGGTGTTGAGTCATTCTGGATACCTGCCTAGCCTCTGAACATCAGACTGGGTTTATTTAGGTGGCAGAAAGCAGCTTAAAACTTCTCACATCAGCTGCCTTCATCTCTTGCTTAGCCATGGTCTAAAAAAGTGAATTCATTTCCCAAAGCTGTATAATTAGAAAAGCAATTGGTAGGATAGAATGGGAAAAAAAAAAAAAAAACCCCAAACCCCAAAACCAGACCCAGATCTGCAGAGTTAATACTTGGAAAAAGTTTGGTGATTCTGGTGATACCAGCACCCACCCAATTCAAGAAATACGTTAATTGCTGTCTACAGAAGAGTTTTATTATGACCCAAACTCAGAAAGTGCTTTAATGGCAATGTCAGCAGACATTTTGATGTAGCAGAACCTCTGACTATATCCATGCAAAACCTTATTAACTGTTGTTTGCATCCTGTGTCTTTTATGAATCTGTTTAGTGCACATCCCTCTCTGTCGCTTTCCCTGCCATCTGCACAGTACCACCGACCTTTGAAAGTCCTATTATTGCTGCAAAATAAGCTCACATGAATTCAAGACTATTTATTGTACTAAAAGAACCATCCCAATAGCCAGTAAAATAAGCTTTACATTATGTCTAATAACTTGAAATTTCCCAATGACACTTGAAAAGTTACTAAAGGTATGTAGAAGGTCACAGGTGCTCACTGCTCATCACATTCTGGTACTGAAATCCTGTGGGTAGGAGAAAAGCAGTGCTTTGTGCTGGAAACTGCTGAACTGCAGGTAAAGCTCCCAGCAACTGGCATCATTAGGGCCTGCAGCTTCATTTTGTATTAACAGACACTTTTATTTTGGATGTAGGAGTAATTAAATGTTGCTATCTTCATACTGTAGCTGATTATTTAATATATTCTAAATGGAGAGGTTTGTGATAGTCTTTTGTTTTCTTGTTGTTTGTTTCTAAAGCGTTTGGTTGTTTTTTTCCTTTTCTTCCTGAAACAGTGAAATTATTTTTTTAAATTAAAATTTCTCTTTGATCTTTATCCCCAAATGACCGACCAGCCTTAACAAGCAACCAGACTTGAAAAGCTGAATAACTTAGCAACAATGTAAAAACAACCATCTGGAAAAGTCTTGTCAATTCTTCAGAACCAATGCAGGAATATTCTAGGCACATATATGAGAAAGGTTAAGGTGGCTTGGCTGATATTCCAATTTTGACATAGAGCTTGATGTGAAGGCTGGTGTGAAGACTGATTGTACCAGTTTGAGATGTCACAAGGATCCATCAAACAAGAGAATTTGTGAAAATTTAAATTGTGGTAGAGAAAAAAACCCCTACCATTTCCCCTTTCCCATATTTCTTTTTCCAGAACAAGCTTTCAATTATACTAGAAGAATTTTTTTTTTTTTTTTTTTTTCAGTTGAGATTCCAGCCTAGGAAGGGAATGAGACAGCAAAGCAGGGCAGGGAGTGGCGATAACTGTTGAACCACATTTGCAAACGTTGCAGGTTAATCCTGGGCAGTACTCACATCCTGGTTGGACATCTCCCAGTATGGCCTCTCTCCATAGGACATCACCTCCCACATGACAATTCCGTAGCTCCATGCATCGCTGGCTGAGGAGAACTTCCGGTAAGCGATGGCTTCGGGAGCAGTCCACCTGATGGGGATCTTTCCGCCCTGGAAAGAGGTTGGAAACTTGTCAAGATGATTAGGATACAGAACAACACGTTTTAAATGTTTTAAAAGAAAAAGAAAAAAAACCCCAAAAACGTGATTCTGAGATTCTACATTCTGACTTTTGTTAATTTGCCTTGACAATTTGTTGCAAGTGGAAAGGAAGAAATACGCCTTTTTTATGGAATTTGAAAAAAATTTGATCTCATATGTAGTCTAATTCACCGATACCTGTACTCTGTGAAAACAACCCAGTTCAAAGAGCAGAAAGCATTTGAGATGATTAATGTTTGTTCAGTCATATAAATAATCAGAACATGCGTTTTGATTGAAAATATCCCAAGCCTTAAATTCCTAGTTCACTGACATCTAAACTTTTTCCCTAAATGAAACAGAAACATCTGTTGCAAAACAAAACACTGAAAGCTATTAATAAAATTGTATAAACAGGAAAGAAACTATAGGTATTCTATACGCTTTCAAAGCATTACATTTGATATCTTTTAATTTTTGTTGTGCCCTTTAAATATCCAGGTAGAAAACAAACCAAATGTGCTTCTAAATAGGCATATTAGGATATTTGACAGTGCAATTCTGCAGCAAACAACTTAAAATCCAAACTCTCCCACCAAAAAAAGGTAAGAAATCAATCAACAAACCTAACTTACTGTTTATAAGACCACAGGATGCAGAATTTTTCTCTGACATCAATGCTTTACACCATTGAATCCCTTCTATTCTCTCATAAATAGTTTCTGTATGAAAACTTTTCCATCTCAGAAAAAAAAACGTATTTCCTCTCCAGGTACATTGCTCATTTCAAAAGTATATTTTTTTTCCTTTTCAAGAGTGTACATTCATTATCATTCTCACTGAACTCTTTGGAGAGAGAAAAGCAGTATAGTGAAGGTGCCACTAGATGGTAGAAGGAGGCAGTGAGTAGAGCTGAGCTCACTCAGCAGTAGTTGCTTTCAACAAGCAGTAATAGATTCTGCTCAGTGTTATAATTGTATTTCTGACTGAAACAAAAGAGGAAATGAACTAGAACATCCGTTTGGCAATGAAGAGAGGCCACAGTAAAAACAAGTATGTAAATCTCTGTTAATTTGCTTTGAATGTCTAAAAAAGTGTCTGAGAGCTGTTGAGGCCTGGCTTTGGCTGGTTGAGAAGCTGTTTGTTTTACTAATAAATTGTTCAAAATCCAGGCACTGTGTCGGTGGGGATGTGCCACTCAGCCAAGCTCTCCTTGCTGATGGAAAATGCATGGTTAACATTTATGTTGTATGACAGTGGCCAAGATGTCCTTTGGACATTTTTACATTCTTTGCAGCTGCTTTTTCAAAGCCTTTGCTCCCTCACATGTGGTAAATCACTTACTGATTTAAGCACTAATAAGGTATTTCTGCCCAAGTACCTCCACTGTCCACTATTTATCCATTATCATGGTAGTCAGATCACTCATCTGGCACATCAGAGATGCAAAAGACTTTATGCCTCACCTGCTGTCACCTGCCCTCACCAGCACTGAAGTGTGTGATGCTCTTGGTCCCCTCCCAGTACAGCTTTTCCACTTAGATGCCATTAAGAATACTTTCTGGTATGAGAATGAAGAAACAGGGGGACAAGAGAGAGCAGTAACAGGATATTCTCCAAGGAAAGGCTAGGCTGATTTCTTGTCTCTTGTCTAGGATATATTTATATATACATTCTAAAGAAATTGGGTAAAAGCACTTGGTATTTGATGACACAGTCTGATTTCAGTGGTTTGTTCATGGAATTGCAAGACCAGGCTTGCTGAGATAATGGAAAAATCAACTATTCAATGCCAAAAATGTGCACCTTACACTGGGATGTTCAACCAAAAGGATGCATCTGTGAAACAGAGAGTTTTAGTGTCTAACTCTAAAAGATAGTTCAAAAATATCTCTTCACATCACAGAGTTATGGGCCTTGTCCTTTCTACTGGATTAGGTTTAGTTCTTTGTTTCTAAACATTTTATCACTGAACTTATGTAATTATACCCCCAGACAGACTCCTGTTTTAGGGGAGTTTTATTAAAAATTTATTATTTTTTGAATTTTAATGAAATTCCTATGTTAATAATTAAATATCTAGTTGTAGGTCAAACACAAATCTACACATGTGAATCAAAGGCATTTGGATATTTATAGATTTTACTTTTAATGTATATATTAATGTAGTATGGATAACAGGAAAACTATATTTACACTGTATCCTTCTCTTAAATCTGATTTTGTATTCCCAAATTATACTCAAAAGAGAGGGCACATCTTGAGCTGCATTTGCAGCTACATTTGTGACTTCTGGCTAAATAAAAATGAGTTTTAAAGAATCTGATCAGACTCTGTAACTACTTTCATGACACAGCTTCACTGACTGATCCCTTTTGGACTGAAACAGTAGCGGCTCATTGAGTGTGAAAATGAGAATGGAGAACAGAATCTTAACAAAATTCAAGGCAGTTCACATTCAAGGGCATAAGATGTGTTCAGAGTTGTAATGTAAAATAAAACACTTTTGTGCTGGTTCTAAAAACCTCTAAAATTTTTACAATGGATTCATCTCATGTATGAAGTTGTTATATTCATGAAAATGTGAATTTCAATACTTAATTATGGTTGCAGAATATATTTTTATGCAAAAAAAGATTTTTTAGATATTCGAAAGCCATTGAAAAGGTGGAGATTGCAATATGAGTACCTTAAGGAACATGTATGACTGAACAGTAGTAATAGCTGCTCATGCATAATAAAAGAACACATAAAATTTAGAGTGGCTGAGAATATATTTCCCGTTTCTGATTAGAGTAATAAACAGTGTTACTGATATTGGATATGCCTTTTAATATTTTAATCTAACTGGGGAAATATTAAATGTGATACTTACTGTTTACACAACGCCTCACCTTCAAAATAAGATAATTTATAAATTATGCTTATAAATTATAAGATAATTTATAAATTTTGCTGCTATAGCAATGAGATCTCTCAGAGCTGCCTGCATTAGAAAAGCACTTTTTGCTTTTAGGTTATTCTCACTTTTCTGGGGGGGGGGGATGGTTTGGGGGTTTGGGGAGGAGGGGCAGAATGGGTGTTAGGAAACAAGTTGTTTTTCTGCTTCATCTCATACATTAATAATGATATCAGTGATAACCTAATTTTATTTTCACAGTCAAATAACACTAACTCCACTGTTCAAATAATTAGAATTCAGCCTTTTTTTTCCTGTATGCTGCAGCTTATCTCCTGATTTTTTTCGTGATTGTAATTTAATAAGCAATTTTAACATGCAGCATAAGAGTCCCCTTGGAATTACAATATTAGGTTCACATTGCTTAGCTTGTAGAACTGTTCAGAGATGAGTCCTTGAAATGAAATTTACCCCCTCAGCCACACCTACACACATGCTGGCTTTCCCTGCAGAACTGGCAACAGCACATTTTGCCCCACATTTAAAGGCAGGACTGGAACTCCATGGTGCGCAAGACCTCATTCTTTACCTCAGGTCATGCATGACAGAGACACAGTCTTCATAATGTTCCATCCCTGAGCTCACACCACCAAAAAGTATTTATGATATCTTGTGTGGCCACAGCTGCGCTTTTGCTTTCTCCAGTTTGATTTTTTGATATTTTTTTTTTTTCTATTCTAATGTTAGACATCTCTTTCAAACCAGGAAGCATTAACAGGTCCTTTAATTAAAAATCTAACCATATTTCCAAACTCCAGCAGAACAATGTAGCTGGCAGCTATAGCCCATTATTCTACCAAAAAAAAGTTGGGATGCAACAGCAAACTCAAAATGTGTGAAGAAACAAAGGAGGAAGCCTTTTAGATGCCCAGAACTTCTGGCATGCCCTGGTAGCTGATTAAAGTGAAGAGTGGCAGCACTGAGACCCTGAGGTACAAAACTGAAGGCAGGGTGTGTGTGAGGTCCTACTGCCTCTGCACAGCCAGCAGCAAATCCAGTGAGTGCATCAGGCTCACTGTGCCAGAGGTGTGAAAAATGCCTGTTTCTGTGGAAAAGCCTGTTCTGTATTTCCCTGGAATGGCAGGCACTTCAGAGGGACTGTCACAGTGCTGGCTGCAGTTCTCCCAAATGCTGAGGTGCAAACCCATCAGATCTAGATGCACAGGTATCTAGAACTGTCTAATTCTGGGAGAAAAGGTGCTGAACTGTGTGCACCAGTAGTCTGATCTGGCACAGGAATTCCTGTGCATCTGTCAGTTACTGCTCCTTCACGTGTGCTGTCACTTTCCAAGACACGAGTAGAGTACCTGTATTTTCCTTTACCTCAATGACAGAAATAGGGAAAAAAAAGAACTTCAGAGTGAAGAGAGACACAAGTAATGAAAGAGATGAGTTTTAAATATTGGAAATAATTCATTATTCTGTACAAAAATCTTCTGCCGCTTCACTAAAATGATGCTTTTATTTGATGTTAAAATTTTTCAAGTAGTCAGAATTTAACATCCTCAAATCACAATTTAGAACTATTCAGTACTATCAACAGTCTTCTGTTGTGTCTATTGAAAAGTGTCTATTGAAATATCAGAGAAACTACATGGCAAGATAACAAAACTGCTCTGCAAAAGCATTTCAGAATTTGTGCTCATTATGCCCAATTCCAGTTAGTTCTACCAGTCTCATTTCCCTCAGAAATGAGATGAATAAATCCCCCTGATTTTCAAAAAGATTGAATTTGCTTTTAATCTCTGGGAAAATATTAATTTTCTTTCAAATGTCCTGATTAACAATGCTGAAGTTAAATATAGGGAACTTGATTTTCCTCCTTAAGTTAGCTATTGAAATTTTCCGAACAAGTTATTTATGGCTTTAAGAATATGTTAATTTTAGTGGCTGTTAACCCCTACACTGCACTTCTATTTATGTCTTCCAAAAGAGGGAAAGCTCTTGATGGGTGGAAGGAATCAGCACTGAAGATATTGGCAGAATTAAAGCTGACAAGATAGAATGGTTGTCCACAGATCATCAGAAACACTTCACAATAACCAACAGAGGTATACCAGGGTGCTTCTCCAAAATACTCCACACCATCCTGTCATTTTGTCTTCCTAAAGGCCATGAGATGGCTGAATTGAGTAGTGCTGCACATATATGCAAACCTCCAGCAAGGCAGATATATCCTACCCTGTCACATTTTAGCTCAAAAATCAAAGAATTAAAATATTAAATGACTTTGCTACAATTCAATGAATTATGAAATCAGAAACACTCTCTAATACAGTTTCCCTTGAAACAAAGCCCTTCAGTGGCCCCTTGCCTGCTCTGAGATCTGAGACATTGATCCTACCTTGGGCAGAGAGACAGTAAGAAGGCTGATAAAAATGTATAGTTCTGACCCTCAAACTCCACATATTTGACAATTTACATCTATCCTGCCTTCATATTTTCTTGACAGGGTAATTTAAGGAAATTTATACAGTGACAAAGAACTCCTAAATACAAGTGGTTGATAGCATTGCCTCTTGTCTGTGTCACTAACTGGATTATACATCTTTTCTTGTTAGACAGGATGCCTTTGTCTACAAGGTGCTCATTGAAAATAGATGGATTTTTTGCCAGAAATATTAATTTTAAAATATTTGTTTAGTTTTAAAATGAATTCCAAACCAGGCAGGTTAGTGAGGACTGGTGGCATCCTCAGAGCCCTGGTGAGAACTGGTCAAATGTACACGGACAGATGAACACAAGTATTTTGTAAAACCTCTTTGAGGCTGGTCTTTTGAAAGGTGATGATGAGACTGGAGGGGCCAAGGAGTCTCATACTGTTTTAGAGAGTGGAACTTCACATTTCTTTAGGATTAAGAATGCTTTTTGAAGTATTGTGTGTTTGGCTCTGGATCACAGAGAAACCCTTTCCTCTTCTGAAATTAAATATCAGGAGCATGCATCTCTACCAAATCCAGGTTAGAAACTACAGCACTATTTGACGGTAATGATAGGAAAAAATGTCATTTTTCCTTGAAACTAATATTTCTGGCAAAGATCTATCTCTTTTCAAGAGCATCAATTTCAAACTATCTGCCAGCTATGTCAGCACAGCTCACATTACAGCCGTAACCAATTTCTTGAGAGTTACTCCTCCAGAGTCCTTCAATCTGCACATCCAGCCCATCCACTTTGCTTACACAAGGAGTCCTACCAAAGTCAATGGATAAGGTGAAAAGGATTTTTTTCCTGAGCTCCTTATTTGAAGGATGCCTTACGTTGCACAACTCTGCAACAAAGGAATTTGCTATGTGGTCCATTCTTCCAGCAGAACTGAGTTACCAAACACAAATATTTTCTCTAAACTCAAGTAATTTAAGTTGAAAAAAAAAAAAAATTACCTGGCAGTATCTTTCCTTAAAAGACTCAAGGAAGGCTCATCTCTGAAATTATGCCCCTGCCTTGTCCAGGGCTTCATGAAGTATTTATTATTGGATCAAAAATAAACTGTTACCATGCACTGCTTGAACACTGGATGTTATTATCCATCATTAACGATTTCACAGCTAGTGATTTCCACACTCATAGCTAGCTGACATGCACAGCAAACACTTCCCAAGTTTCAGGAATCAAATGTCCTCTCTCTGTGCTGCCACAACGCCCAGATCATTCATTCCTCTGCCCTGCCCCTGAACTCTGTCACAATTCCTTTGATACCACTCAATTTGAAGTAGCCAATAAAAATTCAGAAGCATCCAGGAACTTGGAATGTGAGAAAAAATTTAAATTGATCTAAATGTAAAATTAACACTATATAGGCTACACTACTGTCTCCAGTAAACATTTTCAGATTCTATGCTTTGTGATGCTGTTCTAGAGAGAATGTAGGAACCTAGATACTAAATTAACATACAGCTTGCTCTGGGGTACATGAGATTTTATTTACCTAGGGCTTCTTCAAAATTTATTCCAGAAACAAGCTGGAAACACTACAAAATTAGGCTTTTCCTCTGAGAGTTGCAGTGCCACACATGGATGATGATCAGAATTATTATAAGGATGAGCTACTCTGCAAGTATCACTGCTTTAGTTTTCATCTCAGCTACATCAAGAAGTGCAGAGGAGAATTAATAACTTAGTAACTGATGGATTACATTTTCTGCTCACATTTTTGTGAAGTCACTTCACATTTTATCCTGAAGGAGTTTGCTGGTTATTTAAGTTTCAGTCAATTCATGGATAAGTAGCTGGTCAAAAGATGGGAAACAAACAGTCAGAAAGAAAAGGTCAGTTTTTAGAGTGGCATTCCCCAGAGATCAATGCTCATGTCCTGCTGGCAGTGTATGTAGAATCTATAATACGGGCTGAACTGGGAACATCTAAAATTGTACTAGAAATCCAAATATTCATGGTAGTAAAGATGATGAAGATTTACTACAAAAATTTGCTGAAGAACCTTATGATGCTGTATTGCAAACAGAGAAAATATCTCACAATTTTGTGTTAGAGTGATGCACAAAGATTAAAATGCTACTGACTTTACATAACAAATAACATGACTGTACTAAGCTGTTGCAAGACAGATCTTGTAGTTATAGCACAGAGTTGGCTCTGTAACAGTATCAACCCCCTGCCCAAAAGCAGAGTAAAGGGAAAAATTGAATGAAATTGTAAAAATAATCAGGAAAAGGAGGAAGCACAGCACTGTTGAAACCTAGGATATTTCTGCATATTTCTTACTGATCACAGTCTTGATCCCTCATTCCAAAAGGACACATTGAAACTAACAGACAGAATAGGTGATCAGATAATAGATGGAGAGAATATATCCAAAGTACATCAAACAAAAGTGGCAAGCAGCAGATTAAAAACATTAACAAAACAATTTTTTTTAAAAGACACATTGCTCCAGGATGTCATGGACTCTAAAAATTCAAACCTTTCCAAAAGCAACTAGGTAAACTCACAGGAGAAATATTTGTGAAGGGTATTATACACCATTATAATATGCCTCTGATTTAAAGAAGTCTTTGAGCCACAGACCACTGGAAGCTCAATAACCTGAACTGAGAATGCATCATGTGCACAGCATGTGCATTCTCTTATTACAGAGAATCTGGAATTCCCCAATGGAAATCTCCTGCTTGTTTGTCTTTTGGATTCATGCTTAGGAGCTCCCAAGCATTGCAGCTGTCTCAGGCCATTACTATCTCCCCATCATCTCAGTTTGTTTGCAGGTGAAATATAAACACATGGTTAATAGTGTCACTGGAAAAAATCTGATGATGCACATGTTAGCAGCATTTTGGGGGAAAAGGCAGTTATAAAAAATTTTAAAAGTTAGTTTTAAAGGAAGTCATATGAAATGAGGTGTTCTTCAATGTGAAATAGTGTAACTGTTAGATGGGTATCTGAAGAATCACAAGTAATTTGTTTTTTGTTGTTGATTCTATGTGACTACATGTCGCTACATGTCTCTATCCATGTTTATGGATATCCTTTGTGACCAAACCTTTTGACAAAAGGAAATAAACAATGCTCTTCTTAGTAAGTTTTAGCAAAGGAAAAAGCACTGGGTACTAGGGAGAAGAATCAGTAAAAGCCCTGTGCTGAGAGAGTGGGGGCTGACTCCTCGATGAGCATGTGGAGGTCTTACGTTTGCTCCATAGAGACATGACACTATCTTGTAAAGATTTTAGCATCATATCTTTCATCAGCAATAAATAATTTCACTTAGGAGGAAAAAAAAGGAATAAAAGTATTCCCAGACTGCTGGGAATCATGCAAGTTTCATGTCTAAATCAGACCATACTGCATAAAAATATGGTTTATATATTGAAGGGAAAACAGAACAGCTGCTGAGGAAGGTGAAGCAGCTAAGTCCAGGGCCGTGGATCAAAAAGCATGACAGAGACCAGGGACATGTAAAACACTGAGCGCTGTGCCCTGCTTTCCCATCACAGACAGAGGGAAAAAGACAAGGAAGGCTTGCCAAGGGCAGGGTGGGCAGTCAGGCTCAGCAGAGGAGAGGATGGTAACAGCCATCTTTCCCACAACAGGCCAAAATACTCCCTGCTGGTTTTCCAAAGCAAAGAAGTGCTTGAGCCACAGCTGCACCCCCAGCCTGTCTGTCTGCCAGCCAAGCCCAGGCTGGGAGCTCGGAACCACTGGGAATTTAAAAACCATGGATGGTGGGAAGGCAGGATGGGAAAGACATCCAATGCTAGATCCAATCACCTCAACGTGTTCTCTAGTGTCCCTTTTGGCACTGTCACCTGCTCACTGGCTGCCACATCAGGAAATGCAGGTTTCCCACTGCATTGTATCTGGTGGCTCTCTGCAGAGATCTCAGGGACCACTGGGCCTCTACAAATATGCAGCTGATTCCTTGCCTCTTTCCCATGAAAGAAAGTGAAATGAAATGAACTTAATGAAAACCAGTATAAAGCAAAGCAGAGAGATCTCAGTATTTCTCCTGATGGAAGAGCTCAAGATGCTGCTGTACTTCTGGGCCAGGCAGGAGCTCAGTGGCCCATCAGGTTGCACAACCTCAAGCACAACACAAGTTGCCCAGCTGGAAAATATTTGGGCTGCTGAGGAGACAGGATGACAGGTATAGGGATGTGGAAGGCTTATGAGTGATATTGCATGAGGCCACAGGAGCATGGGAGGGATTTAAACTTTACCAGGGAAGTGGAACAGCACAAGAAGAAGCTGGAGGTGTTGTGAAGGTGTCTGGGGAGATTCTCAGAAGATCAGAAGCTGTGCTATACAGGTTGCAGAAGGCAGCCTGAGAACCAGGGTAACTGTGGTATGAAAGTGCAGCTGATGTCTGTAACAGAGCACCAGGACACAGGAATTCATTAAAATAAATAAACAAATGAAATAAATATATTCCTGTCCTCTGACCCTGGAAGGCATCCCACAGATTCACAGATTTTTCTGAGTAGCAAGGGACACACAAGGATCATGGAGTCCAGCAGAAGGTGCAATACAGTGTTGTCAGACTGTAACTGCACAAACACAGATGAAGTGTATCACCGAAAAAAAAGCCAAAGAAATGAACATACAAGAGTAGTTTTCAGTCCAAGCAATGGATGCTTCACAACAAAGCTTCTCTGATGTTTCTATTTGCTGTGGTGATACAGTGGCAGTGTCCATGGATCACTGCAGTGTGGCAGTATGCAAATGGTTGAATAATAGGATGTTGGATGATGAATGGCCCAGCAATCTGGTCAAGCCTTCCTGCAGATACCCACATTCCTCCACATCTCTGCCAGCTGCCTGAGTAAAGGGCACTGAACATCAAGCTGGTTTCTATGTCACGCTCATCTGCAACTCACCAGAGCAAAGCCTGACTGATGAGTCTGATGGCAGCTCCAGCCACACCAGTGGCAAGGCCAGCTTCATATATTGGTGTTTATTTTGGTGTAATGTTGGCTTACAGACACTAAGGACCTGCTTCTGGTCTTTACAGCAGTGACACTCCATAGTATTGCACTTCCTTGACTTTTATACTTTTTCCTATATTTCGACATACTTTAGTTTGGACTGTTTGTGAATTGTGACAATGGTATACCTTTTGTTCTGTAAGTCGGTTGAATTTACACCTTTTAATCCCCAGATGGCATAACACTTTGAGTTTTTCTGATGGTGCATCATACTAAATCACCATCTGACTGAAGATAATATAATAGGAATAACATATTAACATAATTTATCATTCCTGTACCTTGCTCAGGGGGTATTTTACTTTATCATACATTATATTAGTTGTCACTTCCATGACATATTGCAGTAAGACATCATCAGAAGGAAACATTTTGATGAAGTAGTACTTGGATATCAAGGCCACGTTGGATGGGGCTGGGAACAACCCGGGATAGTGGAAGGTGTCCCATGGGCAGGGATACCTTCCACTATCCCAGGTTGTTCCAAGCCCCATCCAACCTGGCCTTGATATCCAAGTACAAGATCTTTAAGGTCTCTTCTAACAAAAACCGTTTTGTGATTCTGTCACTATTCTCTGACATCAAACTTGCCACTGGTGCTTGACCAGGTTTATCTTATAGTGACACCCTCTTAGCAGTTGGAACCTTTGCATTAACTTCATAAGTTCACCACAAAGTTTCATCAAATCCACCATGTTTATTTTACTAAAAAAAACCCAAACCCAAAAAAACCCCAAAAAACCCAAACAAAACAAGCAACAAAAAAAAATTATCTACTGAGCTCACAATCTTGGAAAACAATGAGAGGTTTTAAAAAATGATTATTTTTAATTTAGAAACATTCATTTAGCACAGGCAGGTTGTCAAATGGCAAAGATTCTTAAACCCCAAATTTGCTGAGAGACAGCCACTTAAATAATTTTCAGCACTCAGGCACAGGTGCATGGCAGTCATGCTTACATGGAAATGTGCATAATATATGGGTGCAACTTCTGCAGGGAACATCTTTTTGTGCTAAAAAATCATGTGCACTGACACTTTCTTCTTTTTCAATCATCTGAGATACATTTATATACTGAAAAATGAACATATGCATATATAAATATACAGACAGGAAACGGATTTCCAAATCTCTGGTGGACAAACAAAGAAAAGCATTGCAACAGGCAGCTCTAGCACAGCTGTGCCTACAGCATCTGAAGGCAAACTCTTTCAGGTAATAGCATTGGGGAAGGCAGAATAAATCAAAAACATTCAGCAGAACTTAATGACATTTTAGGAAAATACATTTTTCTGCTTAGTCTCTAGATAGTTAACAACCTAATCTTCTGCTCCCACTTGATTTCCGGATTATGACCTTGTATATTTAAGCAAATTAAAGCAAAATGGTTTTGATATCAACAAAGTTAGGGAATGCTAATGCATGGTTTTGATTTCTTGTTGTTAAGGTCTTTTGTGTAAAGTGCTAAAGTTCAACCTTATCTTCAAAATCTGTATCCCTTGAAAAAAAAACCAACCCAGAATGCTAATCAAGACAATATTTATTTTCATGCTCACAGCAAATAGGGTGCATTTTATAACAAATAAATTCTTCAGTTGCTTGTTTTTGGTGCAGACTGGAAATTCCTGGAGCAGCCTGGTGGTCATTCTCAGGAATTCCCAAGCAGTGAAAATCCAGTTAAAAAACTGAAGTAAGAACTTGAATCTTTCAGAGGATGGGGATCATACTTTCACCCAGTAAAAAAGCGGTATCAGGATGAAAATCCTTCAGGTAAACTCAGTGTCCAATGATTTAACACCACCAGAAACAACTCTGAAAAGAAGCCAGCATCCCTAATCAGCAACTTCCAGAATACTACTTGATTATTCCAGGTACCAGAGAGCTGACTAATTAGCCTTAAGAATGTGCTCTGGGAAATTGATACAGTTCAGTCCTCTATCCTTAACCTTCCACACCTTCTGGAATATTCTGAGACTCTCCCCATTATAGCACCATTACTTTGGGGCATGTATTCTAACCAATGAAAGGTAGATTAGGCTGCATAACTCAGCCTAATTTAAAAAAAAAAAACCCAACAAAGTAATGCCCCTCCATGCCCAATCACAAAAGAGTTAATGAAAGCAATGAACAATTTTTTTCATGTGTATTGCTTTTTGCAATATACACAATGTTTCCATGGACTAATGCCATGGCATTTTATTGCACATTTGATCTTTTTTAGTGCTTCAAAATCTTTCAGTTGTATAAGATTTTCAGCAGTGGAATACAGGAAATTGCTGCTTCATTAAAAATGTATAGCAAAAATAAGCATGAGTACACTTAAATAATTTTGTTTATTTTGGCATTTGAGGGTTGTAAAGCTCAGTGTTGAAACTGCCTTCTTTAGATTCATGATAATCACAGCAAATGCACCATACAAAAACCTCAAGTCATATAAACAATCTGGTTTTTGTACTGTTGCTCAATTGTCTTCACAATTCCCTAAAAGCATATAAAGGTTTTTTTGGAGCTATGCTGACCAATAATGATTTTTCCAAGCACTGTAACCAAATCTGCAGAGTTGTTTTTCACGCTTCATATTTTATATGTATTTGCAAAAACAAGGGGTGATTTTGCTGAAATGATTAAACATGAAAATGATGCGGTAACCCTGCTCAGCCATTTTGCTCCTCAGCATCTTTTACAGCTCCCAACTAACTATTCTCATGACAACCCTCTGAAGAAGCTGCTGTCTCCATTTCACAGGGGGAAAAACAGAGACAGAAGTTGAGGACCATCAAATATTCTGAATACCTGCAAATCCCACTGGCAATAATTGGATTTTTGGATGCTCATTGTTACTGAAACCAGGCTGTAAATGATTTATATAGGCAAAACTGCAAGGTAGAAAAGCAAGAATCTCTGAACTAAAATTCCAGCTTATGCAGTTGCTGGGTTCCTGGGCTGTGCCTTCAACTCAAATGTGACTTATGATAGATTTTGCACTTATAAAAATAGAACAAAATAACGATCAACTGCTATGAATGCTTATGTGGACATCTTTCTTCTTTGCAGTGTGTTCACTTGGGTAAAAAATTCCACATACAGATTTTAAAGAATGAAATAGTAATAGGCAAAGCACAATCAGTTCTAATTTGGTATGGAAAAAATCACAATTATTCTCAGTATGCACCTAACCAGGAAAGGATAAACTATGTAACTCAAAAAAAAAGTATTACCACTAGCAATTTCACCTTGGAGCAATCTTTATAATGCTTACCAGTCCAGCATTATATTCCACATGCAATGAAGAAATATTGCTGAAGTTATTAAGCCACAAAAACACACATAAATCTCTAGACTGTTAAATAATGAATCATATTCACTATAATAAATCAATCCTTTTTCTCAGTGCAACACTGTGTTGCATGTCCCAAAGTAGAGCGGTGTTGATCTCTTACCTCTGATTTTGTAAACACTACAAAATGAGCAAAATGGTATTCAAGTTGTAAGATCACACAATCTGTTCTCTTTTCTTTAATCTCTTTTCTTTAATTTTGAGTTTAGCTCAAAAGATCAGAAAGCAAGCTGATAATTTCTCTTTTTCTGTTATTCAACTTGCATGCTAACTCTCATAATGGAAATTCAGTTTCTTATTATAGGCTTGGATTTGTTTTGAGGGTTTTTTTTTTTTGTATTTTCTGTTAAGTCTTATTCCTCTTACCATTAATATGATTAAACATGCATCAGCACTATCAACCTGCAGGAGCAAAACGTTGGGTTTCTTGTGTTGCTCTGGGACTTGTCATCAAGCCAAACTCACAGATGTTCCAATGAACACGCAGCATTTGGTCCATTTCTAGGATAAACATCGTAGTTTGCTTTATCCACACTGACATGACCCTGGATAAGTAAGCAGCAAGATCGGCTAGGTCCCTTCACCTACTCTGTACTTTTGATAAGCTGACAAAGCAGGAAGAAAAAGTGAAAGAGGCAAGATTAAGGAAAAGGGAAAAAAAAAAAAAAATCCATGTGATTTTCATGCCTCATCCCAGAAGATTTTCTTCTTTAGGTATTTGTTTATTGTTTTCCCTGTTGTGACAAGATGCTTATTTTCTTACAAACAACAAGGCAGGTAGAAGTCCTCAGAAGCAGGAAAAACGGTGAAATTATATTTAGTAGCTGGGTAGAAATGAGATGATTGTGATGGCTCATAAGTGCGTGAATAACCCTCCCAGAATCCTCATGGGGTCTCACCAACTTCTGCTGTGCTCCTGAAAGATGCTGGCCTATAAAAACTTAGCAAGACAGAAAATTGGGAATTGGTATTTTGAAGGACTCTGACATAAAGAAAACAACACATGAAGAAATCGTTCATGAGCAATGAACAGCTTGGTCCACGGAGACATCAGCAACACAACAACTGCAAATAAAAGTGTGTGATGCCAATGAAACCCGAAGGAAGGCTGAACAGCTGGGAGGTGCTGTTCACATGGGCTATAAAACTGGTGTTGCACAGCCAGCAGCAGGAGCTGTGTGCATATTAACTATGAAAAAGAGCTCTTCCCCTGCAGAAAAATCCATCAAAATACACATCTCTCTAGGGCTAGGGTAAGATCTTGGGTGTAGAGATCTAGGTTCCTCATCAATGCTTGTCCCAGCCTAATCTCCCATGAAAAAAATTATGGCCCAACTGGCAAATGTTCACTGTATTTTTAACAAGTACTTTGAGGGGGGATTTTTAAGAGAGACATTTTAAAGTTTTTTTTTTGAAAAGCACCAGTAATTCAGTGCCATGATCACTGCAGCAGTTGATGCTTCCCAAATAAAGATAACTCAGAGTAAATTCACTTGCACTGACAAGTGAGATGCCAGCAGTTTGTGGGGCCCAGCCTGTGTGTCTGCTGTAATTAAATTTGCACACAAATTGAAGCACGCAATGTTGCTATTTCTCTTAATGGAACAGACCTTCTGGACAGAACTTTCAGAGCTTGGGGTAGTCATCTCTATTTTGATGAGTCTTTGGCATGCCACATTAATCTTTACTTAAAATTTTGTATGAGCTTTAGATATTTCTATTTTACTGCACAGATTAGCGAAGAACATCCCATCATGTACAGCTGACTAATACAAATACTTTTTGCTACTTGTAATGTCAGTCATCTAGTCAGGAGATGGAGCAATAATAGGTCTTTTTAGAACAGGAAAAAGGCAGCAATCCTGTAATATGGATATTTTCATTTTTCTTTGGGTTTTCACATAAAAGCCCTGGGGGAAACTCCAGTTTTATTCCAGCTTTACTCCTGAGGCCCCTTTGCTTGTGCTGCCACTGACTCTGCTCAGGGAGAGACACAAGAGAAGGGAAAATGTGGCAGGCAAGAGACTGCCTTGAGTAGTTTGTGATGATCTGGCAGCCAAACCTCAGAGAGGAGAGGAAGAACTTCCTAGAGATGAGAAAGGGCTGGCACAAATCATTAAGTGACTAAGCCTAACCTTCAAGCAAGATCTGCATTTTTTTGTCCAAAGTTGAGGCTAACTCAGGGTTCTGTCACAAGCCTTTTCTCCTCAATTTCCAATAGGGACTTAAAGCCCTGTTGAAATTAAAATATTTCACCACAAAACCTGGTATCTTCTGCATGTCAAAATGACCTTTTAGATAATTCTGTCACCTACACATACCAATGGGATATTACTATTCTCTGGAGTTAGTTGTTGCCAAAGATATATACAAGCCCCCTCACTGTTCTCTCCTAATTAAGGAGCAGATGTTACTTATGGTTCTATTTCTGATGCAGGCCAAATGTTCTATATGCAATTGGAAAGAAAAAAACATATTAAAAGCTCAACAAATTACTGAAGCTATGGATCCCCACATATTTCTTTTCAAGAAGAGTGTAGCAGATCTGCTAAACAATTTATGACCATGACAGCTTCATGAACTTTTGGCAGCTCCCATTTAGAAAAGACTGAAAAGAAAGTCTGCACACATAATGTGCATTCATTTCATTGAATAATTTACAGTGTATTGCGGTGTGGGTTTTTTCCCCTTTTATTCTATAAACTGAGCAAATTGCAGAAGAAGTACTATGCCGTGAAATATATTCCTTTTGTTAGTTACAGCTGTTAGGTGATCTCTCTATCTGCTCTTTTTTTTCTATACCTGCTTTTTTTGTGACATTGCTGTACCATGAAAAAAAACATGGAATTTGATTAAGAAACTAATGTTCAATCTTTCTGATTTAAAAAAAAAAAAAAAAAAAAAAAAAAAAAAAAAAAAAAAAGAAAAAAGCAGCAAAAATCCCAAAAAAAAAAGGTAGGGAGTGTCGTGGGGAGGAGCAGACAGAAAATAAAAAAAAAAAGAAAAAAAGCAAGCGTAGTTCAGGAAAGTTATTGCTCGGAAGAAATTGTCCATTTATATGGTATAAAAGATGCCTTCCTGTTTTAGTGGCAAGACCCAGCTTTAGCTTGTCTTCAGCACAAAGGAACAAGGTGCAGAGATGAAATCTTGAGAAACAGACAGGCAAATGCACAAGGCCAGACTCACTACAAAAACATGAGCAGAAATGCTGTTGACTTATTGCAGCACAAGTACAAGAGAAAGCCAAGAGTTATTTCAATTAGCACATGGAATAAACCCCCAGTTTAACCAGACAATTCAATGCCTATCTCTGATCCTATAGCCAAGGGAGACTGGGGCAATCCTGCTTCCATTCTCATCCAGAAGAGCTGGCTGTAGGAATTATTTTTTACATGACATGTTAAACTGGAAATTCTGCAAAATAAAATTTTAAGGCTAAATGGTTGAGCACAGAAAATGAATAAAAGACAGAATTAAATGTGTGCAATTACATAGTGTTAATTAGAGATGCTGGAATAGGGGTCCTTGACTTCCCTGGATGATTTATAGGGTGCTCTATTGACTTACTCCCCTTTTTAGAACTCGAAATGTTTATTGAGTGAATCTAGACCAGTATATGATAAATTCTTTCAATTTAGAACAATACAACTGAATCACTGCTACTCAAGACAGATACACACAAGCTCTCTCAACTTCTGGGAATACATTTTCATCCCTAATCAGCATCTGCACATTTGAAAAGTATCCTCAGTAAACCACAGCCCCATCACAAGAGGTGCTTACTTTAAAAACATATTTGAATTACTTCACTTCTGTAATGAACTACAGCAAACTTACTAGGAAAAGATTAATCAGAGAGCTATTTCTGAGAAAATTGTATCAAATTCAGACCAAGGGAACAAAGACCAAATTAAACTTTATATCTAAAACATTTACTTAAGGATGTTGTTGAACACATTATTTGGCAACTTGAGTTAATTATTCTAGCTTGTTGGAGAAAAGGCTGAAGAGTTTCTTCATGTTAGGTACCTTCACAAAGCCAACAATTTCATTAATAATTTGCTGAAAACGTCAGAGAAATGTATTTAAGTACATTAGGCATAATACAAAAGTGATACTACAATGATTGTGCAAGTCTTATTCATTGATACAGAATGACATCAGGACCAGGCTGATGGACATTCCATGCTTCTCCAGGAAAAAATGACTATGAACAGCCTCTGTCTGCCTACTATTAATCAATAGTACTGCTCCTGTAATTCTGGGAGTGTATCAGCACTGAAAAGCCTCTCTGTGTTTAAAAATAAAGTAAATTAATCTATAAACATGACATTGCTAAAGAGGCTGAAATAAGAGGACTGGCTAAGTGTGGTAGCTGACTTGCAGGATTTGGGCATGAAATTAATATATTCTTGGAGTTCACTGTGTGTGTTATATTGATGAATTTAAGGAAGCCAAATAGTTTATAACTGTTTCCAGCTTCCTCATTTTGGAGAAATGGTTCTAGCATGTTTTTCTTAGGCTGCAACAGGTTGTTTACCAAGTGTTCTTTTGTACAGGCTGTGACAACTACAGTGGGAGAAAGAGCTGATGCTCTGAAGGTAATTGCTTATGCTGGATAACACCTTATCCATGTCTAGGAGTATTTATTTCAGGAGAATCTCTGAAGATTTGGGAGTTATTCAGCCTGAGTAAGGATAAGCAAGCTTCTAAGGAGATGTGCAACACATTTATGATGAGATTTACCCTAGAGCTTTTTTTTAAAATAAAGAGTAGGTTGACTGCATTTTTATTCAAAAGGGTTTGTAGTAAACCCTCAGATATAGATCTTCAAGAGGGAATTTAAATGAAAAGCAGAGTGCCTGATGGAAAAAAAATTGATATCTCCAGTTCCAGAGGGTCTGATATAAAACAAGATACAATGACAAGACGAAACAGGAAGCACTAATAGGTAATGCACTGAGAGTGAAGACAGAGGCAGACAGAAATCAGAGTAGAAATGAAAGCACAGTGATTGATGTGGTGTTATGGGGGAGGATGACAAGTCTCATCTCAAAATGCACGTCAACCAATTTTAGAAAAACAATTAAAATCATAACATTAAGCATGGTCACATTACAAAGAAGAAAACTAGATCTTTCATGTGGGTTCAAGTCTTTATATATCCTTCTTTATAGCCAATTAGCACACATTTCTTTGTGGGGGTAGTTAAGCATCTTCATCTAATGCCTCACTTGCAAACAAAACTAATTTGAGATACTAGCGAATTTGAGTTTATTAATGACTCAGTTTGCACCATCTATTACTCCACAAAACTGACCTTGGCCCTCACTGAATTAATTTCTGAAATTTGAACTGTGAACCAAAAGCCTCATATGGAACAGGCAGTGATATGAACCTGTGAAATATTTGATAGGAGACAACAAAAAGCCATGAGATTTCTGAGAGAAGAAGATAAAAGAATCTTTTTTGCACCACCCCTCCCCCCAGCCCTTACAACTGAAAACTAAATTCTGCAGCTCTAGAGCAGAAAAAAGTGGAATGAGGAGTCCAGAATACAAAAATATAATTCCCTTTTCATGTGCTAATACACACAGTTACTGCACATAGATTTTGGAATTACTTTAAATATCGTAAATATGAAGTCGTGCAGGTTTGGTTTTTTTAAAATATTCTGTCAATGAAGAGATGCTTAATATTGGGAGGCACAGGAATCTGTGAGCCTTTAAGCTAATAAGAATACAGCCACTGTGGGGCAGTCAAGGACAAGATACAAGACTTGCCTCTAGAGTGCTTCCAAAACCTCAAGAACAGATCAAATATTTTAGATACTAAGGGCAAAATCCCACAGTGCTTAGTCAGGCAAAACTCCCATTGGCCTCAGCAGGAGTTTGGCCTGAGTAAGTACTGAGCAAAGACTATGATGTCTGACCTAGATTTATCAGAGTCACACCAATCTAACACGTTTTTCAGACAGACAAGCACCATGCTGCAATATTCCTGCGACACTCCGCTTAAAGGGAAAAACAGAAACCGCAAACTGTGAATCATCCTCCCCTCCCAATGAAAGGAAGAACTCACAGCTGGGCAAGAAGCTGCTATCCTGAAAGTCTGCCAAAGAGCAAGATTAAAAAAGAAAGCAAGTTTACAGCTGCATTTTAAAAAAAAAAAAAAAAAAAAAAAAAAAAAAGTTTACCATTGCAAAGTTTTGAAAATCTGATAGATAAGGAAGGCACACAAGTGAGATTCCCAAGGGCTTATGTATGACTGAAGATAATCTGGCTTTCATCCTTATAAGCAAACAGGCAACAGTGAAAAATTTCTTACTGTTGTTATCCTTTTGATTTAGGGCAAAACATATTTCCTATGTGGTCAGAGGAAATTCCTCTGGTCGATTTCACTGGGGATTAATTTAGGTGAATAACTAGGTCAATCTTGTTCCCAAGTTAACATTTCTATTACAGAATTATGATAGTAGATTAAGTTTAACACGTGTCTACTTTGCTTCAGAAACTTCCTTCTGTAATTACACAATCCCACTGACAATAACTTTGATATCATGTACAGGAGAAATATTAGAATTAGTATCCAAGTGAGCAGAAGAATTCATCAGCATGTGAGATGTGCATTTTTTTTTACTTCCTTCTTCTAGCTGAAGTGAATACCAGAACCTTGACGCAACAGCAGTCAGGCCGAGAGAGGATGAAATATCAGTACTGCACATCTAAATACAAAAGCAAAAATCATACTAGGCTAGAACCTCCCCCCTTTCATATTTCACTGGACCTATCCTTTGCCAGATTCTTTATATAAAGAGTAGTTGAACAATATGGAAAGATACTCCTTTTTTATCTGTGAACTCTTCCATCATTAATGTATCCTAAAACCTCCCAGATGTGCAATATTACCCAGAGAAGAAGGCAGAATCATAGAATCATTTAGTTTGGAAGACATCTCTAAGTTCATCAGGACCACTCATTACCCCAACACCACCATGTTCATCACTAAAACACAGCCCTAAGTACCATATCCACACCTTTTAAACACCTCCAGGGATGGTGACAGCATATCCATAATGCTGATATTTGCCCCCCAGAAGTCCCCACTTCCTCTCTTCACATAACTAAAAGAAGAAAAGGAATCTTGGTTTTCCCCAGACTTGTGTTTTGAAGATTGCATACTAGAACTCCAGGCTAAAATCAATTAGTGTCAAATCCTTGATAAATTAACAGAATTTGTTTTCTGTGTTACCATTTATTTTCATGGAACATGAACATAAATAGTGTCTCTGAAATTTTAATGCCTTTCTCATCTGATAAACTTCAAATTGATGACAGCCATTAAGAAACACAGGCCAATCCAGTCACTGCACATATATAGTGTAGGGTAATTCCTCAGGAGCCAGCCAGAAAACCTTCTATCCCTTAAAAGACCACATGTCCGATCCTTAACACACAGGAATTCCCAATTCTGAAAAATAAACAGGATTTCATCACAATCTAGCAGCACTGCTGAGAATTTTCCATCTCTTCCAGGGTCACATCTCTTTGCTCTCCAGTTGACACAGCCAGCTCAGTGCAACATACGCCACAGCAGGGGAAATGAGACAGAAACATAAATGACCTACAGCAGCTGCAGACAAAGGATGAGTCTCCTCCTCTCCAAGCTCCTTGCACGTGAGCTTTGAAATATGCACCTGAACTATGCCTGAACAACTGACTGCTTTTAAATAACCAAGTCCAACATGTGGTTAGTTTTGAGGGTTTTTTTTTGGACTAAAGAATTCATTTAATTATACTCATGGACCTAACACATCCCACTGTGTAATATGTCAAGATTTAATTATGAAGCTTTACAAAAGTCTGGTGAAACCAAGTGCTTCAAATTTTCAGCCCAAAAGTTTTATATGCTTGTATGCAGAGTAGTTACTTTTTACAGTGGTATTTAATGTGGCTCATAAATTCCTATTGAGAGTGGTACAACAAAGGAAAACAAAAAATCATTCAGATCTTACTTCCTTTCACCTACCAATAACTAAATAAAGGAGTTGGAGCTCAGGTGTTTGGCTCACTGGAGCTGAATGGTTTTCTTTTCCCAGTGAATTGCTTACCTCTTGTAAGCACACAGTAAACAAATTATATAATAGTTTCTTAACTCATCTTTGAAAGGTACCAGTATTTTTTAATGACAAAAAAACCCACCAAAACATCCACATGAATAAGCTACATTCTTTCTCAAGGCTTTCAAGAGACTGTCCTGCTTATTCTATATATCAAAATACCATAACCTATGGGAATTACTGTCAGCTGACATGCTACTGAAAGCAACTGCTTTGAACTTAATGGACAGCATTGAAGCTCATTAAGCAGTACATCAGGAGCTGTGCATACTGCAGGTGTGTTCCAGCACAGGAAAGGTTTATGATTTACTGCAACTTGGTCGATACATTGACTCCTAAAGTCCTAAGTGAACTGTGATCTTTCATTTGCAATAAACAAAACAGGCATTCAAGATTACAATCATTTACAGAATTAGCAACAGAGCAAAAACTGGTTTTATGCCAGTACACCTACTTTTTTACTTGTAAGTGTGGATGGTATTGTTCTGAGTGAAAAAAGATCTCACTAAAAATGTATAAGCATGTTCTGCATGTTTACAATAGCTTCTTAATTGTAGTTTGAAAATGGCAATTCTCATTAAAAATTATAAATGCATGCAATCAAATCCATATGGGGCTAAAACTCCAGCTGTGTCTGAAATTAGATTAATATTCTGAAAATTGTTAGCGTAAAAAGAAAAAAATCTATTAACAGTACGAGGAATTAACAACAAAAATGACTGCTCATAGTATGCAGCGCATGTATGCATATACATATAAGTGTACTGCTTACATTTATTGGGCTGGTTTCCAAGGAGAAAATTGTGCACAGACCATTTCTCAAGGTTTTCATGCCCAGCTGAGACGTCAGTAACTTTGGTGCCTTGGTCAGCCTCATGTCTTTTCAAAAACACCACCTGTAGCTTTCTGAGATTCATAATCCTCTTTTAATTCTTACTTCAGAAATAATTCACAAGCGCATTGACTTTTGCCACCTTCTCTGTCCTTGCACAGCTACTTAAGATTTGCTCAGAGATGTAGCATTGCCTCTTTGTATGGATTGAATACTGGCAAGTTTTGAATCTTACATAAAAGACAGACTTGACACTTGCCACTCTCTGTGAGGGGAAAAATGCAATCACTTTCAGGGTTAAATGACACAAACAGATTCATCAATTGTCTCCTAAGATAAAAAGATCTCCAAGAGCACCAGCAGTACAGATCTCTAAGTAGTTAATTCTCAATCCTATGAAACATTAGTAAATAAAACCACAGAGATGTTCAGAGAGTCAACCTGTGAAACAGCAAAAACACATACATGTAGAGTTCAAAACTCAAATTTGTTAATATGAAAATGGGAGAAGCCAGACAGACAAAAAGCTGAAATCCAAGATAAAAGAAAAGCAGAGCCTGCAAATCTTTAAAGGCAGCATCCTTTAGATTGATTATACTACAATATATTCTTCTTATTTGAAATTAAACTGGATTACAATGAATGATGGATGTTGCTTTGAAAGCCACATTAGGAATTAAATACAAAATATCACCTTTTTTACAGCCAAAATCTTAGGACAAACTTGCTTTGAATTCATCAGCATCATAATTTTGGGAATAAAAACGTGAAATGCAAATTTCCAACTGTATTTCTCTGCCAAATCCATATTTGGAGCTCCTACTTGGAGTGGTGTGGAAGAAAAAAGCAGGGATGAGATTAAGTTCTATAATTAAATTCAACCATTAAGCTCCTTTTTAATTTCTGCACATCTAAATGCAAATTTGCATGCTTTTTTGTATGCATTTTCAGAACTCAAATGACTGGAAGTTTGTACTCACAGAAGTATAAAGTTTGACAAAACATGGAGAGAATATAATTTTATATTTATGTTTCATTCCTGTCCTGGGACCTTTCTCCTAAGGGTCTGCCTTTGTTGTGGTCTTTTACAACGTGTTTATTTCTATTACTACATTTAAGGTGGGTTAAATAAACCAGAAAACCTCTTAGATGAACTTGGGATCACAGAGCTGGATAAAAACTGAAGCGAGAATTCGGAAATGAATGTTTCCAAATGTTCAAATTTTGTCACAGACATATTTTCATCTTTTGGGGCTACTACAAACAACCCAAGTAAATAGCAAGCACCACACCCTGCACTTTGGGATTTCTGTTACTTTTAAACACAGCCACTAATGACAAGGCATCATACCTCACATTGGGACAGCCCAAATGGCAAAAAGTTTTTTTTTTTTTCCGAGACACTCCTTCCTTTGGCTACTTGTCCTTGAGTATTCTCTGTCCAGGTCACCACAGCAGATGACAGAGGCTTGAAGGGGCCACATGCAGAGTCTCCAACCCCAGGCATCCTCTGAGAGCAGGGAATGGATCCAGCTGAAGCTGGCACTCATGGGTAGGTGGCTCATCTCACCACCAGTAACAGGAACCCATCAGACACTTTAAAACCAGTTATTGCAACTCTCACACCGGCTGCAGGCTGGGCACATCAGCACAGCTCGTTAACTCGCTTCCTGCCCACATTCTGAGATACTAACTTGCTACTTCAAAATATTTCTGTGTGTGCCAGAGTCCCACTAGTGTAGTTCCTACTGTTACACTGCAGTCAAAGGCAAACCTTTGCCCTCAGCAGGGTGGTGCCCAGCTAAGAGCAGGGACCTGCAGTGTCTGGGGAGTGGCAGCTGGATTCCCTGCACAAAAGCACCAATAACCCTGATGGCACCAAGTGATCTATCCAAAGACAACCCCTTTGGGATCCCGCTGAGGTCTGTAGCTCTAGTCTGGCAAATAATATTATAATCTCACGTAGTAGCTTTGGAAGGATATTTTTTTTTTTTTTCCCCTAATATCTCCTCTAAACCTGCCCTGGAGCAACTTAACGTTTTCTCTCATTCCATCACTCTCTACCAGGAGAAGAGGCTGAACTCCACCTGGCTCCTTTCAGGGAGTTGTAGACAGCAGTAATGTTCCCCCTGAGCCTCCTCTTCTCCAGGCTGAGCTCCCCCAGCCCCTCCTCATCAGACTGGTGCTCCAAACCCTTCACATCGTGTCACACATACAGTTAAAGAGTTGACAACATTTATGCTTAGGTCACCAATGAGTTTTCAAGAAAACAAATTAATGCAGACCTTTGCAGCTTCTTTTCCTCAAGGGTTGCCAATAACCAGTTTAGACTATGGTCCGTGATTAATTCTAACCTTAAAGTAAATACCTGGGCACTATGCTTGCAATAGTTGTTCAGAAATAGGTTGTTCAGAAACTATTACTTAACATCCCAAATTATCTGGGAAATCATTTGCATCTTGTTTTACTTTTCAGTGAATTAAACCTTCTCTCCCCAGACCTTCTCTTTTGTTACTTGTGTACAAGTAACAAAAATCAGGGAAATCTGAAAGTGTCTTGCAACATAGGAAGTACGTAACAAAGTCAAAAAATATGAATGCCTCATCCTGATCTTCCCAGAGTTTTGCTACTTGATAGTATTTATAAAGATTACTGGTATCAGTCTTTGCTCCTCTAAGGAATCTAATAAAGTCTGAAATCTTCCTGGATGGAGTATTTCACCCAACTGGCTTGAGAAGAATCAGACCCATAAAATTTACAAAGTGATTCAGGAAATACAATGCAATAAATCAATTCTCTAACTAATATTATGGAAAGAAGAAAATATTTCACATTGTAAGGCTGAATGAATGAATTCAGAATGGATTCAGAAATAAAACTGATAAATCTAGAATACATTTGTCATATAATTCCTTTTGTAGCAGCTTTTTGTCTTGCTGAAAATCAGGTTTAATGCAGACTATTAAGGTATTGCCTGTAAGAGAAATACCAGTTTAGTCCTTTTTGCAGTAGTGCCACAAATTCTTTTCTAATTATAAATATTTTGCTACATGTAAAGAGTTGTTCTGTTAGAGTGGCTCCTTTTGAAGTACACGTGAACCCTGACCATGTTTTAAACTAAATGAATCTACATCTAATAGTCTATCTAAAAGCAGGGATGCAAGAGCCTAGATATCCTCTGTATTGACAGAAATGCTTGTTTATATACTAGCAATGTCTTTTTATGACTAACTGTTGCCTAGGAAACCACTACTAAAAATGAAAGTTTAGTCTTCAAAGGCAAAACCCACATAGTACTCAGTTATCCCAAAGTTTGCCTTCTCTTTTCCTGATCAATCTGGAACACAAAGATTTGCAAATGTTCCTGGCTTTTAATTCCTTCTTCCTATTCTAAAATGATACCTTGCTGTAATTTTTTTGATTCTATGTAACTAACAGGAATCAATATTTTATTTCCTAAAACCCCTCTCATCAAAGACATATATACATCCTCTGTCTCAAGAGTCTGTAAGACAAAAAAAAAAAAAAAAAAAAAGTTCATAGAATGATTGACCTCTGCAACATAGATATAAAAGTCTATTTTTGGCTTACACTGTATTGTAGATAATTTGCGAAGAAAACATCCGATTGTACCATTTAGTGTCTGACACCAGGACTAAGGCAAAAAGGGGAAGATAAAATAATCAGTTTTCTCTGAGCACTGACAGTACTGCGAGATGTGAGGATAAAGATACCACTACTCAATATGCAGACCCAGTCAATGGATTTCTTGCAGTTACAGGTACAGGGATGTTATCAATAAAGATCTCTGTGGAGAGGAAACATGAATTCTAAAAGCACCAGAATCTTTGGGAGAACACTGAGGGTTTAACCTTCACATGTTGAAAACACAGTATGGAACTAAAGAGATGCTACAAAATCCTCTAGAAATACCCATGGCCTGCTGTTGGGAATATGCTCATGAGGGGGAAAAAGGTCAGTGCCAAAATGATGGGCAGTGTGGGCTTCTAGTCTCTTCTGTTACCACTAAAGCCTTTCCTGAGTCCTCCACAGCCATGGTGACAAATCTTTTCCTTCTTTGTGTCCCCACCCCATTTTGGTCAGAGTTGTGCTGAGTCCTTTTAAAAACTGACAGGGATTTTGACTTCCTGCTGAGTGTTCCTACAGAGAAATCTGCTGGACTTGCTCAAGGGGAGCAAGACCTGAGGATGGAGCCCATGGAAGGCAAGAGCATCCCACAGAAACCTGGCTATCCCCAGTTCATACAGAGTGCAACACAGAACATGGACTGCAGCTGTCAGTCTGCCCTCAGGAATGAGGGAAGGACACTTCCCAAAGACCAGAGTGACAGAAAGAACTGGGCAGGCTCTGCCACAATGACTAAAACAGTTAGTGTGTGAGGACCCCCTTGCAAGGACAGGAAAGCTGGAGCTGAAGGAATAAGTGATTTTAAATGCTTTTCCTTTCCCTTATACCTGACTCTGTTGCTTTGAATTCTTCCCATTTACAAAGTTTTTAGTTCACAGTATTTTCCCACCTTAGTTTCAATGCTTTTTTGATCTTCTTTGGGGGGTTCATGATTGAAATACATTCACATTGGATGCCTGGCTGACACAGGAACCTGCCACTGGCCATCAGCCTCTGTGGTATCCCCTTCTGCTGGACATGCTCTAGGTACCTGCTTGGCAGTTCAGCACCTGGCTGCAGGTTGGAGCAGTGGCTCTAAGGTACTTCTGAGCTCTACACCTACAACAGGCTCTCATGTTAAGCAGCTGGGTGAACCGACAGGAAAACAGGGAACAATTCAACCAAACCTGCTCTACATTTCAAGGAAGTCCTCCAGCACAGATAAAGGAAAAAAGGAATATGTCATGGCACTGTTTGTTTTTTCCACAACATAGCACTGCCTGATTAAAAGTAGCTCTAGCCATGATGAACAGGACAGGCGTTAACTACTCTGTAAAACTAAATGTTCTGTGTTGGTATCCAGCAGAAAATTACGGGATAAATAAAAGCTGAAAGCCTCTGATTATCAGCTGGTATTTTTCCTGAACCTGACTGGCAGAGGGGCTGCCTGGCCATTCCCAGAGCCTCTCTCTCACCAGCTGGGCCCACTAGCCTGGGCTCAGAGCTGAGATTGTCACTTGCCTCCTGTCACTGGGGCACTGGGTGCCAGCTGAGCTCCTCACATGGGCGATTAGCTCAGCCCTCACCTGAGAACCTGTTAAGCTCCAGCCATGTCTATTTTCCCTTTCAAGCCTCTTACTAAGAAGCAGCATGAAGCAAAAGAGGCTTTGAGAACTAAATGAAGGAAATCTCTGCTATAAAGTAAAATTTGAGGTCTTTTTCCCCCCAGCTTGCATATTAAAACCAATAGAAAACCTTGCAAAGTCACTTGTTTACATCTAAGTCTGCTTGCAGTTCTGTATAGAACTTCTAAGAAATGGAAGTTGCAGCAAAATTATCAGAACACCTCTACTTTAGGCCTAAACTAAAAGTAAATATATATTCTACATATATAAATATATGAGATCTATGATCCTATTACAATATCTACATTGAATTCAGTAGATGCATCACAATACTTACTGCAGTACAGAGAAATTAGATGGGTTCCTTATTTTTGCCATATATCACTTCTTAAAGTGGAATAGAAAAAATGGGTGAAATAAATTATTTAATGTTCATTTATCTTCTCTATTACAATTCTGTCACTGTGCCCTATCACAGGAATTCTGCACATTTTGTGAGAGTACAAATGAGAATGCACTCTGCCTCTGAAATAGTTTTAGTTTAAATGATAGATATGAAAGTTACTCAAAAATCAGCTTGCAATTAGCTGTTGTGCTAATAATTGGAACTGAAATGTAGTTTGGTATCAGGAAAAAACAGTGTATTGGGATTTGTCATTTGAACAAGCTTCTTCATGTCCAAGATTCTTTCACTTCACTGGAACCCCCCTAACACACCACAAACCAGAAAAAAAACAAAAAACCCACCCCCAACTCCCCTTACCCAAATCCCATTTGCATTGCAGCAGTTTATTTTCATCACATAAAGAATTTAGTATTAATAAACTGAGAACTAAACCATATAAGAAAGGTCCTACATGTCCTGCTAGCAGTTAAATTGCAGTGAAATAAAATAAAAATTCTAATTTATGAATGCAAGGCTTAACAGCATGCTTTCAACAGTGACGCTGGTAAGATGCTCTCCTCTCCCATCTCTCTCTTTTACAAACATATCAATGAACACAAATTGTCAGAAGAGGAAACAACATGGGAAAAGACCCTCCACAGCCAACAAAGAATGAAAAGGTCTCCTTTTTCCACTTGCACATTTGCTTAAAATAAACTTTTGCCAAAGTTTATTACATGTCCCTTAGCCAAAAATCAAAACAACTTCCCTTAGTTCGTTTACTGAATTACATGACTGCGAAGGGAACAAAGCCAATTCCAACCGTTCTTCGTATGGCACAGACAAATCTGAAACTGGAAAAAAAGAGGCACCAGGCAATCAGCTGGTTAGATTAGATGAGAATAACTCACACTTGTGGTGTAGGCGGCTTCAGGGTCATCCTCCAGCACCCGTGACAAGCCAAAATCTGAGACTTTGCACATGAGGTTGCCGTTGACCAGGATGTTCCGCGCCGCCAGGTCCCGGTGCACGTAGCCCATGTCCGACAGGTACTTCATGCCAGAGGCAATCCCCCGAAGCATTCCAACCAGCTGGATCACTGTGAAGTGTCCGTCATGCTTCTGCAAGGGAAGAAACAACACGGCTACTTCCCATTTATTCCATTCCAGCGATAAGAACCATGGCTCTTATTTAAAATACTTCTGTCACCCAGCCAGCAAAGCTGCCCACTTGCAAGCTTGGTTTTTTAGGGACTAGGTTGTTTGGCAGGGCATCCCATCACATCTCTCATTGTGCAGCTTATCCCCCTTTCCTCCATTTCACAGTCTTCCTACTGACAACATTTAATTGCTTTCATACTTGGTTACGATGAACGCCTTCCCCAACACTGTTTTTAGTACAAGAATGAGAAAGGACACAAAACTCTACACCTATTACTTCATGGCCTCAGGAAACAAAGAACCCTCTTTTTACTGTCTCAGCCTTGATTGTCTGCATTGAGGTACTGCTGTTACATCACCTTTATGGTATTTTTTGGGGGAAGGCTTGTTTGTTTAAAAAACCCCAAAAAACCAAAAAAACACCAAACCAAAATAACCTTTGGGAATAAAATCTTTTAAATCTTTGGCGTTTAAAAAAAAAATCCCAAAAAAGTTTGGGGCTTTAGCTCATGCTGCTTATTCACCTAACACCTAATCTCCAAACACTAGATTAAAAAGGAGATTTGGGATGGAATTTAGGGGTTATGTAGTTTTGCTAAAATTTTCCTGGCAGATTAAGGTTAAACTCTGATCCATGAATGCACTAAACTGTTTAACACCTTGTGAAATGTATAGAAGTTGAACATACAAGTAAGAGTTCTGCCATTAACCGTGCTTGCTCAGCTAGGCAGCCTTGCTGAGCCTCAGTTTCTCCATCTGCAGCACCAAAGTTTATGTCTTGCATCAGACAGCTCCTGAATTATGTGGCAGTGAGGACAGAAATGTGATTGTGGGCTCTTTGTCTTGTTTAGGCTTGTCCTATCTACCATCCACACCAGACTGCTTGCAGAAGCATTTTTGTGTCCTCATCTGGCAGACGTTTAGCTTGTCATGGATTATTCAGTGACCCAGGCTTTTCACATTCACAACAACAGCCAAACAGAACCAAACAACTCCTGCAAACAAGTTAACTTTCCATTTTCTCTTTCAACACTTTCAGCATTAGGCTACAGACAGATAACAAGTTCTGATCAGCATTCAGGACACTTCTATGGCTTAGCTCATGCATTTAAGCAAGATGGTTTTTATAGGGGAGAAGCTTACAGGAAGTTCAGCAAATTCATCAGATTCAGCAGAGCAACAGGCTGAACTATGCTTAGCTTTATTCCTGGTCAGAAAAGTATTTCAGCATTTCCATAACAATTCAATTATTTGAACCTATATCCAGATAATCAGGATATGAACATTTAAAGACTATGACAAAAATCAGGAAGAAGATGGTAAAAGGAAGATACCAACACACCTCATCAGCTAGAAGACCTCACTACCTTATTCTATTTCACAGCAATACTTGTATTTAATGCGCCATGTCAAATACCACAGCCACCTCCCAAGAAAGCACATTTAATGACACTTCTTTGAAACCATCTGTTTTCAACTGATTTAGAGCAATTTTGCCCCTTGAATGTGTCAGTGTCTTATGCCAGGGCAGTAAAGCTTTTCTGTCTCTCCCCAAGCTATCAGGCCATGACCTCCCTTGTTGTCACCATCAAGGCCACCTATGAGCAGCTGGTTCTGCACAGGACACTCAGGTGAGGGTCAAGGCACAACTGTAATCAGTCCCAAACTACCAGTAATAGATGTCTTAAATAAATTAATTCCATCCAGCAATTAAGCAAAGAGAGAGAAAATATTATATTCTTAACTACTTTAAGCAGCTTCCTGTAAAGGAAGGACAGGAATATGAGGCCACATGAGATATCTGGGTTTGCCTCTTATTTACTAATTCTAATTGTTCATTTGATTAAAAAGTTATGAAGCTGGTTGCCAACAGTTAATACTCTTCACACCTGACTTTTGCAAAATGACCATTCAAGCCCTTTTCTACTCCCAGAACAAAGAACCAAATGGAACCACCCCCTCAAACCTCCAGATTTTACCTCCTCCTTATCCTCCTTAACAGCTCCATTTTTTCAACAAACTTCAGAGTCATCTGCAGCACCTCCCTTAACCTTGTCTTCTTGGATTGAAAGCATTCATTCCTTTTTTTAATTTCTGCTCTTTCAAATCTAGATCATGCTTGGCTGATTTTTCATAAAGCATAACCTTTTGTCTGCTCTTCCCAAGTCTCTGTACTTGCCTTACCAGTATAGCTGTAATGCCTGAGTTTAAAACAATCTCATGCTTTTGCCATTCTCTCCATGCTTCTGTCAAGTTTTTTTTAACACAAAAAGTTAAAGCTTCTTATCTTCACCATTAAAGAAATGACAGACCTGATAATGTACCAGCTGCAATTTTACTCTGTCCTCCTTCTCCCTCTATATATTTCTCCGAATCCTCTACCGCATCTGTTCTCCTCTCTCTTCTCTCATGCTTGGTTTTATATTTTTTTACTGCCAGACTTGCAGTTGAACTACATTTTTACTGTCAGCAGAAGATTCTTTTCTCAATCAAGTCTCTTTGTAATCACTTCTGCATCAGCTTCCATGCCAGCTGTATCCCCTTACAATCTATAACTATTATCTTTCAATACATATTTTTTTTTTTTTTTATGTAAGCTGATCTGGATACAGACTATGAGCTGTATTTAACCTTTGGAAAATTCAGCTAGGTTGATGAAACTATAGCAGGTAGAAGCTGGCCTCATATTTTCAGCATTGTTTAAGCCCCCAGGTACAATCCTTTGGCAATTTTCCACTATCTTGTTTCATTCACTTGGCATATGGGGAAATAAAACACTCATCTGACTGATAGGATGGTTGTTACCCAGGGCTTTATTCCGATTCCTATAGCTTAGATTTGAAATATGTTTTTGATAGGATTCCCACTGGGCTCTTAAGGGTGTTAATCAATACTGTCAGCAATTCAGACCTCAGTGGACTCACCATATCATCCCATTAAATTTTAATCAAGCTTTGATGGCTTTGCTAAATGAACTTTTCTCAACAGCTGGATATAGATGCAATATCTGAGTAGTTGCTCTTGCACTCATGCAGCCCTTAAAAATGCCCCAAAAAAATTATTTTTATTCAGCTACAGTTTGCTTTTGAGAACATTATGTAAGTGATGTGTTACAGACCTTTCAAGAGCGTTAACATATAATGGGCTGCTGAAGAGGTTCAGTTACTCTAGGGGAAGAAAGAGGATATCCAGAGTTTCTCTCATTGCATTTTGCCCTCCAGTTTTCAGCTCCAGCACCCAGTTTATTGCTTTTCAACAAACCTGTGAAATTTTTCTTCTTCAGAAGGTTTTTTTCCATTTCAATACCCAGTAATCTTTTGGAGCTGTGGCCACTGGATTTTTCTGTATTGTTTCTGAAGTTCCATCTATTCCAAAATCCACTTCCTTATGTGCCAAATGAGTCAGAACACATTTAGGCCTTTATCCTCTGTGCAGGATTTGCTGCAGGTCTAAAAATTTTACTGCAGGTTATTTAGATCTCATTTTAGATGGAGAACAGCATTGAAAATGGTGTGTCTGTGTCTAATTTAGATCATATTCACCACTGAAAGTTCATACTGGTCACTGGGTGAAAGATGCAGCTTTTGCTATGCATTTTTTGTTTCAGTTTTACTGTGCAAAGTAAACGGTAGAACTTTGTCAAGATAAATATTCCAGAATCCAAGTTGCAGCTTGGTATTTCTTGGAAGTGCAACTCATGCTTCAAACTATCATGTTTATAAAGTTTATATTTTTATTACTAAATGAGGTCAGCTGATAATTTCTTCTTCATTCAACTGTTGACATAGTTCCATGCAGAGTTAATTACTATTAATAGACTCCATTAATTCGATTAAATATAATTACTTTTGTTCGTTTTAAATGCTAATGAGTGATCCTACACAGAGTGCAAACCAGCTCTACCCCATTCTTCTTCCCATCCAAATTCCATTCCCTCCACACAGGATGTAGCCAATACAGCAGAAGTTTCCTGAAGACCATATTTCTCTGGCTACTCACAAGGATCTCATGTGAGAGATTTTTAAAGCCTTACTGAAGGCAAAGTTTATGAGATCAACTGCTTCTCCCACAGCCAAAAAGCCTGAGCCCTGCTACAAAAGGAAACCAGATCTGTTTGACAGAATTAGCTCTTGACAAATCTGTGTTGGCTCACGCTTATTTCACTGTTATCTTTAAGATGCTTAGACTTTGTTTGATAATTTGTTCCAGAAATATTACAGCAGTTGACATTAAGCTGACTGGACTGTAATTTCTTGGCTTCTTTTTTCCTCTCTTCTGAAAGACATTCAAAATCCCTTCATATAAAAGACACTGGCTCTGTTCTGATCTTCTGATTTCACATTCTCGACAAATTCATAAAGAGCACACTGAGGGAGTCCACATTACCTTTCAAATTCTTTTTGCCCTCAAATACAAGACAGTTTGTAAAAAATTTCTTGTTGCTCAGTACTAAGAATATCTATGGTATTTAATGTCTAAGTAAGAATATCTCTGTATTAAAAATGCCGAGCATTTCTAAATGAACGTTGCACAGCAGCATCAGAAATGATGTTTTATACATCCTTTAGGAGGGTAAAACATTGCCTGAGAACAAGTGCTAGCATCAGTGACAGCTTCTCAGTGCAATCTTGGATCACTTAAATATGTGCTGCTTACAATTTCACTGTTAAGGTAATGCAGTCTTTCAAATTCACTTTCTAATTGCTCAATCTGATTTTGACAAAAAAAAAAAAAAAAAAAAAAAAAAAAAAAAAAAAAAAAAAAAACAAAAAAAAAAAAATGGTATCAGCAGTTTCCAGGTTTCCAGTGCAGTTTTTCTCTATTACAGACTGATTTTTGAAAGCAAAATGCCACCTTTATCCTGCCAGAAAAGGAATCTGCCTCCAGTAAATTCAAATAGACATGAATGCTGTGTGAGAAAGCAAAAAAAAGAATATTAGTTATGAGCTCCAGTGTTCTTGCCTCTCTGAATGCAGATAAATAATAACAGGAACTATTAAATGTAGGAAAGGCCATCTGGCTTTTTTTCCCCACAGCTTACTCTGTCTGGTGAGGCTATGTTAGATGGATATACAACACACACTCTACAACATTATTTTGTAGAATTTGCTGCAAGTGTTCATTTTTGTCTTCTCTCCCTTTCCCCCAAACTTGCTAAATGTGTCTGCCACTGCATCTAAGCTGTAGCTGAAAAAAGGGTGAGTGTGATGGCAAAGCTGCTCTGAGAATAACTTCATAGTGATTACTGCAAGAAAGAGCAATATATCACAATATTTTCTCTGTCTAGTAACACTTATCTTAGCCTCTGCTAAGACAGAGTCGAGGGATTAAAACTTGAAGCTGAATTCCAGGGTTTCATTTGCTGTACTGATGCCTTGAGAGTCTGCTGCAGTTGGTGCTCTGAAGCAATTAAACATATTTCTTATGGCCTCTTTGAAAGAAAAAAATAAAAACGTGTGGCAGCATTTTCACTTTCTGTGCTTGCCTGTATATAAATCTAACTTTTTTCCCACAAGTATTTTAATTTTCTGAAGTGAATGGAAATATATGAGTACCAGCTTTCGATTAGGAAGAGAAGAATTACAATGGAAAACAATAAAAATGAAGAAAGCAAGGTGGGGCTGTGATTACCCCAGGTAAATACATCCCTTTCTTTTACAGCTCTGAGATTCACAAAACTGGGGAAGACTTGAGCATTTTTCAAACCTAAATATCTCTGTCTATTCAGCACACCTTGGACACTGAGCAGGAACAAACCTCTATTAGTCTGCAGCTGCAGAAAAACACCAAAAGAAGTTCAGTATTCTGGTGATATTTTTGGGTCCATTTAATGTGATTCTGGGAAGCCAAACACAAACCTCCCCTAAAAGGCAGCTTCCAGACACGTTCCTTTTCTGTGTTTAAACCCATGCCCATACTGCCTGATGCATCAGGTGAGCACAAACGACAGCCAGCACAGAGCTCTCCAGGGATCATTCTTCCCAAGAAGCCACCTCACCTCCTAATCACTCTGTACCTCTCCATGTGATGCTAAATTCAAACCTATTTTAGCCAAGAATGACCCCTTAAATGGACCTGTGAAAACAAAATGGAGCAGATGAGATTTGAATTTTAACAGCTCCATGAATCTGGGGATTTAAATCTTAGAGAGTGGGCTGAGGAGGTGTGTCAGGTGAAAAGATCAACCTCAAGGAAAGGACTTCAGTAGAAATTATTGCAATCATCTCATAGGTTTGGGTCCAACAGTCATCTCCAACCCACAGCAGGGCAAACTGCCAAACTGCTTGCTAAAAAGCTTTTGTGGGTTTTCAGTTTTTTTTTCTCTAGTTTGTGGCTATTATGCATCTCTCCCAGTTGTCTTTCTTGTTGTCTCCTCTGCAGCCTGTATCCACGAGCTGAGCAAACACCTCTGACTGCAACTACCCTGTCTGATCACCAACATCTTTTTATCAGTACAGAGAGCTGCCTTTCAACCCTTCTTGCCTTCATTATTTGCCTCATATGACTGCAGAGTAAGTGATTACTGAGACCTCCATGACACAGGCAGGTGACTAAAACATAAAGACAATGTGCCCCATCCAAAGTCTGTGTGAAGCTGGTAACAGAAATTTTAACTGGGTCTTCTCAGTTCCCAAGGGTTAGCCACTTTCTTTCCAAGCAGAGATTTCCTCTTTCTGGAAGCTGTTGGTTTAATGCTGGAAGTGGATTCTAGCCCCTGAGGAAATACTTAGCTGGAAACCCACATCCTTTTTTAGAGAAATCTCTCCAAGTGTTACAAGAAATGAAGCCACATGAGCCTCATTTCTGGTCAGACAACTGTTTCATTGATGGCAAATTTCAGGTATGATTTTGTGGGATGATTAACCTACATGTTCCAATCTTATATGAAAAAACTCCTCCCAAACAACACTACAAAAAACTAAATTTCATCTTTTGTAAATGAGTTTTATATAATTGAAAAAATAATGCAGTATTTCTGAGGAAAATTCAGTGTCAAGTGCATCCAGCAATTTAGGATGTCTGATGATGCACAATCACTGAAATTAATTACCATCATCTTACAAAATTGGTTCTAATTAGCTGATGCCTTCCCACTAGAATATCTCTGAAGCAGCTTCATTTTGCAAATCCATGCCAATGTTTTTTACCCAAAAGCTCAAAGTTAGCAGCCAGCATACAGGATGCTATGTGGGGTGGGGGAGACATGATTCAGCTGAGCTTGCTGTTAAATCCATACAAATAGCAGAAAGTGCACACTGCTGTCTGTAAAGCAAGGAAGTAAAGGCTATTAAGATTTTAGGGGTGAGAGATTAAAGGGTGGGGAGAGGCCTCTGATTTGTGGCAGCACCTGTACTGGCATGAAAGCAAATATCCCACCAAGGCTGTGAGAAGGGTGATGGCAAATGGAATTCTTCCTCTGGAATACCCTCCCATGGTTCACCACAGAATCTCACTTTGAATTTGTAAGACTGAGCCATTTTTGCAGGCTTTTGGAGAAAGACAGATGGAGGGATGTGCTGGGGAATTTTTGCTGGCTGTGATATGTGGGGAAATATTTCTTACAGTGAGAAAAACCGTAAGAAGAGGAAGAGGACCAGAAGACAGAGGGGACTCTTTTCCCCTCTGTGTAAAAACACATTGCACTGGAACAATTGATTCCTTTAAATAATAAGAAAGGCAGACTATGTGATAAGCCATTCCAAATCCCACAACATTTGTTATAGTCACTGAACGCCTTTCATTAGGATTGCTAAAGATAAAGCCTCTCTGCTTCTTTGTATCTTCACAAAAGCTTTTAAAAATGTGGACTTATATCTGCAGGAAACAACTATTATTAATGAAGCAGCTGGATTTCTTTTTAAATAGGTTACTTTGCAGCCATTTGCTCTGCTAATTATAAACAGAAATGCTGACATATATCTACAGTGCTTTGGGATGTTGAATATTATCTAAAGTACATTTAAAAAGCGTTTTAGAAGAATAACCCGTATCTGAAGGGTGAATTGAAGCTGTAAAATAATATACATGAAAAACAGCTGCAGAAATTATTAGCTCACATTTCTCCCCAGCAGTTCTGCTTCCAAATATATCCAATGCAATGAGAGAAGCATTGCTCCACAGTAACATCATAATTCTGCTGATGCCACTTTCTATTAAAGTATCCTAATAAGTAGTAACTGCTCTGATAAATGAACGCATGTGAAATAAACCTGGAATATAGATATCACACCAGAGCAGTTCAGAGAAAGGTAATTCTCTCTCATGAATTATTTCAGGACTTGGTTCCATTCTCTTCTATGAAATTCTCCACACACACACACATATGTGCACAGATCAATGTTTCAGACTCATGCAAATCTTCCTGGGCCACTGCTGAAAAATAACAGAGCAGGGAAGCTGCAGGTACTCAAATCAGGGGCAGTTCCTGTGTTGCAGATGGACAGAGAGGTGAGCCAGAAAGGAAAGGGAAGTAAATTTTAAAAAAAATCCAATGCATAAGACATAGATTATACCAAACACTCCAAAAAAATAACTTGATTTTGAGAAATCAGCAAATTCTCACGGGAGACTGCTGGTATGTTTCTGACAATATTACAGATACCTGTCATGTATCTTGATGATGGAAAACACAAAATTATTTGGGAGACTTGGTGAGGAGGACAACAAAGAAGTGTCAGAGGAAAATTACTATGGAATAATCAAAATGAAAAGGAAAGGAGAATCAGGCTCTAGAGGTATCTGTGGCAATGGCTCTGCTGTACTCTCAGGGCTGCATCCCTTGCTCCAAATGCTCTTCTCTTGTGGTTTCCCCTTTTCCCAACACATACTGCTTGCCTGACTCTCTCTCCTCTCATGTAAATCTTTCTGTAATGTTGGCTGCTTTTCCCTCCTGCTTATTCCCTTTTTTTTTCTCTAGCCAGTTCCTTCTTCCTGCTACCAAAGAAGATCACCATCACCAAGATTTCCACGCCAGTATTTCCACAGCTCCCTGCTGAACGTCTCTCCTTTGGGACGCCCTTTCAAACAAGTTCCCAAACCCACAGGCCCCTGTCTTCCCACAAGCCCAGATTTACCATTCTGCAGGATGGAAATGGCAAGGCAGTGGGCTACTGAGGGCTGGTGTTTACTTTTTAAGACAAATCTGAAACACTTGACATTAAAATTATTCACACAAGGTCTTAGGTCAGTGGGTCTCTGGAGCATTTCCAGGGGTTCTGTTAAAAAAGAGACTATTTTAGGATAAATATAGTTCACAGAGGGGGTAATCCTTTTTACATTTCCAAAAAGAATTAAAACCAATTTTTCCAGCATATTACTCACATTTTCTGTAGCCCTTCTTTAATGTTTACTAAGGACCTTTGGGGGTTAATTAATGCCAGGACATTTCACCCATGAATTGTTTTCTAATTCAATTTGTTAAATGCAAGTAGCCATAAATATTATAAATCAATTACTGAGTATATTCTACGCTTCACCAACCAAAAAAATCATAACAGAGTATTTTTGAAGGTGATTGAGAAAAATGAACCACTTCCATAAGGGCAGGCATTTATGCTTCAATTTATCTTTTCTTTCACAAAACCACAATTTGAAATACATTTTGCTAAATACAGGAACTACTTTTGTAGAAGAAATCAATTATACTCTGAAGTTTAAATCTTCTTTTTTTCCAGCTGTGCTCTAATGTATTACTCTACCTCAGAAACACACCCTGGGGAAAAGGCTTCCATTCTTTACTAAAAATCCATGAATAACATTATGTAGAAATTAATTTGTGATAAATGATTTAAAATCTTAACCTAGAATGGTTTCTGATTCAAATGTCATCAGAAAATGGCACCTCACCCGCAGGAAGGAGTCAAGGGATCCGTTCTCCATGTATTCAACTACAATCATTACTGGTCTGCCTGCAAAACAGCAAAGAGACACATTAGGATTATGGACTTATTATGGGGCTTTTACAATTCTAGCTGTTCTGCAGAGGTTATTCACAGCAGCTGAACATATAAAATATTTCCAAAATTCTCATTTATATCACAAACACAATTTTCTGTGTTACTCCCTAAGAATTATTTTCTATGCTGCTTTTTTATTTTGGTTCTTACTGGACTAGCTGAATTCACATCATTCATTTTGGTGTATTCTCCCTTAAAAATGATCAAAGAAGAGCCTGCTATCTCCAAATAGCAAAACTTCCATGTAATATTTTAGAATGTATCTGAATTGCGGCAAACCCCAAATATTCATAAGCCAGGTCCAAGTAATTAAAAACTCAGGGTCATAATTTTCCTCTCAAAATGTCTCAGTGACTTAGGAACACAGGAAACAAATAGAACGGGGTGTCACAAAAAGAGCTCTCCTAGATATGCTGTGTGTATTGGGTGTGTATAATCCAGCAAAACTCTGAATTCATATGTTTGTAAAGACCGAAAATATACACAGTGTTACTCAAATCAAGGTTTTGCTCAACCAGCACAGTCCCAGGGTGGCACCATATCCAAACTGAAGCAGAACAAGACATGACATTTATTTCTTGAAAGGATGTACAAATCTGAAGATACACTTTTGAAGTGTGTACTTAACTTAAAAACCATCTCACTGCTGGTACCCTTTAAAAAACCCGCACTCCTCTACAAGTTCTTGACAGGAGAGGGGCAACCAGGAAGCACAGCAATTCTTAGAATTATTAATATCACAAAACAGCCATTCTATTAAAAAAAAAAAATTAATGAAGAAGAATTTTAATAAGATCAGGAAGGATGTGAAAGGTATTAAAATGGCAGAATTTTCTCTTCCTGGGAACGCCCATCTCTTTGGGGGTTTCTGGGAAACCATAACTATGCCAAGTGGTGACACGGTGAGTCCACCATTTCACTTCCACAAATCCACACAAGCTGGGCCAATACTTTTCAAGCCCAAAAGAAGACTCTTTCATCAGGTTTGTTTTTTTTTTTCTCTTCTGCTCAAATTATGTTTGTAATTTTTTTGGATGAGGGGATGAGAAACAAACACAGTGCTCAGGCTGATAAAGCATAGAAAGGCATTTTGATTGTTCCAGCACAGTTGTTCATTTCTGTTCAGTTTGCTTAACAGTGGAAGTGTTTATTAAACTGTCCACAATTTACAACAGGCCACAGCCAGGCATTTCTCCTGAGCTGTTACAGTTAACCTTCAACAAAACAGGGAATGACCCATTTTCTGTGTTTGCTCCAGCATGCTGACCCAGAGTTTTGGGTTCCTGGTGATGCCCATTCACAGAGCACAGTCTGGTCTTTCTGTAGTTCCTATCAATATCCCCTCATTTCCTCTAATAAAATTTGTGATTATTTCTGTATTGACTCTCATGTTCACATCTTTAATGAATATAACACTTCATAATGTTGTCACAATACTACAATGTTTTTTGTTGTGCGAAAATTCCCAGATGCTTTGATAGTCTTTTTGGATAGCCCTTGGAAGTGTGAAGAATAACCAGCTTCTTTCTTTTCAACTGAACATTTAGTCTCAGCTGCTGATGTGCATCTGCCACCAAATCAATGATATTCATCTGCACCCATTGGTTACACCCTGGTTTTGCATTATAAACTTAGAAGATACCTCATTTTTAAGCTCTTAGAGAACAGAGCATTTTAAAAATTTGTATTTTTCTTTAGTTCAGTTTGCTAATGATGACTGGCTGTACAGCCCACTCTCTTTATTTCCAAGCACATGAATGCCCCAGATTCCATTACCTTTATCATTTCCTTAGTGTCACAAGGCTGACACCTCCACATGAAAGAAAAATCCTATAATCTAGAGAAGTAAACAACTGCAGCTTGATGCTAGAGAATCTTACACTGTGCAAAAACCCTCTAGAGCAAGTAGTAATTTGTGATTTGATGCAGACAATAGCATTTTTCAATAAACAGGGGTGTAAAGCTGGATTTCCGGTGGCATATTTGTTCAGGTCAAACTTCTGTTTCTGGGTAAATCAACAACTAAAACACCTGTATGGAAAATTTACATTTGAAGGGAAAGACAAATGGAGCTTTAAAACAGCACCCTATGTTTCCTGTGGCTAATCCTTTGGTACTCTACATTTTCCAGAAGCTGTAGTGTTCTCTAGAGGTTTACAGGCTCTTGTTGCAGCTTTTATGCTCCTTAGATGCATATCCTTCAACTTTATCACACTTGCTAAACAGAACTATTAATTCTTCTACATCAATTCTTCTACATTCTCTCACAAAATATTCCTCCCTCCAAAAAAAACCCACCTGTAATTTCTTTTGCTCAGATGCTATGCTACTAGGTTAAAGTAACTATGAAATATATTTAAATACATTAATCTGTGGATTTAAAGAAGAGATTTTTGGTTTTTTTTCACTGGACAATGAGGTTTTGAACCACTCAACTTGAATGACTTCAAAAGACATAACACAAAACCAACTCTTCCAAGTGACAGCGCAGGAATGGCACTAAATATACTAAAAAAGCAGCGTTTTCTTTCTGACAGGTTTCTGTATATCAGAAAATCAGCATATCATCAGTAAATTTAGTCACTTAGGCAGAAAGCTTCCCACTAACTCAGTCTTCATCACTTGTCATGCTACCTAATTTCAAATGAAACTGAGGTGAAATTGTGTCAAGACATCACAATGTGTCATGACACCATGAAAATAAACCTGGCTCCAACACTTGATTATCTCAAGCAAAAATCTTTAATCTGGACACAAACCTAAATTCTCAAATAATCCAGTCTTTAGTGTGACAGCACTTGACAAAAGCCACCTGAGTTTGGCTGCAAGTTTAATACATCCCTGGAGATATTTATGTATTCCAGACTGTGACAGAGACATTTTAAGTCAGCACAGTATTTGTCTTTGGAGCACCTGTGGATTAAAATGTCTCAGCTCTTGTTAGGGTGGCTTGAACATATAGTAAAAAAACTCTGGTACACAGTAGAATCCAGTGGGAACTTTTATCATCAAAGTGGCAACACTGGCTCTATTGCCAGTATGTCATCCTTTATAGAGTAGTGCAATTTGAGTCCAGAAAAACTTGAATGCTGGATCCCTGTACAAACACAACATACTGCTTTAGTTTTTAAGAGGACTACAAAACTGACTTTGAAAATAATGCTGGGAGATTTCTAAACTAGCGTAGTGTTTGCATCTAAGTAAATTTTCAAAAAAGCCTATTACTTAGGTTACGAAAATTTATGTTATCACGTTTCTGAGAATTCTTCATCCTCAAAACAAGAACAGGAATGAATAAATGGGAGTGAGGCAGAGAAGTCTCTGAGACAGAGAAGCAATCTTTGATTATTTTATCAGGGGATAGGCTAATGCAATGGTGGAAGGCATTGAACTGCTTTCCCAGGATTTCTTACAGCACAGAAGATGGAGAAAAAACAGGTTTAAGACATAGAGCAGCAGGATACAGATGGCAGCAAAGGCACTCCTGGGAGTGACAATGACCTCCACAAATGGCTGCACCTCCTGGGGCAGGAACACACCCAATCTCCAGTCCAAAGAATTGCCCAAAGTTCAGGGAAGTGTTTGCACACGGATACAGGAACAGGTACAGGACAGGGATCTGAAGAACTGAGTTAATTTTACAGTCAAGAGCCACACTAGAGAAGGAGTGGGAGAAGGACACTGGAAAAGGTGCCAGCTGAGAGCTTGAAATCAAGGAGCTAAAAGCTGTGGGTGTTGCTGGAGGAGAGCACACAGCTTCTCATATGAATTGGGGGAGGATGAAATAAAAATGTTTGAAGATGGATTCAATGAACAAATCAGTCAAACAAATCAGACTTGCAGCAGTTTTAGATGCTTAGCACTGCTGGAGTGGGGAGTACTGTGAGAAAACATTTTAAAGCAGAGGAATTATAGAGCGTCCTAAGGCGATAGGTTTGAACCCTAAATATGGATTTAACACACTACATATATCACATTTATAATTTCCAGCACATTATAACAGATGGACCATTTTACTACATAGTTGAGATAACAACATGAACTAATAACTATTTATAAATGTATTTACACATCACATACACACTGATACCATCTCCACATTCTCTGCTCTCAGATTTTTTGTGAAAGCATAACTATTCCTGTCCCAGGCACATGTGGGATATTGTCTACAGCCGTTTTCCCTCCTTGCACATGAACTAACTGTGGCTCTGGCAGATCCATTTTGGACTTCCAGCACATCAGAAAGCCACAATGAACACACAGGAGCAGTACTGGGGCTTGGCATGATGCAAGAAAAGGACTGAAAGTTCTTCCCTGGAGTTCTCCCACTCAGCTGTACTGCAGTGCCACTCAAGCAAAAACAGAAAAATGACAAACAACCTGTACTGATGTCATGCCACCTCAGAACATGCTGCAATTTTGTATTTTCTGTTGATCAATCTGCTTGACATTTTTTTTAAAAAAAAAAAAAAAAAAAAAAAAAAAAAAAAAAAAAGCAAAAGAAAAAATCCATACCTTGCACAGTAACGTAAAATACCGATTAAATCTAAAATTCACATTGTATGTATTTATAGTTCTCTATTTTTTTTCCACAGATTTTGATAGCATGCAATTTAATTGAGTGCCAGCGTGATGAATAAGGAGGAGAATCTGAAGTGTCATATCAATGACAAAATATTCAGCTTGCTGTCTCCTGTTGTCATTTTAAATAATGCAGCAAAGCCTCCTTTAATGAATGTTTTATATAAGATTTATCCTCCAAAAAGAATAGTTAGCACATGTTCTTTTTCTACAGACTTATAATGAAATCTCTAATACCAATTATGGGGATAGATTTGTTAGCATAAACACACAATACTCATTCTTTCACTTTAAACAGCACAGGCTGGCACCTGTTCCCTGGTTCATATCAGAAAATATTGCTCCACCAGTTCTGCAGACCAGAATCCATGTGGCTCAGGAAATCACCTCCCTATCAGGCATCTTTTCATTCCAAAGCCATGTTCAGCTATTGGCTGCCCAGGGATTTATCTCCTGCAAAAGCTAGAGAGGTAAAACAGCCCCAAACCCAGGGCACACCCTCAGTGAGGGCTCCAAGCTCCCACTCCCAGGGAAACCCAAAGGAATTCCCAGGCCTTGGGAGGCAGCCCTGGAGCTCACTCCTGCATTCCACAGTCCTACAAATCAGAGAACCACTGGCCACTGCAGCGGCTTCTCTCCTGTCACAACTGAAAAAGCATTTGTAGGCACCAGAAGGGAATTCATTTCAGCGAATAAACCCCCATTTTTCCATAATACAAAACAGGTGGAGGAAAAAACCCCCAACCCGCCCCCCCCCCCAAAGATTATGGAAAAAAACAATAAAAAATAATTCTGCTGCTTTGCATTTTTGGTTTTGCATTGTTAGCCCACATCAATTCACAGGAAGTCAATGTGAATTTTACTGCAAGCCACTGCACTTGAATTATTGGCTCACACAACAGAAAGCCCCTGAATAAGACCCGCGTCCAAGCAGCCTCAAAAAATAGAAGTTGCAGTTCCACACTCCTCTTTGAGAGTTTAGAAGCCAGAATTTACAAACAGGATGGGATAACACATTTACATCCTGCTGCCACAGGAAATCACATAGATATAACCTATTTATCTTGCTGCTTGAGCACTTTGGATTTTCTCATGTCTGCATATCAAATATCATTAGTTAAGTTTGTTTAGTCAGGGGAAGAAACTTCTGCAAAATCAATTAATATCAATTCAAAACACGTGAATGACCGTAATGCACTGTTTAAATGTTAGTAAGCTATGGCCACACAGCTATCACTGCTACCTGAAGATTTATTATATCCACACAATCTGATAATATTTCATAACATAAACCTGTTCTCTGAGCTGTTTTCCTGTAATTATACATTATGCTTTTCCACTTACTACCCTGTGAATTACTGGCAAGAATTTATGCCTGTTGGTGTGTTTTGGAAGCCAGAAGAGTCTGTATGTATATTTATAAATACCTTCTCACACCTTCTGGCCCTACTTCATGTTGCAGGCAGCACTGCAAGTGGCTCTCCTGGTTCCTCACATGACAAAGGGAGAATGTGCTTTGGACAACAGAAGTTTGGGCAGTCCTGCTGCTCCTGCAAGCCCTAATCCACATCAATCCTCCTTTGTGCCTACAGGAGATATTCTGGAAGATTTTGAGGAAAGGAAAGTGTAACTGCCACGAGGAAGCAGCTATGTTGTTTCCATTCCTTATTTTCTGGTCCTTATCTTTCCATAAGAGAAGCAAGTGGAACACAGGAGAGGGGAAAACCAGAAGAAATAGGTTTTTTTGTCACTATTTGGGGGTTGGGTAGGTGAGAAATACAAAACCTGTCACTTTTGCTTTCACACTAAAGCAAAGAATAAGAGAAAAAAAAATCATAACAGATAACACATTCTGTCCAGATTCAGTTTAAGAGAGAGACTTTTGCCCAGCTGGATTAACCAAAAGAATTCACCTCAGTTATTTTATAACTGAAATTCAGCATATTTCACTTAATCTAATGACATCTCACCCTGAAGCTCCCCAGAGTTCATACCAATCCACATCTTCCTGTGGAAAGAGCAAGGGATGTTCTTTGGTTCAGAATTAGACCACAGAGTCTGACTGCATCAACGATCACTTGCCCTACTGACCCCAGAGCACATAAAGGAATTTAAACAATGTGAAATCTGTGCACTGGGCACTTCTGCACTTCATATTCAGTCTGCCACGATTCATAACAAGTTCTTACGGAACACAAGAAGAAAATCCTACTTAATCTCTGCCGTGAATTTACCTATTTTCATAGGGACATTATATTTAGAAGCTGTAAGCAGCAATGCAAGATTCAAAGGAGAAAAATTAAAAAAAAAAGCATACGTAAGGTTACAGTGAAACAGGTTTTTGTGCTTTCATAAGCATAATGATGTGGTTAAGGTATAATTTCAATCCTCCTCTAAAACACCATGTTGTTTATATGATATTATGCCTAATCAAGAAGTTTATAGGATTCTGACATGACTTCAGGATATAATTTGTGTATTTTTCCATTTACTATTTGAGCCGTTTTGCCCCGTTTCCCTGTAGTCTACATAAAGATTAAACATCTGAGGTACCACTGAGCTATAAAAAACTGATGACCCACCACTCTTCCTTTATGAGCAAGGTATCATTTCTCATGTACAGAAGTAGTGGAGCTCACACATCAATACTCCTGAAGGTTCTGAAACCCACAAAGGAACCTTTGCTAGTAATGTGTGGGCTGCTAAGTCCAAAATTAAGAAAACAAAACATCACGAGTCAGGGCTCCACAAATACATGATGCCTTGGACCTAACACTGTGATATTTTTGTGATCTCCTGGGGTTTTTCATCATTTCTCTTCAAGGGTTTTTTATCTTCAGAATATGAAGGCACACACTATCAAGCTTCTCCCTCCAACTCTGAGTGTCACAGACAGGTGATATGAGCCTGTACAGGATTGTCTAGTCTTCACCAACTGCACAAGCCACCTAAAAAGGCATTTTAAATACCATTGTGTAAAATTCAGATTTAGGAAGATTATTTCCCACTCTCATTATATGGGCCTGAGAATGCCACTTCAGCAAGTTGAATTTGGTAAAGGCAAAGTGGCTCCCTACCTAAAATAGACCAAAACTATTAAAACATTATAAAACTTAGCTGTTTCTCCTGCCTCCCATCTCACAAAAATGAACCAGTTCTGATTATGCTTTTAAATCCAGTCTTTTACCACTGGCAAAAAAGGGAGTTCAGTTTTCCCTTAATCTTGAAACAAATAAAATCTGTGTGCATCTCACTTACAAATCTACTTCTGTGTACATCTGTCAGGCTCCTCCTGCTCTCCTTTTCCTGTCTTTCTGGTTCTGTTAGTAAAGAACAGCAACTTGCTTCAACTAACGTGCTTGTTAACAACAAATTTCCACATTTTCTATAGTCAGATTTTTAAAATACATAATAGTAGTGTATATTATGTAAAAATGATCATATATGCAAGTACTTTTTTCTGAACTTCTAGGATTTAAATGTATGGGATTGTTTACCATGACCACCTTAGCATGAAATGAGATATTTAGCCAGGATGAAGAATGAAAACCTCCTTTTATCATGTTCTACACTCAGAGCTTAATTCCAGTTTTAAAGTTCAATCTTAACCCTAATCTACCAGCACAAAATATGTTTCTTTCAGTATTAATGCAACTTGCTGCTCAGCCTTATTTTGGTTCTGAAGTACTCCCTGCCTGCCTAATGGAAAAGTCCATCTACATTTGAACTTCTGTTCTCAGAAAATACATGCCATTATGTAATAGTTAGAGGGTTTATAAGCTGAAGATTCCAGTGGAACAGCACTGAGGCTGGAAAGAATGAACTGGAAGAGCCATTTGGCTCAGGTATCCCAGGAAATGCATATGCAATAGAAGAATCAATTTGTTAGTCACTGTGAAAGGATTGGCCATTTTCATTTAACAACAAACATAGAAGTGTAGGTACTGGAATTCAGAGTAAAGAAAAATACATTAACTGTGGGGAAAAAAAAGTTACTTTTCTTATTATTGGAGTACTATAATCATAGTTGAATTCACTAGGTAAAATTGCTCCTTGATAGTTCTTGTTGAGTAATTTTGTTCAATAAGAGAATGTCAATACAATTTGCTTTCAAATGTCAGTTTATACAATATCAAGAATAATGGGCTCACTCAGGTGCACTTGGAAATTGCAATAAAATATTAATTTGGGGCAAAAGAAAACTGATAATCATCTAGTTCAGTAGTCTACAATCATGCCTGAGTTTTTTGAGTAGCTCTGTGGAATAAATGTGAACATTGGAGTATGTGTTAGATAAAGACCCCGTAAATAACTAGGGAGTAAAACACTGAAGAGAGTGTATCCTCTGTAGAATGTGCTTTTTGTTGAAGAGGAGTCCAGCACAGCTGTGAGCAAACTGTTTCCAATATCAGTTCCAATTTCTGGAAAGCAAGTGCATATTCAATTTCTTGCATGCAATATATTTTTGAGGTTCAAGAGGGTGGGCTGTTTCATCCAGCCAAATTTCTCTGCTTCTATTTTTCCTACAATGTCAAGCAGATGGAGTAAACCCTTGCAAATTAAGTGGCAGGAAATAACTGGTGGTCATACTTCATTAAAATGTCACATCAGGATGCTTTCACAGAAGCTTCAGAGAGGGGCTCTGTGAGGGGAACAGGGGGCAATGGTCCAGCTGCTGACCATGTGGGGAGCTGATATTCACAGAGAGGAGTTTATGGCAAGAATAATTTTGCCATAAAGTAGAGCAAGAACCAGGGTGTTCAGCTGGGAAGAGCTGGAATGTGAAGAGAGATGCAGCTCTGGCAATTTATAATTTGGGTTTTCACAAAGTGTGTGTGTGTGTGTGTGTGTGTGTGTGTGTGATGAAGGAAGCTTCCACAGCTTGTGCCAGCATCAGTATGATGAGGAGTGTAAATGCTAAGTGGTTTAAGAATTCTATTTTATATATGCAAGGCTATTACTTGAGAAAAAGTACTTATTGCCCGTGTGAATCCATCTGTCACTGCAGACCTACATCAGCTAAGTCATGCCAATGTGTACTGCCAACAGGTGGAATAACAAGGAATGAATTAATTTGTGACATAAATGATAGTGAAATAAAAAGGAAGCTATTGTCTGCGAATGGGCTTGTTTTTGCAAAAATCTAGGACAAATTTTGCAGGCCTGCTTAAAGTTTTGCTTCTGGTGAAACTGCTGTACAGCAGTGACAGACTTCTGATGTAACTATCAAATACAAGCACTACTGCATTAGCAGTTATGTTTAGACTTAAGAAACATCTGCATTCAAAACAATCTATTTATACAGAAAGATGTAATGCCTTATCCCAGCAGCATAAATTAATCTTTAATTTGGCTAAATGAGGATACCTTTCACATAAGAGAATCTCTGCACAGTGTAAAAGCTGTATTACACAAAACTGAATCAGCTGTGAATGCAATGGTAAAAGAAATACACTCCTCTCAACTACTGAGATTAAAGTAGAAAGGGAAAAAAGGAAACCAACAGCTGCATGGCCCTGCCAAGCTGCTTTCCAGACACTTATTTATAGCAGGCTTTCTAGTTCAGTTCTGTGTTTCATTAAAACATCTGTGGCAAATTTTGTAGAAAAAGGATCTAAAAGCATTTTGTCTTTAGTAAGGGATAAATTTTTTTAAGTACTTGGAAGGGAATCTGCCACTTAGCTTGAGTTAAAGGTTTCGGTAAATAAAAAGCATCTCATTATCTTTGCTCCCAATGACCCTAACAGCAGAATAATGCTGGCATTTTAAGTCTCCCATGTAGTTAAATTAACTGAAATCTTACCCACAAGCAATATGTGAAACAATTAGGTTATGATTATGCAGTTATTAAATGTTAAGTACATGAGAGCTACTGCCCAACACAAGCCCAAACATCTCCACTAAATCATGCACAGCAAGAGAGTCAGTTCTGAGTCTCTTACAACCCAGATCAGCACTACCTTATCAAGATTTGTTTTCATGTCTTTTTTTTTTTTTTTTTGGGGTGTGTGTGTGTGTGGGTTTTTTTGTTTTTTGTTGGGTTTTTTTTTGTTTGTTTGTTTTGTTTTGGTTTTATTCCTTAGAAAGTATGTGGGAATTTTTTTTGTTCACATGTAAAGCAAAGTTGTTTTTAGCAGTTTAGAAATGGAAAGGGCATCCCCTGGTCATCTACAAAAAGAGGCAATTCAGAACTGGTACCATGCTTAATAGAAATGTAAATATGATAAAGTAAAAAAGGAAGAGTTAAACAGCAGCACTACAGGTAAGATTGTTGGGATGCAACTGTTAGCAGCAATTTCTGACCTGCACTGCAGAGCGTCATGCCACCTGACCCTCCACATATATTATTTCTCAAAGGAACACATCTCATCCATTGGATTTATCACAGTCCTTCATTGCCTTTCAACTACCTGGAAATCTTCCCTTTCTCTGGAGTCACTGCTTTGCTAATTTTTTTTGTTTGTTTTGTTTTGTTTTTTTGTTGCTTTTGATCAAACAACATGATCAAACAACAACATTTATCTCCATTTGTGGACTTGTGAGGATATCTGTTACACATCATGCAGTTGCATTTCCATTTTTTTTTCCATTTTCAATGTTTCATCAGATTGGATCAGAATTATTACTAAAAGACATTTAATAGCAAGGCATTATGAATGAGTTTCATTAAAGAAACTACATTTGAGAGTTTTAAGTCCCTAAGATCAAAAGCTTTACAAGCACTTAGAAAACAACAGTCCTGAGGATCTTACAAAATTAACTTGTAGGTAGAGAGGTAGTTGAGAAGCCAGTTCATGAATTTGAGGCCATTTGTAATTTAACAGAATCAGTGGAATGCTCTACATAACACTGTGTTCAAAACAGAAAATTTTATGGGGCCTGCAGGGTTTCCTCTTCAATAGTTGTTTAGTTACAGGTAGCACCTCATTGTGATGCTGACTCCCACAATAACTAAGGGCTACTAAAAACTCTGAGATATCCCATGGAGAAAAAAAAAATATGAAAAGTATTTCATAAGCTGTCGACAAAAGAAACCCAAACAGTCATAAGAAAGACATCAAGGCTGCTGGAGACACTTCTATCAAAAGAAAGCAAAGGAAGAAATAATAGCACTTGAAATGAAAAGTATCATCTTGTAATTAGAATTACTGCAGTAGATAAAAAGGGGCACAGAGAAGTACAATGGTTTCTTTTGTATAGGAAGTCAATAACATTATGTAATTTTCCAATTTTCTTCCTCTTTTTACCGGAAGAGATTTTTTTATTTCAAGAAAAACTTTTAAGTAGCACTAGAAGACAACGCAGGATGTCCAGAAAAGACACCAGCCTGACAGCCCATGCACAGATCCATTTTTATACAGAAATACATAGTTTGGAAAGGAACTTTGATCCAGTTTTAACTATAGCTATATTCTTCATTTATTACTTTTGATGGAAGATGGTGTTTAATGACTCCAGACGAGAATGGATAACACAAATAGCCTGTCTTGGAAAGGATTCCTCTAACCTGTCCTCACTCATTTAAAAAGAATTACAGGAGTTCAAATCATGGTAAAAGTTAATAAAAAAAGAAAAGGCTGTTTTTATGAGATAGAACTTGCAGCTACCAAAGCACACAAAGATTACAAACACCAAATTAATACATAATTAAGTTTTCCCTTTCCAAATTTGTTTTGCTTCCATATTTTAGCAAGGGAATATAAATTTTTAGGGAAGAGTCACAGAGTGACACAAATTCTGAGATTTTACAGTGGCATGTTTGTTCTTTGTGCACATGGACATGCTTCATGAAATGGATGATTAGAGGACACCAGGCCTACTCTTCCAATAGTTAGGCTGGCCACTTAACTGCAGAGCAGTTTCCCTCACAATTTTTCCTCCTACACATTAACTCAGGAAAATGGTTCATTCTCAAGATGTTACTGTCTTTTCCATTTCCTTTTGGTTTAGCTTTTTATTGGAAAGGACATCTGATCTCCCTGTCTGACCAACACCGAATTTTATTTCCATGAGATGCGTGGAGAGATGGGGCAGAGAGTGAAGGGGAAAAAAAAATTGATGTGTGGGAACAGGCTGGAATACCTACCAGAGGAAATGCTGGGGGGTAAAGATCCACCCCCTGCCACTGGATGTGAGGCCAGGATGCTATTTAAAAATCCCGCCCTCAGGAATCTCGAAAGAGACTTCACCCCAATGGTCGGAAAGGATCCTTTCAAAGAAATAAAAATTATCATTAATCAAATGCCTTGTTCTCTGACTGACAAAAGAAGTTGACTGTTTAAAGAAAGAACAACCAAATCTCTGCAGAGTTAACAGTGGTTTCACGGGAACAGATCTCATGAAAAGCAGTTAAAAGCCTTTGTTTGCTTTTTAACCAAGTCATACAATACACAGCTTTAACGAGAAAAAGGTTTTCTGCATAGTTTGTAAATGGAGCGTTCCAGCACTTCTAGGAGAAATAGAAAAATTTGGTGTTTCAACAGCAAACTGCACCTGTGGGACACTCATAATGCATTCCCAAATGACCACCGTAGAGGCACGTTACAATTTTGTGTTCAAATCAGAGACAGACCAGTAGAGGTGAGGCTATACCAGCAAAGCTGCTTTGCACCAGTATTTTAAAGCCACCTGACAAAAGCCACATCAGGCAAAGGGCAAAAGGGAACCAGAATTTGCAGCTAAAATGATGAATTCTGTGTCAAGGCTGCTGCATCAATCAGAGATTCTATCACACCTACCAGCACCTGTCAATATATTGATACAGGCAAAAACCAGGAGTATGGATGATGCCTAAAGATTTTTAGCTTTTTAATATATTTTTCATATAATTGTAACTTTTTGATTTTAGGCAACGTGGACATGGCCCCTTTCTGCTTTGCTCTTACCAGAAGCTCAACACATTTTATGCCTTTAATATAATAAATTTATATTCTTCTCATGGCCTACAGGTACAGTTTTATTCCTGGAAACAATGATTATCTCATCCACCTCCTTTAAAACATATATTTGTGACATATCTACTGCAGGGGTGAGAAATGATGATGCCTTAGCATTTGATTCACTGTTTCAGCTTTCAGCACATGTACAGAGATCAGCAGACATCACTTCAACTTTCCTCATGTTAGTGCTCAGTGAGCGCCAGCATCAAAGATGGATCTGAAATGACAACTCTGCACATCTCACTTGAAAGCACAGGGTCAAGATTCTCCCACCTGGTATAAATCTAAACTGAAAATCAGAATACTCTGGGTATTTTTGCAAGTGCATCAAGTAAGCATCCATCCAAAAAGTTAGGCAATGGCAAGTTTGTTTTCCTCACCTTGCAGGTACTTAATATTTTTTCTTTAAAGAGACAGAAAGCATCTTGATCTTTATACACAATGAGAAAAATAAATGGCCTTCAACAACTGGGATTTTTTTCCCTCTAATAAAAATACATTGAGGAAAATTTACCCGCAAAAGACACATGCACTTGCTGAATTTAAAGTAGCCTAAAAGAGCTTTTCAAGCAAGAATTCTAATGTTTGCCCTCAATCCATCTGTCCCTTAAATTTGTTAATTAGACATGCTGCAGTCAGTGGAAAAAGAATTAATTTAGTTGGTGATTTAGATGCAGTACTTTTACATCTGATGGCTCCAGGTAAGTTTTCCCTCTGGACACTCACGAGAAGTCTTTGACATTCCTATAAAAGTGTTTCCAAATTCCATGGCTTTCACTTTAAAAGGTTTGCAGAAGTGATCCGGGACAGACAGTACAGAATGCAATACACAGAAATTCAATTTTAAAATGGAAATTGTTCCATTAACTCCAAGATGTTTAGTACTAAACAGCATCTTAAAATATAAAGGCTAAAAAATGAACATATGAAGACTTCCCAAACAGAACATTGCTCCTCTGTTTCAAAATATGAATTATACCAACCATAAAGTACAGCCACTGAGTCACACACCATATGTACAGACCTTCAGAAAAGCCAAACAACTTCAGCTTCACCAGTGAAATTTTCCTTCTCTTTAAAAGGTGTTAAATGGCAAATCCAGTTTCCTAACAGTCCTACTATAAGTTACTTTATTACAGAAATTAATGAAGACAACCTCAAATTTATTTCACTTATTTTACATATCCAGAAATAAAAAAACACAAGGAGTGGTGAATTTTAGAGCAAGTAAGTCTGTTAACAGAAGAAGAGAACTAGAGGGCTAAAATCACAGAGGTTTTATAAGCAGCAAAAACCAAAAAGAAAACATATAAATAGCAGTCTTCTCTCACACTCAAAAGTCAGGGTTCAGTTGCTTAAGTGTAAATGGTTTGTGTCATTTGAGATGCTCTAAAACACCTGAGACATTCCCAACTTAGTGGCAGAGATGACACGATCAGCAGATTTACACTCTGAAAGTGGCAGTAAGAGGCAAAGCAGCAGTCGGATATTTAAGAGTAGGTACTGAGTGTCATTTTAGGCAACTGAATCCCACCCTGTCTCTGTCACCTCAGAAATATCTCTGACTAAGCAGAGCTCAGAGTTACAAGAACAAGACCTCATTTAGTCTCTTCCAGAAGTCCACAAACACCTTCTGAAAAGGACAAGGTTGTCAACATTCAGGCCTGACCAGTATCCATCAACAAAAAAATGCAGACAAGTGAGAGATTAAAAGTTCATTCATCTTAAAACATGCATGGCTCTAAATTAAAATACAGCCCCAGGATGAACATATTTTTCATCCCCAGGTGTGCTTTTTTCATGATGTGCACCTTGCGAAAAGGGTTTGAGACTTGATTACGTGATTTTATATCGGGAAGGGTTACTGCAAATAAAGCAAATGAATTCTTGTTAAGCCACATCAATCACTACCAGGTGGACAGAGCTTTGATAAGAGCTTTGGGCATTTACATTAGTTTAGAAGTTCTTCAAATATTTACTTGTTTGCATAAACATTCATGAAATATATGAATGAATGACACAAAATCACAGAATGTGTAAGGTTGGAAGGGACCCCCTGGAGTCAGCTAGTTAACCAGATTTCTTGAGAAATTATGCCATTCTGTCAGTCTACATTATACAGAAACTCGTGCTTCCCACCACTTCTGTGTTTTCTGCAAAAATTAACACTCATTTTTGCAGTGGGTGCACTCACACTAATGGAAAGATCTTTCACTACAAGATTTCAAACTAGGAAAAGGAGACAAGACTATCAAGCCATGATTCCTCAGTACCCTCGAATGCAGTTATTTAGCAGCTTACAGTCATGTATTTATTGAGGAGAAATCCCCAATCTCTCCCTGCTCCACAGTTACATGCTGTGAACATTGCATCACCTTGCATGGGAAACCACATTAGTTGCAGTATTAGTTGGAAAAGTGTGTTGAAACTGCAGAAATACATGGCAATACTCGAATAGCTGAAAGGTCATGAAGCATTACACCACTTTCTGAGCCCTGATACCAGCTTATAACTCAGTGTAAATTCTTCTGTTTCACAATAATTACAGCAAAGTGCCTGAGCTCAGAGGCAGTGGGGGAGTGCTGAATCAATTAGCCTGCCTTCCACCTTCAGCTGTTGTTCCTGGGGGAATATAATCCCACAAATTGTGGAATTTGATAGGGAGGTCACTGGTACAGCATCCGAAACAGGCATGGGTTTAGTAGGATATTATCCCACTGAGCAGAAGGGCAGGAGAAGGTGGCTGGGCGAAGGAAATCCATATGCTTAGTTCAGCTCCAAAGCACAGACACTAATTCACACCCATTTATTGGCATTGCATGGTCACTGCATGGCCAGCCAGAAGGAACAGCCACTGCCCCCAGCCCACATCCATGGCCTTGCACCAGCTACAAAATTGTGCCCTGCTCTTTGTCACTGCTGGTTTTCCTTATTTATTGCACTTCAATGCTTCCTGCAGGTGGAATTGATCATTTCATGTGCTGTGTGCTTCTGAGCATCTAACAGCTACAAATTGAAAAGGATCTCTTTGGCCACTCAATTTAACAAACTGGATTGAGAAGTCCTAGAAAGGTCACAATTGCCTTCTATTTGTTTTTACAGGTATCATCTCTTTATTGGCACCAGAAGAGAAGAATTTAGCCCATTGTTCCTTTCCCACAGATTTGGTTTGGAAAAAAAAAGGAAAGATGCACAAGCAGTGTATTTAATATAAAAACCCCCATTGCTATTTGTTTCTGTACAGTCAGTTCTCTTGATGCTTTCCATGCAGGGATTGTTAAAACCCAGCTAAGAGAAAGTTCTCAGCAACTCTGCAGATGAAGGTTTTGGGGAAGTGGGGGCTGTAAGGAACTTTTGCATTCAGTTTGGCAGGAAGCAACTGGCTGTTTTCACTCCAAACTGCATTTTCATGCAGGGTGGGCTGAACGTTTAGTAACAAAATACTGGAGGACAGAATGCAGAAAGTTTTCCTTCTTCTGCATGGAGAAATTATCCAATTTTATCATTTAATGTCTGAGAGAAGACTGACTTCTGTTATAAGCACTTCCCATTCTAAAATAAAACCTGTTTTTTATTGTTACTGGTGTTTCCTTGGGGAAGTCAGAAGAAGGGTTAGCGCATTTTTTCCAGAATTATTTAAAATATACGCATTATAGAAACTACTGAAAAAACAGTTGACTTTTCTCTCACATGATTTTATTGATTTATCCTTCCTAGTCCACCAGGAATGGCATATTACTTCATAATCTTTTATGAGGGAACATATGGAAGGTTTTTATATGGAATGGCTTTATAAAACTTGGAAATTATGATGTCAGATTACAATTTTTAGAGTGCACAAAAGGCTTGACTTGCAATAGAAAAAAAATCAGAAATGGGAAAAAATTCATCCCTGGTGAATTTGTTGGGTCATGTTTTCCGTACATTTAGAAAACATAAACTTTTTTCAATGCAATAATCTGGACATCTAGAATATGCTCTTAATTTATTTTAGAGCTTTATCCATGAAAGCAAAGGCTGATAGAGTGGTATGCCTAAATTTTTATCAAATAATTCATATGTCTTAGAAAAATATAATTTTTTAAGACCACTAAATAGTATTTTGCAATGGACATGACAAAATACTAGAGAATGACAAGAATTGACAAAAATTACTGTGCTTAACCCCTAATGAAATCATGAAACACAGAATGGATGAGGTTGGAAAGGACCTCTGGAGGCCACCAAGTCCAAGTGAATCACGTGAGGATTTCAATTACCTTGCAAAGAACACAGTGAAACTCCTGAAGGCTGAATTCTGCTCTAGGTTACCTAAACCAGTAAACCAAAACTGCATTGTGCTGTGCAGAGGGAAATTTATACTCTCAGGTTTGGCAGCAGATTTTCAAAGGGGTGGTCCCACTTTGTTTCCCCAGATTCCACCAGAATAAGTGACATCATACGCACAAATAATTGTGTCACCCCTCAATGAACTTTCAAGAACTCATAGAGTCCTTTGACTGCCTTTTCCTGGTGTCTGGATTATTTGTTTCCATGCTTTTTAAAAGGGTTTACTCTTCAGTTAGATTTTAACTCTGAATTTCCTTCAGTTTACTTGTTTGGAAATAATGAAGCATTCCTATGCTTTGGCTTCATCTCTGAGGAACAGACCCATCTAGCCCAGCTCTTGGGGAACATATTTTTAAAGTCCTGCTTTTCCATATCAAGCTCCCCAATTTCTGCCCCAGATTTAAATTTACAGGGTCTGTTTGGAAACATGAAGAAGACAAACAGCAAAGCTGCTGTTCAGATCTCCATCCCTGATGGGTTTAACCTTGAGATCCTTGTGAAAGACAATGTTTCCCTACAAACCTGCACTCTCATTTCTTGACTGGCAGATGGGAATAAATCCACAGGTAGGAATATTTACACAAAATGAGACTATTTTAGAAAACCCCAATTATAACAACTTCTGGCTTTACTTCTGACTTCTCCGGGACGAAAAGCAAATGCTGAAAGAAGCTTACAGTTCCTAAGGAGGCACAGATGTAAGTTACAGAATATTTGGGGAGAATATTAACATCTAATTTAATTTCCCTTGCTGCTCCTAGACAAACAGGTGATTTGGGGGCGAAAAATGAGGGAATTGCTTGAAAAGAGTTCTACAAACACTACAGGCATTTATTTTGTGATGTGTTAAATGTCAATGCACACTGAAGTTCTGATTGCTGGAAAGATTGGTGTGACAACATTAATATGATGAAGGTTTTTAACAGCAATAACCGCTGTGTTGAATCATCTTTGTAATCTTAATGGAATAGAAATGGAAATACTGAGCTTCTGTGGGATAAAACTATCTGTGTAGGCTTAAGCTGTCCACTAAGTAACTATTTTTCAGTCCCTGCTAAACTGAAAATAATGCTAAATAAGAACCTGAAATCTTTATGTGTTTAACCCATAATGATACCCAGGACACTGCTACAAGCACTGTATGTTGCATATCTGGATTTCATTATCATTTCATTATCATTTCATTCATTATGAGATGATAACAAAATACTTTGAAATTACAGTTTACATGACAGAAGAAGAAAGCCTGCAATATCAGCCGAAACCTTTGTGATTCATTTTGTATACATCATTATTCCAGGGAATTATGAATCCATTAATAATTAGCTGAATTATCTTTTCATCACCGACTTTTTGTTGTTTTGGAAGGAAGAATCTAAGCCTTTCTATCATTTGGAATTCTTTGTCCTTTAAGACAGGAAACTCCCATGTGAAATGTTGATGGGGTAAATGGGATGGTTAAGAAGTTCCAGAGGCTTTTAAATTTTCAGCTGTCCATTTTCACAGTATTTCCATAAAAACAGAGATTTCATTTTAATTTGTTATTTTATGTTTAGAAATTGCAGTCAGTTTTAATTTAATGAGTGAAATAGCTTTTCATGGGTGACATCTGAAGATGAATGTGTTCATGCAGCCTGCTGTGCATTCTGCAGTTCAGCATCTAAAGCTCTGATTTTCTCCTCTTTTGGCCTTGTCACTCTGTTACAGTATGAAGCAGTGGGTAGGAGACAAACACTCCCCACTTTTAGACAATTATCAGTATCACTGAAAAAGCCTGTGTTCAGTTGAAAAAAACCCTTGGAGGTGAGTGATTTTCTGTAGAACAAATGTACAGTATAAATTGAGGATTCCTTTCACTATTTCACATTCACACCATTCACAATTGACTGTGCAGTAATATCAATGAAATTAAGCCCACAGGTTTGACTTCCTTCCTTGTAACAAACACCAAGCGAATTCCTCAAATAAAAGATGCCAGGATTAGAAGTGGAAAGATCTCTGTTCACTACCAGAAATGTGACTTCAAATGAACTCTTTGATTAGGAGTGGATTAAATGCTGGTTTAGATTTACAAATCTATAAGTGAGACAGAAAATCCTCTTTGCTCAGTGAAGGCGTCCCAGCCCACACCTGGTAAAAACCAGGACAACTCATGGGCAGCTCTCTGACAGGCTGAGGCACATGGACAGGAATTCTGCTTTCTCTTTTGAAAGGTGCTGCTGGCCAAAGAGAATTAATTAGCTGTGCTTGTTAATTATCTCCTTGTTGATACCAGTATATTCAGAGGATTTTCTCTGCAGCTCAAAGACCACTTGGCATTCAGTGAAATACCATGTGGTAAAACCTCTCTCATCTCATTTTCCTTGTGCTGGTTTTGGCAACAGTGACTCTGCCAGGATGGATGCTGGGCAGTATTTGTTTACTTAGGCCACAAAGTCACATTTTTCAATGCTTATAAAAGCATTTAAATTTCATTCAATTGAAAACTGGATGTAAATTGCCAGTCTTGAACACTTGTATGCTGAAGAATGTGCTCAACTAAAGAGGAGAGGAAAAAAGCAGAGAAAGGAAAGAGGGGAGACTTTTCCAAAGTGGGTAAATTATTTTCAGTCTAGGGAGATATCAACAAGTTTCTGTTGTTTCAGGAAGAAAGGTAATCAATTATGTGAATTCTTTCAACTGGTTTGTTTCAGAGTTTTACTATTATAAAAATTCTGTACTATGCTTCTCTAGATAAAATATTGAAAGGGAGTCATTATCAGCTAAACTTATTTGCTTTCAAATTTTATTCAGCAGAAATTACCTTGTTAAAGTTTACTTGAAAAATGACAATATTTGCAGATGGATGTTGTTATGAATCTATTTGAGCATGTCTGACTGAATACATTAGCTTCTGAAAATCTGTTTGAAGGATTGTCATTAATGTTTTGTGCTTTTATTTAGAACATACTTAAATTGAGTATCTGTAACTTCACACCATCTATTATGATGTTTTAAAATCATATTATTTTCTTTCCCACGCTGCTTCTTTCTTTCAATTGTGTCTCCCTTAACAGCTTTGTCATCCTCTCCTGATTTACAAGCACTATGTTTATCTGTGAAGAAACATATCATTTATGAAGGGAGTATTTTTTGCAAACTCATTTTCCAACCAGGAGTTTGGAAAGGATCCCAAACAGTTTGCATCTATGTTGTTTATTCTTCTGGAACCTGAACTATGTACATACTAAAAATCAGAAAGGTCATTATAGTCAGTGAAATAGTTTCCTTTCCTCACATCTAACTCTCATGTTTCTATAAAATATAGTACCAGATATTTATATGAGAGAATTACCAGTCCATCTTTCAATTCTTCTTTTCGATATTAGAAGAATGATGAATTAGACACGAATCTGCTGTTAAAGAGATCTTAAGCTTGTTGCTTTGCATTAGAAATTTGGATGTGAGCCTTAAAGGCTGTTTTTTAAGGAAACATCACAATGCAAACTTTTGCAGCAGAGGTTTGTATGGAGAGAGTAGACCTGGATGGTCTATGGTAATAATAAAGAAAAACATTGACAAATAAGACTAAAACCCAATAATGGTTGCTATTGAAAAACCACACATATTTGAAGATGAGTAACACTGTTTACATTTAAAACAGTTATTTCCTGCTTGCCAGTGGAAAGTGTGGCAGGATGGGGTAGCCTGAAATGGGGTAAACCAACTTGAACTATGCCCTATGCATGCAGAGTTAACCCCAGTCTTTTCCCACGTTCAATCACACTTACATTTACTTGTGTAAATGTGTTTTTGCCTCTATACAGAAGAACAAATGACTGTACACTTATCAAAATAAATCAACCAAATACAACTTGTGAATTTGGATTACTGATTGCTTTCTATACAGTCTTTAACCCACTTACTCCTTTGGCTGTCAGCTGCAATTGCCACTGTCATTTATAATTGCTCTCATCGTTGCTTTCATGGTTTTCCTGCATAGGCAACAGATCAGCCATGTTGTGCAGCAAATCTGTCAGCACAGTGCAATCCTGTCTCCCCCTGATATTCATTGATCTTCTGGTTGCAGTTGTTAAAAAAGCCCCAACCCTTCATATATCTTCTGCACACTCTAAATATCTGGCCCTTTAATTTATATTCTTCTTTACTTTCATGGTGGAGGAAGAAATTACATATTGTATTCAGATATTTCAGATGGAAATGCAATCATTTGTGATTAAATAATGATGCTAATTATGAAAAATGATGACCATGCACTCCCTTCAAAGGAAAAGGAAAAAGAAATAATCTGGCCGTATCTTATCTACAGGACTTAATCTTTTTATGGCTGTTAGTCATTTTTGTAACCTATTTTTCTACTAGAACCACATCTCACATCAAGGCATCTGAATATCTTTGAAAGTCAGGTCCTGTGTGTCTGAACACAGACATCTGAAGGCAAAGGATCCTGAGGAAAGTTAAATTCTGTTTCTCAGCTGTAACCTGTGAAAGCAGAATTATGGAATTTAGTTATGTTAGATAGTGTACCCTGGTCAGATTAAGCTGCTGTTAACAGGGTGTTCCTGCTTGACTGTTTGACAATGTGCTTTTTCCTCTCTGCTTATCGTCCTGTGAAAGATGCAGCAGCAGAATTGACAGTCATGATGTATGGCTTGCTAACTGCAAAAAGGGAAAAACAGAACACAGAAATGTGCCTGATTTGAACTGCAGGAAACCAAAATGGCCCCTTGATTTTTGGAACAAAATTCTTAGAATGTAATGCATGAAAGATAAATGTAAATTTTTCCAGAGGGTTAAAAGCTAATTTCTTCGAAGTACATGTCATTCAGGAGAACTGAGTAGTGTGGATTCTTAACTTTTGCTAGCCACCTTCAACACGTGGTGGTTGGCATGTGTAATTTGAAATGTCCACACAGATGCATGCATGTGTAAAAAGAGCTCAGGACTATCAACATTAATTAAATTTCTTCCAGTACCAGTCAGGAAGGGTAACCTATTTTGCAAGAAGGCTACAGATACTTAGTGTTGTCTGTTATGTGCACAGCTCTTACTTTCAGCTCTGTATTTTGGATGATACTTGAATAATCTGAGCTCATAAATTTCGCTAACAATGCAGGTGGTGGCTGTGGGTTTTGTGTTAATTTGATGGCCATGCCAAGCCTGGATTCAGTAATGTGTTGCAATATTTATCTATGAATAAGGATACAAAGGAAAATAAAGGGAGTGAGCCAAATTTGAATTTACAGCTCCACTTACTGAACAATTTATAATGCAGCTGAGATCCTGCTGTTTTGTCTGTCATTATGTGCACAACTACAATAATATTTTATCAGAAAAATTCAGCCTTATGCTCAACACCATGTAAAGTCCACTGCCTAACATGACACACATATAGTCTCACCACCACAGTTGCCCATAAAACAACATTAAACTTTGCAGTATTTTGCTTTCTGGGAGTTCAATTCCACCATCCATGACCAAGGTAGGAATATTGTCAATACTGCCACAAAAGTGACTCAATCCTTTTATGTAGCAACAAAATATACAACACTATGTGTACAATAAACACATGTACTACAAAATATGTCGCCTTCTGAAATGGATTCTGAATGTCTTTTAACAGGGGGGAGAAAAGGGCAACATTAAATTCATTACAATAAAGGCTCAAAGGCCTAGAGCACAACGTCTTGGCTGAAAAAAAGAAGAATTCATTATGTCCTGAATTTTTGAAAAAAAAAAAAAAAAAGAAAAAAAAAGAAAAAGGGTCAGATATTAAGAGCTTCATACGGTAAATTCCAGTGAAAGAGGATCATGCTGCTGCTTTGCCTCCCTCATGGACAGGACAAAGTGCACTGATTTTAGGGCTTTTGTTGCACTGAATGAGTTATATACAATAATTTGAAAGGAAATTTGATGACTAAAGCTTTAAATTTAATCTGCAAATGAGTGCCTGAAGATTTCAGAACTGCAGTACTCTTCACAATTTGAAAGCCATTAAATCAAAACAGGATGGAGACAATAAGGGTCATTCCAAACCCAGGCTCAATGTCTGAGGATGTGAGTTTACAAAGAACCAGAAGTCTAGATGAATGCTGTCTTCATTTATCCTCCTTTTGTGAAGGGACTATTTTGAACATCCTTCTGGAGAATACAAATGCACAGAATGCTGTCAAAGAAAATGAACGCCTTAAAAAGATTCCTCTTGTACATCTGATGGGTATGAACCCTTCAGGAGTCAAAATTTGGAAATGGAAGCAATTCCTTAGAAATAATTTCTAAGAATTAAAAGCTATTTTGGGTAAAGCTTTTGGGGCAAGGGAACAAACAGATTATGAATGTAATAAAGCCCTTGCATGCATTGATATTTTTTAATTGAACCAGTTTTACATAGTACTGATTAGGTTTTGCTTTCAACTCTTATGTAAGATGCTGTCAAGCTAAACTAGCTAAAGATTCCACTCTGGATTTCTTCCAGTACAGTTACAATAGTCAGGGTTCATTTTTCATGATTTTTGTAGATATAGTTATGCTGCTTGATGTTTGCTGTAGGCATAGCTTTAATTTAAGTTATAGACTTTTCATGGAAAGTCTGCAACACGGACTTGCACATGATGCAGAAGTGAAGACACATCTTCCTTCTCCAGAGCCCAGCTTTCAGTGTTGGTCACATGTGTTTGCACTGGAGAAAGAAGTCACTGTTCTTATACCTATTTATGAAATAGCAGCAGCTTGGCCACAGACATAAAACTCACCTGAGCATGCCCTGGCACACCCAAAAGAGCTCCCAAAATTATCATTGTGCTAACACAGCTTGAAAGGAAACATGGATGCTTTTAGGAAGTGCCCAAGCGTCTATGATAGATCCGTGGGGCAATCAAGCAGTCTTTTATGGCAAACTATGCAAGGAATGGTGTTGCTCTAACAAAACAATACAGGAATAAAGTTTCCCTTGTGAGTTCTGGTTAGCAATACGAGTGGATCCAGGTTCTGAGCCATGGTGTGTTTGCCTTGGCCCTGCAAATTGCCCTTGAAATGAACTCCCTGCTAACAGAAAGCCTGTGCTACAGCAACTGTTCTGCCCACTGCTCTCTGTGATTAGGGACTGCAGCTAGGACAAATGAGAAATGAAGCAATAAGAAAAGGGAATTAAAACTCTGTTTCAGACCTAATTTTGAGCAGGCTTAGTTTAGCATTTCTTTCCTCCTGTACAGTACATATTCCACAGCAATTTTGAAAACAGAATAATTTAAAAGCTAACATTTGCTTAGCTGGTAGCACCAGATAAAAGCTCTCATTTGCAGTGAGCAGGCAAATTTGTTATTGCCCCAGTCAATAAGTTATTGACCTGGTACAGCACTTCTGCTTATTACAACCAAATCCTTTTTCTTTTTTGTTCAATTGTCAATGACACTGTAATGGAAGGCACTGCTTACAAACTGATGTAATATCTATCAGCAACAGCTAGAAGTTAATGACTAATGGCTACACAGAGGAAAGCATGTGCTAAGAACAGCAGTACACATCTATTAATCAAATTTACTCCATCTGATGTGCCTTCATAGCTTAGTAGAACTGTAATGCACATCAGATAAAGAGTTTCTGTTGCTATTAATCTAGGTTTAAGCACAAAACACCTTTTATTCATGCTATCAATAAGTAATTTGGCTAGGACAGAGTTTTATCTGACTTTTAAAGCACACCTTTCAGTTACATGAAATTTGGACTCTGAAATCCTAGACTTAGTACTTAGGCAAGGCAACTGCTCTCCTCCAAGCTGAAGTCATGTTATGCTCTAAATACCTCAGATGGGGCAGTATAAATCCAAGGCAACACCCTAAAGACAAAATGGGCAAAGCAGTGTGCATGTGTCCATGGCTCAGCCTTCAGGCTCCTTCTCTGTAGCAGAGCAGTGCTGTACAACCCCGTCGTTTACAATTTAGGTAACTTGCATTTTCTGTGTCTGGGGGTGAACTTTGCTCATAATTCACATAGCCTGTTTTCATTCTATAATTATGGCTGTATAATTGTTTTATTTTTCAATCCTGCCTGAAACCAAAATATTTTCTTTCAAAGTTCCACTGCTTATTTTGTACCTGCGAGATGCATTTTTAGACAACACCATGACTGTAACACTAACACCTGTTATTTTTATACTACCTTCAAACAAACATTAATGAAGTCTGTTGACTCCTTGGTGAAAAGCAGAACTGCTGATGATGACTTTTGGGCTTACAGTTCTCTATAATCTTTCCTGTAGAACACCAACAAATACTCTAATATTGGAGCACTGATTTATCTGTTTGTTTCTCTTTTCTGAACACCACCTTGATTTCTCTCTAGACTGATGATGAAGCATTAGAGAAAGAAAACTTACAAATGTGGTAAAGATTAAACAATCATGCCATTGCCAAGGACATTATTATACTGTACTCCCAATGCACCATTTAATTGAATTTAAACAATGCTCCTAAACCACAATGTTTTGCCTTTCTCAGACAAGACACACCCTACAAGATCCACCATGTGGATCCTAATCAGACCTGTGATACTGGTTTATAAATCACCCCTGTTGGTGAAGACTGGTGGGATTTAATTGCTGATATGCCCAGTGTGAAGCAAGGAGCTAAATTCACTTTAACTTGTGTTCCTGTTTGCTGTCACAGAGCTGCTACTGACAGGAGAGCAGTGGAGACACTAAGCTGTGTCTTTCCTGCAATGCAATGGGTTTTGTTAGTCTACTAACCAAACATGCCTAAACAACAATAAATTTATCCTTGCAATACCGTGTAAGGAAAGAAAAAGTTCATCTTAATTTAGAAGAGAGACAGATTTGAACATGGTCAGGTCATTCCACAAACCTAATGAAATTCCATTCCAACAACATGAGTACAGGAGCTAAACAGTCCTCTGTGTTCTTGATTTTTCAAACATGGCTTCAGATGTTGTAATGAGGTAAAAACAGGAAATATTCAAAACATATTTATTGTGTTTACTATGATGGAAAGAGGACACTGCATTATACACACAACACTTCCCTTTAAAAGAAAAATGTAAGTTCTGCAAATTAGTAAACAACATGGCTTGGTTGAGACGATGATTAATTTTGAAAAGAATGTATCATGAGCTTTTTAATTCATTACTGAAAAAGGTTGTCATTGAGGAAATTACATGCATGTTAATTAGACTTCTTAATAGTTAAGTGATAACTAGATATTTCAGCCTTTCAGAAAACTCCATAACACCACTAAACCTGCTAAATTTCAGAGGCAAGGGATCTCTCTTGGCAGCTGCAACAGTTATAAGGAGTAAAATATTTCAAAGATTATTCTGGAATTTTACTCAGTCATTTGCAGTACACGACAAGCCACTAAGAGTTTACCTTTTATTTCTTCAAAACAGGAAATTCATCTCTTCTGGTACCCAAATCAGTAAATATCAATCAAATAAATAATGAGCAAAAGTAAGATATTTTACAAGATGATCTGACTTCCTTGTCAGCTCCTATTTCATAAGAACCTGTAAAGACTTCTCTTGAATGATGTTAATTGCTATTAAAAAATAAAAATGAAATATCTCAAACTGAAAACAGGCTGTTTCAAATGTCTGCTTCAATGTTTCAAATTTCCTATCATGGTTCCCAAACTTTGCAGTATTGACTGTCAATGATTTGGAAGATTTCTGAGAACTGTAACCCATATTTAATGAGGAAATAATACTTAATTTCTACACTAAATGACACTGGATGGGAAAGCCAGCAGAAAACAACTAAGGAAAGATCATCTATTAGTGACTTACTTTTTGTAACAACTCCTTCAAGGCGAATGATATTTGGGTGATCAAACTGTCCCATGATACTCGCCTCCCTCAGGAAATCTCTCCTCTGCCTGTCCATATAGCCACCCTTCAGAGTTTTAATGGCAACAGGGATCTCTCTTTTTCCTGGTGTCTTCAGACGTCCACTGCATACTTCTCCAAACTCCCCTTAAACAGATAAAATATCTGTTAAGTAACTCACAGCACCTGTACAGAAAAACATTCAAGGAACTCACACATCCCATAGAAGTGGAAAGAGGAATAACTGATTGAATATTCAAATTTATGAGTATCATCCCATCCCAGAAAATCAAAACATTCAGCAGCACTTCACAAGAAATTATCACCTTTCCTCTGTGCCACAGCAGAGATCATGGGACCTTGTATTGTGCCTGCAACAGCCAAACCTTCAGCCCTTCCCACTGTGGCTCATCTTGCTTTGCTTTGAGACTGAACATTGGTATCAATATGTTTGGGATAGATAATGGAGGAAGGAATGTAATGACACTTGAATCAGTGTTCCACTGATGACAAAATATCTATGAAAAATGTCTATTGATAGAAATATTTGTCTCTGGGGGTGAAATGCACTAAGACCTGTATGTTAAGAAAAGCACTGAGACTATCAGAACACTTGACTATCCTTCAGCTACAGAAAGCATTTAACAAGTACTTTATGCTGTTGTGACCTAGAAAAGAACTTGCACGTGATTTATTTAAATGGACTTCCACACCTACTTGAAATTAATTCCATATTTCCCTGTTCAAACAGCCAAAGGCCAACAGTCCCAGAAAATCTGGAGTTGTGTAGTGAGAGGAATCTCAAAACTTGTTTCCCCTGATGTTTCCCCGTGTATGTAGGGCCAGTGAAGGATGTGTGTCTCCTGCACTCTTCTTAATCATTTACTAATTCAGTCTGTATGGAAATCACAACTTTCCTTTGATCTGAAGTCACCCAGAAGTTATTTAGAGCCCCTCCCAAATATACTCCTGGATGACTGCAGGTCAGTTTTCAATGGGTCATAATTCAGTAAATGAAAAACAATGTGCACAGAAATATTTCAAAGCATTTCTCAGTGCAGACTGCTTTCACAGCAAATCTAATTTTTTTACCCCAGTCATTTTGGAATCAGAACTGCTTAAAACCAAAAAGCAAGTAATGAACAGATATATATTTAACTGGGGATTTAACACTCCATTGAGTGCTGACTGTATTAGTTTTCCCTCAACTTTAAGGACAGAAGTAAACAAAATAAAGGAGCTCTATCCTGTAACAGTGCATCTTCAGGTATGAAGCAAATCTAGAAGAGAGGTACCTTAAAGGCACAACCTTCACTTCAGAACATTAAAACTCCCTGAAGCTACAGGACTAGAATGGATATTGTCACAAGACTTCTATTTTATTAGGTTCTGTTTCTTCCACTAAAACAAAGCAAAGCTTAATAGTCAATGAGATCCAGGACGAGTGAGATTAAAATTTCATAGCTTGTCATTCACTTCAATGAAAGAGGCATCATCAAGTGCAGGAGTACAATTAACACATACTGAACATAACCTCTGAATAAATTAGCAGCTTCTTAAACAGCTAAAAAAAGTCAAGTGATCCCAGGTCTTCTTTGTACAGTTCCTCCCACCAATTTACTTCTACTTAATTTAAAAAAATAAATTAAAGATGTGTGCAAATATGAGTTATGTGAAAATATACGCCATTAGAGTAATGCTCTGGGAATCTTTTGACAAAAGGGGAAGTTGTGTGAGGATTTTCCTATATGATTTTGCCCCTTTCACCTTTAGAAGGCTCTCCTTAGAAGTTTGCTTGCCTGACTGCTCTCACTGGAAAAGCAGTAGATAATCTAGACTTGTAAAGTCCTCCCATAAAAGAAAGTCATGAAACCTGAATGTTTTGCAAGAAACATGGTCAATCAGTCTTCTACTCTGTGATATATTCAGCAAGATCAGAACACTACTCTAAAGCCATGATCTTATTGCATCTTGCTGGTTTTTCAAGCTTAAATGCCTAAAATGAGAAAAATTTCCAATTTCTTTCCCTTGACAAAGCAGCGAAAAGCAAAAATACTAGAGCCTTAATACCCAGATTTTAAAAGAAATTTTGTGGTAAATAAATCAGCAGAATTGCAAAATCCCATTTTAAGACTAATTTGGAAAGCATAGTTTATACAATCAACCATTTTGCTACTACAACATTGTACAAGAACACTAAAGCTTCAGAATTTCACAAATAATGGCACTCATCCCTCAGGGACTGTAAAGGGCGGTTACCAAGTGCTTTAAAATGAATTAAAGTGAAGGAAGCAGCTGATTTTTTATCTGTCCAACATCCAAAGCAGGGGAAGGAATCCCTGTTTCTTTCACCTTTTTTTGGATGCATGAATTGGAAAGTGAGAAAGAAATTTCCCTCCCCTTGGATACTGGGATTGATAAACTGGTGAACGTAAAGACTACAAGCAGGTATTGGTGACATGATGTTAAACTTGAGATCATCAGCTTATAGAGCAGACACTTCCTACATTTAGAAACCTAAGGTGTAAAATAACTTCTGCTTCAGAAGTCTGTTTCAGACTAGATGGAGATCAATGGTATAATTTAAAGCACTGAATTATTTACACTGAGAGTTTGACAAGATTTCATCTCAGAGTAGCTTTTCTACACTTCTGTTCAGGTAAAGAATTTTCAATATTTTTCAAGTCAAAGGGGAATGGGTTCAACCACAGGGGTTTTTAAAATCTAAGAATCTCATTCTCACTGCTCAGGTTTGAAGATAAACTAGATAAATGTTGACCCTGCAGCAGCTGAGGTTCATGACTGCATGTGTAATAAGTTGAAGTTAAAAGCCAGATGTCAATGAAGCCAACATTTTTCCTTGCTCCAGGGAAAAGGCTGATCACAACTAGAGAAAAAGATAGAGTCCATTGCCTGTTCAGTTTTAATAAAATGTAAATAATCTCTGGTTTAAAAACAGAAACCTCCCCCATATTAACCATGTATTATAGAAAAAGGGGCTAATTGAGCAGTCTAGAAATTGAATCTGTGCAAACCACATGTCCCTTTTTTGTATTCAGCAGCACATATGTGACATTGAAAGTGTAACAGGAGTAGTCAGTCACTTCAAAGTCTGATGTGCAGCCTGGTATTACTGCATGGGATCAGAACAAATGTCTTACAGCACAGACAGTGGCTGCTGATAGAATTGAAAGGTCACAGCACCAAACACAGCTCAGCTCACTTCCCCATTTCAGTCTTTACACTTGTGGGAGAACTTGCAGGAGATTTAGATCACGCAAAGAATGTTGTCTCTTCTGGGAAAAACTGAAGAGTTTCTTCCTTGAGTTTCAACATTTTAACAAAGAAAATAGGAGGATAATTGTAAATTTTAAGACAGACTTGACAAAATGCCTCTGGGAATTCATTCCTTGAAGAGGCGCTGATCCCTTAAACCAAACAGCAAGAAGAGATGGGGGAGAAAAAAGTGTATGGGTGAGATATAATCACCAAATTCATTAAGTATAACTTGGGAACAGAGTTAGGTTAGAGTTAAGCTGGAAAAAGAAACTAACTAAAAACAGTTAAAGTAAAAACTTGCCTTGAGTGTCACAGCTATCAGAACTGCAAGTAGTGAATTATCAAGAGCTTTTGGACATGACTTTTTCCATTGAAAAAACCAACTGGTAACTGCTTTCAGGAGGAGTTTTAAAAATATCATGACAAGAAATTTCTAGAATTTTTATTTTTCAAGTATTTGTGATTTTCTGCTTTGGCAGGTTCAAAATCTTTTGGCAGGTTCAAAATCTTTTGGTTCTTGAATGAAAATCATTTTTGCTTGAAAAATGAAAGCTACAGAAATTAAAAATAAGAATTATTGGCCAAAACAGAATGTTAAAACAGAACAAATTTAGACTTGCATCTATGTATTGACTTGTTAAAAGATATGAATGTTTCATTTTGGAGAAGATGTTGAATTTTGGTTTCACTTAGGTAAACATTTTAAACATCTTCTACAAGTAATTCTCTTGTGATAAGAAATCCATTTTAAATCCAATTGAAATGTGTAATACAGAATTAGAGAGAATGCACAGAAATCTTTAGGACTGTGAAATCTTTAGGAGAATTATACTGATATGTTATGTCCCTGAGCAGCTACTGAAGAGCTCTGTGGGAATTTGTACTCTCCTTGCCTCAGCCATGGCATTTAACCTGAATCTTGTATGCATGGAAATGGGTTTAAATTTCACTGCAACCTGTTTGCAAGTCCTGTTAGGTGAGTATTTTTGAAGTTGACAACTTACCTATGTAATTTTAGAAGCTAAAACCCACAAAAATAAAACCCATAAATGTAAAATATGTCAAAGCATACACTTCCATGCATTCAAGAAAACAGAGAGAGAAGCTGAGAGGAATTTTAATAAGTGAATTAAACTGAGATTAAGGACACAATTTTAATCTGAACTAAACCAAATAATCCTTGTCTGTTGTATTGAACTGAAATCAGCAGTAACACAGATGTGGAATGTAGCTCAATCTGCTTTATAATCTAAGCCATCAATATCTATAGTGTGTCTGAAGAAAAGGGAGAAATGGAAGAAAGCAAACTGAATGTTTTCTGCAGAGGTCAGTCCTCTTGGGGCGCTCCCAAGCTCGTAATTCCAGAGGTGTACAGCTCCAGCTAAGGTGATGTGGCCTAAGCAATCAGGTAAACTGGAGTACTCCAGCAGTAAGGACTGCAAGAATTTTCTCTTTTACTTTCAGGTCGATACTCTCTCTCTCTCTCCTGTCTGCTACCAGACCTGATGTTATTTCTGTAGGATTATTGCACAACATTTTCTAGTGCATAAAACACTTCTTAGCAGCTCTGGGGATATTTCCATGGTTATCAGCGTAGTAACATGCTATTAAATGAGGGCTTTAAACTGAAAAATACCCTTCCTTTCTAGAGTGACTAAGACATATGAAACAAATATAAAAAAGAAGGATTACAGGGCATCATCTTTCATACTCTCTACACCTTATCAACAGATCTTCCTCTTTTCCCCCTCTGCCAGGGATCCTTCTCCAGACAGAAAAGCCTATCCCAAGCCAGCCTCTCCTTTTCCTCCCTCATACTCCTCCAGTTTCCTATTTGAGAATATTTTTTATGTCTTCTATATTCAGAATTTATATCCCCGTAGAAAGAGATTCTGTTCTAATTTTACCCTCAGTGACTGAGAATACATGACAATAACTATGGCACATGCTGAATGACACAGTGTTTTGAATACATCTGGGAAAAGACCCATAACAATAGAAAAAAAAAAAGGTCAACAAACCAGGCAAAAAATCAGTCCTACACAAAAAAAGTGATAATGAATTATTTTCCTAATGCTTATGAAAAGCAATATTGCCATTCCTGGGGTTTTTTTTTACAATAGGTATATTTTTTACCTGCCCCAATGACTCTTTCAATACGAATTCTTGAAGGATCAATCTCCTTGGCAAACTCATGGACAGCAAGAGATGGGTCTTCATACGTGTCTGGGTCTATGTATGTTTTGAGTCCTGGGAAATGTACTGCAAGAAAGAGAGAATAACAGGAATCAGGAACTCTTTGACAATCATGCATCACAACAATAGTTTTCTTTTTTTTTTTTTTTGACTAGACAATTGAAAGGACTGAAATTAAATATTACATCTTCCAAGTTTAAAATTTCAGAACCCAACAGAAGAGCTAGTCACTTGAAAAAGGGTCTGCAGAGACACCAAGTGAGGGCTCAGTGATACGGGGAAAAGCACAGCCTCAAAACAACAATGATTATTGTCAATGCAGTTTATCTACCCCTTTGCTGCTCCTCAGGCAACTGGGGAGATCTGTCCTTTACTTTGAAAACAGTTGTTTCTAGTTCACTCCTTTCATTCAGGAGCGGATGTCTGAACATCCTGTTTTGCCAAACAGGTTTTTTGTTTTTTTTTTTTTTTTTTTTCTTTTGATTTCCTTTTCTCCAAGGGTGAGTCCTGGAGGGTTGTGCTGCTTTGTTCTCTTCCGATCAGCTGGAACAGCCAGAGAGCCAGGTGCAAGATGACAACAAAAATATCCAAATCCATTTTCAAGATAATTTCTGTCTGTTTCCTTGGAGATGGTCATGGCAGTAGTGGGTTGGTGCCAGATTGCTTTGGCAGGTTCCAACAAGCTGTCATTTTCTGGCATGGTTGATGTCCCTTGTTGTTCCTGAGTATAGCATGTTCAAGAACTTGTGTTGTTTCTTCTGGACTATCTGGATGGGAATTCTTTTGGGCTGCTGCCATATAATGATTAAGTTCTGGAAAACTTTCAATCCATCCTCAGAAGTTGATGCTAATAATCCACCAATTTTTCAGGATAAAAAGAGGTATCTGCAGCAGGGTCCAGAGAATCCCTTTAAAAAGAATTAAGCATTTCTCAGCCTTCTTTCTCCTGTCAGTTAATATCTGAGTGTAAAACAGTAATTCCTCTTTATTCTTGGTTCTGTGGAGCACATACATGAATAGAGACTTGCCCCCTCCAGTGTGATGCTGAGATCATTACAAATGAATGGGAAGGCTCTGAGATGAAGCTTTGTGTCAACATGAAATACAGTCATCATTTACCCTGGCCTGAAAGACACTGAGTGAGGCTTTTTTAAAATTCAGTCACAGTCTCAGAGGCATATATCAAACTCTCCAGGAGGAGGGTTTTTGTCTTCTTTTATTTCTGGCCATGCTTGCAAACAAATGACAAAAACATCTTTCTAGGCAGTATACTTTATGGGTAAATGTGCCCTTTTCCTTGACAGAAAGAGACACTTGGCTTGATACAGTGGTGTCAACTGAAAAAAATATTTTACTTCAGGTAACTTCTGTGTTGATCATAGCATTTCCAGAGATGTTATCAAAATGATGACAGAATAAAATCTGATACCCTTTGTGTAATGGCCTTTGAATAAAAAAACCCAAAAAAACAAAAAAAAAAAAAACCAAAACCAAAAAAAACCACAAAACCCCCAAAATTGCTACTCTAACAGAAAACAGTAAGGCAACTCATTTAAAGTAGGCAGCTAAACTAAGCTATATAAACTAATTACTGCCCATGAGAGATCACCAGGATTTTCTCTCACTGTACTGATACGTGAGCAGGAACATGAGGGAAGACAACCCATTCCACTTCTTATTTCTTGGGTGGCTGGAAGTGTAGATCCCTAAATCCAAAGGGAACTAGATACAAGTAAGTCGTACTATCACCAAGAGAGGAATTTTGAGGCAGAAATTCAGTACCAAGAACAACTGAGAATTCAAAGAAATATCCCTGAAAACCTGCTAAATATTATTAGCTGAATACTAAAAAAGCCCTTTAATGACTAGAGTAGATTTAGTGAAACTGCAAACAATAATAAAGACGGTTAATGATGCAGACAATAAGTAACTACTCAAATAACCAGATTAAAACATCAAGGGCAACAGTTGTTCAGGAAACAGTGGACTTTCTTCATTTAAAAACATGATATAGATATTATATAGTGCTGAATTACTCACAGTGTCCATTTTGCAAATGAGCCCTTCTTTTCTCCTCAGATTTCATTTTGGCCTTTATGTACCACTGGCATCTTTCAAGAAAAACAAGTGACATTTTAAATAAAATACTTGCCATGAGAAAAACAGATGTACACCAAGTTTTATATGCTTGCTTATTTACTTGCTTGCAAGTTTTTTATGAAAGCCAAGTTCTTTGCATTTGGAATATGTATTTACTTATGAATCTATAGAGGGAAATATGCATGATGAACTACAAATAGATTATATACAAAGAAAAACAGATCATGGTTGAGTGGTTGGCGTGGCAATGACTACCTGAGTTTAAGTTTGGTGTAATGCCTTTTTTTTTAGGTTTAACTCCTCCAAAGAATTCTGATACTACAATAAATTATTACTTTCCTGCATTCCTGTTTGTGTACATGGGCCTGTGGTAATTAAACTTTATCCCATTAACTTTTGTATACAGTGGGAAAAATACCCTCTCATTTTCTTCATAATAGAATTATAATGACTTCCCCGTGTTTCCTGAAATAACAGAGCATTTTTTCTCATCAGGACCCCTTTTTTCTTTTTTGCTGAGTGTCTCTGTGCAGCCTGAACTGCCAAACACTGCCTACCTGCAGGTCTGATAATGCTGATTTAGGGGGTCACATGGCAGGACCAACTGTTTCAGTCAAGAAAAACCAAAATATTTGCTCTTGGCCTTAAAGATCTTTCTCACTTGCTGAGCAGCCTAAAAATTACAATTTAGAGGGAAATCTTTCGCTTTAAGGGATAGCAAAGGGTTGTTGAGGCTCTGATGCCTGTGGAGAACAGCAGTGCTTTGGACATGTGCACTGGAGCACAGACCAGCTGCAGTGCTGAGACCAGCTTGAAAAAAAATGACTGTCCTCTGTGTGAACATTAACAGCATTATAAAATTAAATAAAAATAATTCCAGTCAGTATATCCATACTGACAGTGGAGACCTATGAGGAATAGGTGAACACACCCACCTCATTTCAATGGTTTGTTTGAACTGCAGAAACACAGCAGGAACAGTCACAAGTTCATTCACTGCTACACAGGTGATGATGAGGAAATGAAGGGCAGAAACTCCTGAAGTTGATGTACCCTTGTGGAGGGAATGCAAACCACTAGATTCTCAGACTGTCAAAACCTTGAGATTGAACACCTATTGCTGAGACTACCTAAGGTTGCCAATGCCATTTTTAGGACCCAAGCAAGTGGTCTGTAGGGTGCCACCTGTCCAGAGCCCTAAACACTAAGTTCTTACACTCCAAGTGCTTGCCCAAGGGAACAGTCAAGAAACAAGACTTTAACCTTACCCAACCCTCCTAAACATCCATGTGGCCCCAAAGTTGGACTACAGAAGCCAGTGATTAATCACCAGCAGAGGAGTCTCCTCATTTTCTGCTCATGTTGGCTGCAGAACAATCAGAGATAAGACTAAATCAGACTGAGCTTTAACATCCCATTTCCAGAAACTGAGCCAAGACCCCAGTCCTGTATCTTGGAAGTCTCTGTTGCTTTTATATTCCTATCTGCAACTGACAGCCATGCTTCCTGCTTGCTCCTGGTGGATAATCACCCAGCAAAGTGCAGAAGCAGGTGCTCATTTAACCCAGCCTCTCCACTCTGAATAGGCTCATCAGCAGCCCTGAGACTCGACAGCTCATCAAATTGTTAATTCTAACATACTAAACAGTGAAGCAGAGCACATCTGTAGGGTACCAATCCCATTTTTCATGCTGAAATTTGCCTCCAGTCCTAGAGTAAATTGAGTATTTATTCAAAATTTTCTTGCTCTGTCTTCTGTGGAACATGCTCTTATCACTGCATTTAAGCAGCACTTCAAAATGAATTCCTATCTTACATAATTGAAATGGTTCCATTGAGTAAGGCAGCAGAAAGCTAAGAGAATCTCTGATATTTTTACATTAGAAAACAGGAGGAAGAAATACAGAAAGAAACCCATTTCCATATTTTTTTTTCATTCCCAAGTTTAGTGATCTTTTTCTAAAGGAAGTACTTGAGTTACGTTTCAGAATTTCACAAATGGATTCCACACAATCATTTTCTCTGGAAATTTGTCTCTGTCTAAATAATTCCTCTCTCTTCTGAAATATCCTACTGTTTGTCACCTTCTGTAGCAATTGCAGGACTATTTGCCTCGCCTCTAAGATTATCTAAGGCCACAATATGTTCCAGGGTTAACTGCTCTCATTACCTTCACCAGAACGTTAGATTTAACTGTGTTTATCATTTAGCAGAGAGAGTATTAATTCATCTAGTGGTAGCTACTGCAGTGCCATATTTAGTTGCTGAGGTATTGAAAATAAAACCTTTGGCCTGCACTGACAGAATTTCACTTTCTGTTCAAATGAAAGGTAATGCTATCCCAACAAAACAGATGTGTAATTACAAACCTAAAAGTGCAGCACCCTCTGTTGATCTCTGAGTAGTGCACTCTCTACAGAGTTTTGCAATTGACCGTTATGAGATTTTATTAAATACATTGTAGGAATTTTTTTTTTCTTCCTTGTAATGTCAGAGCCTTGAGGGTGCAGCAGGTATGCTGTATTTTAAAATTATCATATACAGGCAAGAGGTCCAGAAACGGATTTCTAAAATATCCAAACTAGTTCCTGATTTCACATAATTTCTTACCCACCCCAACTGCATCTTCATGAAAAACAACTCTCACAAGAGAACTGTGTGACCAGTGCTGAAAAAAGAGGATATTCCACTGTGTCTAGCCCTAACTTTAGTTCTGAAAATGTGCTTTAATGACTTAAATATTATTCTTAAATTCTTAATTTTAGACGGGACTATACAAGAACAGTGTTTTAATTACCTGCCAGTGATGAGGAAGAACAAAGTGAGGATGACCAGGAGAGTGAATCCACCAACAGCAGCAGTGGCAATGACAAGAATCTGTCCCTGCTCTGCAGCCATATCAGAAGCTGGAAGAGAAGCACAGAGAAAAAAAAAGGTTGATGCTCTATCCATCACCCAGAGATTTTAGAGAATGGCTGAAAAAATTTCAATGGTCAAAGGTTGCAATTTGTTTTTTATGTGGTGCTTAGCAAGGGCATAGGATGCAAATGTGCCTGTGAAGTGGGAAACCATAATCCATGTCCCAACTAGGATGGAGGGGAGAAGATGTTTGCAGGTTTACAAAAAGAGGATTTGTCACTATCAGACACTTGAAAATTACTATAGTTTGAATATGACAGGATTTTGGACACAAAACTGTATTTTCTTCCTTAGCTTTATTTATCTTAATCCTGCACCTAAATCAGAAGTTCTCTCCACACCCCTGTCCCAGTGAAGTCAACAGCAGTACTGGGTATGTGAAAATACTAAACTGGGTTCAGGAGGAAGCAAAGCAAAATCCCCAGACCTAATGTTCAGCTTCACACATTCTCCACTTGTCTGGTGTTCCATTTCATTGTCACAAAATATATATAGTTTATCATAACATGCTTTGGTGATTAGCAAAACTGTATTTGACCAAAAAAAAAAAAAATCTTATGTTTCTTGTTTTTCTCTCTGCTTTCTGTAGGATGTTTAGGAGTTAAAAAAGATCACCTGAAATTGTCCAGTCGCTGGACACTTCCTAATTTTGTTAATTTATTGTGTATGATATTACATCTTTGCATTGAGAATTTACCTACTTACAGTCCAGGTGGTCCTCACCGCCCAAATAATACATGAACAGAAAAAGAATGAGGCTTATTTTTTTTCTCTGTCATGTGACTCCAAAGTTTTATTTGTTAAACTCTATTGCACTTGAACGTTTACACCACATGACATTTACCCAGTTCTTACTATTTCCACGGGAAATAAGAGATTGTTTTGAAAGAAAAATAAATAATTCTATTCAATGACTTCTGAAAACAGGAGTAAATACAGAAAAGGGAATAATTTTTACATCAGGGAAGCAGATTTGATTTGGTAAACTTGCAAACTGTTCAGTAAGCAAAATCTTCAGCTTTCTTTATCAGGCATTTCTTTATTTAGGCAACAGGTGATTAAAGCTTAGGGAAAACACCTAGGCTGCTGTCTAGAAAGCTCAGCAGGCAATATTCTCTCACTCTGCAGCTGATGAAGCTCAATGCAATGCACACACTGCTAATCCAAAGCCTCATAAAATGCTGTTTCCTAGAAAAGCATTTGGCTTCTGAATAATATTTGTGTGTGGCTTAAAAACTTGCAATGTAAACCGGCCTTATAAGAGTAGCAAAGCAAATAAAAACAATAGTAGCTGTTGTCAAATTTTCAGCAAAACCAACATTTTAGATTTCTGCCATTAGGTTTCTGTCCAAATAATTTGATGGAAGCATGCACAGGCAGTAAATTACAAGGTATTCAGTACCTGTGGTCAGGGAATTCAAATACACATCCTCCAATAAATGATGGAGCAGATACTGGCTGAATAGTTAAATGATCTCTGGTGATGTTACGGGAGTGGATTCCAGCTCTGTGCCACCTTCCACAGGCTCAGGTTTAGTTGGAAAAATGCAACATAACAAATACCATGCCACACAAGCAACAATGCAAATGCTGAACACAATTTTCAGACTAGTGGGAGTTTTGCTATGTCTGGCAAAGACTATTAAGGTCAGGCATGGTTTGGAGTTGTACAGAGTGTACTCAGAGGAGTCTTTCTTGCCCATGTCTGCAGTGGAAAGGAGAGGACAAACTGCAGCTCTCCTTTTGTTTTTAATAGGAAAATATGTGTGCAAAAATAGTGAATTTGGCAGGAGTAAAGCAAACCACAAGCTCAGATGTATTAGTTGTGATTTTCTTTAACAGCCATTCACTGCTAAGGCCAACAACCCAGGAATTTATTGATGTAGGGACTGGCTCCATGGGCCAAAGAAGCTCCTGCAGTCACATTAATGAAGGGGAGAAATTCCAAACTGACTTAAATCCTTTCTTAAGAAATAAGAAGCAATATGATTTTTAGCTGAGACTGCACCTACTTGAGACGTGATAATTCTGTTTCTCCTTTGTATTTTAGAGGCCAGAGTTGAATACATTAGGGTATTTTTTTTTTTTTTTTTCATGCAGTTAAATCATTACAAGGAACTTGCAAGCCTAAAACTTCCAGATGACCTTAATTTACCTGTCAGATAAAAATGTCAAATGACAGATGAGAATAATTGGAAAAAGGGAATTTGTTAGAAAACTGACAGAGAGGCAGGTAAGGCAAAATGATGAAAATTGCTTGAAGTGATCCCTCAATAAAATCAATAAAGGCACAGTGCTGTGAACAACACATATTTAAGCACAAGAGTATCCCCATATAAAGGGTTATCACATGCAGGTAAAAGGTTCCACAAAAACTATTTAATAGGGACTCTCAATACCTAGAATTTTTACAGCATTTTGACATTCTAAATTAAATTCGGTGTGTCTCTCAACCTCTCTGCTCTTTTCTCATTTCTCCAGCTTTCTCTTAAGTAAAACTTGAAGTCGTAAATAATAAGAGCTTTAATTGTTTCTGTTGTGCATGTTCTCGAATATTTTTTTTCACTACCTGTTTTTCCTTCCTTATTTTTCCTGATTATATTGGTCTATGGCTCTGTGTTTTTCCTCAGAACTTCTTGATTATGCAAGACGGGAAAACTCAGTTTAAAAAGAAACTATGGCAGGTTGCAAAGTCAAGCAGGTTCCTGCAACTTCATTTCATCCCTTTGTGTGTACATGTGAGAGTGCTGCATTTAATCACATGAGTACACAGCATTTTTTTCCAGAATCTCATTTGCTGGACAACATGGCCAGCATTCTTATAGCTAAAATCAATATTATGCTGTCTCTACGATGTCCAGGGCACCTCAATTTTATCATAAACCATGAACAGAGCTAACGGAGCTTAGCACCCCTCTAACTGGGCTGACTGTTCCGTCTGGTACTATGTCTCATTCTCTCTACCTGTCTGCTCACTAAGTTCATTTGGACAGAAAACACTTGTGAAAATGAGTAACTAAGACAAGGAAAAGGGAGAATTTATGACTTATCCAAGATGTTTCAGTAGTATACTGCAATGTTTGGGTGGAAAAACTCTTCAAGCACATTTTACTTGCATTATTAGTCAAAGTGATTTTAAAACTGCAGCATATATGTACCCAGGAGCTTATTATCCAGATAAACTCCTCACTGCCATTGCTCTTCCTGCTTAACTCATGTTATATGCCTGAAATGATGCTTGAAGTTTCTAATTGCATCTTTCCAGCTTCCTTGCTTAGCACCATGCCCGGAAATCCCCTCTGCATCCAGCCTGGTGTCAGTTCTGCCCCTACAATCCACTTTTTACATCCACGCTCTTTCTCATCTTCTCTCTAGGTTCTTCATTCAAATGTATGGAGGAGAAGCTGCACTTTCCCTCCCCTCTGGGCTGAAGGGAAACATTCTGAGGCTTCCTCATTTCCTCACTGGGCACACTGGAAGAAATGGTGCAGATGTTTTAGTCACAGTGCAAGAGGCGGAAAACCAGAGAGAATCTTTCAGCTCTGCTCTTTCTCTGAGCAAATTTCTCCAAAACATTTTACGAGTTTGCGTATTTGATATAAAAGAGCTGGAAGCCCTAATGACAGCTCACTTCTATCTCTCAGCCAACTCCCTTTGTTACTTCAATTTGACATCTATCAGGCAGCAGACCCTCCAGCAGACTGAAAGATAAAAAAAGTGACAGAAAGACAGCCAGACTGATAACAGGGAGTAGCTGTAAGACAGATAAATGTGGACAGTGAGCACTGGAACTCTAACAGACAGGAACAGGCTCTCCAGAGAATTTTCAAGGCATTGTAAACAACAGTGCTTAAGAACAATAGATAAGGAAAACACCAAGTCTCATTAGGACAACCTTCACATTTTCACAAAATGTAAATGTAGTTCCTGTGCAGTTCCTGTGATACAGTGAACTGATGGGCTACAGTCAAATGAGAAGGCAAAGGAAAGGTGATCTCAAAAGGGACTGTCACTAGCATAAGAATGTAAAAGTTCTTGGCGTCAATTCACTTGAAAAGCTTTCTTCCAAATGTTTTTCCCTAACATCCACATCTCGGACAGTGGATAAATGGAAACCCTGTGCAGGCAGTTCGAGATCTGAACAAGGGTTTTGCTCTTGTTTGAGAAATGCACAGGAAAAATGTAGTCTCTGGGTTTTCTGGGCACCCACAGTAGTGCAATCAGATAGACCAAAATCAAATGTGGAGAACAAAAGGCTAAAACTATTAAGCACAGCAAGTTAGAGATTAAAATGAGACATTCTTTGGTGACATTAAAATGAGACATTCAGTGCTGACTAATACTGTATGAATGGCAGGACGAGGCAGAGGTGGGGAGAGATCCAACAAGAAGTTTCTAAATATGAGATACATGTCATCTGATTTTTGTTTAAACAAGGAATTCAATTTACTATTGTCAGAACATAAAACATCGTTAAAGAAGAAAAAAATTTCCATTTTTCATTGGTAATGCAGTAAAATATTTTCTAAAAATCCTTGGGATAGCATCTCTGTCATAGAATGAACCAGGACATGTGTTTAAACCAGTAGTGGACATTCCAGCAATGGAATCAATTACTCAGGACCATTTTCTTGAGCTTTGGAGTTCTGCAAAGAATGGAGTCACATCTGGTGGCAAAGCAAAAATATCCTGATTTGAGGATGAAAAGTTAAAGGTAGATTTTGTGGATGTGGGAAGGGGGAGAAGAATGTGAAAATTCAGCAGAATTTCCTGGAAGTATACAAAAATCACCATCCGAGGCTATGGTAAAGAAATTAAAGTAATTGATCCATCAAGCCTGGAGCTTCAGCCAATTATCTTTTCACAGTCTTCAGCTTTATAAAACACCTAATCAAATATTCCATTAGCATTTCTGAAATGTTTAGGTTTTTATTGTTAACAATTCAGTTTACAAAGTCTGCATTGCATTAGGATCAAATTTCATCATGTGCTTACATTTATCACTCTGTTCAGCCCAAGCACAAGTCCACACTGCATAAATGCTACTTTGTCCCTAAGGTCCCTTCCAGAACAAGACAACCATTCCACTTTCAGATTATTTTTCCTATTGATGGGAAAGCTGAGAAAGAAAATACCCTTGGTTACAGAACAATCCCTGCTTTGGCATGAAAACTTCCTAAATCATGTAAACTGTTCAATATTTTACAAATTCCTCTGGGCAGAAGGACATCTGAGGTAATAGGTAATGTAAAAAACCCACTTCTCTAGGAAAAAAAAAAAAAAAAAGGTTTGAATCATTAATTAAAAAAAACCCAACATAACAAAAAAAAACCCAACAAAACCAACCAACCAAAAAAATGTATTCAAAAAACAGCTGGTAAGAAGAGGGGGGGGGAGAAAAACTCAGAGAGAGTTAACAGTCAGAGATTAAAGCATATCTGCTCTAGGAAAAAGGTATTTTTTATTGTCAGAACAGATTTTATTTTCTGTTAAGAAGTACCAGAGTGTTTTTGTGGTGACTCAGATAGCTGGTAATTCTGACAGATAAAAGCAGGAACTACAAGTGAGGTTTATGCTCCAATTTAAAGCCCCAGCAGTGGCAGCTGTATGTGTGCTGGAGTGTACGAAAACCTGCCAGCTTTGCTACGAATGTTTTGCCTCTAAGGTGCTGAGACAGAGACTGAATAAAATGGCAACAAGGAACACGGTCACAAGTGGTGGTAGCTGTGCTTTGAAAAGGTTTCACATTTCCCAGATGCGGCCTCTGAGCTTTAAAAGGTGGAGAAATGCCTGTCAGCATCCCTTTGTCCATCCCTGACTCCTTGCAGAGAATTTTTCTGACTGTCCTAGGTAACTCCACTTCCTATCACAAAAAAAGCACACATTTCACTTTTTTGGATGCTCCACTTGTTTGTCTTTGCAGCAGGGAGAAGAGTTCAACGACAGAGCTCCCCAAGCTGTGGCTGCCTCAGTCTGTGGGTCAGTTAGTGAGGATGCTTCCCAAAAAACACAGCAGCAATAATAACTAACTTCTTCCACTACTAGTGCAGATTTGGTCTTCTCTCACCCGCATAGACCACTTTTAGCAATGACACCAAAATGTTTTAGTGCTCCTGGTAATGATTTTATCCTTTATAACTGAAGTAACACAGGCAGTGTTTTACCCAGTATATCAGAGAAGGACAGTATGTTTTAGGACATTGATATACATTATCTCACAGATGATGAATCATTACTTTTCTATGATTAGGTCTACTTATACTATAATTTTTTATATATATATGTATGTAAAAAGTCTAATTCTATTATATTATTAAGGGTTTAAAACCCCCTAATTTTTGATTGCTTACTTTACCACTGTCTATTAACAAATTCTGTCAACATTCAAGCAGGGTAAATGGAATAACCTTGGGATGTTTACCTGCAACTGGTCTGGGAATTCTTCTCTACTGTAGCACGTTCAAGTGGCAGAGAGCTGAAGGATATTACAAGCTAAGGCAAATTAAAGAGGATTTTTAACAAATACACGACTTACAATATTTTTTGTTAATTTCATGGGAGTGTTGGTTGATTAATTTTCTGTTCACAACACAGACTTTTAAAACACTTTACTGTTTCCAGCCTTCTCATGAAAATGCTGCTTTGGAGTTAAATAAAGTCTAATTGAAAGTCCACAAAGACTAATTGCAAAAGTGGAATTTTCACCATGCAACTTGTTTCTAGCGAGCAAGGATGGAGGCAGTTGCAGTAGTCTGCCTTGGCCCAATATTATTTGCTATCTTTCAGAAAAATTGAGAAAAATGTATATTAAAAAACCCAGAAAATTTTCTGAGCTGCATACTGCCAGAATAGTAAATGATGAAGAGAGATTCCTACACAGCTGGACTAGGACTGGTTTGTAAGAGAGATGCAGGCCAGCAAGGGCAAATTAACATTTATGGGTACTGACAGAACCAAGCAGCCCAAATCTCAACACAACTCTCCCAAATCTCTCTGTGTAAATGTTAGTCAGTATCTCCAAACACTGACAAAACCATTGCTGTATTCTATTTATTCAGCCATGTGAAACCATGTACTAGTTTAGGCAGCACGTGCTTAGACACCAAAGTAAAAGAAATCAGAATTACTGGGAGATAAGCTATATTAGGTCTGTTTATGGCATCATAAACAGATTTATTTTTCCAGTTTACTTCAGTATCAGGTTCAGTTTTGATGTTATACTTCAACTTGGATGTCAGAATTAAGCTCACCACGCAGCCCAAGGGCCAGCTGCATCAGTGCACTGAGAAGGAGAGATGGCAATAGGGTGGAGTAAGGGAATGTCACTTCCAGGAGATTCCCTCAATACCAATGAGGGAAATGTCACTGGAGCCACAGTCTTCCTGATTTAGGATGGGCAAGCGACATTTTCACAATGTGAAAGCTCATAGAGGTTTAAATACTATCTTTTTACATGAATTAAGCCTAGTATTTATTGCACCAGAAGATACAGACAAGATCTACTAAATTCCTGAAAGCACCCAAGTGCTATTCAAACCTATTCAAACCAACTGGCTTAAGTACCCAGAAAATTTTAAAAAGTCCAATTAGGCATTAAGCACATGGAAATCTACCCCTGATTGATTTTTGAAATAGAAGTTAAGAAGCAATAAAATTGAAACACAAATCCCTGGGTGCTCTTGGAAGTACTTACATAGTTTTGAGTCTGTACATTAGCCTAAACAACTTGAAATCTAAAACACTAATGAAAGAAGATGGTATACATAATTGGCAAATTAAAGTAATTTAATTAATGAGTGTTTTAGTGTTGTATCTACTACACTAATTTTCTCTCAAATACATGTAAAGACCTTTTTATATGTTTTTTTTGAACATGGAGGGCAACACATGACAAATAAAAGATTGTTCAGAGCATGAACGTCAAACATGAAGCCTTTTTGCATATTTTTTAGGAATAGGAAGGCTTCTTGCTTTTTAGTGCAAATTTAGTAGGTGAACTGGTTGATGGAAATGTATATAAAAGTTCTCATTTTTTTATTTGTGGAGTCTGGGAGCACTGACAACTACAGAGTGAAGAGTCCATCACTGGGAGCTTGCATGAAGCTGCTGGACTTAGGGAAAGCCTGGCTAAGGGTATTTCTAGATGTCAAGAGGAAGGACTTCTACAAAGAAAGAAAGAAAGGATCAGAGAACCCTAGAGCATCTTATCATGGAAGGGACCCATAAGGAAATTCTATGGAAGAGAACATTCCTTCAGCTGCAGCATTGGGCTAACATTTCTGTGTTGTTGTAAATCCAGAACTGTGAGGCTGAGGCTTGTTTTTTTATCACATAGCACTGGTCATTTTATGATCAACAAATGGTACAGATTCAGCCATTCAAACTCCCAATGTCTCACTGATTTAGAATTAGATGCTACTTCTATTGAATTTATTTTTTGTTTCCCTTCAGTGAAACTTACTTTCATCTCCAGTTTCAAATTCAAACTTCTGGCTATATCCGCTGTATCCTGCTGCCGTCCTGACTCTGATATGAAATATATACTTGGTGGCTGGCTTGAGACCTGTGATGATAACACTTGGAGCCTTGGACCTTGTGGAGGAATAGCTGAGCTGCTCATGCTCCTGAGGGACAAAAGAGGGAAGAAATGATATCAAGTTGAGTTGAACAGTCTTTGCAAAAATGATATAACAGAACTCAAGCTCCATACGCTTCTCATGAATGTAAAAGGTGCTTATAAAAGGAGGTGCAGGTATGGATTTCTGTGCTTTGGTTCTGAGCTATAGTCAGAATGTTTGATATGGCCTTGACTTTTAGAATTCAAGTTTGTTGTCTTTAGCCTTGCATACAGACATGTTTTTGTGACTTGGGTTACCAACCAACCCAACCATAGTCAAACCAACATGAATTAGTACAAGACTACATTCACAGAAGAATGGCAACTAAAATGGAAGCTCATTATTTTTGCACAATGGACAAACTAGGAGGTCAGTAAACACTACCAAGCTGTAAAATAAAGATGTGGGAGTATTCAAATACCCGCTACTCACTTCTACCCGCAGGTAGTGCCAAAATGCCGGCGCTATCCGTGGGTAGACCTGTGGGTAAAAGAAAATAGGAATTAACTTTTTCTTTAAAGCCTGTCAACTTCAAGCCTGGTTCAGCTGCTTTGCTGCTGCTGAGCTCAATGTCTCTTTCCAGGCAGCTGTAGCCATACATGGAATTCACTTTGAATCTCTATAAGGAGAAATACTCTGCAAAAGTCCCCTGTTAAACTCCTGGCAGTTGATCCCAAGCAGCCGCTGAGAATTCCTGAGTCTCACAGAGAACCCTGAGAATTATGGTCTCTGGGAGTTACCACTGAAGACCAGCTGCTCTAATATGGAGACCAGAAACATCAATTTCTGTGTTTTAACTGAGTGCTACTTTGCTAGACAGGTCTTGGATGATGCTTTTACATGAGGGAATGACTTGGAAGAAGAACATTTATTCCCTGTCATTAGTTACTTGATAAACCAATAATCTGTAATATTTTATGTGCTGCCTTAAGGCTAGGTTTGCTCCCTTGGAGCAGGATTTGTCCCCAGACTGAGCAGGAATGTCCTTGGCATGTGCTTAACAGTCCAACTGTGACACCCACAGGGCACCATATACATTTATTATACCACACAGGAATATTAGAGCAGGTGTAAGTTATTCAAAGGGTGCTTCCAGCCTGGTCAGAAGGAAATCTAGTTCACAGAAGAGCTATAACCAGGAGGGGATTAGGTTTCAGTCAGATTCTGTTGGATTTTCAACCTCTTCTCAGCAATATGCATGCACTTTTTATATAAAACAAACAGTTTTTATAAAATATGCTGAGTTAACTTCAGCCACATGTAACAAATCACATTAGCACAGGGCAGCAGGTGGATCGCTATTCCCCCAGTAGGAGTACAGGGAGATGGCTGAGAAAACCAGATTAAAAAACAAACACACAGAAGCAACCTAATGATTCTGTTAAGGGAAGGAGCAGGAGGAAGGCAACAATAATCAATATAAAAAATAACTGCATTTAATTTGTGCTTCAGTGGAAGTTATTTGAGAAACTACAGTAAAAGGAAGTATTCGTTTTTTCTACAGTCTGTTACCAAAATTTGAAGCTGTCAGGAGCATGTATTAAAATTGAAATAGTAGGATAAAATGTACATGTAATCTTATGTCTAGAGACTATAATTTATACACCATCTAATTACTTCTTTAAATATAAGACTTCTCCCAATTACTTGAAATGCTATAACTTCACTTTGAACAGTGGATTTTAGACATAAATGCATTTCAGACAACACCTATTTTCTTCTGACAGAAAGCCTACTTGTTTGAGTGATAGGTGGTTTTTTGTTGGGTTGTTGTTGTTTTTTTGTTTTTTTGGTTTTTTTCTGATTAAGCTTACATGACTTCCTGCAAAGGAAATATCTTGGAAATCTTCACTGCAGATTATGTAAACAGCAAATGCTTGTTTTATACAGGTATTTGCATGATTTAAAGTGCTCTGTCACGGCCTATAGATGGGCGGTGACTTTATACTCTGGAATGCTCTGGAAATGTTTATTTAGACTCTGTAAGCCAAGAAAGAGACCAGCACCTAAGGGATTTCACTGTACAATGTAATAGTTATAAGCTGTTTCTTTTTCTTAGACTACCTTACTGCTTGAAATCAAGTCCTAGCATTTAACAATGCTTCTCCTGACTTGCTGGAGAGATTGCAGAAAAAAATGATGGAATTGTAACAAGAAATAGGCTCTTTAAGAGGAGGATGTAAATGGAAATTTTGTAAAAAAGTCAGTGGAGATTCCCCAAGATCCAGTGACAAGATTTACTCCCTGATGCCTGCAGAACAAGGCCAGCGGCAGCAAAAAGTGGGAATGACTTTTGAAAAAGAAACCATCTGAGCTATATCTATTATATGTTACTACAGGCTAACTACTGCTTGTGTAAAACATACATTTGGGATAACACTGGCCCCATTAGCCAGGGGTGTGGACAGGCAGGCAGCAAATATAATTCATTGGTTGTAGTTGGTCAAAGATGATGAAAAAAGATGAAAGGGCTGTGATGGTAATGTTTAATCAAAAAAATGTGTCCCTCTGGAGTGAACAGCAACCTCCTGAGGGGCAGCCATCACTGCCTTTCCTTTCTGGAAGGTATTTTGGCAACCTCCAGGGGCTGTTGGGCTTCAAGCCCTCCCCTCTCCATTCTTTCTGCAGCCTCTCATGCCATCCATCCCACAGACTACAAAATTGTGTCTGGGAGTGCACAACCTTAAAAGTAATAGTGCTGTCATATGGGGAAGGGGGCAAGATTTGTTACTGCATGTGAAAGAGTGGAAAGGGAACCTGTCACCTTGGTTTGAGAACAAGCTTCAGAAGCTTGAGGAAAAAGTTGCTCAAACTCAAGACAAAATGATTCATAGCTGGAAACTTCCCAGGGCTGGAATGTTTTGCATAAAGAATTCAGCCTTTTAGGACTGGATTAATACATAAGAGAATTCTCCAAAGAATGGATGCTTTGCCATTATTCCATTCTCTTGACAACTGATCTGCAACCTACCTGGAAAGCCAGAGATGCACGGAGGTGGCTCTCAAGGCTGGCCACTCCTGCCATGATCTTTCCCAGGAAGGCTGAAGATGGACTCAGAACAAAAAAATACCATTCTAGTCTGCACAGAAGTATGGGGGTCTTTGTATTATTCTTGCTATTCACATGCACTCACTTTTGCAGGGATTTTGTGCTCAAAAAATCAATTTTAAACTGAAGGACTTCAATATACTTCCTGGATGCTAGTGCCTGCCTTTCCCAGATCCTGCTTTCATGTTGTGGCAAAATATAGATAAATATCAACCCACTTATCATACACCTTGTTTTCCATCAAAAAGGAAGGATGATTTTATGTGCTAGAAGGATCTATCTCTTGTGATAGATTTCTGACCTAGACAGTGACAGGGCCAGAATCAATAAGAATGGCCAAGGACTACATTTATTCTGTACTTGGTAACTACAGAGGGCCACTACTAAATCTGCAAAATAAAATATAAGTTTAACTGATATGGCTCTACCTTCCTTACCTGGCACATAAGAAGTAAGATAATATATAGCTGGCCACTATGTATTGTTCAGTGTTCACAGAAAGAAAAGGGACACAGGAAATGCTATGACCCTTCACATCAGTATCAGAGCAGCATTTGTGATCTTAAGATGGCAAAGGACTCACAAGAAGCAGTTCTGAGAACACAGGGGCTGAGGGGTTAAACATAAGTTAAAAGGAGTCTATTTAATATAATATACTCATATAACTACGAGACACAATCTGCTATGAGGAAATTCATAAGACCTCTTCCATAACTTATTGCAAATTTATCTTGGTGAAAATATGTAATTAAAACATAAATACAACCAAAATGCAAGCTATGTCAATGTTATTACACAATGTAATACTAAGTCTATGACAACCTATCCAAGTTAAACAAAATTATGTTATGAACTTTGATAATGCTATCTGTTTCTAAGGAAATTGTGCTTTTCTTATTGTTTGTATGATTCTTCCTGTAAATGGATTCATTTTTGATTATGAGGGACAGTGTTCACAAATCCATGACAGTTTGCTCTGTGCATGAACAGGAAAACATTTCAGAATCAAATTCTTTCCAGCAGCCACCTGAATCTGTATCTATCCTAATTTTATACTTGGCTTTATAGATAAGGTAGTTTTTCATAAGTAGTTTTTCATATCTATAGAAACAGACTGGCTGAGTGGAAGGCACAATGGTGCTAATGGTCTAAGACTAGACAACCTAATTTAATGGAGTAGCACCATCAGAGGATAAATATTAATGAAATGCTTTCTGCTTTTGCAGTGCAGCAGAGCAGCAGTCAATATCCAGATGTTCTATTATTGTGGTGATTAGTACCATTTTTCTCATATACCTAAATGAAATACATTTCAATAATAATAACATTAACAATTGTAAATAAATAGATCAACTTTCACATGCCATACCTGTGTGAACAAAGTGAACAAAGAAAGAATCCAGGGAGAGTAACTGAATTTACTATCAGCTGTTTGCAAACACATTTTCTAGTTTATATCTATTGTCCTGCAACATGAAAATTCTGTATTAAGCCACATAATCCTGCCTGGCCTTTTCAGAGCACTTCAGTTATTTAACTGAAGGACATACTGACAGAGATTAAATCTATATACCACAGGGACCAGGTCTTTATCCTGTACACTAAAGCACAATGTCAAAGCTGAGTAAGTAGCACATTAAAGTAAAGAAGATTTGGAGCTTCATGATTCAGGTACTATGAATGTTTTAATAAAAGCAACAATAATAAAAAAGAGTTTTTTATGAGACCATTTGGTCACATCTTTCCTCTTTCCTAGATACATCAGTCTGAGGAACACACACAATGCGACCTACAGAGGAAGCACTGTTATTTTAAAGGAATGACCACGATTCTGGAAGACAGTAGTTTTTACTGATGAGTAGAGTTTTTACTCTAGTCCACTGTGCAATGAAATCTCCAAATTCTTCCTTACTTTTCTCATGGGATCAGCTATGCTGGCACTCTGTAGTCACCTGAACTTTAATGCTGTGCTACCCATTAGGATCACACAGTAGTTAATTATTAGGTATAGTCATTAATTGATTAATCAGTTCAAACAGAATCTATTAAAGACAAGGAACATCAAACTGTGGAGTTTGTACTTACTCTCTGTGAGCAATAAAAACAGAGTTCCCACAGCTCTAATGTATGGAAACTGCATCTGATTTAAAGAGCCTATATTTCTCTCACAACTAATTTTTCCCCAATAATTCTCAAAAAGTATTTTCTTTCATTCCAATAAAATATTTTCATAACACATTTTCTGAATACCTGTTGCCTCTAGTCATAGCCACTTTGTCACCTTACACAGACTGTTGTAGATAAGGACTAATTACAGTGAAATCAATAAAATTAGCTCCACCTGTGGAACTCAATGTCTGCCTTTGAAAGCTTCTTTATGTTCACTAATTTCATGTGTGATTTTCTCCTAGAAAACTATTTTGACCTACAGTACATCAATTAACAGGAATGCTGGCACAAGATTTTAGAGAAGACTTAAAGGTTCAAAAATGTGCTTCTAACATTAATTACTGGTTACAATCTGATCAACAGGATTAGGTAAATTTTTAATGTAACATAGAGTGGTAAGAAAAATTACAGTAAGATTACTAAAAGGTACTGTTCAGATTCTCAAAAAACCCCACTCTTCCTAAAGACCCTTGCACCTCTGGTTTTCAGCTCAAAACACAAACTCGAAGTACATTTAGAAAAATGATTGTGAAGATCTAAGGACCAATGTAAACTAAGTAGAAAACTGTGGCAGCAAAAAAGCAGGGCCACAGAGAAAATTGCCAATGGCTCTAGTGTTTGCTCCAGAAGAGAAATCTGCAGCACTTAAAGGAATCAGCCCCTTCAGGTTGCAACCCTCTCCCTTCCCTCCTTGGCCTCTCTCCTGATTAATCTGAGACGTAACAGCTTTTTTTATGTTTTCATTGCCTGTCAGTCAGCTCATCACTTTCTCCCTTTATAAAGTGAAGCTGTCAACAGGAGAAGGGAAAGAACAGATAACCAATCATAAAGAAAATATAGAAAGGTCAAACCCCAGACAAACTTCATTTTAATTGGATTATATACTTGGAAAGGCAGAAATGAGTTGGTGTGAGGTGAACCATGAAAAGCAGAAAATTAAATGAGGAGAGAGGTGAGGACAGGGAGGCTCTAAAACAGTGTTAGAATTCTCACCAGCACAGGGAGGTGAGGGCTGGGTAGAGCAAAAGCTCTGTGGTTCACATGCTGGGCCAAGTGGGACTGCCAGGTGCAAAGGCAGCAGACAGAACAGAGCTGATTGTCCTGACAAGGAGATTAAAATGAACTAAAAAACAGGCCTGTGGTTTAAGTTAGGGATGGAACAGGGTGCAATCCAGCATATAGCAAAGGCATCTGGAGAATATGGCCTGAGTCGTCAGATGAGCACAGATAGTAAATCCCATCTTTCTGGCAGTAATGAGCTTCTCTGGTAAATTTTTTGCTAATTAAAATTATTTACCAGTGAAAACCTCTGCACCGGCATCTCCAGAAGTCTCTCCAACTTCTGCATATAAAAGTGCCAGCTTCTCCAGCTACCTTGAAGATTTTTCTTATTTTTTTCACTCATTTCAATTTTCTTTTCCAGTTGGAAAGAAGTAGGAAGCTACTGCAAGCATGAACAAAATTTCTAATGTTAAATTCAACTCAGGAGTACTCAAAATTCACCTTAGGACAGTAAAGTACAGTTTGTCCTGGGATACCTAATGCTAAGGTTTACTTCACAATGATGTAATAATTAACTGCTGACAAATACAGTGCAACAGGAAACAGGAGCAATCCTGAAAATTTGAAGATTGGAAGGCCTCTGTGATTTTCTTTGCTATGAAGCAAGCCCAGAGAACTATGGATATACAGCCAGTGGGCTGATTCCCAAGTCATTCCTTTGGTGTGTGAGGTTCATAGTTCACAATTCTAACAAGGGCCTGATGCTACTGCAGGCTTGACACTCGGCATTGGCACTGCAGGTTCCTTCTCCCCATGCTTGCCCTGAACGCTCCCCCAGAACCCAGCAATCTGCAGATTAGTGGCTCTCTGAATCAACTAAATTTGATTCATTGTGTTTTACAGCTCCTGGACTTTTTTCCCATGAATTTCCTTAATTATTCCTTGAATCAATTTTGCTTGTGGCCTCCAAAACATCCCTAGGCAACAAGTTTAATTACAAACTGTGTTTAAAAAATACTGTGGGGATTTTTTTTTTTTCCAAATCTGCTTCCTGATTATTTTATTGCATATACTTTAGTTTATTGTCTACAAAAAATAGTGAATAATAATCAATATCAGTAATATGTTCAGTCAATTTCAAAATATCTCTGTGTGTATCATAGAAACAGTACTTCTAGTAACAGATGGGAAGTAGGTCACTGCATAATGAAATATTTAAATTGAAAATGCAAGAGCCTGGAAGAAAGATAACAAAAAGGGACAACTTGTGTGATGTGAAAAAAATTCAGTCCAAACACCTGAAAGTCTCCAAGTGGCTGAGAAATGGGGCAGGCAATCTTCTCACACTCAGCATTACCAGCATGGGTAGCACCACAGCTGTACACACAGAACTGCTGTGTCCCTTCTTGGCAGAACCCAAAATTGTGGTGATCCTATTTCCTGCCAAAGTGTGAAGACAATCCACATGCAAAGAATCCTCTTACAAGGGAAATGGAATTTCAGTGCAAGAGCAATCATCCAATTCTTCAGACGGCTTCTGCAGTGAGGTGACTCGCTACAGTACAGAGTAGCCAGTGGTCTATTTTAACAACCCCTCCCAAAAAACCCCTACAAAATAAAAAAAAACCACCCCAAACAATTCTTCCCCCTCCCCCCAAAAAAATCCCAACTACCCACAACATCTGTTCAAAGCTGTGAAAATCAAGTGATTCTACCAATCCAAAAATATAGTGTGGCACTGAGTCAGCTACGCAGAACTCAGCTCTAATAGTGCTGATGACAAATTGGCATAAATCACCTAATTTCAGAATCCCTACAATATTCACAGGCGGATAGGGCCAGGATTTGGATTAGGGCTCCCTTTCAGTACTGAATATTTTGCCAGCACCTTGCTGGGAAATTTTACCTGCTCTGGGATGTTTGCAGCCCTACAAACACCCTCGTAAAAACCATATTCTGTACTAAAAACCTCTTGTGGAATCATGCCTTTCCAACTCCTTTCTAAGATATGTTTCAACGTTTTAGGATGTTAGGACAGGAAGACTGACTCGGCTTATTTTAATATTGGTTTAAGCTTAGTTTGAATCTTCTATATAAATACCCTTTAATATTAGAAGAGCATACTAATGCAGAATTTTCTCTTTTCATTTGCTACTGAATGTTTCCTGCCTGGCAAATCCAGAAAAAAAAATCCTTATTGATATACAACAGCTTGAAAACAAATTTGGTGGTATTAATAAAGCTATCACTTTTATTCAAATAAGCAAAATATCTACTTTTATAGATTGAATTGATTCAGATTGCTATTCATATTTGCTATTCTGGAAAAAAATGAATGAAGTCATTAAGATTCATTTCAGACTGTATCAATGTTAAATGGTAACACGTCTTTCATATGCTAACTGTGAATACAATTCTTTGGGACAAATACTTCCCTTTTCAAAGAAAATTGGGATTTATAAGCATAGAATAGTGTTGACAATATTAAGATAGATTTCAACCATCCAACAAAAATCAATTTTGGTGGAAAGATTTTGGCTCTAAAACACAAAGTCTGACACTAACTAATGTTTGACTTTAATCACTGCAATACAACTAATAAATCAGAGACAAGAGGGAACCTGATGATCTCTATATAGAGATGGTGTATTGTTTTTCATTATGCAAGCCTCTTCAGATATAAACATATAATAGCTATTGAAAAGTCACTGAAATATCACATTTTTTGGTGTATTTGTGAGCCCATGCATATATCTTTTTGTGTCTCAATGCAGGCAAACAGCCAATATCTATCTTGTAATGCTAACTCAGAAGGGTTGAATTCACCTCTGGTGTCATGACTGTGGTGCAGAACCTGGCAATACATCAACAATAAATACAGCATATTCCTTAAGTTTATGTTTTCTTCAAACACATCGGTGAGTTAATGGGGTGTAAAGCAAAAACAGCAATCTTTTTTTCCAATTAATTGAACATGAATTTCAAGGGCAAAGTAAACAAACTAGCAAGTAAATCAAAAAGCTGATTTTGCACTTTCAAAACTAACAAAGCAAGTTTTTGCTCAATTTTTTTTTGGGAAGCGCCCATTTCTGATGTAGCTTACTTCAGCAGAAATATCCTTTGTGGTGGTGGTAAAAACGACAACCAAAAAAAGTCTGAAAACATCTTAACAAAATTCACAGATAGATGTCAATATCTTTTTACAAAGAGCTGCTCCAGCCACTAAAGAATTTTGTTAATATAATATGAATACTTGTACATGCATGAAAACCAGGTAGTTTGTGCAAGGTCATTGCAAATACAAAATGCATCACCTGGTGAAGTTCCTACAGCAACATAAATGTGTTTATGAGCAGCAGGTGAATTCCTGCAAAAGACTCTAAATCTATTAACAGCTCAGAAGGAGTACATAATAATAGGTTGTTAACTCAGCCATCCCAACAAGCACATCAAGAAAGGGCACTTTGAGACTATTAACACAAATACATTAAAAATCTCAAAAGGAAAAGAGGGAATTGTAACATTTTGCTTCTTGCAATCAGTCAAATAAACATTTGTGGGTTTATTTGGGTACAAAAGTAACAAAACTATATGGGAGTTACTGAATTTCTGTACAATTTCTGTGAATTCAAGTTGGCTAAATGGAATTATTAATGTAAAATAAAAGCTGCTCTAATGTTCATTTTGATTCCAGCAACCACATCCCCAGAACAAACCCACAGCTTTTGTTTAATACAACGCAAACCGATCATACTGATATTAAACAGGAAAGGAGTGGTTTAGTGCCTTAAAATGGAGGGGCTCCCTCTAAAGGAGCTTCCTCTTTCCCTTTGGATATTTATCCCTTCTCCCTTTGCTCCTTCAAAGCAATCAGAATGATTGCTTTGGGGACACTGCTACTTAATAAAAAAAGAGGTTGCTAATATCACACTTCATCTTCATTTAATGTGAAAAAAAGACCATTCAAAGAGGAAAACTAATATCCTGTCCTCTTCTGTGGTTAAAGTACAACTGCAATGCAGTCTTAGAAAAAAGAGAGAGAGAGAAAAAAGGAGCTTTTTTTTTGATTTTGCTCTCCAAAATGATGCATATCTTTGTACCTCCCCAGGTATCTCTTGAATGCATTGAACATTGCAGGAAGAAACTGTAAATGAAATAATATCTGAACACTTCTTTATTTAGACAAAGATATAAACTCATGTCTCAAGGTATATATTTTGATTTAATCTGAGAATCCACCTTTATGGCTGCAAATCAATTTATGAACAGTAAATAATTTGTGTATTATGAAAAACACTGTACTAGCTTCAGCCTTTAAAGGAGTTCGGGCTCACAGATGATTTTTGGGAACTTTTAAGCTACTTTGTATTTTAGGAGGGTCTAAAAGAAACATTCTGACTGGTTTTAGAGAAATGGAGACCTAGACATTGTATTTCATTCATGAGTAAGGAAATCACTTTTATTTAGATGACCATCTTTTGGCAGGTATGCTTGTTGTAGGTCACTGTTCACAAAACTTGCCATTCTTTTTTTGTAAAAATCTGTCAAATTTTCAAACCCTGATTTGGACACCTGAATTTGTCTTAAGGCATCTGTGGGAACTCTAACTGTATTATCATATGCAACTAAAACTTACTACACCTAAACTCAAAGGTAAACACACTGCAGGCAGTTTATAATAACAGAAACAACAAAAATAAAATGCTTTGGCAGTACATTCTCTATTTTGTTAATTCAGGATTAACTCCTTACCACTTCCTTTTGTATAACTGATACAGTATCTCTGTCGAGAAAACATTTCTTTTTTACAGTATGTTCATCAAAATCATCTAAATGTTGTCCTTATCTGAAACTTTCTGCTCTATAAAACAGCTGCTTCTGATTCCTGAGGTGATTATTATTATTATTATTATTACTATTATTATTAGTGCTGCTGTGTCAGTGCACAATTTTGAAAACTATTTTTCCTGATGTTTGAATGCTGAAATGGATAGAAAAAACCATTTAATAATTTCTTTTATTAGCAACCAATCTTTTTCATCAATGGATTTAGCCTTCCTAGCCTTATTTGATAGATGGAACTAGCTGTGTTTGTTGTCTTGCAATAGTTTGCATACCTCCTACGCGTATTCCTATGCCCTCAAAAGCGTTTGAAAACCACTTATTCAAATCCATTAATACAGCTTTTCTGCATTTGTGCAGCTCTTCAAGCAGTTACTGGAATAAGCACTGTACATGTAATTTTCCTTGGAGAAAATGGTATTGGCTGCAGGCAAGAACACAAGATCAGCACAGACTTAACTATGGGGTTTTTTAAAATATCAAATCCACCAGGTTTGCTTAAACAGCATTATACTTCTCATTGAGAATTTTTGGTTCAGCAGGAACAGCAATACCTCTATAGGCTACTTTATTATTAAACACAAAACTTCAGAAGCTGTTTCTAAATAATTGACAACATGGTTAGCAGACAAGTCAAACCAGGCATCTAAGAGAGGCCTAGCTTAGAACACCTTGGATAAATCCTATGCTGCATGTAATTGATATTTAGATGCCAGATTTCTTTTTCTCCTAATAGTAATTACATAGATACCATTAATAATGGCTGCTGCAAGGTCCTTAGGTTCTCTCCTGCAGGCAAAAACTGTATCTGGTCAGAGAGTCTGGTAATTAGCCAGTTCTGAGACCTATTTTTTTTTTTTCCCTCTTTTTAGAATCTGAGGCTTTTACATTTTTTCTCTTGGGAAACTGGGTTAATAACAGTGGAACAGAAAAACTGAGAAGCTTGTTTAACACCACTTACTATGCTAAAATAAGCTAGGAGATTTCATTTTAATGATTATATCCCAAAGCACATTTGTAGTGATTATTTTTTAAAAACATTCAGCAGACATGGTTCGTTTCTCAGGAGCTATGAAGGGCCAAGAATGCCTGAGGCACTGCTCAGAGTCCTGGTGCCTCTCTATGACATGCTATGAACAAACACTAAGGGCTGCCTAAAACTACTGTCCAAAAGCTCTTGTACATCTCAAATACTCAGCACTCTTTTTTCTTTTATAAGAATTGCTGAAAATGTAATGAAAACGTATTATTGCATGAGTCCTATGTTTCTTGATTCCAGTTGTACCAGAAACATTTTACTTGCAGGCAGCAGATTGCTACTTATGCCTTAAATGATTGAATAATTTGAAAAATATTACAGAAGAAAACTGTCCATTAAAAAAACAAAAATTAGCATGGAGTTAAAAATTGCCCAGCTGATCATTTGAAGCAAAAAGCTTTTTATACTGTGTATACTCAATAAATGGTACCTGAAAAGCTCAGATGTTTATCCCTACCGTTGTCAGTCTGTACCTGTTGCCCAATTCTATCACTGGTGTTGACTTAAAAATTTAGCAAGTTTGTCAAGGATGCTACAGTAGGGATAGCAACAATAAAGGAACATGCCCAGAGAAAGAACAAGCACACGCCAAGAACCCAGCCACACCAGTACCAAATAAACCTCCTCTGCCCCATGGATCATGCCACACAGTCCCCAAGCTCCCTTCAGCCTTGTGCCACTGGGAGCTGCTGCATATATTATTCTTCATGATATAAAAATCCATAAAAGAAAAATCTGAACCAAAAAAGTAACAGCTAGTGCTTAAAGGAAATAGGGGAGTTGTAACATCTGTGTCTGAAAAAATGTGTTGCTTCTAACTTAGTTAAACGTTGGGCAAAATTGTGATTAAAGAGGTGGAGAGGCTGGAGAGGTTTGGCTGTTTAAGCAGTAGGGAGGTTGAGGGTCAATGAACTTCACACATGCCATGCAGACCTCATAGAAAGGCAGAGGGCTTTACAAGAGAAATGACTGATTTTACTGCACACTTCCAAAACTCCACCCAGAAACTCTGAGGACTGAATCTGATCTACATGAGGTGGCTTCTTATGAGAAATGTCCTTGTTTTATCTAATGGGAACAAGTGCGGCTCCTGTTCGCTGAGGCTGATTCCAGCCCATACTCAAGCAGGGTCAGGTTAATTAATGTGAGAAGGTCATAATGCAATATCTGCTTAGCTGGAGAAGACACAGAGGAAGGTTAGGTGTCCTCTAAACTGGGATGAGTCACCATGAAGTTCATAATTTGCCATATTAATTATTGTAAAAATAATTATGTCATTCAAAATATTGTGCACGGATTATCTTAAAACTTCTCTTTATTCCTATCATGTAATTTACCTCAGGGTCTGTCACTCAAAATCAGGGTGGCTCATTTTAATTCATATTAATGATTACTCAAAGAAATAGCAGTCTTTGGTTTAATATTAGATTTTAAGATTGAGCATAATTTCTTGTATAAGTTACCTGAAGACATCTGTAGACTGATAGAAAAATTAACAAGGTCATGCTGCTTTCTAATTCTTTAAATCTGGTACTTTCCTCTATCTCTCTGCCTCATCAGCTCTTCATCTCTTTTTCAAATCTCACTGGAAAACTAATTTCCCCCTTGCCTCTACTGCTCAGTTTTTTTCTCACTTCTGTTTATTAATTCAACTCTAAATAATACTGGGATGAAGAAAAAGTAATATCTGACATCCTACATATCCTGTCCACTCACTGTCCTGTGGAGGCGGGCTAATTTTTTTATGTGAAAACTGCCTGCGAGCTGCAAATTGAGTCTCCCAACAAAATGAAGTATTTTGGCAAAGGGATTTGGCTTTAAATTTCATCAATAGACAAGAAAGCAAAGAAATATCAGCCCTGTCCTCCAAATCTTGATTCTAAAGGTATTCTCTGTTTTCTCTGTCTAGAGATTTCACTGCAATGCCTTCAGTTACTGCTTGGGTACATTCCATTAAAATCCCTTCTCTAGAGACAGATTTCCTTAGCTAATTATATGTTATCTTGTGTGAAACAGGGAATGTAATCCGGCTGGTGTGCTTGGGCCACGTGGGAGAACAAACTTAATACAGCTGTTGATACATGCACAGCTTGGTATGCCTAATATAGGTCTTAGGGAGCATCAATCTTTGATGATTCACTTCATGGGCTTGCATGGAAAGGGGAGGAGTAAGAGTTTTCCAGTTCAGCTGCACAACCTGGAGTGCAGCTGGTGAGGTTTATACCCACTGTATATACCCCTTCCCACGAGGGAATTCCTACAGAAGGACTCAGTGTCATTACAAGGCTCCAACAAGGCCCCACTCCTTCATCTGCCTCAAACATGAAACCCTTTTGATGAGAGGTAAAGAGATTATGATGCCCTGGAATCTTGCAAATCGTGCAAGCTTCGGTCAGTGTCTGAGTAAGAGTTCAAAGTATAAAAGAAAAATGGATTTCAATTAGCAACAGCACTGAGATTATATTAATGACTTTGATTTTTAAAGGGAAAGACAATTCTACCCATGAGAGATTTTTTTTTCTTTCAGAAATAGTGTTTTTGGATGATATCAAGGGATCCTAAAATATAATGAACAGAATGCAGAATAGGGCAGACACCCTGTAACAACAGAGAAAATTTGCAATGTTCAGTATCTCAAGATCCCAAAGAAGGTCTATGAAGAAATGCTTCTATGAGCACATCTTAGATCTCAAATGGCAAACATTTAACTGATCTTCTGTGTGTTACTTATTATCCAAGGCATAGTTTTCAGACTGATTCATAATCTACCTGGAATCAGGTATTTCAACTACCAGGCAATTATTTCAGGATCATGATATTCTCTCCCTGGTTAAATCACACAATATTCAAACAATGGAAAAGCCTTTCTCTTTGCTGTGCCAGAACTCAGAGAATCTTGGACTGAATGTCAAGGAATTTTCGTTCTCCCAGGCCAAATCAGCTCCCTTGTTACATCCTAAGTCAGATTTGTTCACTGTATTTTTGGCTGAAAGGCGGCAGAACAAAATGACCTCTTGTCAGACAACCACATAAAAATGTACCAGTGCACTCCTAAATAAGAAACTACAAATCTGGACAACTGGCTCATGAAATGTTATTGTCACAAGATTTTCATTTTGAGAGACAATATTTCATGAAGTTCTGAGTAGTTTACAGCAACTCCCTGGAGAAACAAAGGTCATATAGGAAAAGGGATTTTAAGCAAAAAAATTACTGAACTGCTTTTTTGTACTTTGAAATTAATGTATGATTCCATACTTGTAACTCATTGAGACCCCTGGATAACTCTCCTTTCTCTACTTTATTTCTTTATAACTTGGTAGTCTTTCTCAGAAGAATACTTTACACAGAGAGGACTTGATCTTTTGATTGTTCTCTGTGTGTAATTTGTATTTTACAAGAGTATAAATGTTAAGTTTCTTGCATAATTAACACAGTGTTCCCTTCTTGTGTTTGTAATGGAAATGCATGGAAAGATGCATCTTTATGTTCCATGCTCATCATCATTAATTTGTTTTCCTTATGAAATTTTTGGCAAGTGCCCCATTTTTGTATAGTGCTTACAGTTTATGGGGCAGCTATTTGATTTCTGAAGTTTACATATCCTCCAGGAAACTTTGGGTGCCCATGGCAAGATACAACTTCCATTTGTGAGCCACAGAATTCCTACTGGTGATAATTAGAAGCCGGCTGCTCCCCTAGTGTGCTCACCAATGATGCACTGACAATTTTTCAAATGTCAACAAGGAAGAAAAAAGAAACAGCAGGAAATAATTGTAAAACTTTAGAATATTGCATAATTATTCAGAGCACCAAGAAGTCAAGAAACTGATATCATCAGCCGAATTTGAAGGATTGAGTGGTTGTATTTCATGGAGACAAACCATTTCTTATACTGTTTATCAGAACAAAACCTCCTTTATTAAATGCAAATGACAGGTAGAAAAGGATAAAGACAGACTGCAGGAGTTGTTCCATTTTTCTACCTAGTGTGTTTATTAGTAGCTAAGACTACTGTTTTCTGCCTTTTTCTTGACTCCCTCAGACATTAATAAAATTTCTGACCTTTTAATATTTAATATGTTCTTCAACTTTACCTGCATTTTTTGCTCTCTGTTAGAGGGATGTCTTTGTGATAAATTCATACCAAATACAGTAGAAAAATATTTTGCTCTTATCATATTCCCTGTGAGCATGCAACAACAGCCCTATTTTGTCACTAATGCTGAGAACAGAAATGCTGATATTCCCCTGTTTCAGAGTTCCTAGGAAGGTTGAGAGATTACAGTGTCACCAGCTACATCTACCCCTGTCATAACACAAACTATGCTTTTTAATAGATAGAGCTTCAAAGTGAAGAAAAAAAAATGAACTGAAACTTAATCAAATTAAAATTAATTGTGCATATGAATATTTTCTGGCTTTGAGGTAGGAACCATCCCTTTTTCTTTCTCAATATAAAATTGCATTTGCATTTGGCCATCACACTTAGTCAGTATTGTAATGTATGCCTCTTGATTTAAATATTATTAAAGCAAGATTTGAATATTATTAAAGTGGTGTAAAATAACATTTTCCAATTTAATGCTGTAAATTATCAGACTGACTTGCAGTACTGGATTATTCATCTCTCTGCTCTAGAATCTGGTCTCCAAGAGAGGTCCTGCAAATTACACCTGTGCCACAGCACTGGAAGATGCCAGCAGAGCATTTATCTCCCTTGACCTCAGAGGAAAGAGTTTATAGATAGAAGATGCTCCTTACATATTTTAAAAGGTGGACACAGAATTTTTTTTTTTTTTTTTTTTTTTGTAAAAACAGATAAGACTGGTTTAATTTGTATCTAGCAAAGGGTCATAAAGCCTGTGCATGTAGTCTTGCTGCAAAATGGTCAAGGCTAAGGAATATGTAGATAAATAAATAAGTGATTATTTGCCTTGCCACTCAGGACTAACTTGTATTGGCACAGAATCCATTGAGAAAGGATTTTATTAAATACATATATAAGATTTATAATTTAACATCCATACGAACAGCTACAGATCTTTGGAACTGTTCCTATTCAACTGAATAAAATTTCACAATTTGTGGTGTTTAATTCACCTCTTTAATATCAATGAAAATAGAAAAGAAGTTCAAGTTGTAAATGTGGCTTAATTTGATAATGGATTAGAACCTAAGGACTTACATTAGTGGAAGAAAATAGGGTTCTCTGCTTTGGCTTACCAAATATTCTAAGCAATCTGTCTTCTCCCTCTAACTGTCCTACTTAAATTGTTTGGATTTTTTCCCCAGTTTACCCTTTCTTCTGTATCATTAAAAGTACATAATCTCAACAGAGAAGTGCAGCCAAGGAATAAAATTCTCAGATATCTTTGGAGCCTAATATCTCTAATACTTTCTTTCATGACTTGGTGTGTATTCCTGTTCCTTGTGATTTTCATACATGCATGTCAGTTGCACTGTGACTTCAAATGTGGGCAGGGAAACAGCAAGGAATGACTTAGCAGGGAACTGTTTAAGGTACGGACACCAAAAATTTCCTGTCTGTGTCTTCAGGCTTGAAGGCACTGGTCAGCCCAACATTTTTTAATGGTAAGAGGCCCTGTAGCAGCTGCAAATGACCAAATATATTTTGTGCTTATAGAGAAAGAGGCTCTAAAATATGCTTTCTCAACACATGCTCTGTGTGCATGTTGTACCTTTACTTGTAATGCATGTTGTAGTTCTCTTTTGTGTGAAATTGCCTAAGTTTGACAGAGCACCAGAAATCTGACAGTTTCTCTCTCTTGTAACCTTTTGTAACCCTCTAAACAAGGCTGCTACACTCTATTCTTTAAGCACATATTATTGCTTTATTTTAGCAATAATAAATAAATACATCTTTTGCCTCAAAATGAAATCATGTTCCCCTTCACCTTAACTCTGTTGCATCAGTATCACTCAGATGTGAAGTTTTTACAGTCCATAAATCAAAATATGATCCATTTATCCATGTTTGTAAATGTAGTTACTATGAGACAAGTAAATGTATGATCTGCTTCCTGCTCTACTCAATTGTGATGTGAAACAAGACAGTCATTAACAAATTAGGAGCAAACCAACAAAAAATCAGCACAAAATAAAACGCCTGGCATACACAGCATTGTAGGTGGGGTCAAGTGAAAAGCTTTTTAAAAACACTATTAAAAATACAAAACACATTGCTCTTTAGGATCTGAGTGTGGGTGATACTGTAAGTGAGACCTACTTTCTCATAGTACTTGATCTCGTAGTCCAGAATTGCTCCATGGGGAAAGTCCGGCTCTTGCCAGGAGAGGGCAATGCTGTTTTGGGAAGCCCAGTCCTTCCTTACCATACCTATCAAGGTGGGTGCTGAAAGGGAAAAGGATAACTAAGGGTTAAAGACGAAGCACACGGTTTATCCTTCCAACCTCCTCTCTGAGGATACCAACCCGAGGCAACTTGGAGTGACCTCCAGACACGAAAGCATGACAGATGGCAATTCTCAGGGAAACCATATAACCTGGAATTAATGTCTCAAGTACACGCTGGTAACTCCTCTGCTGAAGTGCAGAGCAGTTTCTGAGAAATGTCTCTGTGCAAAAATACAGAAAGGAGCGGCCGGGCTGCACCCTGCCCCGGAACAACAGTCCCCTTCAGAGGGGACTTCAGAGGCAGCAAATTCTGCATGCAGGTAAATCTTCATCAAGTGTTATAATTCAACTGTTTAGGATGTACGTGCAGTTTACTCTTTGGGGTAAAATAAAGAGACACAGCTTAAACGAGACACAGTTAAGCCCTTTTCTGGCAAGGGCAGTTCTGGCAAGCCCTTTGTGAGGTGTCTGTGCACCAAGAGCTGGCTCCTCCAGGATGCCCCTGGAAGGGATCTGGGCAAACTGGGGGGCAAAAGCAGCTTCTGGAAAGGGCCCAACTAGAATAGATGCACCCAAGATCAAAATTATCTCACTGTGGGGTTAACCAATTTTAAGAACCGGTTCTTCTGCCTTTTTGGAAAAGAAGGTGCACGGTTATCTTTGCAATGATTTCAAATGAAAACGACCTTTGCTTATTTTATTAATCTGGTCAAGCACGTAAAAATATTCTCCAGACACTAATGTGGTTTTAATGGTATTGATGTGCAGCTTTCCCAAATGGTACAGCAAACCCAGCCATAGTATTCAACAGTCTTGAACACAACTGAGTAAGATCAACAACCCAGTTACCATAAGTGGTTCACAAATTTTCATGATTTGTCTTTCCACTTAAAAATATCAGTTTGCTACATGCCCTCCCCCATTCATCTCTCCTCTAAATCTTACTTAACTTCTTCCAAGTTTCCATGGAGTTGTCTCCTAAAAATAACACATTTTTATGACTTCTGGTTTTGTCTTTTGAACAAAAGAATCTCCCTAGGAAAATGAGAAGAGAATCTGCTTCTAGTCACAAAATTTCATGCCTTAGTTTCCTTTCCTGTAAACATTTCAGGAAGTTTAAGAAATGGAAACAACAAATAAATTCTAGAGTGCAAACAAACACTGAAGAAAACAAACACATGTTTGCCTTTGAAAAAAGGGAAACTTCACACAGAGACATGCACATTTTTCTCTGTGATAATGCATTAATCTGAGAGAGAAAATTAACTTCCATCCCCTGTTAATCTCATGTTGGGTAACTATTCTGTGGGATAATAGTTTTCTCCTCTCTGATGTGAAAAACAAACAAACAAACAAGCAAACAAAAACCAACAAAAAACCCACAAACCAACCAACCAACCAACCAACCAAACCCCTCAACACATAACACCAGAAAAATTCTACCAAAGTGTAAGAGCTTACACAGGAAACTTCCACACTTTTGCCACTTTAACCACAGGTCTAATGCAAGGGTATCAGAAAAAAAAAAAAAAAAAAAGAAAAAACCCAAAGATATCCTGCCATGCAGAATAAAGGATTAACCTGGTTTTCAAGAAGTCCTTAAATAGCATAATGTAAATAACTGAACAGAATAAACCACAAACTAATATATAAAAAGCATTCATAGGATTTGAACCAAAATGTTTTCCCTGGGTGGGAATAACAACTCTCTCAGCTAAAATGAAATTTTTACTCTGAAACTGAGGGTGAAGTTGAGCTCTCATAATATTTCTCTGGGGTAAAATCAGCTTCTCCGAGCAAGATGCAAAGTTGGATCTGCTTAAAGGAAAGCAGGAGCTAGCAAACAAGGATTTGTAATTGCTAAACACTGATCAAGGGCCTAGGAAGGCACTGCTCACATATATTCTTTTACTATTCGTTATTTACAGTCATTCACTGGCATTGAGATGTGATTTACAGGGGTGTCTGAGGGAGCTATAGCAACCTTTCAGATACATTTGGTACCCTCTGTGTGCCTGCTTAGAGCTGATGAGCATCAGCAGGGCCACCTTCCCAGCACACTGCAGCTTCATCCCACTGCATCTGGGAGTTTGCTGGTCAGACAACCCAATCCTTGCAAAATTATTAAGACTGATGACAGAAAACACCAGGTTAAGCTGTAGATTAAATTATATTCTTAGCTCTTTTAGGCTTAGAAAGTACAGACTGCTGAAATAACATGCCTTCAAATTATAGCCTAAACTTTATAAGCTTTTCATATGTATGGGGATTTTTCTTTGTGTTTTAACTTCCAGATTTATACAGCAATTCATGCATGTTTTCAGCCTGAGCTCAACAGTAATTATTCCATTTGATGCAGTGCATTTCAAAAGCACAGTTGTGGTGTATTGGAAGGTCCTCTCAAAACTTCAGTACATAAAATAATCCCAGCTGTCTTCCTGGGAAACAAATCAGTAAGAAATTAATGGAACAAAATTACTTTAGAGCTTCCCTGAACCAGCTGTACTTGACCTGCACTTGAAACCAACAAGCCCATACAGCAAGGCTCACATCACACCTGTAGCACTGCATCCTCTAAATCCAAATGCAGAGATGTGCACATAGAGCTGTGACTATGAGAAGTGTATTTGTGTATCAAGTAAAAAAAAATAAACAACCAACGAACCAACCAAAAACAGAGTGTACTTTTTAAACAAAAAGGCACAGAAGAATCACCATTGACTATATGCAAAAGGATGATCCCATTTTTGCCAGATAGGATTCCAGTGAGAAATTTATTGTAGGAAGAAACAGACAAATAAAACCGAGTAATTAAAAGCACAGCTAGCTGAGTTTCTATTTCTTTTGTTGTGAAGTGCTACTAAAGAGCGCTCATTTCCATGGAGAAATTTCAGCTCCTTATAACTGTTGCTCACCAGAGAAGTCAATTAGACCTTAGAGATCCTATCCACTTATTGTTAAAGCTCTTTTTAGCCAGAAGATTGTAAGACAGGTAAATCCCATTTTCCCATTCCTAAAGACTGCTCTAATGTCCCTATGATGAATCAATGGGAAGTTCTTTTAATTAGTTGTTTCAAATCCACTAGCTGCAGGAGAACTCCAATATCCAATGAAACCATTTGAAAAAGAAATGCTTAGAAGAGCAGCATGGGTTTTAATCACCTTAAGGGCAGCATTCTCTTGCCATTGGTCCTAGGCTGAAGGGTGGTTTCTGGCTCTTGAGCTCAACACTGATCTGTGTTTTGTACAGAGGATTATTTGCACCGTCTGTTTTCTTCTACACTGTTATAAATTTCTTGAATTACGATGAGTCATCTACAATGTGGTGAGCTCTTCATTCAATTTAGTCTGATAAGCTTCTCTCTCTTTTCAAATTTTTATTGAATAATGGAAGTCCATTTCTTAATTCAGAGTGAGCTGATTTTATTCTAAATTCCTTTGGCTTCTTTTTTTCAGTTTTTCTCATGTGCTACATACAGGAGAGAAAATGTGCATTTTAAACAATGACTGGATCAAAGTATCTTTTCCCTAGAAACCTTCTCTTTTTCTGAATCTGACTTCCATTATCCATAACTGTCTGATTTCAAAATAGGTGATCTGAAGAGCTGCTGAAGCTTTTTTCCTTTAGTGCATTTTCTAATTGTGCTATTTCTTGTTTCACTCCAGAAAGAAGGCAAAGAAATGTCTCCTGTTTCCAGGATGAACAGCTTGTATAGGACGCCCACTCATGGTAAGGAAGCTCCAAGCCCTATGGCATCTGATGTCCAAAGCTCACCTGATACATACTTATACATGGAATCTTTCATCCCTTCATATCTCACTTCAAATCTTATTTCTTTGGTGAAGAGAAACCATGAAAGCTCAAAGGCCTCTCCCTTCAGTCGCTTTCTTGTTAAAAGAATGTACCATCAAATAAGAACAGCTGCACAGTTCTGTCCTCCTCCTTCCTTCCCCCTGAATTGTGTCTGTTTTGCCCAAAACCAGTGAAGGATCTGCAGATGCAAATTCAGATAGGAGAAAGTGGAAGTGGGATCTGAACTGTACAGATGCTGGGGAGAAGACTGCAACTCCATTCCTTGGATGACACCATCCTCATGAGAATGCTGTGTGTCTCTGTATGTAAAATATTGGGGGTCTCAATGTGTAAAATAATGCCATTTGGAATCGTATGTTTAATTCAGTTTGTTGTTTCTGTACCTCTGTCATTACCAGCAATAACACAAATTGCATAATTAAATGTTATTCTTTCCTTGACACCTCTGCCTGCTTCAAGGCACAGAAGAGATCACACTCACCAAAATAGAGGGCTTTATCACCTGTTTTCTGAGCGGGGGTTTCCCTTCAGAGGAGGGAATTCACCCCTCTCCCTGCCTCTTCCTCCTCTCCTGTCTCAGTCACTTCTCAGCTGCAGTTATGGGAAAATACTGCCTAAACTCTGCTCAAACCACTTGCTTCTCTTTTAAAACTCATCGATCCCTTCTCTGCAGGATATCAAACCAGGTTTCCTCTTCTACAGGGTGAATCCCTAGGTTCAAAAAAACCCCCTGCTTTAACATTCTGCAGGGAGCCTGCATTCCTCCTGTTGGGGAACAAGTTCTTTCAGGAAGGGGACAGTTGAGGGTGGAAGAGATATCAATGCTGCAATAACTAATTTACACTGACTGTGTTGGGTCAGAAAACAAAAGAAAACGGTTTTCTTGGTCATGAAAAGGAAAGGGCTTCTTCAAGCTTCAATCACAGGTTAATGGCACAAATTAAACCAACAGTAAACTATGCTTAACACTACAGAAGTTATAGTTATCTAACAATTCCAAGCCCATTAAACTAAAACATTAGGAAATCAATGAAACAGAATAGAGATGTATCAAGGTCCAAATCTGAAGTGTTCTCCCAGATGGTAAGAAGACTCTTTGCACTTTTTCTATACTAGAAATAAAATGCTATCATTATTTTAAAATGTTTCACCAGCCTACGGCTCGTAACTATATTACAATTTTTATACTATTGGACACTGAGTATGATTTTATATTATGAATATAAAAAAAAAAGAGCACTGAGATTTTATTCACAATGCCACATTTGAAAAAAAAAAAAGTTATTTCAGGGCACAGTATGAAAAATATTGCTTTTACTTCTGATTCTAGAAAGACTATTAGAAAGGTAATAAGCAATAAAAAGATTCTCTCTTAGAGAAGGCATTTCACTCCAGTAACAGAACTGGAAACAATAAAACAACATTTCCTGATCAATGATAGTGCCTCCAGTATTTTACCCATTTGAACTATTTACCAAGGATTTTCTAGGGAAGTTAAGAGGACTGAAGCCTTCATCCGCATTACTAATGCCATGGGTGAAACATATGATCAGTCATCTGAAGGATGTAGTTGTGCTGTCTATCATCCAGAGCAGTCTTCACTCTTGCAATATGGTTATTAATCCTCCAGCAGAGATGCAGCTCATCCTTTCCTTCTTTTGTGTTCGTTTATTCATCTTTCTGTTGCTATCTTTGTAGGATAAGGGAAGAAAGAGTATCTTACGAACAAGAGACGTGACAGGGATCCAGGAGACCTCTGTTTATATTCTTTTCTGGTTGTGCCCCAGAGATTTCCTTTAATCTTTTGACTGAGCTATCTTAATGTACAATGTGAATGTCAGTAAGTTCCATTATTTGCAATACGTGAACACTTTCCTGTTACAAGTGTGAGCCTATGAATATAAAAGACTAAAGCCTAAGCACAAGCTGACCTGGGAAATAAACCACAGAAATATGAACAGAAATTAAACTTTTATTAAAAAACCTCCAGTTCACAACCTATCTCTGTATATTCAAGATGTTCACATGGATGAAACATCTTCAGGTTTATACTGAATTCAGCAAGAATTTGTTTTCTTACCATACAAGCTTGCTTTCAATTGGCAGAGTGACTGGATATTTGATTCTTCCCACAATACAGTCTCTTATCTTCCTAATAATTTCAGTAGTAATTCACAGTTATAATGCTTGGAGGGGATAATATTAGTGGCACTAACCTTGGAGTTCAAAGTTGAGTATGGTATTTCCCTGACAAAGCATTACAGCTAGCAAATTAACAAGTCTGGGGTTAAAAAAAAGTGGTTTTACTTCATTTTCTTGCACTAGTTCCCTAAAGGTTTGCACTCAAAAGACAGCAGAGCAGTGTGCGTCTTTTGAAGCACTTCATTTACTGAAAATAGGCCTCCAGCAAGTTATAATTATCACTTCTCCCTCCATTTTAAAGTCATTCCCCTTGCAGATCTCCTTTGCTTGCTCAGAAATGGTGGATGGAAGCCAAGTGAACCCAACAGTCTCATAAAAAACTGGATTCTGCTACAGTGTTGAGGGCCAAAGGTCATGATAGACACAACCCCCAGATTTCCTCCAGGGTAAATGTAGATTCAACAAGGCTTTTTTTCTTTTGTGTGTGTGTTCCATAATGCAATTCTTTCTTCCTTGCTGCCTAATTTCTCTTTCATCTATTGTTGATCTTATGTAAGGAGACAGTAATTATTCATCCACATGATTTTGCAACACCACGGATTTTTTTTCACTTACAGAATGTGCTGCCATTCTCCATTTGTCAACCTTCAGACAGCAGCACTCCTAAATCTTTACTTCTTACAGGGACTACTCAGCTTCTGATACTTCAAAGTGGATTTTAGTAGAAGATACTAAAAAGAACAGTATAAAATAAAGCTTTCTCAGCAGTCAATCAGACTATGTGGCTGTTCTGCTCTCTCTAATGACATATATGTGTAAAACCTCAAAGGTAAAAAAAGTATTGTGAGATATTTGACACAATTTATAACATGATGAATGATTAAAAATATCGTAGTTACAAGTTTGTTTTTCTAAAAGTAGTATCCCTTAAAAAATCATGCAAAATGCTTTACCTAAATGTATGTTTTAAGGAGTTACTTTATATGCTTTGTATGCCTGAAGCAGGAGGAATAAATTCAGTTCAAAAAACCATAGAGGGAGGGTGTGAATCCAGGAATCAGATGCAAACAAACAAAAAAAAAATATGCAAAACCAAACCAGGGTGCCTGCCACATAAACAGAACTAATGTCAAATCAACAGGCTTCTGGCAACCAAAGGGATTTGCATCAAAATAAGCAGATTCTCGGCTCCTTTCCATTGCCTTTTAGGGCTGGACCAGCAGGAGGCAATGAGAGACTTAAAGACCCAATAGGTCACTGGGATTCCTGAGGGAACAGTTCTTTGAAAACCAGAGCTGCCCTCTCCTTGTTTGGCAGAAAGCAAAACTGAGGTTGTGTGGGACTGGTACATCAGCTCACACATTCAACAGGTGGCAACAACTTCTGTGGCTGAATGGCACAGTAAAAATGTGGTAACTGGGGAAAAAACTTCTCTTCATTGGCTTCTTCTGGGCATGCTGTTCTGGATCAAAAACAAGGGAAGGGTGCAAGAGGCCACTCCAGGCAAGCCCATTCCCTTCCCATCACTCCTTATGACGATTATAAACACTATTGTGGTACCTGCAGGAGAAGTAACAGAACATTACATCCTTAACCAACAGATTTTCTGCTTTCACAACCTCAAATGTTCTGTGTTGTGCTGGCCACTGCTCTTCCTGACTCAGACATTGTGGTGAGCTATTGACTGGTGGCACGTTAGAAGTTGGTGTGCATGTTTTCTTGGGGTACCATTCCTGACATGCAGGATTCCCAAAAAAGAAGGCTGAGTGGCTTATGGAGTTTCTTTTTTAAGGAAAACTGTGCTGGGAGAGAAGGAGGCAGGAGAATTTGGTTTTTCAGCAGATTCATATTGCTACTATAATGATGTTAATCAGTGTGAAGAAAGATGTGTTCCAGCCCATGTGTTATATAAGTAAAAAATATCATTTCAGCACTGCTAGATGCCCTGTGATGTGGGGGAAACCTGTGGTGAAACATTTCTTCAGAGAACTTTGTTTTCAGCCTCCTGGTGTAACTTGGGTACTGCTATAAATTGATTGGAAATACAACTTGAGGTTAAGAAGGCATCATTTATTGCAGCGAGGTGTCATTACGGAAACAGAGCTGTAACTAAGCCTCATTCAGCAACAACCCCTCCAGGGTCAACTGCAACCAAATTGCTCTGCAGAACTTCCTGCTGCTAAATTGAACTCAGAAGTCTGAAAATGAAATAAGCAGGTTAAAAAGCACTAAGAAATCTGCCATCTTTTCACTCCATTAATTGCTACTCGTTCTGCAATGTAACAAAGGCAAACACAAAATGTACACTCATTTCAGCAAATCTTTCCTGCTCTTGTTTGTATCCAAATACGAGGCTAGGTCAGATTGTAAGCAATTTTCTGTCAAACAGTACTTTACAGGTCTGAAAGAGGTTTTTCTTTTTAGCAAGAATATCATGAATATTTTATGTGAACATCTTCTGTGAACCTTCTGTAAAAGCTGTGTTTGTTGGCATGTGCAGAGAATGTCAGAGCTACTGTACTTCAATATTTTGAGTGAATGTGTGTAAGTGTATGGAGACACATCCAATACTGACTTCAAATGTACATCTTTAATTTCCCCAAAAATGTTCATTTTGACAAAGTAAGAATCACAGTGCTGCTAAATAAATATGTTCTTATAAATTAATTCCCAGAGTGACGTTACAAACAAAATTATGTAATTTATTATATACGTCATAAGTGCTAAAAATATTCCAAAGGTTTAGTCTAGATCTGTTTTATTGAGGGTCAAGTATCTTCTGAATCTTTAATGTGGAAACCTATACACAGAAAAGCAGACCCTTTTAAACTCTGGCATACAGACAAGAAACACTTCTAGGAGGCCAGGGAGTCAATGATTTGTACTTGACACACTCGAATCACTGAAAAGCACGTCAAATGTAGGTCAGGTGTTCAATTTCTAGTCAAGTAGTGTAGAACCTGACCCAACTCAAGTTAAAAAAATGGGGATTAGTTTTGGAAAGTTGTCTTAAATCCCTCTGTAGTTAGGAGATGAGATGCTGAACCAACCTGCTTAGGGTGCTGGTAGATCAAATGTATGCCCTGGTTTCAGCCACAGCTTTTAATACATGCATCACTACCATCAGCACAGAAGCTCACTGCAAAATCAGCCATGGATCTTCTTTAAAGATGACCTCTAGAGCAATGCAGGAGTAATTTTAGATATGTCAAGACCCTAAATATTTTTGTTCTTCTTTCGATTTTTTAAAATTTAATTGGGTACATCTATACAATACTTCTACATGAAGTAGTATGTTTAAGTGATCAAAAAAACGTGGACAAAATATGGAGGCACACGCTCTGTACTGAAAGATCATTTATGTGTCCTTTTAGTTAGCTCACAGGGGATGTTTACACACCTCTGAATCTGAGGGCAGCCTCTCAAGGTGATGGATAGAAGCAATGACACCTGAAGGCATCAGGGCAAATCAACTCTAAAAGCAAAGAGCCACTGGCCTTTAACTTATATTATGTCTAAAACCTGAGGTTCAGAAGAGGCCAGTGACTCCTTCTGGACTACTGTACTTGTGTTCTGAAAACATGTCACACTAATATTAAATGCATTTGAAAAAGAAAAGTCTTTTTTTGTGTTTTCCTCTTTCAAGAAGACTGAGTTGCTTTTATTCACAAAGACAAAACTCCGCAGAGTTGAAAAACCCTTGGGATCTAAAGTTTTCATCTTTCTGACTTGTATAAAAATTAAAACACCAAGAAAGAAGAGTAGCATAGAAATTAGATCAGATGATAGGCACTAAAATATATTTCAAAGCGAGATTTGTGGAAGCCTGGGTAATTATGGAATAACCTTTCAAAAGGGAAGCCTCTTCAACTATTTGCTGCTAGTTAGCTCATGCCCTGCAGCATGTGGTTTAATACTTACTATACATATCCATGCTCATGGAGAGGCAGTCAGTCTCCTGACAGAGATTCATGTGAGAAGAAAACCTGAGCACCCACACTTCCAGGTCAGTACATCAGTTAGCTTAAGGAGCCTGCTTTTTCTTTCCAAGAAATTAATTATCCAATGAATGCCCTCCTAGCAAGAGCATCTTAATTGTCAGAACTCTTCTTTTGCTATTTCTGTTCTTTTTCTTGACACTTAATGAATTTTTGTGTTCTTCAGCATTTGTGTGCTGAACTCTGCCCTTGGAGATTTTTTCCCAGGTCTATTTTTCATCTCCTGCATCTAGTAGCACAACAAATGAGCTTCCTACAGAAAAACAATAAAAGCAGGAAGGTTTGAGAAGGAAAGTTGAGCACTGCTGTCCTACTCAAGCTCTTCTTGTCCAAGGGATGAACTCTAGGGGACCTACTGACACATGCAGTGGTTGTTTTCTAGAAAGGACCATAAAAATTCTGAGGTGTCCAAAAAGTTAGGGAGTTGACAGACACTGAGGTAAGAAACAGAGAAAACATTCCTTATTAAGTAAGATGTTACTGAATGCTGCTGGGAACTGGAAGACCACGTATGGAGAAGCATTATTTGACACTTTCCTGAGCTGCTTCATTCTGTGTACCCCATAGCTTACTGTCAGAGAAAAAAAAAAATGGACTAGATGAGCCGTCTGAAATTCAGAAATACTATCTGGTTACTAAGCTTTCTGTTTAGCTCAGTCCAAAGGCAAGCTGGCTACATACAAGTTCCTTCTGGGAGAAGCTTTTATCTATCCCTAAAGAGACCTGTGCACTGCAGAAATTTTACAGAGAGAAAACACCCTGCTCTTGCAGCTCTGGTAGTTGTAAGTTGTAAGAACTAATGGCTCATATCCACACAGTACATTAGTGATGTGCAGCTGAGTGCTTTGGGGTCTAACTTTTAAATGCCTGATCCTCAGAACGATACTCAGAGCTAAATTATGCTCTGTGTCCAAGCTCCTTAACACTGTCAAAACCAGAAGAAATCAGAGCATGCACAAAATCAGAGCTTGACAATTTAAACAACTTTCAGTTTGGCAGCTCATGTTAAACCTTGGCGTTTGACATTGGTATTGCACAACTGCATGTAAGCAACATTGCTACATTGGGAAAACCCACAAAATAATTATCTGAGAAGCAGAATTTTGCTCAGCCTCTTTTATTTTTACCATGAAGAAAATCTTCCTCCTTCGAATCCTCCTTAGGTACTCTAAGTAATTCTCTTTGCCCAATATCATACTTTGATGCATGATTCAGTTGTGAGTCTGTAGTTTGGAAGGTCTAAGAAATCACTGTGTTCACACACAGGATATTTAAAGTTCTCTGGCACACAAACAAAACCAAGACCTGCTAATTCAAACCCCTGTCTCAGTGCTTGGCAGTGGTCTCTTTTTCTGTGACCTTCATCTTAATATTTCTACAGCAGACAATCATCTCAAATCCCTCAGTACTCAAACATATGGTGAAACCTGGGCAAGAAAAACCACACCAAAAAAACATCAGCTAAGGAAATCTCTGATTCAGGGAAAAAAAATCCTTCATTCATGTAGCAATTCCTTGAATGCCATCTAGAGGACACTAACCTCCCATGGATATGAAAGGGTGCTGACACACACAAATGTATCAATTATGGATCTTCTAGCTCCTTATCCGTACTGTTCAGAAAATAAGGGTTAGTAAAATGTGGTCAAAAAGGATGTTTAAAAATACCAACAAAATAAATAATACAAGATAGCTTTGTAATAGCCTAATAAAAAATATTATTCTACTTGCACAGATTAATTCTGTGCCAATAAATTTGTGGAAAATAATTACTGGAAATAAAAGGACTATTTGTCCTAAAGTTTACTGGTTATCATTTTGAGGGTCCTGCATCAACATCATGGATTTGCTGAGCCATTATACTAACTCTGCAATAAATCAGAATTTTCCATATTTCATTAGTGATCATGATCACAAAGTATTTATGGTGTTGACTTAACTACTCATGGCATACTTGGTCAGATATATTATGATTGGGTTTGAAACTGCTTATGTTATGCAGGGTGATCTTCCCCTGAAATGTCCTTCCAAAAAATTCCACATTAACTGAATGCACACAGTCTTGAGGAAGAAAGGCTATCTTGCTAATTAATTCATTGGCTCTGGCTGACAAGAACTCTTCAAACTCTTTGAATTTGTTTGTTATCAGTCTCTATTTGCTGGTCAGGTCCCGTTACACCATCAACTCTCGGTTACTTTAAGCATCTAATTCCATGGGAACACCTAACATTAAGAGCATCAGGACACATTTAACAGAAGAAATGTAGCAATTCTATTTCTTCTGAAGTTTGTAAGATGGCACATCTTAAAAAATGTTATGACCTCAGCTGTTTGGTCCATGCTCTGCATCTCTTCTCAGTGCCTACACTGGAAAGACACAGTTATCTTTTCTCAACAAGGGAAATGTCTTACCTTTAATCTACACTCACAAAGCCACCTTAATAGTTTTGTTTTTATAATAACAGTCACTCTAACCCTACTCCATTCTATAAACTTTGATATCACCATGTAAAATATTTTAGATGACATATTAAACACTTCATAATTCAGTCTTTTGCATCTGAATCTCCCATCAAGTATTCAGGTATAATCCTGCTATATTGCCAAGGTCAAAGGTGCTGTTTGCTTCCTTTTAAAACAGGCAGAAATACAAGCATGGATCCTCAGATTCTGATATAGTAATCATAATAATAATAATCACTGTTGCCTGAAATTTCAGTAAGCACACAATCCTGAATGAAAAATATAAAACAGCTGAGAGGGAGACATTTATTAGCACTCTCAGGTAATTGGAACTAGCACGGAAGACACCAGCTGACATATTTCAATGCTTACACATGTTGATTAAGTCATTAAGAGAATTTCATCTCTTTAAGAATGATTTCTAGAAGGTTTATAATTCAGAATAATAATTTGTAAGATGCAGTTGTTATGATAAATACGTAATTGAAGTATTCAGCTATCACAATTCTGTTTCCAGGCTCATACGTAAACTGTTCTCAGTGTCTAAAATATGTCCATATTCTACATATGCTTTTTGTATACAGTGGACCAAGGTTACACAAGGTTATTGCTCTACATTTTGCATATCCTGTGCTGTCTGAAATGCTCATGAATGATCTGGTGAGATGAGAAAGTCTGCTAAACTTAATCATGGTAGTATAAAGGGAGGACTATGGAGAACCGTGGAAGGGTTTCATGAGATCAGCTGACTGGATAATAAAAAGGCAGATGAAATTCAGAGGAGAGTAATGAACACAGGAAAAAACCACCTAATTTCATAAGCAAAATGAGATGACCATTTCCACCCAGGAACAAGATTTTTGAGTTCTAATAAATAGATCCATGAAAATACCAGCTCTGTTCTCCAATATAATAAAAAAAAAAGATTAAATTAAATGTAGGGGATTACAAAGGAAAAGAAAAGCCAGCAGATCTTCATACTGTGACAGCATATGTGCACATTTGAAACACATTTTGAGTACTGTGCGTAATTTTGGTTTGTCATCTCAAAAATGGTATGTTAGAACTGGGAATATCTACAGTAATCAGTAAATTAAAGTTGTGGAATGGCTTACACACAGAGGTAACTCAAGAAAAGATATGGGCTCTGCAGTCTGAAAAGGAGGATGCAATGAAAGGTTGAAGCAGGAATGATAGGAAGAACACAAGATGTGATCCTTTCTTTTTGCAGCACAGAAGCCAGACGTGGCAAGTGAAGTCAAAAGCATGTAATTCTTAATAAAATGTGAAATTAACCTTTTGAATTCCTTGCCAAGGGATGCCATAGATTTTAACACGTATTTAGTAAAAAAATTTTTAACCTGCAACTTGGCAAGGATGCCCTCCCCAAAGTACAATTTTTCAGTTCAGTACGCAGGAAATGCATCTTCTAAACATTTTCTGTTCTCTCACTCAGCTCTAATCTTCAATTTTTGACTACTGCCAGACAGAATGTGAAGCCAGATGAACCAACAGTGTGATCCAGTATAGCTGCTCTTTTGTACAATCAACAGGAACAGAAAATGAACGTAAGAGGAGAGCAGGGTTGCTGCCTGTTTTGGTATTTAGTAGCTTGATGAAGAGTCTTTTTTTTTTTTTTTTTTTTCTTGTTTTCGAATGTTTTACTCTGTGTGTTTGTGTGCATGGTAGTGAGAAGCCTGGAGTCTTCACAATGAACCTGCTGCACATGCATGAAGGAACTGCTTGAATCTTGCATATTGTAGTGGATCTGTGCTATCTGTGGCACCTTTGCTGTATCTCAGACTCTCTGCAGTCATTCATCACTGAGTCCACCAACACGTGTCCTTTGTGAGGAGAGTGACAGTTTATCACAAACTGGGAAGTGCTGACCATGCCTGAAGTCAGAGGAGTGAAATACACACAAGTAAACCTAAAATGCGGCGCACTCCCACAAGATCCCATGGACAACACACCAAGGAATTCTTCAGCACCTTTGAAGGCTGTGGTTACCAAAGCCCTGCGCATCCTCTCTTAGGACAGCCAGTCTTCCAGAAGGCAATCTGCTGGACAGACAGGCCAGAGAAATGTGGGAATTTCTTAACAACAGGTATGTGCACTTGGCTGACTCTTGGGACAGATTTTGTGTCTTTGGCCTGGGGCAGACTCATCAGGGGAGAAACTGATCTGGGATGGTCAGGAATGGGAAGAGTCCTCTCTGCACTGTTTGCTACCCATGTACTGGGCCTGAGGATGAGCAAAGGCTGCAGGAAATGCACTGAGTGAGGAGAAATGCAGGAGCACAGACACTTCAAGGCATCAGGCCTACTGCAACAGCAAAGGAAGAAAAGATCCTGTGCAGGGAGCACTGCAATGAAACTTACTGGAGTATCTACAGGGAGTTAGTGGTACCAAAACTGGGGCAAGCTGAAATATTAGTCCATCTGTGAGTGGATTATCCAAGAGACATCTGCATTGCCTGTGAATTTTTATAACCACATGAAGTAGGTGCTGAAATTCACACACCACTGGATTGATCTTTATTCATAAAGCTCAGAGTGGCTGAGACATTAATTTCTCTAAAGTATGAGCTTTATTCCTTAACATGAATTTCTTGGTTTAAGAGCTCAGCACTGTCTTTAAGTATCATCACTATCAAAATAGCAACCATTTAATTCCGTAAAGATGGGAACAGATGGAAAATCTCATGTGGAGAGATTTATTACTTAATAAAGTTTGCACAGCACATTTAGTCTGGATGTAATTCATAAAACTTTGGATGTTCACTGCTTATATCCTGAGTACATAAAATAAGGAAAATATCTACTACCCTTCCACAGGTCAAAAAATAATAAGCACACTTTGGCTACTGATCAAACTGAACATATGTAGAGATTGAAGCTGCCCCATCTGTGTGCTGGCAGCAGAAGGGCTGAGGCATGTTGTGAGATGTGAGCTGAGTTCTGCCCTGCCTGTGCACTGCAAGCCCCTCACAGCCTCTTCAGCTGCAGGTGGAGGAGCATCTGCAGGCTCAGGGACCAGGGTGGCACTTCAGGCTGTCAATCACATCCTGATGGACGTGTCATTGCCTACAGACATTTGCATGCTGTGCCCACACCAGCCCAATGGATCACCAACACACTTAGCTTTTTATCTAAGCTCTCCAGGAAGCAAGGCTCTGCAGGGATTGTTTTGAAGCCTGCCTGGCATGTGAACTTAAATATGCATAAAACCAGCTTCTGGGTGGCTTTACAATGCATTACATTTTCTGTCATTGTGTCTACATATGTATTCACTGCAAACTGGTTTTAGAGAGATGCCTCAGCCTGTGAAAACCAAACCAAAACATCCCTTCTGCTCCCACATTTTCTACTCATGATCATGCTGTTATCATGCAATATATGAAATATAAGGAAAGACACAAACTTCTCTGGAAGTTTAAACTGAGTTTTCTTCAGTGGCAAGAAACAACAGTATGAATACAGTGATATGCCAGATGGCTTCAGTCAGGTTTTACTGATTTACTGAAAAGTTTTTAGGCAGAGAACATGTATATTCTGAATTTGAAATACACTGCATACCTGTGAAGTCTGTATGCTTTACTTAGGAGGTGTGAAGCAATCACAGTGATGCAAGAAAAAAACATAAGATGAAAAACAGACTTCCCACAAAAAATATCAAACCTTACATGTTTTTAGAGAGGGCATTTTTGTTGTTCATGTTAAGAACGTATTTTCACTTCAGTTTGCAGCACCACATTAGTTTCTTTTTCAGCTTTTTCTTTCATTTTCATAAGTAATTTTGTATTAGAAGCATATGTATCCCTAACAATTATGATAACTCAGTTACCCCTTCAAACATATTTTTCTGTGAATAAATAGTATTGTTTAAAATAAAACAAAACAGGTAGAGATCAGGATCTGTTATTGTTATCTAGTGACTGCAGTAGACATTTTTTGCTTGATAAATAAATGTATTTAACACTCAGTGGTTATTTATCTCAGTGTTTCCATCTACAGTACACAACTGTATGGCTTAGCCTTGTGAGCAAACATATGCTATTTGGGATCAACAGGGTGAGCAACCAAAGGAAATACAACAGATTTAGACATAAAACTCTAGTTATATTTCTTTCCACATGGCTTATTTCTGCTCCTCTTAGTGCATGCTGTTTAAAGAAGGCATGCTGTCAAAGTGGTCAGTAAAACACTCAGAAAATACTTCTGTGCTTTGGTTTCCTATTTAGAAGCATCCTGCTTCCCTTTCTGTCTTATCACTGAAGGCAAGGGTGTTTTCCCAGCCAGGGAAAATCCTGGCAGAAAATAAAGATTGTTAACATGTAATTATCCATTTCAGTATTTGTATAAACAGAATGAAAAGGTTACATAATTCAGTCCATAACTCTGAACACTTTAATTTGGGAATGCCTGGGGTGTTTAATTTTGAGTTTTTATTCAGGTATATCATGACTTGGTTCCTTTACCAGATTTCCTATATGCACCATTCCTCTCTTCTAGTTGTAATTAGATATTTGTTGTAACTAGATCTTTTTTTATGGCAGCTGATCCTTGGGACATCAGGCCACTGTGATGGATGTGAGAAACTGCCTCAAGGACATAGACAGTGACATGATCAAACTACAGCTCTGATCACAGTCAAACTTTAGTTTTCAAACATTTGTTTCTGACAGCAAAACCTTTCCAATAAAATCATACACAATTAAAATGATAATTTTAAAGGAAAAACTTCAACCAGTTGGTCTATATTTACATCTCTAAGTTTTTTGCTTTCTCCTTGTAGTATATACTTATATATTTAGCTGTCAAAATGACAAAAGATTTGGATTCTACCTGGAGCACACAGGCCTCTTGGCAAAAATGGTCTGATCAAAATGGTGCACTAAAATCTTACAGAATTTATACACCACAATGATCAGGTGAATGCAAATTAATCCCAGAACTCCATGGGCTGGCTTCACCTCAAACATGGCAAATGAGATTTTGGAGGAAGGAGAGGAATTTTCAAAATCAGACCAGGCCAAAAATCATATTCCTGAGACAGAGCAAATCTAGTCTTGCCCAATTTACAATGTGGCAAAAGTTTTAAAGATATGATAGATGGGAAAAGTGTACATCTGAATTCTTAGTCAATGAAATCATAGAGAGATAGGACTGTTAACAGGCTGAAGTCTCAGATTTACTGCATTTGGAAACACTGGAGTGGAGTATAGACAAGATAAATGCCGGAGTGACACGGGCAGCCAATAAAAGTACTTCAAAGTGCTTGATTATGATCCATTATTTATGATCTAACATGAAAACTGTGGGTAGAAGGAAAAGGTCCCTGTCTCAAAGGCTTGAACATGAGAGATGAAGGATTAAAAACAGAAGGGGAAGTAAAAGATGATTTCCTAAGTGAGGACATAAATTGTATTTTCCTGTCACTTCCAGCAGGCTGCCCCAATGTCTGGAATATGTAACAAATTCAGTAAAATTACTTGAAATTATCTGAGAGCATTTGTATTCTAAATAATGCATAAGCAGTGCTGGTTACTGTTGGAATCATTTTGGACTGACTCAGCTTCAGAAATGTTAAAGTGCCTACAGAGAGTCAGCTTTCTTTAAAGCTACCTATAGAAAGAAATGCATATGATCTTTAAATTAATCACTCTAGAGCTCACACCATTACATTAAGATTCTAAGACTTCTGTTACAAGAGTGAACAATTTATTCTAACAGCCATTCTTTTGAAAGATGACTTGAAATAGATCCTTTATTTGTGCTTAAAATCTCCATGTTCTACCACAATTAAGAAAATAATATAGAGACAAAAATTTTGGTTTTATGCTTTGACCAAATATCAAGAACAAAAAACCCCCATCCTGTTCAAATTTAGCAAACCACATTAAGACACAATAAAGGACAAGATAATTTAAATGAAATTTTAGTACGCTTCTTCACTGTACATTGTATTCAGCACAAGTATTTCACTCAATTACATGTTTACTCACTGATCCAGAAAAGGATGTCTCAATGTGTAAAGGCAAATGAAATAAAGCAACTGTGCTGTTACAGCAGAATGTGGCCTTCACACAGTCACAACAACCTACTTCACATTCTAAAAATTCTGAACACAGTTGCTAAGCAGTGTTTGTCTCACAAAATGCTGAAACTAATCCTAAATTGAATCTTTAAGGATATTAACAATAACTTGGGAATCACCAGCATCCATTCCTTTCATAGTAATTAAAAGCAGTATACTGTCTAAATACTGTACTACAAAAAGCTGGAATGAGGGTTTCTCCCCTATAACTATAAGTGGAACTAAAACCTGTCAACCACAATCTTACCTTTCTATCATTATCTTGACTAAGCAGGATTGTCTCTGCTCTCAAAATGGCAATGAGCACAAACATTTTTGTTCATGTTTTGTATTACCTAGGATGGGGTGTTGAGGGTGGGGAGGGAAAGGGCATTTTGTTCTTCATGCCCCAATCCAGGTGGCCTCTTAGCAGCATGTAGGCTCAAGCAGGCATTCCAATCTCAAATCGTTTTGTGAATGTTTCTGTGCATGCTGAACAAATCCTGCCTTCCTCTCCAGCTCCCTCACCCAGCATCTTTCAATCAACAAATTGCGCTTTGGCATGGACAAAAGGTTTAGGATGGACTTCTGCCACTCTCCCAGTCCCAAGCTAAATGGCTGTGAACATATGCAGAGATTGTGCTGTTCATTTTTAGGGTTTTAAGATGGCACATTTAATTGTAATAAAAGTGCAATTGATAGAGAGTGAGTTACAGATTGAACAGGCAGTACAGCAGATGTACAAGGTCATTCAACAAGGACTACTCATTACTTCAAATTACCACCCATGAGGAGAATCTACAGAATATGCCAGGATGGAGCTCTTTCTCTGACACCTCATCTTTCAGTTTCATCCCAAAGGCCATCTTTGTTGTCTTTACGGATAGCATTTCCCAATTAGAACCTGCTGCCTTAAGTTACAATGACTCAATTGCCATCTCTAATGCAATTCACACAGGTGAGGCTGCTCCTGCTGCTCCCATTCATTCTGAGAAAGGTGATTGCTACAAATTGCACACAACAGTTTGTGTGTTCACCGACCTGTGTTTCTGCCCCATTTGACAGCGTGATGAAAGACAGATGCCTTGTTTAGTTTTAAATCACATTTGCATTCGATTTTCATTTATCTTTTACTTTGATAGCTCCTTGCTGAACTACAGTCTGACAATATTTGTCAAGAAAACATATCTCATAACTTGCTTAACAGTTTATAAGATTTGGCAGCACTGGAGCTTTTTCTTGATTATCTGTCCTGGCATTCACAAACAGACAAAAGTATTACATGGAAACAGTTAACTGGAGCACAACTTTGTTCATTCTTCTGGGAATCAGCAATATTTAACTGGAGATAGTTCATGATCTTTTTTATTGACTGCTGCCTCCCAAAGAGCCAGCACCAGAAAATTCCTACTTTTCAAGTGATTTCCCAGTGAGCTGGAAGGGAAGCATCGCCCTGCCTGCAGAGAAGGCACGAGTGAGATGGAGTTAACGAGGTATTCATTAAAGAATGCTTGCTGCAAGACTTCTTCAAATTTCATTTAACAGAAAGTCAACATTTCCTATCCAAAGAGTTCCTGCCTAAAGCAGAAGAAAATGCCAGCAATTAGCTCAGCCCTCTGCAAGGCTCCCTCGCACCATGGATCTGTTTCACTGAACTCTTGCAGGGAGGAAGGGTCACATCTCCTCCTATCACCCCTTCAGAGGATGCTTTTCTGACACCTACATGCCTCCCTTCCAAATTCTAGGCCTCTTTGCACTACAAGTTACTGTCAATAGTTTAAAGCAATATTTTATTAACTACAAATACATATATAAAAAATAAAGATATTTACTATATTTTACTGTATTGGTCAAGAAATATCTCAGAAAAAAGGTACATTAGGGCATTTCACCTTGTAGTTTTGTGTTGGGATTTGGTGTAGAGTTGCTGATAAAGGAATAGAATAAATACCATATTTACATACAGGAAAACTATGACTCCATATCACCTTCAATCTACAGTCTCAAAAATGCTAATCTAAAAATGCCATGCCATGAAAAAGATAAAGCTGAACAGGAGAACAGAAGCAATTTTGTTATTTGCAAGCACTATCAGCAGAGAATATCAACCTTTTAGTCAGGAATACATCAAGAAAATCGATTCAAGTCAGTCTAGTTTGAAATATTGTCCAAAAATTTCAAACATGCTCATTAATTGTCCTGGTAAATAAAACAAAATTACAGAGCTTTTTACTTCAAAATGCAAAAGAGAAAGCGTAAGAAAATGATTTACTGGATACATTTAATAACGTAACTGATAACACTTATTCTACATGGTTGCAGAACACCCAGAGCAGAGTAAACGTCTCTTCATTTTATTCTCTTCCTGTTTCTCCAAGATCTGCCAGAAAATATATTTATTTATGAGTGGTCAACTATAAATCTAATGATAAGAACTGCTTCTTATAACCTAAAGTGCTGAGATTACATGTTTGTTTAACAAACTATTTTTATCAGTGTGCTGCGCACATCACTGTGCTGCCCCACCTCTACTAAACTCAAGTGCTACAGGGGCTTCAGGAGTATCAATCAGTCAGCAGAGACACTCACTGGAGGTTTTATTGTTTTTTTAAATGGCACACAATGCACGGACTGCACGGCTGTCATAACTGATAAGAGTCCCTCAGTGCTGGACAAATCCAGCCTTATTTTGTTTTTCTACCCTCATTCTCTGTCATTTTTTATCTCTTTCTTGCAACATCTAGTTTTTGTAGTTGACAAATACAACTTCTAATATTCATGTTTTCCTGAAAAATGTTAATTTCAGAGTGCAAAAGTATTCCTTTTTTCCTCTCCTCTTAAATCCAACATGCAATCATTTCAAAAGGCAGCTGCTCCTGTGGCTCTCACAGCAGCCCCATGGCTTCTGGGTTGTAAGAAGCATTCTGTTCAAGAAATGGCTAGAAACAGTGGTAGCAAAATACTGCATGAGGAAACCATTTGAATGGGAAATATTTTGAATCTATGAGCATTGATAAGTTTCCTGTACAGACTTAGAATCATTTAAGAAGAAAGAAAACCCTTTGTTTTGTTTTTCAGAGAGTACACCCCATGCACTTCACAAAAAGGCATTCAACATTTCTCAGATTAAAGGAAAGTTATTAAATTACTGCAAATTGCAAACAATGAAATTATAGATGTCTGTAATTTAATTTAACAGACAGACACCCTGGCTACATGCTACCAGTAAAGCACCAGGTCTGACAGAAATCCTAGAACCCCAGAATGATTTGGATTGAGGGACCTTTAAAGATCATTTAGCTCCTACCCAGGGACATCTTCCACTAGATTAGGTGGGATGTCATGGATGAAGACAAAACACTTCCAGAAATGGTCTGTTGGCATTGAAGTCAAACTGTGCTGATGGATCAGTCAGAACTCCAAGTGCTGACCTTTGCTCTGCCCTTGTTTTCTGCCTTGATAGGAGTTCAGCCCCAAATTCTGACACCTCTAATCTTAAAAAAGCAATACAGTAACTAAATTTTTATAAAGGGAAAACTTTCCTATTAGCAAGTGAGCAAACGAAATATTATTTCTGCTGGTTATTGATTAGCTTTCTTAATGCTCTCGAATTTCTACTCTCCCTTGTCAATTCCAACTTAGGAAGATATCCCAGTTTATGGAAAAAGCCAATCATGTTCATTCTCACTTTGAATGGACTTGCTATTGTCATCTACTTATACAGGAGCTAAGTAGGAAAGGCTTTTCTGGGATTTTATGAAGAAACCTTTACTAATGCAGTGGTACTACTACTACTGAATTGTCTTCAATAAATATATTATTTTGCTTAAAAATGTATGTGGATTATTCAGCTATTTATAACTTTGTTTCCACTTTTATCCACATAATACTCAGAATTTGGAGAACACTACCAATATTAATGGAAAATTGACAAGGATAGCTCAATTTGTATAGGGGTAATCCTTAAATAAATATCTACACAGCTTGAATAAAACTGATGCAACTCTCACTACAATGAAAGGGGTTTTTACGAAGAGTAGGGAAAAACGTCACTCTCTAGCTGTGAAACTTAAAGGTAAGAAACTCAATAATCTCAGCAAAGGGCTGGATGTTAGGTGTACTGGAGCCCACAGTTCATAAAACCTTGCATTTCAAATTTAGATTAACTTCTTTTACATAATATTGAATTCTTATTTGCTTAGGGGCATCTCTTTAATATCATAAGAATGTTAGTAGAAGCTAATAGAAGAAATTTTGAATCACAAACACTGAAGAAAATTGGATTCTGGCAGGTGTATTGAATAGGATGAGGACATAGGAGTTGGACAAAGCTTTATGCAGCTACTACCATGCCCAGGTAATGCTAAATCCTTAAGAGACAAAGATCAGAGAAGTCTTTCAAAAATTAATTAATCAACCTTCACACCAATGAGATAATACCTTCTTTCAAATGTTTCAGCACATTTTTTTTGACAGCTTCTGCTTGCACAAATCATCACCTTAATTTCAGCTACCCCACAGCACTTCATTGTTTCAGAAGACATTTTCCAAACTCTGTTTTCATCTTGTCTATGTACATTCCACCAGGACATTGAAAACTCAGGACTGCTCTGTGTGAGACCTATTGTTCCCCCCTCACCAACCCTGAGGGAAAGTTTCTGAGTGGTGTGAAAATAATGGCACCCATTAGGGAGGAACACACTGGGGAGGAGAGAGAGAGAGAAAAGCATGCCTGGTCTACGCTACTGGGATCTGTGATGCAAAGAGAGACCAGACTAAACAATTTAACTCTGTCAGATGGAGAAAAGTCAGTGAGAAAAAAGAGATGAGAGAGGGAGTGGTAAAATTGAGAAATGAAAAGCACTCTTTGGATCAGATCTGTACACAGAGAAAATTTCCATGGGACAGTGATTAATCACAGCCTACTACAGCTGGAGCAGCACTAGGGCACATGTGGGTTTCCAGAGGAGTGACCAGTCCCTAAAGGGCTTTTAGGCCTTTTCAGAAAGCCAGAAATCAGCTCCCCCATGGTTCATGAGTCACTACATCTCCTGCCTGGCAGAGGAGCAGAGCTACTACAAGGGCTGCTGGATAACATGGACCCACAGCAATGCAGAGAAAGTGAGGGAGGCTACAGGAGATTTCCTTGGGTTCTCCTGACAACCAGGCATCTTCTGATTACAGTTCTGTGTCAAAACAGAATCCAAAACCTGGAGAGAGCCTCTGTAATTTCCTGGTGGCCAGCTCCTCTCTGCTCTCTGACACATGGCATACAACGTGTCTCCTGATCAGCCACACAGTTTGGTCTGTGGCTCTCAAGGGACACTGATGCAGTGAGCAAATATCCTAAGTTTTATTTTCAGCAGCCATTCAACACTTTAAATGTGTGTTCCAGCACCCATTAGGAGGACATTCAAGGCTGCACTGTGTTTTGGAGACCCTTTGGCGTTCAGTCAAGCGCTGTATCTGAAGAGCAAACAGGAGTGAAGTGGAACCAGGCAGCTGCACCAGCTCCACATCAAGTTCAAGTTCAGGGTGCTGCTTAGAATTTTCTGTTCAGCTCAGACAGTTTCCATTCAGGTTCCCACTGTTCTCATGCCCTGTGTAACTGGTGAGTACAACTGTAATTATGACGTGCTGAATAAATGTCACAAAATGTTATCTGATATTTCTGTAATATACACTGCATTAGTATGTGCCATGATTGCTTTCTATTGCTTTCCCATCACACAGCGTGGTATTGCATAAAGGCTTTTATCCCCAGAGAGCTTTTTCTCATGAAAAGTGCTGAGACACTGTAAATCTATCCAAAAACAGTGCTGCTATCTTTGACTTTGATACAACCAGCTACTCAGTAAAAAGGCACATTGGAATACACTAGGAAAAAAAAAACCCAAAACCAAACCACTCAATTCTGAGTTGATTCAGTGTTGATGCGTCAGAAAAAAAGTTAGGTAGCAAAACACTTCAAAGATCACTCTTTCCAAACAATAAAAAAACTGCCTTAAAACTTGACATTTCCAAAATGATGAATCTTGGACTGAATCTTGTGAAATGTCAAAATGAAGAGAAAAAGAAAAATCAATAGCTGTGCAGATGAAGCAATGTGAGGTCAATCACACTGAACTGCTAGTGCCAGCCACCCGTGTCTTTTTAATAGCAGTATTTTCAAAATCCACACAACCTGAAAGACACTAGAGATTAATTTTCAAGACTGAATTCCCTCTTAACAATAAAGTTATTACAGATCTTGTTTTTAGAGACTGAAGCAGGGACGTAATGAAATGGCACATTTCCAAAAAGTTTTTACTTTATTCCTGGGATTAGTTCATCAACATTTATCTCAGAATTTCATGTTGTATAAATTTTCCTTTGAATGTGATATATTTTTCCTGCCAGGTAACTGAAAGTTTTAATCAGAGGAGGAAAAAAAAAGGCTTAGAAATCATCACTGTTTTAGAAATGTGTCCTGAGCTAGCTTCTGATCCTTTTGTGGCAAAATCCAGTATTTTCCTGTGAAATTCACAGTTGTGGCATAAATACACTGGGCAGTCCTAACTCAGGCATGTCCTGATGGAGTCGGCCTTTCATTTCCAGGCTGTGGGGGAAGCTGAGAGTGGCTGGTAGAACAGAGGTGCCCAAAAGCCCAAAAGAAAATATGAGTATTCCCTGTATTACATTTCAGTATGCATCATTATGAAACCTAGGGCATTTCATTACCTTTCACGTACTAAATGTTCATTTTTTCCTGCATTTATTTCTGAAATGGAACACCTTGGACTAGCCAGAGGGACTTGCTGAATACTGACAGGTACTTGTAAATAAAAGAGGATAATCACCAAGTGGGAAACCTCTTGTTGTTCCAGGGAATGTAATGATTTTCCTATTACCTATAATCACTGGTTTTATTTAGGTTTAAATGTCTTCTTAATTAAGATACAGCCTAGAGCCTAGCCATGGAATATTAGCACAACTATTTTTATTGCAGCACTACTTACATTAAAAGGTAAAACAAAGTTTGGTGGAACTGGAGTACTCCTGGATAAGTCTTTAAGAGGAGTCTGAGAAGAGAGAAGCTTTTTTTTTTTTTTTTTTTTACCCTCGTCAGTGTAAAAGAAGGTTTATTTGAGGAGAAAGAAAAAGGAAAGGCATTTCAGAGCAAAGAGAATATCTGAACTGATATTAGAATGTAGACTTATAATGACTGATGTTAGAGATTAATCTTGAAAGATTAATGGCATTAATTCATAGGACCATCCCTAAATCTCTCTAGTCCTTCTAGGACTGTATAAAATCATATATTTTTACAGTCTAAGCCGTTTTAGAGCTTTAAGATGGAGACAAAAATATAGACTCAATCTATAAAATACAGTTAGTGCTAGTAAAAGAAAACTGTGAAGCTTTTCTTTTAAATTTTCCTACAATATTTATGATCTTCTATTGCTGCATAAAAAGCAAGTTGGGGGAAAGCCTTACTTCGAAGGACACGAGTACATTTTTTTCATTTTAAGACTTTTTTACAGGTAGGAAAAAAATCAGGTAGCCTTTAAAATGAGATTTTCTCACTCCACCACCCAGTGTGGAGCTATGGTAAATGTGGTGTTGAACTGCACCAGCCTGTGCCAGTTCTCTCTGCCATTACTAAGCACACAAGGGCATTTCAGAGCATGACTGATAGTTTGTTGTTTCTCCAAATCTGGCCGCAATCATATATTCAACTGAATGTAGTCAACACAGTCAAATCATCTAATATTTACTGGTTTTGATGAGCTGATGGTTAAAGAGCTTCTTCAAAAGTCTTGGCTTTTGCCAAAGCAACACCTTCAAAAACCTTCATGCCTTTGAAGAAGATGAAGAAATGCCCCAGTTTGTCTTCCTGTCATTAGCAAGTGTATAGACAAACAAATATAAACTGCTTTATTCAAAACAGCTAAAATTCAGCAATGTGACTGTGATCCATGACATCCACATGATAAAATTCTACAAAGACAGTACAGTGAAGAAGAAAATACAAAATTTAGCTCTGCCTTCACATGAACCTTGATACTTGGAAAGCACAAAGTGAGCAAGGAGGGGGAATGATGCTTTCTTTCTGAGAGCTCAGAAGAATGCCTTAAAATCATGTTATGCTTGATTCATGATTTTTTATTTCCTGTCAGAGCCAGGAACTCCTCTTTATCTACCAAATCTAGAAAAGTGATAGTTTCAACAACCTCAGCTACAAATTACTCTCCTAGATGGGCTCTTCCTTTCTACCTAAAGGACATAGAGCTCTTGTATTCACTGCAGTGCACATTTTTTAGATATGGAGCTCACAGTAATTTTTAGAATTGTTCTCAGGTTTACATTTGACCTATTTGGAAATCTTAACTTCCCTCTTTAAACCAAAGTCTGAAAGCAAAAAACCTTTAGAAATGCTGTTACTAAGAACTACTTGTTCCTTTTCTGCTTATAGACTAGAATGTTTTGGGATCCTCCTACTCCTATAGTATAAATATGTACCAGATGTTTGTGGGGGAAAAAAAAAAAAGTAATCTGGTAATCAGTCTAATTAAGCCCATAGATTTTATTGCATATTTTAGCATTTCATCTGTGGTCTGCAAAATCAAATTGAAAATGCTATTTACATGAGCCACAAATCAAATGCAAGCAAAATAGCTCATTCAAATAAGGTGGTTTTTCTTGTTTTATTGTAAAAATGAATCTTGCAGATGCTTGCTACTTCTACCTATATTTAGATAACCCTCTTTAGGATTATTGTTAGCATCAGATTTTAGGAAAAAAAGACCTCCATGGTCTGCCATATATATCTTGTCAGCCTCTCCTCACCTGATGGTCAATCAAGCTAGAGACAAAAACTGGGAATAATTTGGGATGGAAGCGGCTTTGGAGGGCACCTGGTCCAACCTTTTGCTCAAAGCAGAGCCCAGTTAGATTTGGGCTTTGTTCAACAAGTTTTGAGTATTTTCCAAGACAGGATAGAAGTCTTCAGTGTGTCAAGATTTCAGTAGATTAGAAAACCAATTTTTACCATCCTTCACCAAACAAAATGCTCTCAACCCTTATGAAACACCAGACAATCCACAGAGCGTCTGAGAGCTGAAGCCACAGCACATGGGGCTTCTCTGGGTTTATTGTTCTCAAAACCCGGTGTTCTGCTGGAGAGAACCTCACAAAAACCTGACAGAACTTTCTAAAATCTACATCACAGCCAGTTGGAACAATACATTAGCATTAAAGCATTCCCTTAAATTTGCTAAATTCTGTTAATCTAATAAGTACAGAGGTGAATTATTATTGTGAATGAAAATATACCACAAACTTAGACTGGAAAATATGTGCAATGAGCCTAAGTTTTCCATCACTATACACAGAGAAAGGTTTTACAACAGCTAAGTAGTTGAAACTATGAGGTTCAGTTTTCCTGTGTGATCTGGAGCTAGGCTCTTCGCCCATGTTTCATTCATTCTGTTTCACAGTGTAAAGAAAAGTATTTAACAAATTGGATTAACAGAAATCTTAGTCTCAGTAAGCACATCAAGTGATCTAAAGATCCATTTCTCCCCAAAACTGCTACCCAATGACACTTAATTCAGTCCTGAAGTTTGATGAGTGCTCAACAGCCCAGTTGAGTAAGTGAGTTAAGCACTGCTAAACCATCAGTCAAGAAACCACAAATCAACTCTCTGGAAAAAGAGATTGATTAAGAAGCACGTAATTTCTTTAAAAAACCCCAAAACAAACAACAAATCTTTAAAGCATCACTGCCAGGATTTGATTACGTCTGTGGTCACTGATTCAGGTAAGTTTTTTGCACTGACTTTCATCTCCAGGTCTGTTTTAGCTGTTTTAACCTCTCTCCATAGTGTTCCTCATGCCAGGAATTTTGCCTTTCTCTGACCTGAGAGCGGGGCCCTGGAAACACGGAGGCACAGCCTGGAAAGCTTCACTTTCTGGTCATGTGTCATCCTGAATGTCATGGAGCTGCCTCAAACTCTTTTCCCTATGGCACATTTCTCACTGCACACAGGTGGCCGAGAATAAGGATTTAATCCTTATGTGGGAGGAGACCTCTGGCTGATTAACTAGGTATGATTAAAAACCTCTACTGATCAGAATATGTGTCAGGACCACTTTGATAAATTGTCTGAATAGGCCAGATTTAGGTTCAAGTCTATCTTAACAGTTCAGTAAATATGATGTTGCCATTGTCTGTGAGAGCTTACACTTTGGGTTAAGCTAAAAACACAGAGGTCTCTGGAGTTATCTCAGCCCTTGGTGAGCTAACTAAAGCAGCTGATCACAAGTGTCTCAGGTGCACATGACCACTCCTCTAATTTGTTTTAGCTTTTGCTTGGCTCTGTGTGATGATGTGGTGCAGTGCACTGTTTTATATATACAGTCTGTTACTAACTGTTATTTTATTGCTTGGGCCCAATTTGACTTAATGCCTTCATTAACAGTTCAGGCAGTGGGATGAAATAAACTCTCACTAAATTTGTGGTCATTACCAAATCTGCAGGAGTGGCTGACACATGGAGGGAAAAAACTGCTAAAGCCTGGGATGGCTCAAGGAGGTATTACTGCTGTCCATAAGTACCACATTGGATGGTTTAGAGATGAAGCTGGACTATGCTCAGAGATGAACAGCAAAAGGACAGGAAGCAAAATCTGCAGCCCTTCCATTTTGGGAAGATATAAAGAAATATACTTTTTCACCATTTAAAAGGTCAAATAGTACAATAGGTTGTCCAGAGAGACTGTGGAGAATTCTTGGAGACATTCAAAACTCAAATACAAAAAGGCCTTGAGCAACCTGATCTGATTTGACATGTTTTGATTTGACTTGAATCAGATTCATAGATATCTAATCTGACCTAAATTATCCTGTGATTGTATCGTTTGAAGAATTATGCCAAAACCTAGTAAGTTGGTAATGTTATATACGTATTACTATCACAGGTAACCATATATTTAATTATGTTTAGAAGGTAAGATTGCAGAATAAAGCATTCAAAATTTAAAAAAGAGTTTAGAATTATGGCTGGCCATTAACCAATTAAACACTATGCATTTAAACCATGATATTATACTTAATTACATGCATGAATCCATTATTCTACCACTTCAGTTACTGAATGGGATGAATCATATTCAGTGAATAGAAAGTAATTCAATATTTCTTATCTTAAACCAACATGGTCCCAGATCATATTTGCTGTTGGCTCTAAAAAGCCACATTCCCATTCTAGAAATGTAATACCAAGATGGAGTATCAAAATTGTCTTTGTGAGGTGAATTAATTTCTATATTGAGCAGAAGGAAAAAAAAAAAAAAAAAAAAAAAGAGAAGAGGATTTAGAACTTAAGTTTCTTGAAACTTACATGCTGCCTTTGGCATAGAGAAATCTACACTGTGACAGTGTGTCCTGAAAGTTTCCATTCCATAATATAGGAAAAAAAAATCCTAATACATTAGTTTATAGCATGCTAAACCAGTACCACATGTCACTCATTCTTCCTACATTCGAAAAATACCAGTTTTAACACCAGAGCCTTATTTCATGCCTCAATATATTCATGCTGAAATGGGTGGAGTTGGAATAGTTGATATTGGGAATTACAACAGAATACCCTGCTTTTCCATACTCACTTGTGTGCCTTAGTAACCCCCTTCCTTTGCTAGAAGAGCAGCAGATCCAGTGTTCAGAAGCACTGATCTAAGAAAAGACACCAAACTGAGCCATGGCACACACATTCTCTGGTGACCCAGCCACACATGGTGTGTGAAGGCAGGTGTGGGGCTAAAAAGCATGAAATGCTGACACACCACTGATGCTGAGATGAAAGGGGAAGAGCAGGGGAGCTCCAGACAGAGAGAAAATTAGCAGAAGCCGTGCAGAGAAAGCACACAGCAGTACATCCAGCTGAGGAGGAGGATGGGGAATAGGTGCTCTGGCTGATTGGAAAAAAGCTCAAAAGCATCTGAAGATGTGAGATTTTTATCATTTTTTATCAACTGCAGGATGAAAAGGAGAAAAAGTACTATTTTGATGACATGTCAGAATAGGACCTAGATTAAAAATGCACTTAAACATTTCTTTTGCTGCAAGTATTAAACGCATATTAAGGCTGTATAATTCAAGATAGCAAAGCATATTCTTTAGATAGCACAAACCCCAAAGATAAAAAAAAAATTGTTTGTAAGTCAAGGAGGATATGGCCCTACATGCATATCACCTTTGCATGGCATTTGAGGTGCATTTAATTAAGAACACATTTTGAACAAGAAGATTGCATCAAGAAAATAAGTTTAGAGAAATCAGAGATATCTTGTTATATATTATGTAAGCAAAACCACAGGTAATTTCCCTTTTTTTTTTTTTTTATTTTAAAATTTGCTTCAGTTAGTGACATTCACACTATAACAGCTCAATGAAGATCTTATACAAAATGTTAGCAAATGCCACTGCACTGCCTGTATAGAATAAGGGGCTTATTGACATAGCAGCTTCCAGCATAAAATGTCATGATTGCAGTATTGACTAACAGCATATCAATATAAACATCTGAAAGTCGAGGTAATGCTTGAAGACAATCATCCTGAACCACCAGCTCTGCACTTAATCCACAAAAAAACCCCATGCCTTCCTCCTGGAGCATTTTAAGACATAAACTAGAAAATCTGTTCAAGAGGTTAAGACGTAACATAAAGACTATCAATTTAGCCTTCTGTCTTAGCCAATTTACCTCTTGACATTTTTCTCATTATTTTTGCTCTGTATCTTCAGTATGTATCATTCTGTGGGCATGGCAGCAAAGAGTATTTCATTTTACTTTATCAGAAATACTTGAGAAATTGTCTTGGGAATGGGTTTAACAGTGAAGCTACGTACAAAACAATAACTTGCCTACTTGTCTCTGCTACTGATTACTAAAACAGCACTGAAATGTTTATAAAAATAAAGGTCATTCAGCAGCAGCAAAATCCACCCTATTTACCTTATTTATACTGTAGGTGACAAAAAAAAAAAAAAAAAGAAAAAAAAAGCCACATTAGAAATGACTGTCTGATGTCCTTCTCTCATGAGGGTTTCAAAGTACTGATGCTCTTGCCTTGTCAGGCTTCCCACAGACACCAGGACTAGAGTTTGTCAGGAATTAATTTGTCCAGCAGAATAAAAATCCCAAACAAGAACAGTAGGTTTGGCCAAAGTCTTTCACAGTAATATCTGCACACATCTTTAGCAGATGATGGGGTGTGTGAAATTCCTTCCTGAAGTTAATCTGGTCCCTCCATCCATTTTATTACTGAAGCAAAAGGAAATATGGGTTGGGATGGAAATAAAGGAAGGATGGGAATGCAGAATAATTTTAAAAGTTTTATTTATTTAGGCAACACCAAATTCAATCTATGCTGCACACATATATGTGGCTATTTTCTATTCTCTTTCTAGGCTAATGCATCGTGGGGTTTTTTTAGTACCAAAGCACTAAAATGATGCATCTACATTAAAAAACTACTTAGACTCATCAGTTGTTAACTGTTTCAAATAGTTCTTAACATGTACTTTACTGGATTTAGAAAGAAACAGGAGTGAAAATGTAACTGCTCCATTTAAAGCTTTTAGTTAAGCTCTGACGTGCAGCCTTAGTGGCAGAGAGTGGGAATGGAGCATAATTGCAGGGTCAGATTTTAAACAGGCTTCTGGAGGTTTGTGGTCTCACTGCAAGTGAAACCTCTCCTGCCCCACACCTCTGTGCCTCAGCTTTTCCACTGATCTGCAAACCTGAGACAGGCACGGCTTGCAACACAAAAATTCAGAAGTGAATGAAGACGGATCAGTGGACAACACAAGGATGTACCAACCATATGGCATCTGCTGCAGGTGCATTCCCTTGGGAGCTGGGCAGGAAAAAAAAAAGCCCCAGTACAAAATCTTCTTTTCTGGAAATGGGATCCATGGTTTTGGAAACTGACTCTGACAATTTTAAAACTAAATAACTGAAGTCTGGGTCTCAAAGTGTGGTGTATGAGGTTTTTTTTTTTTTTTTTTTTTTTTTTTTCTCAAGTGTTCATGCTTTCCTCTAAATAATCAGGATTTCATAACTTCTGGGACACTCACAGGTACCTGGATATTCATGCAGGTTAAATGTGGGCAGATTTTCATGCAGTCTGAAAGAAGAGAAGCTCATGTCAGCCCCAATTCTGTCTCCTGCCTATAAAAACACATTATTTGAGGTTAAGTAACACAAAATTGCTCAGCTGCTTGTGACAGACTGAAGCTGTCCAGTAGTTTTCATCCTGCTCAAAGCAGAGAATTTTCCTCTTTGCACAGACTGGTCCATAACCCACAGCACATTTTAAAAGGACATGAATAACTTTTCACAAAGAAATAATTTTATATGTTATCAGACATGCTCTAGAACTGGCGCCACACAAACCCTTTTTTGTGGCCTTTGCTTGTTGTGCCACTTTCCATTCCTGCTGCAGCTGACAGTAAATAAACTTCTCAGTTTAGCTGCTGAAATACTACGAACATGCCATCATTTCCAGAAATATTTTGCTTTTTTTTCTGACAGATGTATTTTGTGGCAGATACAGGCACATTGAGTTGGGTCAGTCAAGTATGAATTGTTTATTTTTTTCCTTTCCCTGCTAACCCAATAGCTAACCCAATTTTAATCTGAATAGAGACATCAGCAATTTTTCAGTTACTACACAGAAGAAATATGAAACGCTAATTCTTTAATTTTTTTTTTTTTTTAAATGAGAGAGGCATGACTTTTTCATTCCCTAGAAGAAGATTCTCCATCAAAACTACAGTTCTCTTGTTGTGAAAGGACACAGATTTTTTTAGCTGGAATTTAATCTCAATTCAACTTGGATACTTCCTTGTAAAAGATTACAGGAAACAAACATAATTAGATAGGAAGTAATAATAAAACAGGAAAGATAGACTCTCAAACCAGAGTAAACTGCATCAAAATTTATGCTCCCTTGCATCCTTGAAGATAGATTTTATAAATTGATATGGCAAGGAGCAAAATTGAAAAAAAAATTAACTATTGTAAATATGTTTTTGTATTTAAAAAGTTTCACCTGTTCAGAAACCTGAACTTACATTAAAAAAAAAAAAAATAAAAAAAAAACATTCTGGAGAAGATTCCAGGTACTTTCAAACTGTGGACCTAACATTTTTTTCACTCAGCTCCTGGGAAAGAAAGAGCCTCTGCTGAACAATTTCCTGACTTTGCCTGGGTCTGATGACTTTTAATGCTCAAAGGGAAACTGCAAATCAGCTCCTTCTACAGAGGGTGAAAATGAACCAGCAGCAGTGAGAAAAGAAAATTCTGGCAACAAGGCAATCTGCTGCCTTTTGAAAACTAATAAATAAACCTCACACCTGCCATGTAATTATTCCTGCAAGCTAAAGATTTTGTCAGCAGGGGACTGAGGTGCCCAGAGAAACCCTCTGCATTCTCAGCTGTCTGCCTGCTTGTATCTCCAAGGATGGAGACTGCACTCCTCTGGGCAGCCTGTGCCTGTGTTTGGTCAGACTCACAGCAAAGAAGTGCTTTCTAATGTTCAGGCAGCCTCTCCTGTGTTCTGGTCTGTGTCCACCAACCCGTGTCCTGTCACTGGGCTATACTGAGAAGAGCCTGTCTCTGTCTTCTTTCCACCCTCCCCTCAGGTATTCCCAATCTGCACTGATTTTTCATCCTACAGAACAGCATCTCTTAACTTAGCAAATGCAGGTAACAATTGGAGCATCATTATACCACATCCTGTGGAAAACAGACTAGTAAATGAGAGCCAGAATGAGTTCTGGTAACTCATTTGGCCCCTACTACATTTCCCCAATGTATTTTTAAAGCCTCACATTTTAACTCACAAAAAAGATATAAGTTCAAGTGCCAACACTATTAAACTTGAAAGACTTTTGCTTGCAAAGGATCTGTTTAATTAATATGAATAGAAAAGAAGCAGAGATGTGGATTTTGAACTGAATTACTAATAAATGAGAAGTACAGGTCAACTGGAAAGTAAACACTGGGAGAGCAAAATTTTATCTCCATTACCAGTTGTAGCTCAATTAACTCCATCAGTACTGCCCACGTAAAACAGAACTAATCTGACTGGTGTGCAATTCCAAAGCAAGATACCACTTTCTTCCCTCCCACCCACTAACGTGCTACAAGGGAAAAGATGAAATTAATTGCATAATTGAACAGGATGCCTATGATCTATCCATTGAGTATGCAATGTTAAATACACGTGGGCTTCATTTATATTTTATTCTGAGTAATTCAGTGGTGCTGATCACAAAACATATTTATTTCCTTGAATTGTCAACAGAAATTAAATCTCATGCAGTGTTGGATCAGTAAATGAATGTGGTACTGGATCAGTATAACTCAGTGTGCCCTTTTACAAGAAGGTAAAAGTGAAATCTTTTTCCTCACTTGTAACATTGCTAAGATGTCTAGGTCTAGGTCACTTTACAGGAATGGTTACTAAAGGACTAGCTCTTTTAACTCCCTGTGGGGTTATTCTACCTCAGAAAAAACTGGTTTTTTCTTTGAAAAATTAGTCAGAAAGTACAATAAATATTTCACAATAATGCCTGCATAAGGTCAGCTGCTGTGGAATAATTTATTATGCAACAGCCATTCAGATAATTTCCAAATGCAGACAAGCTACTGCATGCTCCTCCCTTTAGGAGGACAAGGATATATCTCGCTTATCTCCCAAACCTTCCTGAGTCAGAAGAGGAAAGCTGAAGAGCCTTGTACCTGAGGAATCCTCATAGCAAGTGATGGAGTAATTGCCATGGGTCTCCCTGGAATGTTTGGTTTCTTTTGTAATGAGCGATTTTCTCAGAGATCAAAAGGGAAAAAGATACACCAAGACGGCAAATATTTACTCAGTTTTAAGGAAAAGGTGCCAGCTGTGTTGTGTTGGCCCTTTATTCCCTACCAGCTATGTTCTGTTTTTTATTTTTAATTTATAGCCAGGGCTGGGTACAACCTCCACAGCAGATGTTTATTTTGAATATTTATGCAACTTAAATAAAGAGAGGAAGGAAGTTGCCTCCTAAGCCCTTGCAGGGAGCTGCCTTTTTTGTCTTGTCACTTTCTTTCCTTCCTGAGAACTGCTTGTTTGTTGCTTTACCTGAGAAGGATTTGCCAGCCTAGAGAGCTCCTTGTGATGCCACCTCTCCAAGCTCTCTGGAGCATGTCATTATCTGCAGCCAGGAAGGAGCTTGTTCACTGCACGTGGACTGGCAGGTCCTTTCTCATATTCTGCACTATTTATCACTGCTCTGCCAGCTCGAAGACAGCATGCATCCCCTCAACTCTGATCATGCCCTGACACTTCACCAGACTCGGGGACAACAAGGAGTTGCTGCCCAGCACTGATTATTTAGCTGGCCAGATGAGACATCAAAAGGATCTCAGCACAGGAGAGATGCCAGCTGCAGTCTTGGCAAACAAAGGGAGATTTTCCCAGCCTTAGCTCCTCTGCAAAGATTATAAACACTCAGATCTGAAATTTAAGATAATTTGAGCCTAAATGGCAGGAGAGAACACACTGCTTTCGGTACTTACAAAGCTGCAGGTGACTGCTGTTATTTTTCTCTTACAGAAGCAGAACCTCTTCACTTGCTTGGTAAAGTGGAGCATGGGAATTTGTAACACACAAACACAGAGCTACAGTAAGCATCTAAACAAGTAGCATTTGGTTTGGATCACAGATTTCCTTGAGCTGAGTCTAAATGAACACGTGGATAAAGTTTAATGGAAATATTTAATATTTAAAGAGTTATGATTTCTGGACTAATGATTATATAATACTATTAGCATCCTGTTGTGTGAAGTTTTCAGTGCATATAATTAGAAGATTACTCTAGCAAGAACTTAAGAGTAGAAATGCGTTCATAAAAAAGCAATTAAAATAAAATTATAAACCTGGATAAGTTTATACATCTTACCTCAGCACTTTTTAAAAATTTACATGTTTTAGACACATCTTATAATACTGGAAAATCAAACTCAAGAAGTTTTCCTAGCAGGGGCTACCATGACACAAAGCCTCTCACCAACAAAATGCACCCCTCTTCTTTCTCATCATTCTCATTATAGGGAAGTCCTTTACCAGCTCCCTTTATCTTCCTCTCACTTTTTCACCATTAAATACCATTTTTTCCCAAAACCTGTCATGCTTCATTCATGGCAATAATGCATTCATTCCTGCATAATTATAACATTACAAAAATTTAAGAGGCAGAGAAGACCTACAAGCTGAAGATTGCTCTGAGAGGGACAATGTCAGCTTACATGGTGTTTTAAATTTCTTTAGGACTGCTGCAGCAGATCTAGCAGCACACAGCCTGGGAATTGGAGCAGCATCCTCTGTGTTCTCAGAACCCCAGGGCAACGTGATGGACTGAACAGCAGGGGAAGGGCTTCAGAGCTCCCATTCCCCGTCCTGTGACAACAGTCAATAGTTCTGTGGATCTCACAGTCTTTAAAAATCCCTATTTCCTGTCTTTCTGAAAGGATACAACAATCATCAGTCACACACAGAGAGAGAGGAAAATAGGAACAAGATGAGATCTATCCAAGCTCTCTAAGGCTACAGACATCCTGATTGTGGTTTACAATGAAATGTCAGTGTGGTACTGATTCCCCACAGCTCTTCGTCTGCTGAGGCAGAGGAGCTCTGAAAAGTCACAAGGTCCCAGAATAAAGTCAGGCCTTTGGTAATATCCTCCATTTTTAGTCACTAGACCATATTTTGTTAACGCTATTTTCCTGCTGTTGTATTTTCAGTGCTTTGATGCAGTACCTGTTTCATGGGATGCTCACAGAGACATTTAACAAACCAGTGTCTCTGGAATTCAGGCTTCGCTCCTGGTGGTGAACATCAGTGCCTCCTATTCTGTCAGTAAGGCTTTGATCCACTAAATCAACCCAGAGTGTTTCACTTCATACCTGCTTTCACCCCTTTAGACACACAGCTGAAATTCTGACTTAGCCATAAGGCTGGACCAACATTTTCTAATCCTCAGAGGAAATGTACTATTGACCATGAACGGCAGGGAAGCAGGTGAGGGAAGCTCATCTTCATTTCACTGAAGTATTCAGAATTTTCTGGATTTTTTTTTTTTTTTAGGCAGAGTTAATTTCCATGTAAGACAAGTGGAATATGCAAAACCATTCATAATAAATCTGAATAAGGCACCAGGAACTTATGAACAAGATCTGTAGTTCTGTGAAACCTTTTACCTTTCTTGTCAAAGTTTAAGTGGTCCAGCACACTGGAAGGCTTCAGAAAAATGCCCTGTTGAGATGCAGTTCTTCATCCTCCCTCTAAACAGCCACCGGAAATTATTTGGGGGTTTCTCTGCTGTTCAACTCTTTGTTTTTATGCTTCTTCTGGATGGCTCTTTTATGTCAGACTATCCCAAGGTTCTCACTACTAGAAAGGCAGTTTCTCAATAATTATATTTTCATTTGCCACTTTCTAGCCTCAGACAATTTTGAATATTTTCTCACAGCAGACATCAGTGTTGTGATGACACACACATTACATTTTTTTCTGTTCAAATTAGAAAATTACTCTTCCCCACAGTGTGGTGGAAATTTCACTGTTTTAGGAGTCAATCCAGCTTAGAGGATAAGACTTGCTTAGAAAGCTTCCTAACTGCATTTTTAAACATTAAAATAAATTGTTCTCCTAAACCAATTTCAAATAATTCTATTTCTAGCCAATGCTCACAGATATAAAGGTCAGATATAATTGCTTCAAAACTCCCTGAATTTGTCCAGACTTTATGTGGTCTGTGTATTGCTTAAAGGTGACTATTGTAGCACATTTTATAATGAACAGTGAGATAGAACTTAGTTCGTCGCAGAATCTGAAATACAAAGTTTTTGATCTGACAGGAACATGAGTTCTCTGAACTAGGTTTTTCTCCACTGATCTTTCTTAGAGTTCACCAGAGGGAACAGTACAGTGCTACTGCTTTAAAATCAATTTAGTTTAACTTAAAATCTGCTAGGAATGATGAGATGTTTTCATAAAAATAACTCAGCAGTGATCTTTTAATCTTTTGTTCCGCTTTCATTACTTCAGTACTATGTTAAAATAAGGAGCCATTTGCAAGACAGGTCCCACTTTAATAATGGATTAAAATTATGGAATAAAATTGCATAAAAATTCTAAAGAACATGAAAAAATATGCACCAACTTTTGAGCTATTTTTAAAATTGCTTGGTCTTAGTGAATTTATTCTCCTGCCTAAGTCAGCACAGGTAGTGGAAGAAAAAGATGGGCTTAATGCCACTGAGGTGGTCTGGGGCAGGATGTTTGGCCCCCAGAAGAGCTGAGAGCAATCACAGAAGCTTTTCAGGCTTGGCACAGGCTCAAATACCCTGTGCCTGCTCAATGTGGCTGCCTGGCCAAGGAACAGCGTGGTCACAGGGCTTCCAGGACAAAGCACCTCAATAAAAAGGAGAGTCCCAGAGGAACTGCTCTGTTTATACCATACTGCTACAAAACAGAGAATAGGAATGAGAGGAATCGGCCATTCTATATTTATATTTGACAGAGCTATACCACCTCTGTTGGTCACTTAAGTTATAAACCCTGCAGTAAAGTCACCCAAATACCATTCTGAGGTCATTAATAACAGTCTGTTACTAACATAAATTCTGCTTTGGTAATACAAACAGAGGATCCTCTGAACTACAACACTGTGATCCATGCTATCACTCCTAAAAAAAAGTCTATTTTTTTAGCAATTCTCAGCATCAGTTTGCTTGAACAAAAGCTGCACACATGGACAGCTTGGAGAAATGTGCAGGATTTTATCACATATGTGTAACAGTTTTTTAAAGAATGGCATATTAGTGAAGCTGTTCCTTGAGGAGATACTGAGTCTTACTCATTGTTGAAATGTATCTTCTCTAAGTACTTACATTCATACAGTAGGAAGGCTAAAAGATATCAGCTCAGAATAACAGTATTTCCCTTCTCTTTGCAAAACTGAACACGTCTACACAAGATGAAAAGTAGCAAAGGATCACATACAAATTTCCATGTGTTTTATTGCAACTTTTCCTTCTGGCTGAAACCAAGTGCAGCTGTAAGTACAGAACCAGAATCATTCTCTCAGTTGAGACTATCCAGCAGTAGCATTAGAGATAGATTAGAAACTACCCAAAATGACATTTTGAGCAGTATGACTCCATCTTGTACCCAGAAATAAGCAGTTGCAGTGAAGCTGTTTCAAGAATACATATTCCTGTCTTAACACTGTGTTCTTCCTTTTGCATTAAGCAACTTACAGTTAAAGACTTCTTAATTCAGTCTATCACTTAGAGGGCTGATAGGTCATGAAATCTTCGTCTGTCTTGTCTAAGAGTAAGCAATCAAATGTGGTAATTCTGGTAATTGTGGTATACTGCATTAATCACAGATGTGGCTTTTTTTCTGACAATCCTTCTGATGAGATGCTGAATTAGGGTTTTCACCTTTTCTCTTCCCTGTTTCCCTTCATGCCTACAGCAATACCCCTCTGGCTATGCTCTTGTCACGTAAGGCCAGTACGGATCCGAGTAAGATAACTCTTTAACAAACCCAGATACTGAAGGAATGTTTTTCTGATTGCTCAGTGGTTACTACTCTCTAATCAGTACTGAATCAATACTAAAGTTACTGTGTGCTGTTTATCACAGAATATTCTGAGCTGGGAGGGACCCACAAGAAACATCGAGTCCAACTTTTAAACAAATGGCCTGTACAAGGATCAACTCCATGACCTTGGTGTTATTGGCATCATGCTCTCACAACTGAGCTATATAAATAGAGATATTTAGGTATATAAAAAGAGATAAATAAATAGCTGACATATGGAAAAAGCTGCTGATCATCCAGGGCTATTCAGTTCACATAAATATTTGCCATTACTACTCAAAATGAATTTGAGAATGTGTGTTATTCCCATCTTTGCCTCTTTAAATTCCCTGTATTTTCTAAAAGCAGTGGTGTGATAGTTCCTACCTGGACCCTGCTGAATGAACTTTGATTTATTTTAGGATCTTTTCTATGAGATCCCTGTTCAGTGCCATACTGTTATTCCTCAGAGCAAACCTCTGTCATTTGCTTGTCTCAATTGTGTGTGGACCATACACGGTGGCGTAGACTGAATAAGCACACAGAAGGGATGCAAACCTTTTCTATGCAGGCATATTCTTAAAAATCTTAATTCCTCTGGAAATCTGCCCAGTGTCCTTCTCCACCCTACAGTTTCCTTAGCTTCTGCTTTTTTAACTCTATTTTCTAACTGTGCACGTGACAGTGATACACTCTCATGAGCTGGGTTATAAAAAATTAAGCTCTGAATTGCAGAAATATTCATATGGAAAATGATGCCTTCTTGCTCATGAAAAGCAGTAAACAAATTAGCCTATAATACCTCATAATTTTGTCATATTCCCATGTCTGTAAAGACCATCAGCTGCAGTAACACTTGCAATCTTTGAGTTATTAGGTTTCCTTTATTAGCTTCCATTTTAATTGAGAAGAAGTTTTCATAAATCCCTCTATTATTTCTCAAAGAGGATGGAAGCAGAAATAGCAACCTGTGGAATAGTCCCCCTTCTCCTCCCATGGAGGGCAGTATGTACTATTGTTCATTTCAGTCTTCTATTAGCTTGACTTTCTACATGAAAAACATCCTCAAAGGCCTGAAGCTCAAAATGCTCCCCCAATCTGATAGCATCTTAATGTGCTCTTGTAATGGCTTCTGGAACAGGTGGCTAATAAATTAACCAGAGGTATGCCATCTATTATTGACTGGCATCATTCCAACAACATAGCTCTCAAATGACAGCTTGTTTCATGCAAATTTTATTGTATTGAAGGTTCAATTTGTTACCAAGAGGCTTCCTTATGGATGGAAAGAAAATGCAAACAGCATTTTCTTCTTTACATAGGATAATGCTTAAAAAAAGCAAGGAAGCAGGATTTTCCTCTAGGCCTTTTATTCTCTAGGATGTTAACTAGGAGAGTAAGTATGTTAAAAACATAGTAGCTTCGTAACAGAACAGATAAAAATAATATATACAAACTTGTTTGGTGTTTTTTCGCACTACCAAACAGGGTAACTCTGAAGCAGATTATGAAGCTCTGCACTAGCAGACCTCTGAATATTGCAAATTTATCTTCATTTTGCCATGCAATACTGTATAGATTATTGAGCACATTTTAATTTCTCTCTTATACTGAGCCAAATGGCCTCTTTCTTAGAGATTTCTGATCTCTCATCACCCACTGATATCCATCCCTAAAGAAGTAAAACAAAGGATTTTCTGCTAAGTCTCTGCTTTCCTTCCTTCTAGCTGGCTACTTGTTTCCTCCTGGGTATGAAGCCATGAGAAGAATGCTCTTAGGGGAGTTATTCTGGAAGGAGAGATCTTATTCATGAAAGACTGCCAAAATCTCAGCTTGCAGGATATCTTCTTGCAGGAATTCCTGCAGAACTGCAGGTAGGGCATGGCACAGGCCACATGAGCTGTGTGTGTCCAAATTGTGCACAAGGACTGAACCACAGAGTATGAGCCTGATATATAAAGTTTAAAAGGACTGTAGGGCTTAGAGAACAGCCACTGAGAACGGCTGTGTATTTTCATAATTAACAGAGATTTGAGTCTTCTCTTGAAAGAGATTTAATTTGGTCTGGAGAGAAAATGAATTAGGAATCAGTATTTCAAGCATGCATCATTTTACTCATGAATTGCTGGAATGGGTGGCTTTACATGCTATGATTGACATATACATATATCAATTTTCTACCTTTAATGTCAAAGGAGACAAGGGGATTGACACCTTTCCCTGTAATACAGCTGAATAAATACATTCTCCAGAATTGATGATTCCCTTTGTTAATCCTTTCTACCTAACAATCGTGTCCCAATAAATGTGAAGGATGGTGCACTACAACCAATTCAAATATTTCCACAGATGGACCTATCTTGTCTTTTACCCATTATTTTGTTGTTTACCATTCTAATGCTCTAATTCTGAAAAAAAATATTACTCCTGCTGTGAACTGTATTTATTGATTCTATATTTTTCTGTCTTGACTCACTGATGTTTATAAACTGATCCAATCAGTCTTTTCTAAGAGTTATTTCATTCTTCATCATAACCACAGCAGTTGAAGCACAACATTTGGTCATTTATACAAAATGGGATTGTTTATAGAACAAACAAAACAGTTTGCTTCTTTCTGTCTTGAAATCACATATATGGAGAAGAAATATATTGACATTTATGATATTTTAAAAACTTGAGCGTTCAATTACTATTTGAAAATTAAATAAAGAATAAAAAAATCAAGTACTGCATTTTTGAGGTGACTGACTTCAAGAGCAGTTTGGTCACTTACAAGAAGGAAAGCACCCAGTGACATTTTCACTGAAATGTGCTGAAGGCAACACCACAGAGAAACCTTAACCTGTTGTTGGGGGGACACCCCTGTCTTTCCAAACAAAGACACCTGTCAAATACACATTTAGGAGTTTCCCTAAGCGAGTACCTTCACAGCATACATAAAATAATAATAATAATAATAATAAAACCCCTAATGTCAGTAATGAAATCTTCCAGTATAGAGCCATTAAATAAAACAAAGAATGGTGTAATGTAGCACAAATAAAATAAGGAATGTTGAAACACACCACATTTATTCTTACATGTGTTTTATATTTAATGAGTCCTGTTCTTTGGAAACAGGAAATGTTTTCTGTTTTGAGTTCTTTTTATCTGCCTCCCTACTGCCAGTGCTCTTTTACTTCTGTTCAATGTGCATACAAATTAGATAAACACAATGGTTCTGTATTATTTTTTTTCTTTATACAGAAAAATAGAGGTCATCAAAATGATCTGTCTTGATATTGAAAAGAAAGTTTAACAATAAAAGCCAGCTAATGGTTTGTACCTATGGAAGCTGTAATGAAATACCAATAAAGCATGGCAGGTTCCAGTGACCTAAGGGAAGCCAGCTACCCTGAAAGAACTTCCATGTTAAAACAGGAATACATGGAGTGAAACACCTACTTCCTAATTAACATTCAAAAGTTTTGAATTATGTGTCAGTACATCCTTTTCTGTCCACACTTGGGACAATATCCCTGCAGACATAGTGACAGTTACTCCGAATCCACCACAGGATAGAGCATTTAAAACAAGAGTGACAAAACTGTCAGGAACTCATCTGTTCTCCCGCACCAGATTAATTGCATTGGGGATCTACTTCCATGCTCCTCACACCTTCTCCCCACAGCACAGAGCCCAAGCCAGGGAAGCACAGCCAGTCCTGGGAAATCATACTCGACCCAAGCCATCACATATCTCTGAAAATCAGTCTCACTTTCTGTCTAACATGAAGTTTATCCTTTTTCAGATTGGTATCGATCACCTGATGCTGCCTGAGCAGGATCAGGGCACTGTCCTGCAGGGGAGTTTTGTACAGACAGGCAGAGCCCCTTTTTAATCCTCAAAAACAAGGTAGAGAAAACGCCAATCTTTTCCATTTTCCTGACCTCCCTTTTATCTTTTTGATTCCTCTGAATTCAGTTATATTCTAATTGAAGCTTGTTTTTGCATTAAGCTGATATGCACTGCATTCCCTATAATTTGTTTATTGGGTGGCAATAAGAAGACAGGAACCAGCAATTATCCAGTATCTAATGAGATATTAATGCTGGCAGTTTTACTGACATTTAGAAATTATTTTGATTGTGAGTTTAGAAATTAGTTTGATAAATCTAAAGTTTTATTCTGCAGAATTCCTGATAGTGTTACCTCACTTATCAACACTTTTTCTTTTGCATAGAAAAAATTAATCTTAAATCTGAAATTTCATGAAGGCATGTAATTTGATATTTGTGGATTAAATTTCAGGTTAAAAACTGCATCTTATTTTGTGACTTCTAGCTCTTTCCATAATTATAAAATTTACTTTGACAAGTACTTTTGTCAGTAAGGATCAATACCAAATACCCTCCAACAGTATTTTGATGCAATGATGTCATTATTGTACAGTTATATACAAAAAAGTATGATTTACTGAACAATATGTAATTATGTAACATTTTATCCCAAGGAAGATGCCTTTATTTCATCCTTGTTCTATATTTAGAAGACACAAAGGAAAGCTAAAATAGCTAGATTGTCAGTTTGATTTAATTATTCTGCTGTTCTGTTCCATGTTTGTCCCTGTGTCTTCTGTGTAGGAGCTTTTATTCTGAGCCACTGGGTGCTAGCATGATAAGTACAGATATTCATAACCATTGTATAGAACACTTGATAAATCTATCAGATACCATTATTGCTACATTTATCAGGCTGACATTTAAATTGTCTTATACTGTATCAGTACAGTATCACCAGAAAATTTCAAACTGCAAACAGTACAGGTGAAAATGCAGAAAACAGGACAGAATAAATTTAAGAAACAGGTAAAATAATAGGATGAAGTAAAAATGTTTGCATTATTTTAATCCAAGGGAAGAATTCCTTGTTCTGAAAACTATTCTGAAAAATCAAATACTGACAGACTACTTGTCTTGTAACTTGACAAACCACTTTAAAAAATAATTTTTTGATTTTCCACTGGTTTTCTTGGTCAATGGAAAGTGTGATACCACTATGGGTATTTCTACTCTACTGTGACAAATTGGGATCTCAGGCAGCTGTTCCTTTTAGTGTATAATATCAGCAGTCAGAGAAAGAGAAGAGCCATAAAAAAAAAAAAAAGAAAGCAAGCTTTTTCAGCAGATCATGCAGATATGCTCCAATTCCATACAATTAAAAAGTTCAAAATAAAAAAAAAAAAGAAAAGAAAAATAGGACATAATAAGAAAAGAAGTGGTAAAGGAGGTAGAAAAGTAAAAAAAATATTCTTAAATAGTCAAGAAACTGAAAATAGCCTCACAACCTTAGGGAGAATTTTGTGTTTCACTGTTATCATCCCACAGTGGTTTTATTCCATGTGCAGACACTCCTGAAACTGTCTGGGCATGAACTCTCCAAGACAGAAAAAGCAAAGCAAGACCTTCTCAGTCAACTGCCTCCAGCCCTGAAAGTCACACACACACACACACACACACAGGTCCCCAAAGGCCTGAGCTTAATGTCAAATTTTTATGACACTGAGAAGATTCCTGGCTAAGCCTCCGAGAATCATAAATGTTACAGCTTTTTTCTTTTTAAGTCTACTGCAAATAATAGAGGGTGATGTGAAGATCTTTGTAGCATAAAAGAATATTTGTCTTTCTAGAATAAAAGCCTTTCAAAAATAAAAGAGTTTTGTTTCTTTTTCTTTTTTTCTTTTGTGGCTGTGAGGATTTTGTGTTTTCTAAACCAAATGTACCTAAAACTGACTGGATGTTGAGAGATAAACAAGAAGAAGTTCTTTTAAAGCAAATGAAAATTTTGAAAGGGATAACATCTAACCAATACTGTGAAATACATGACATTTCACTTCAGATGATTACCTTGTAACTAGTAAATGTAATTCTATGGTATTGATAACTGTCAGAAAAATTAATTAATGGCTTAAGGGGATAATTGATCTGCTAAAGCACATTTTCCAAGTTAAATTGAAAAAAGGCAAAAATTATAATTATTGTTACAATAAGTATTATAATTCCCTCCATTGCCAGTCAGAAAGGTTCTTGAAGTAATGAAGTTCAGAACTTTGAGTGGAGAAATGACTGCCTTATAAGTAAATTATCTCTGTCCAGCATATGTCACAAGACATTTACTTTTGTTAATCATATAGACATAGTATGTTTATCAAGAGAATTTTCCAGACAGAAATACAGGTTTCTTCATTTCTCAGTACAGGCAGGACCTAATGCCACCAAAAACTCTTAAAAAAAAAAAAAAAATTCTAGGATCAGCTTCAAGAGAAGCAAAAGTCAAAAACCTCCCCAACTTCAGGAACCATTTAGTTTTATTGCATACTGCCAATTATTTTTTCTGCATTTCTAAAACCATTTCTAAAGTTACTTTTTGAGAATCAATCATAATATTATAAAGAAAAAACCCTCCAAAGTAGCATAAATCAATCATCTTGTATCTTTTGCTTAGTTAATGACTGATACTAAAAGATTTCATAATTGCTAAAAATGAAAGCCCTTTATCAGGGAATGGTGCAAAATCTCTGTAAACAAAGAACAGGACCATTGACAGGGTAAAGCTGTGGCTAACACTGCATTTTAACAGCAAACACATCTAGCAATTTATTTATCAGCCAGAATTCTGAGTCCCTGTTATTGACATTTGACAGAATCATGGCTATGGTATAGACAGCTTCTCAGATCTGTCATTTAAAACCCCTGCAATTTAAAAAGGACCCTCCATCATGTCTAGCACCTAATTATCTCGTCTAAGTGGTTTTGCCAGGCAAAGAAGATAAACAACTATCAAGGAGGGTGGCGAATTTAGAATATTCAAAAACTGATTGCATTTGAAGAAAGAATAAAGTTTTGACCCCAACACATGAATAACTTAAACCTATGTTTTAGATTTTTTTAACACGCAATTAGCATCATTTTTTTCAGTATTCATTATGGCCAGTGAGATGAAAGATCAGTCACACAGCTTTGCTCAGGACACCTGATAAGCTGGGAAATTATAGAATCCATGAAAACCATGAAACCATGTAGTTTAAACCAGCAGAAACTTTGAAGGCTTTCCACAATTACTCGGGCTATGAGATACATTCTGAACTTGCACATCCCCTCCAAATGACTTTTTTTTTTTTTTAATTTAAAACTTGATTACATTCCTTTTAATAAATTCTATTTCCTGTAAGTACCTAGAATCTTATGTGGTCTCAACTGTTTAAATTTGCTGCCTTTCCCAGCCCACAACTCCCTGTTTTTTGGTTAGAACTGGATGATCTTTAAGGTCCCTTCCAGCTCAAACTATTCTACGATTCTGTGATTTTTTGGTGCATGCTCAGGTCACCCCCTTGCTCGTGTCTGGTTCCAAAGGTGGTGGTAAGTGCTTCCCTCTGGACTGCAATAAAGATCTCAATAGTTTAGAGAGAGCAGAAGAGAGATAAAACCTCCACCTCCTTGCATGGACACAATCACTAGCAGCACCAACAGATCACATTTGCCATGTTGTCAAATGCTTGCTCAGCATCTGGTTCATCCCAGAGTTCTGAGAGTGCACCTGAGAAGATACTCTCTTCTTCAAGAACTGCCACAGCTAAGGAGTAAAGTTTCTATTGTTTGTGGAAGTCACAGCCAGGACTTGAGAAGACAACTATGGCAAGTAAACTAACTTGTGAAAAAATACATCAGATTTTCAGAAAATAAAATGTTTTCAGTTTGCACAGCAAAAACCAGTGAACTGCTGTGTAAATTTATATACATCAGCTGGAACTGTAAAACCACTGAGAAAAGCTGTTTCTCCTAAGATTCTTGCTATATTTGGAATGCTCAGTAAAGCCAAATAAAGTATTTCTGAGGAATTAGAAAGGTAGCAATTTGTACAGGATTATTTTCCTTATCCCAAATTGCTTTTTTCTGCCCTTTCTTCATTGGTGAGGCAATTAAATTTTTAAATAAAAATTGAATGAATGCTAGTGAGCATTAATGCAGAACATATGAAGATAGAAATTGGTAGCAATCTGTTTTAGCAACCAAAATTATGTCTTCCAGGCAAGCAAAGGCCTCTTTTTGAAGTGACCTAGCCTGTAATCCCTCTAAAGTATATTGGTTGATACAAGTAATTAGCTCAGCCAAATAACTAAATAAATCCCTGACAAGACATTCTCAAACTAGGATTTAGCAACTGCAACATTTTTTAAAACACTTGATTTGAAATGGAAATTGGGTTCCTTACCTGAACTGAAGAATTCCATAAAAAATAAGGTTAGCACTACACAGTCTGGGAAAAGATAAAACTCAACTAAGAATTCCTCCCTTTTTCTTTTACACTCAAGCATCTGACTAGATAAGGACCACAGGATAGATGGGAATATTTAAAATAACAGTAGCAGTAGCACTAAAAGTAGGAGATAATAAAATTAATGAAATAGGAATAGATTTGCTGCATTCTGATAACTGAGGCTTTTGCTACTGAGCCATAATTTGGAGAGCTTCCTCACAACTGATCTGAACATTATGGGTCTAGAAACCACCATGAAAATGCCAGAACAGTCACCATCTCCACTCTGCAGCATATGTGAACAAATCAAAATGTCTTAAGCTCTCTGCTCTTTGGGTTATTTCCATTTCTGCTCTGTATTTTTGAGTACAAAGATGTCAGTCAGTGTCTTCCCTGGCTGCACCCATTCTCACAGCACTGTTTCCAGAGCTCCAAGTTGCCCACCAAGTGACTCCGCTGTGATGCAAGAGTATAGAAAACGGGTTCTGATAATTTTCCAAGCAGATATGTTTGGCTTTAATAATTTAATTTGCACAGTCACACATAAATTGCATATGCAGAAAGCTTCAAACTTAACCCAGGCATGGATCTGGTGATGTGGAAGGGGACTGCCTTACCAGCTCTGCTTCATTAAATTGTCTGTTTATGTGAAATATGGCACAAAGGTATGATTTTCCTATTTGCAGTAGAGTGTTCTCAAGCCTTAGCTTAGTCCTGAGGACTTAAGTGCTTTCAGGATTTATGTAGTTGTGGGATTTCGCCTTGTTTTTCAACTGGTGACAAGTAGAAAAAAGGATCTGTGTATCAAAACAAACTGAGACCCTTGCTGAAAGAAAAATGTTCCCTAAAGCAAAAATCTAAACCCAGAGTTTTCTGAAAATACAGCAAATATAATCACAGAATCACAGCATATGCTGAGTTGGAAGGAACCCACAAGGATCATCCAACTCCTGGCCCTGCACAGGGCACCCCAAGAATCACACCCTGTGCCTAGAGCATTGTCCAAATGCTTCCTGAACTCTGTCAGGCTTGGTGCTGTGACCACTGCCCTGGGGAGCCTGTTCAATGCCCATCCACCCTCTGGGTGAGGACCCTTTTTCTATCTAGCAGAAGTTTTGCACTAACTTAAGTCAGTGCAAACCATGATCATTACCCTAGAAGTCACGAATATCAGAAACTTAATTTTGGCAAAACAAAGCCTTTACGGAAGATGCCAGATCTTCCAGAAATTACCTTGTCCAATTTTTCAGGGGACTTCTGAGCAAAATAACAATTGCTGCCCAGAGTACATCATTGCAAGGCTTTGACTGATAAAGGTCAGAGGGCAGGCAGAAATCTTGGCTTCCCAATCAATGCATAACCCTTTCCAACACACAGTGACTGTGTGAGGGAGGGTCTCTCCCTCCCCATTTCCCGTGAGGGCTGACATGACATGACAGGCCTGTGAGGCATGACATCCAGCAGGTTTACTGTGATGCTGCTTTAATAGTGACTGAAGAGCAAAACTCCATTTGTAAAAGCTTTCACGATTCCTCCACACCCATCAAACACAAGAAGAATATCTGTCAGAAGCTGTTCTGTCCTAGACAGGAGTGAAGGCTGTCATCAGGGCATCAGATGAGAAAAGGCACTGCCACCAGCAGGCAGTGGGCACCAGCAGCCACCCCAGGCAGGCTGCCCAGGCACCTCAACTCAGAGCTGCAATGGGAGTTGGACTTGGCCCCTTCTTTCAGTTCTAGCCTCAAAGTCTTCCTCTTATTGTCTTGCTGTGACTCTGTGGGACAACTTGGGGACAATAGGGCTTACTGCTTATTCTCTGACACTGCTGTGCTGAGCTTGGCAGGATGAGCTTCAATGTACTACAGCAAAGAGGTCACTCTCCCAGTGGCAGAAAACTCTATTTCCTAAGCTGGGCTTCAGAAACAGTCAAGGTGCAGAAAAATGCGGAATGTTACCTGGCCATAGTTCAGAGAACAAAGCTGGAACTGGCCAAGTGCTGTCTGGAACAGAAGGCAGAATGGGTTTAAAGGTTTCAAACTTTTTAACTTCTTTCTTTCTTTTCATCCCTCTGTATGAATATCCATACAAGCATGCATATATACATACACACACACATATATATATATATATATATGTATGTATGTATATATATATGCATGCTTGTATGCATATGTCTGTTTGTGCATAGAAGAATGCAGGTCTGACAAGCATGAAAATCTCTAATGAATTTATTCTGGCTTTGTCATTCCTTCTCTTCAGCAAAGAAAAAAAAAATCCAGAACAAAATGAAGTAAAATGAAATAGCGTCTTTTAAAATGAAACAAGATTTCCTCCTGCAAAAGCCGCTATGGGAGTGTGCTGTCTTTTTGCTAGCTCTTCACAAACAGCTTTGGAATGAACTGGTAATTTTTTCGACAAATTTAGAGAAGTCCAAAAGATCTATTTCTGTAACTTTCATGAGAATCAATATCTGTATGAAGACAGACCCAATAATAAATGTGTATCTGTGAACGAATTGTGGGGATTTTTGCTCGTATTCCAATGAAATTAGTAGGAAACAGAAAAAAAACCCCCAAGCATAAATGTGAAGGACATGAAGTAGTACCAGTGCTGCTACTGATGCTACAAGTAATTCAGTTTTTAAGAAAAGAAAAGAAAGAAAGAAAAAAGAGAACATTTTTACAAAAACACAGAGATCATATGTACTAAAAAGAAGCAAAAGGTTGAAATTTTTTAGCCATGACTTTGGATAAAGACTTTTTACATGTCTTGATCTATTTATATCCTATATTCAGACAGAGATATCTCTGGATACGAAAAAATGTAGTTTCTAAAACTTTCTACTAAAGGAAACTATAACTTATTAAATTAACAAAGTTCAAGTTAAAGACCTGTGTTTATGAGGGCATGGTACAAGGATAATTAAAATTTCTAGATAGAAATTAAGTGGAACAAATTTCATTAGGAAGTGTCATGTTCTTTAGAACTGAGACTTCTGTTTCCAGAGGGGGAAAAAAAAAGAAGAAAGCATTGTGATTTTGACATCAGTCTTTGGAGACATGACTAGAAGCTGATGCCTCACTTCTAAATGACTGAAGAGTAGTTAAATCTCTTTGTTAAAAAGCATGCTGGTAAATGGTTACACACAGAACCTCACTGAAAATGCCACAGCAGAATCTGTGAAACCTTCAGATTATGTAAAAATAATCTATTCCCAGGCATGTTTCTCCCAAAATATAGTGGTTTATATAGAACTACTCAAGCAGATCAGAAGGAATATAAGCAGAAAATGCCTGAAACCAACTCTTTTAAACAATTAAACACTTTTGAACTGGAATATATACTGACTACAAACTGCTCTTTTCAAGTTCTCTAATGAAATATTAGCAGATTATATCTAAGTGTAGTTATACAACTTCAATAATTCTATCAAAGATGTATTTCAAAAGGTGATTTTGAATGCAGCCAATGATGGACTACTGAATTTCAGATAATGCCAGCAAGCCTGCCTTTTTCTAAACAGAAAATGTTTCTCTAGTGAGCTTATGATCAGCTCTGTGGGCTTCTGTGAGTTGCAAAAGGATTTTAAACTCAGAATTTCAAGGTCTGAAACCCCCTTGTTCTAGTCCTAAAATTGGTGTTCAAGTAGAAGGCATAAAACACCAGTTTAAACAGAGCCCCTCCAAAATCCTGTCAGAAGCTGTAGCTTGCTATGCAATCCATATAAAGGGCTGTGTTTTTAAATTTTTAAGAATTTTCAGTTCTTCTTTATCAGTTTGTCTGTATTTAGTATCTTACGACAGCTTTTCTGGGGCAAGGGAAGCTTTACTTGTGCAAGAAAAGGTTTCCAAACTACTAGGACCATTTCTCTTGTCATGATACCAGCCTAACACAATTATTTTAACATTTTACTAAATTTCAACTCCTGCTCTGATGCTTTACAACAAAACTGTTACTTGAAAAAAAATGTTTATGGTGGAATCTTCAAGTTTTGAAAACATGTATGGTAGGAATATTGGAAAACTCGTAACTGTACAAGTAGAACCACATAGCACAGTCACAAAATATGAATCAAACTCTCCAAAATAAAGAGGGGTTGCATTTTTTGAGAGCCTACAGCTATTATCTCACTTTATCATTAGCAGACTGGTACAAGACTCAAAAATGCAGAGGACACTGAGAGCCTGCTGTGCATTCACTCGTGGGTTAGAGCAACTTTTAGCAACTTTCAGGCAGTGCCCGCGAAGAATAAGGAAGTAGTGGCAAAATTCCCAGGACAACTGGTAACATATGGATGGACGGATATAAGCATTACAAGACACTCCAAGGCAGAACAACACCCACAAACAACACCACCAACTTTGCAGTGACAAAACAAATCAAGCAGGAGAGCAGAAAGGAAGTGGAAGGGTGGAGAGGTGAGTACCAAGCAAGCTGCACTGTAATGAGGAAAACAGAGCTCAGTTTCGTATTCTTATTTTATACTTTCACAGGTGCAGTGAGTCTTAACTCATGATAAATGTTTAACTTCAAATACTTATGTCCTTGGTTTAGGAGGCAGACTCCCTTGCATTGATGCAGCATTTGTAGCTGGTTTCGGTTTTTTAATACTTTTTCACCTGAGGCAAACATAAATATTTCACCACTTCGTTTACTATCAAGGGTCTTTTCATGCTGCTAATAAGGAAGTAATGCTTTGCTAGGAAGAACTAACAATTGATTAGTTGTGAAATAGTCCCACTGATACTGAAACTAGCACTAAATCTGGAACTACAGAAAAAGAAAACTGTTGTCTGGTGAATCCCTGAACATTGTTGTGTCTGCTTTTATATCTGTGCATTTTCTGGACAGAGAGTAAAATAAATAAGAGACCAGTTACGATTTACAGCTTTGCTCGCTTTGCTCGCTTTGCTTTTTTTTTTAAGGTCACACTCTCTTAATGAGCAATTGTTCATCCTGGCACTTGCTGCCACTAAAACAGTAGATAGCAACTCTAATACCAAGTCAGTAGTGATAGAGATATATGTCCAACAACTTATGGCTGAGGGAGAACAATGTCCCGTGAATCTTTCAATTCTCTCTTATATTTTTTAGCTGGCAGATGTGTCACCTTCATGTACACACAGCAATTGCCACACTTATACCTGTAACAAATGCCCATTTTTACAACCAGACTAATTTTTATTAGCATTTCTTTATTTTCGATACATCTGATGGCACGGCTGCAAAGAAAAATATTGTTTTATGATGTCTTTTCCAATCAGCATCATTGCTTTCATTCCAAGATAGCAATTCCAAGCTAACTTCCTGCTTAATTTGTCACAATTTAAAATGAAACATGTAGCAACATTTAGTGGCAAAGCCATGACATTTGTGTTTGGCTCAGGCAGTGGTAACCACCAATCTCAATTTATCACTTTTAACTTAAACTTCCATGCCAATGATTTTCATTCTTAAAGCTAGGACTGGCATTTATGGATTTCAAAATCAAAGGGAAAATAAGCTAAAGTTAGGAATTCAACCACTCAGATCAATGAAAACTTGTTTCATAACTGAGAGTGCTTCAGTTAAATCCCATCTGCCTGACAGAAGGAATTTAATGTTTCAAAAATGTTCTTTTCCCACTTTAAACTGAGAATAACTTTTTATTGCAGCACTAAGCCACTACTTGCTGGACAGATGCCGACTATTGATGTTGTGTTCTCAGGAAATATTGTGAGGCAAGTAAAGGTGAGTGCACCAACCTAAAAAAACATGCACTAATAACCAAATGTCGATCCCTGAACTGGCTGATTGTTGCTACTGTTCTCTTTTTAGACATCTGATGCCCTGTTTCACTGCTGGAAGGTAGCAGCAAAAACTGGAGAGGAATTAGTACATGGAAGAACATACTCCATATCAATTTATTGTGAAAATACATGCCTGTTTAATTTCTGAACCACTTAGAAGGTGAATAATCAGGATTCTTTGGTCCAATATCTCACACCTAGCAGTTAATTTGATTTATAATTATTTTATATAACTTTAAAAGGTTAAATAGATAGGTACATACTATTACTTGTGAAAATATGTACTAAAATAAAGACTGAATAGAGACATCCACCTGCCTGTGTATAGTGGAGTCATAAAAACACTCACCCATTCAGGTCAGAAAAATAAAGACTGAAGGAGAGAAACAGGATTCACATATTATACCATACTACTCTGTATAACACAATAATAAAAATTTTTGTACTATGGAAACTGGAAAGTAATTTTAAAAATGTTAAAATATACTTAATGTGGTTATTTGGATAGAATTGTTTTAGTTTGTTTTCTAAATTGCCTTTCCTTGGCCAGAAAGAGATGCTATGATTTCCTAAATAATTCCTAATCTATTGGTGAATCACTACTTTTTTGTTTTGAGATCATTAGTGTCATCCAAACACTGAAAATTTTAGCTGTGAAATAGCCAAAGAAGATTCAAGGGCTATTTTCTCTCTCATTAGTCTCCCTGTAAATCCTTGAATTTACAAGATTATCTACCCCCACTCTACTACTCTGAGTTGGTTCCCTTCCCTATTTATCATCCAGTAAAGTAGCCAAAAGGAGCCTGCTGCACTTTGTAGTGAAACATCCCATAGAGGAAATAAGCTTCAAGAAAAAGAACACATAGAAAATCAGTACCCATTAAAGGATTGATCATATAAATTTTGTTTTGCATAAAATGACTGTGAAAGACACCAGAAGTAAAATAATCACTTTTAATGATATTTGGAGAATTTGTATTACTGCAGACAAATTCATGCTATTCTTGTTTCTTGCTGCAAATATTGCAGTTTTTACAAGGACTGTCAAATATTGCTGTAACTCAGAATAATGGAATATTTTCATACTTTAAATTCCATAGACTATGCTATAATAATATTTACCCTTATTAAATCTTTCTATGTTTAATTATTGCAAGGGTATCTGTGGTTAGCTAGACAGGCCGCTCGGAAGATATGGTGCTGTACGAGGAGATAGGGACCCGTCCCCTCTACAATGCCAGTCAATCACAGCTGATGTAGCGGCATAAGGGAGTCACGCAAACACACCACAGGTACTTAAGCTGGCGTTTGACAGAAATAAACGCATTTCGCCATCCAGCACATCGGTGTAGTGTGCGATTTGTCTGGCCAGTTTGTCGTTCGCCGTGGCCCACTCTGAACCAGGTCGCCCTGCCTTGTCGCCCCGCAAGGCAACAGGTATCTAAAACCCCTAATAGATAAGCAGGAATATCTAAGCAGAAAGAACAAATAATCTGAAAAATTTCCATGGAAAGTATGGCAGTATTAAAAAATATTACCACAAAATTAAATATTCCTATTGCAAGTAGAAAGATGTCAACCTGCATTTAGTTTTAGTTAGACTAATGAATCAGTGACAAACTATTATTTCATGCTATTTATACATATATTGAAAGACTTTGTTTTATAATATATGGATGCATCTAGAAGCAAAACTAGATATAGTATTATTTCTTTTATCCTTCAAATAATCTTTAATGATAGAAAAAAAAATATTAATATTTTAATTAATTTTAATCTTCCATCAACTGAGACTTAATAGTGACTTGCTCATGAAAACTTACATATATTCTACCCACTCTAATTTTTTGGAAGATGTTAGCATTATCCTCCCTAAAACTGCCTTAGGAAGACACATTTTTAATGTCTGACAATACAGCCATTATCTTTAAAGGCAAATTTTATTCAGTGCTGCTTTGAAGAGCTTAGCTTTGTTATGTTTATACGAATGCAACGATTATCTAGGAAGGTTATTCAGAATATGGAAGAACAATATCTGCATGGATTTTTCTTTTGGAGTTGTTCACCCAGAATTGTGACAATAACACCCTTGATACTTGGCTAGAAATGTTAGGCCATCTTTATGAACCAGCTGTGTTACAGAGCAGAGGTTAACAGAAAAGGAGAAATTATAAAAGGTCAAGATAATGAAGTAACATGGTATTAGATAAGCAGCTAAACAGATAATAGATAAAACCCCCTGTAGCATGTCCCTAACCCTGCAGAGAACTGCACTGAGACAAACTTTGGAATGTGATGCTAAACCCCTACAGTTCATGGTGATGAAATTTACCTTCAAAAATCTTTTGTTGTTGTTGTTGTTGTTGTTGTTGTTGTTGTTGTTGTTGTTGTTGTTGTTGTTGTTGTTTAGCTGGGATTAATCAATTTGTCAGTATTACAGTGAGCTGTTTCATGCAGCAAAGGTTACCACTGACACTGGCACCACTGAACCTGATTGTTTCAGGAAAAAAGTCAAGGAGATGAATGCAGATAAAACTCTGCTCTTCTGCTAGAGATAATTTCCCAGCACCAAAATAATAAACATCTGGGAAGTAAGTTAATAAAGCTCTGCAGTCACATGTGTTCTCTGAAAAGGTGCAGATTTTCATCTTCCATGCTCTCAACTTGCTTCTCTGACCAAAAAAAATTCACTTCCAATTACAAGCAAGCATATTTAAAGCTAAATACTATTCAACACCACATTAGAAAAATGTGATTTCCTCTATTTACTTTCTCTGAAGATTTCCTATTCAAAGTAGAGTTGCATTATTTATAAACTGAAATCAATACTTTCTGTAAATTTGCAAAGAGAGAAGCTGAAACATCACTTAAAATGTCTTCCCTTTTAGAATAAATTGTATCTATGAATGAGATATCAAAATTTCATCTCATGTCTAGTGAGTGATATTTCTAGCTTGATAGAAAAATGTATGAATTAAGGGGAAAAGACAAACTCATATTTTCTCTATTGTTGATAGACTGCAGCCTATCATCTTTGAACTGAATTTCCTCAATCCCAATACCCCCTACCCTACCCTGTAATTTTTTTTTTAGTCCTCACTGATCCTGAATTACAGGATAAAAGGAAGAATTGATAGAAAATTTTAGATGAGCAGTCTGATTTTGACTAATGGAGATTGGAGTTTAATACTATGTACATATGAACCAGTTCCTGGAATCAGACAATTTGTTTCACAGACAAATCTGAGCTAATGTAATATAATGATAATTCATTTCTAAACTGTAAAACTCAGTATTGGAAACTGGCTGAAAAAATTGTCAGTAGTTTACAGGAACATACAAGAGCTGTTTGCCGTATGTAAGAAGTTAGAATTTATAAATCTTATAAAATAGTAGAAAATTTTCATTAATCCCTAAACACTTCAATACAATCATAGATCAAGCTCATGATTTAGAAGCTGTTGCATGCATTATTTAAAATAATACAGAAAATAATAGTTTAAAAACACAACTTTATATTCAGACAGACTAAGCACAAAGATAATTCTTTCAAATGTAAATTCATTCAAAGAATGGGACTTAATTAACATTGCAGCAATTTAAAAGAAACTTTTCAGCAGATAAGTTGTGACTAGTTATTCAAGTACTGTGGATGAAGGCAAAAGAACTAAGCAAGAGCAGAGCAGTGTTCAGGAAACGTGAGCAGAACTAGGACTACCTTACATTTTTATCCAGTGGGATATCTATAACTGACTGGTAGTGAAAGCTTTGGGACATTAGATCTAATTTTGCCATTAGAGATTGCTTGCAAATATTTGCATTAAAACTTCAGTTTTAAAATGCTGGTGGGTTTAATGTAAAAGATGACATTACTATTTCAAAAAGGAAATATTGTGATGAAATAAGTCCAATTTGCTGAATACACCTGTTTAAAAAATTATTAAATATTTTAGTTTATTTTTCATATTATAAATTCTTAGCATGGCTCTTTCTTTCACTCAGATTTGCCATAGGAATGGTTCTGCATTTCATCTTCCTTATCCTTTTGGCGATCCTGACTCTACATGTAGATAGCAAAGTAAAAACACTTGTAGCTGATGCACTGTGCCACTTTAGCCAGTGAAAACAACAAAAAACCAAAATACTCTGAAAAGCCAGTCCTTCACAAATTAGTTGCACTTGCTCCAGGTCAAGAAGTATGAAACAGATTAAAAATGGTTTTATTGAAAAAGTCCACTTTAGAATCTCTAGCCATGTCTTGAATACCTGATAATATTCCTGCTTAAGTGAAGATTTTAAGGGAAGCCTCAAAAGAAGAGAAACAAGAAAAAATATGCATATTTAATATGCAAAAATCAGTTGCCACTGAACATCAGACATTGCATGCTGGATGGAAATAAGATTTAGCAGATTATGAGTGTGGGTTTTTCCCCCTTTTGCCCCTGGCCGAGAATGCACCCCCCAGTCCTGACACTTCCTGTGTCACCTCTCTGACATATGAGGATTCAGACTCAAATGTGGAATCTCACTTCAAAGAGATGTTTTTAAAATACAAAAAAGGGTGGTTTTAAATACAACATGCATTTATAAATTAAATATTAAGTGTGCATACCCTGGCTACTATAAACTTTCCAGAGGAGCAGTCTTTATTACTCATTCATAGGAGCACAGCATAAATTTTACCACAGCAGGAAAACATTTAAATATGTAACACATATATAAAAACAACAAACAGATGTCTCTCATTGTTAGTCTGGGTAGAAAAAGGTAAAAAAATGTTATTAGAAATATCCCGAAGCTAACAGAGCTGTAAAATAAACTTCTGAAGCTTAGGAAACTATGTAAATTTGAGTCTGCTCTTATTCCAAAGTGCACAACTTAATACCATTGTTGTGTATAAATTAAAACTATTTCCAAAATGTGAGCCTAAGGGAAATGCATTAGGAAGAGTCAAGAGTTATTGAGTGTAATGAAGAAACTACTTTAAATGAAGCAGAGGAATCAGGCAAACAGTCATCAACATTATTTCTTTAAAGACCCTAAACATTATCAGAATTGGTTTGTAATTTCCTTTGTCTTTCATTTTGAACTCCCTAAATATTTGTGTGGAAGTCATCACACGTATAAACACGAATTTTTTCAGATTGACCATTTATGATAATGTCTTCCTTTACTACACTTAACCAAAATCACTACTTTTACCAAGAATGCAGCAGAAATCCTGATTTCACTTGTCATGCACTGGAAACACCAGATTTTCCTTTGGTTTCATGTTGCTCCTGATTTTTCTAGTTCGGTTGGCTGGTTTTGTTTTTTAATGAACTATCTTTCAAAAATGTTTAGTTAAACTTTGAAAACAGAAGGTTCTTGATGTAACTCTGAAGATTTTCCTGAGTTGGTCAATTAACACTTGTTGCAGAAGTTTTCTATTCACCAGTTCAGATCTGAAATATCTTGTTCCCTACCCTGACTGGAATACTCAATGGCGATCCTTTTCACTGCGTATCATTTATTGTGAGAGGTTCCAGATAACTGAAATGTGCTTAATTATCCTGGCGTGGTTCTTAAGCGAGTGTGGAGATAGCACCAATGAGCTTATTTGACATTCTAGTTAAAATCACCAAAGTCAATAAATACACATCTCATTCTTAGGGGGTTTAATCATGTGCTGAATGCCCTTCACAGCTACTGACTACAACAGGAACAAACAAAATCAAGGCATATTTCTTATCTCAGTGCTGTGTGCCTGCCAATTTCTTTGTAATGACTATTTTACATATTTCTCCACAAACGCCCCTTTCACCAAATTGAAATAAACTATTATTATTAAATATAAAATTGTTGCAGCACTTGGGCATTGCATTTTAGTGACTACAACTTAAATCAGAAATCTGCTGAAAATGCATGTCATGGACAAATTGCTAATGGTTATAAATAATGGTGTACTCTGCACTGAAAGAAACGATTACAGAAGCTGAAAGACCACACTGGTAAGTAAATAGGGGAAAAAAATACAGTACTAATTAACCCTCCCCCTTCTCATTCAAACTAGAATTTAATTTTGTTCTCCTCATATTGTGCAAGTTAGAGGAACATATAATAAAAGATACACAATGTCTGACTCACTAATGGATAATTCTGGTGATGAGAGATGAAAGTAAATGCAACCAGACTGACTTCTGCTGCCTTAATAAAATGACTGGCTATCCATTTTTTCCAGCAGAAAAAGAACATCTCTGATAAAAAATTCCTAAGTGTTCAAAAAAGCATTCAGGAAATAAATCAAGATTGTTTCAAAAGCCACTTTTCTCCTGTGAATACTGTATAGTAATCAGGCATGTGTGCAAAGAAACATCAGCTACAAGTAGTGCAACTGTACAGAGGTGACTAGCAAATGAAAATCTGTGATTAATAACTGTGTGGAACAAAGACTTTCGCTCTAAACTCTTAATACTGGCAGACCTGAACAAGACTGAGAACTTAGATGCACCGCTTCTGCCTTGTGGTTTTCTTTCCAATTGAAAACAATCTTTATACACACTGATATAAATAGGCATACAATTCATATCATTAAACACTGAATATTGATTGCATAATGTTGAATTCCTTTAAAATATATTGTTTAAATGTATTGTTCATAACTGACTTGGCATGCATCTCGAGTTTTTTAAAAAATTGTAATTTTTACTGTCTTCTCATCACATTCAGTATAGACATTTACAGAGTGTCCCCAGTCACACCCAGAAGCTGATTTTTCTCTTCATATTTTTCACAAAATAGCATCAGTGAAGCTGACAACAGTGCATTGTTGGGTGGAACGACCAATGCAGTTGTAGATGTCCAGTAAACAAATGCCATAAATTTCTTTTTTATTGTCATCTGTGAAAATGTCATGTACTTTCTTTCATGTGGGTTTGAGCTCCAGCAATGCCTGATGGAGGGTTTTGCCACTGTTTTATAACTGCTTTTATTTGATCTGCTGTTCAATAATCAGCCATTAAAAAGAGCTGCTCCTGTAGATTTATAAGATATTGACATGAACAGTTTGGAAGATGGTTCAAAGGGGCTTCATCATGCCATTAGGAAAAGAGAAGTCTTCTTGACTTTAAAGTCACAAATGACAATCTTGTCTGTAGAGATTTGAGATTCAGGGGGGGAAAAGGAAAGTTGACTTGATTATGGTGAAAGTTGGGTACTACTGTGGGAATCAATTTAGGGTAAGTGAACATGGTACTGCCTTGGCACCCTGGTGAGGGTCCTGAAACTCTACTGTCACCAGCCAGTAGGATTAATCTTGATAAACTGATAAACTCTCCTGCTAGTGTTACTGAGACATAGACTTGTCGTCCAGATAAGGCTCTTAACCACTTCCACCATCTCCTTTGTGATTATAATACATCATGCCTATAATTCATGGTGATACAGTTGTGTTTATTACTGGAAGAGACACTGAAATCCTTACAGGTACTCATCAATTCCCACAGCAATGAGTGATAAGAGGTTCTGACTGTCTCCACTGAACTATAAATATATCTGAGGAGCCAACTGTACTAGAAATACACCTTAATTTATTTAGAAAAAGGAATTAGATGAAACACTTCCAAACACTGGCAAGATTCTACCATCAGATTAGGAAACATCACCTAGGATGTATTTGGCAATACACGTAAAATAAGATGTATTAGACAACAGAATCTTGACAGATTTGCACTTTCAGAGTCTGACTGAAACTCTCAGCTGTCAACACTAAACAGACAAACATGAGACAGGTGTTTAATACAGTGGTAGGGTATATACCCTCAGAGTGAGGCCTCTCATGCTTCAGATTCTGCCAGCAGGTCTTTGACGTCACAGAGACCAGAGTCACCCACAAAGTGCAGAACTAAGCAAGGAGAAGACTTCCCAGGTGGCAGTAGCAGACGAGAATTTCTCCAGAATAAACTTTCCAGTACTTGGGATATGTCTCATACTCCCATTCCTTGTAGTGTAATGTTAAAACCCCATCTGTTCTAAAAGAATAGAATGTATGAATTCACAGTAAGTGAATGCATACACGGACTGTTATTTGGAAATGGGAACTACTACTGTTTTAAGTCTTGTTTTGCTTAATTATTCATTGTTTACTACTTTAATTATGCATGAAAAACCTCAAGTACTTCTGAATTTTCTTTAGGCAATGCAGACACTATGGCATGCTAAGAAAGTTATGTATTGAGATGTCTCTTCCTTCCATTAGCCATAAGAGAAACATAAATTACAATTCAGCATATATTCTCTGCTTCTTCACACTATGATTTAAAGTTGATTGAGCACAATTACTTTGTACTCAGCATATTTACTGCTGTAAAAAACTTTCTCTCTCTCTCATAAAGAAAAGGCATCCAGGCACTTATCTGAACAATAGCATTATAAAACATTTTTTCATGAGGCTTTCTGTGAAAACATGTTTTATCTTTCAGTTGTTTACAAATCACTTTAGCAGGGATTTGGGAAAGTGCTTTAATATGTGCTAATGTTCCTCCTAGAGCAGAAACTTTGCTTAAGTGCTTTTCTGAGCAGAATTTTGTTTATCTGTCCATTTATCTGAGTTTAAAGTTGGGATTTATTCTGGTATCTCAAAACGTTTTTAAACAAAGCTACTGAACAGTAGCATATAGATCACTTCCCCCATCTCTCCACCTGCATTTGTACTTCCTAACACAACCTGCTTCATTCTTGTTTGCCGCACCTGCTGGACAAGACACAGCACATCCTGTGATTGTACAAGACCATAAATATAGTTATTTTCTTGGCTAACCAGTCAACAGGCAGGCTGATTGGTCAGTCAGCTGGTCTCTTTAATATGGAAAGCAATCCTCACTTGCTTTCCTAGCAAGTGAGCTGAACTTTGCTTTACAACTTGCAGACCTAACCAAGGGCTTGGTGGCTCTGAAGGGTCATTCTCCACAATTCTGAATTCAAGTTGAATTGAATCTTTTTCACTGTTACCAAACTCACACTGCCTAACAGGTTCACATTTCTTTATGGTGCCTGACAATGCGGCCAGAAATTTTGTTTCCTTATGCCAAAACAGAAATTTTGTTTCCTTATGAAGCCAAGGGTTGAAAATCAAACCCATGGATGTCAAACTTAGGAGTCCTTGTATAAAATTAAAGGAAAAGGTAATCAATGTTACCAAATGAAACTTACTCATATTAATGCTAGTAATTTTTTTTTTTTTAGTATTTGATCAGGTTTGACATTAAATTACAGAGAGGTTTGAAGGGTGCAGTTTGCAAAACCTTTTTTAAGTGTTACTTTCCTTCAGTCTGCTCCTGGTCACTGTTAAAGCTGAGTAGTGCACTTAATCTTGTTGATACTTGTGACTGCATGAAGAGGCAGTTAAGATTTTAATATTAGTTGTGGTAGGGCTCTGTGCATAAAAATCAGCTTTAATCACTTTTAAATTAGTTCACTTCTCCTGTCAGCAAATATTCCCCCTCTTTGATGCTCTCAGACTACTCTCTTCAGTAATGTGACAGAATACAATTCTGTTTCTGTGGATGTCCACAGAACTCTTTGCTATTTAGCAAAAGGCCAACAGCAACGTTGTTGTCCAAAAAGAGAGAAAAAGAACCCCTCTGAAGAATAAGCTAATAATTTTGCAAGTTTAATGATTAATTTGCTAATTTCACACAAACCATCCAAAAGAAAAGGCCACTAGAGGGAAGTAAATCTAATATCCTCAAAGAAAATAAAATGCCAGCTACTCTAAATGATTGTAGCTAACAGAATTGTCTGGATTTACCAAAGCAGAAGATTTTGGCCTATATTCTTAACAAAGATATGACAACTGAATCAAACAATTTATGTATTTATAAAGAGGTCTTGCACTTCATGCAATGTGCATCCCCAAACCATTAAAACAGTATGTGGGAAAAGATTGCATATAAAAAGCCAGCATGAACATGGGATAAATATATTGTGTTGGTATAATTTATTGAACACCTGTATCTTTCACATTAGACACAGATCGAATGCAAAAAAAAAATTATTTAAACTAATATCTTTGGACTTCTGGTAAAGTGGTCCTTGAAAAATGTATTTTTGATTTGTTGTCATGTCATACATTTAATCTCGGACCTTTGTTTTCCATGTATATGTGCACAAACCTGCAGCATCATGCAATAACTACTGTCCATTTCATCAGAATTAAGATTATATGGAAAGACTGCCAAAAGTGAGTTTGATAAAATCTCTGCAATGTTCCAAAGCTTTGGTTCTACTGCTTACTTTTTTGAGGTTGTATACCCTATTTTTTTCCCATATCCCTTCTTTTTTATGACTAAAAGTAACTCAAAAAGATGTCCATTTTTCTATCCATACTTTCTATCAACAAACACTCCATGAATTTTCTTCCACATTTCATACAACACTGCTTTTTCTTTATTGTCCTTTTAAATATATAGTCACCATGCTTAGAGTTTTATACAACTACACACAGCCAGTAAACTTACAGAAATGTTTTTATCTTTATAACTGCATTTTATAGATGACTCCATTTAATTTATTACAGCGCTTTCTCACGCAAAGCTGTCATTTTATATCCAGATAAACTGACAGATATTCTGAAAATCTGGTCTTAAATCCTCTAAAGGCTTTCCAATAGCATTTTTAGTAATGTAAAAATTATTAAAGGGACTGCAAACATTCTAGAGTTTACTGTCAGTGTGTCAAAAAATATCAAAACATTCGTCTTTTCCCTGTTTTGTGTAAACTGCAGAGAAAATCTATATCCTTAAAACAGGGACAGACAACAGCAAAAAACCATTATTTTTTAAAAGCCTACCACTTAAATACACATCACAAGCTGTGTTCACACAGCTGTTATCCACTTTAAAAACAAACTGTATTTCAGGTGACCTCCACCTGGGCGAGCTTGGTGACTGCATTTAGTACCATGGAGCAAAACACCCAAAGGGAAGTTTACAGAGGGGAAGTTTCTGGCACCTCACTTTCTCCCTTTAGTGAGAAAGGAAAAGAGATGCAGGTTTCCAACATGATGCATTGCCTCAGTGCTTCAGGCAATTCTCAGTGCAAGGCCTATATATCATTAGGCATCTTATATAATTACCTCTTCTGTTTCCATCATGGGCAGTGAGTGAGTGGGTCTCATGCTTTTTCAAATCAATGTTCATGAATTTTATTAGTATTACCATCCCTGTCATTATTATCATCATCATCACAGCAAGCTGTTCATTTTTGTATGCCCAAAGGCAAATGAGTCATTACTTACTCATCGACAAAACTACTCGTCCCAGATAAACAGGTAAGCAGATTTTTGCTAGGCTGATCAGTGGAAGAACACAGGACCATCCCTACAAGTGGAACATAACAGGATCCTCCTGAACATTAGCACTTTTACTGAGCAGAAACATATCATCAAATGTGTTCTACTCCAAACAGTATTTCTGCCAGCTCTGTTCTTGTTCCACATGAAACACTTCAGCTGCAGTTGCACTGTCACTGCACAGCAGGTGAAAAACATTTCTGGAACAAATGTCAGCAAGGGATAATTCTGAAATAACCTTCTTGTCTACAGTTACACAAGCCAGAAGAGAGCAGTGCTATATGGATTGCATTGTTGCTAACCTATGATGCTGTTTCCTGGCACAAGTAAGTATTTCTAAAGAAGAAAAAGCTGCAGAAAAAAAAAATGGAGAGCTCTTTTAGTTTCCCATGTTTCTCATAAAGATTCACCTTGGACATGAATTCAAAATGAAATGGGGGCAAGAAAAAGCTCAAAACAATAATGCAAAGTTTACAAGTAAAGGAATAAAAAGGAATCTATTTGGATAGCTCACCTGAGGAAATGGCTCATACTGATGTAGAAGTATCTTACAGTGAGGTATGCTGAATTAGTGCTATGAAACACAGATACCAAAGAAAGTGAGTTCACTTTCCCTCTGACTTTCAATTGTGCAGTTGTAATGGATAACCCACGGCATTTTACTCTTGCAAAACTGAAATTGCAAAAGCACCAGACAGACTCCAGTCCTGACAAACCACTGACACAGCTGGTCTCAGATGGCTAAAGCTTGCACTTATTTTTGAACAGAAAGGTATGGGTTTGTGCCCTGTGTAATGGGGTCAAGGGCCAGCTGCCAGAAGCATTTAATGCCATCATCATCATAAGCTGGAAGTCTTCTTCTGATGAAGAAGGCACTTAAAAAGAACCACTCAGCAATCTGTAAAACACCCTAACCTGCTGCCCTGGGTTTCCATGAAGCAAAGGATCCCCCCCAGTGAGCGCCCAGGTGCTGGGGACGCGGTGACAGACGTGCAGCGCTGGCACTTACCGTCCTGGTCTGTGGTGACGGTGATGGCTGTGAACTGCTTGGGGGAGAAGCTGAGCTCGGAGACGCCGTTGGTGGCCTCGATCTCGAAGGTGTAGTTGGCGTGGGACACGAAGTCAAGCACGGTGACGGAGGAGTTGGTGAGCCCCGTGTGCCTGGGCACAAAGCGGATGCCGCCCCCGCAGATCTCGCACTTGCTGGTGTCTGACCCGCACTTCTTACAGATGACACTGTAGGTGAGGTCCTTCCTACCCCCAGTGTCACTTGGGGGGCTCCACTCCAGCATGAGAGCTGTCTCGTTGATGTTAAAAACCACATTCCTTGGAGCAGAAGGTGGGCCTGCAGAAAAGGAGGGGGGAAAGCCTGGTAATCCAGCATCATCTACTTTTTGGAGGAAAAAAGTTTTTTGCAAGTAAAAGATAAAAGAGCTACATTTCAATGACAGATTCAGTATAAGAATTGAAAGTTATCTACATACAGTCCTTGAAAAAAAGCAGGAACGATAAATTGGTGACATCATAAAAAGCTGACTAATCAAAACAACTTAGAATTAATTCAGAAAGGATTTAAGGCAACACAAAAACGACTTGGGAATATCAAATCTAGACTAGATAACCCAAATTTTCAATAAATGGCTCTTGACGCTGTGGGATACCGAGGCAGAGATCTAACTAAAAAATTTATATCCTTATTTTATGTCTGGTAATACGGCTTTTCTGAGACTTAAAATACTTGACATTTTGTAAGAGACAAATTGAGTAAAAAATAAATAACAGCTTTGGAATAAGAACAAGAGGTAAAATTGTTTGTATCAGTTCTGCACTGCCAGATATTTCTTTCTCTCCTTCACTGCTTAAACCCAGGGATTGCTTTGCTGCTGTTCATTAACAGGGTTAGGTGGCAACAGGCCAAGACTATTAGGCATAAGAGACAGTTTACAAGTTTTCTTGCTTTCCCACCTGGCATCTCATCAACATCAGGATAACAGTGAAGGCATCAACTTTTCCACTTAAAGGTCTAAAAGGATGATCAGGAAGCAGGTGAAAAAGTACTTCCTTAAGGCTGTGAGGAGGAATGCAAAGACAGCTGCAGCAGGCAGATTGTGGGGAAGCTCCCCCCCAAGAAGCAGGTGTTAGAGCTGTCTGTGCACTGCCAGATGAAGCACAAGTGACCCATTTCCAATTTCTCATTCATCGCACAACAGCTGCGGAATGTCCAACAAGTTTTAAGCTGCTTGCTGACTTACTTATGTGTAAGATCACATGGAAATCATCTGAGGCATTATATATACATACAAAAATAAATACATAGAGTGATCTGGTGATTGCCCCCTGTACTGAGCACTGGTGAGGCACCTTTAGACCAGTTCTGGGCCATTCACTTAAAGAAAGGCATTGAGGGGCTGAAGAACTTACAGAAAGGGGCAATGGAGCTGGGGAAGAGTCTGGAGCACAAGTCTGATGAGGAGCAGCTGAGGGAGCTGGGGTGTTCAGCCTAGAGAAAAGTCTCAGGGGGGAGAGCCTCACTCTCCAAAACTCCCTGACAGGAGAGTGCAGCCAGATAGGGTTTGGTCTCTTCTCTTGGGCAACAACTGACAGAAAATGGAAATGGCCTCAAGCTGTGCCAGGGGAGAGGTTCAGGTAGGACACCAAGAAGAATTTCTTCACAGAATTAGAATTTAGTGTCCTTAGAGGCAGTGAAATCAAATTCCCTGGAGGTGATGAAGAAACCTCAAGATGTGGCACTTAGTGCTGTGTTCTGGTTTGTGGTGATTGGTCAAAGGTTGGACTTGGTTATCTTGGTGATGTTTCCAGTCTTAATGATCCTATAATTCTATGATTCCATATCAGATTTCCACAGACCAACAGAAGAATTTTACCACCTAATAATTTTTAGATAGGAATTAATGAAGGGGTGAAGGAAAAGTACAAATTGTTACAGGATATCTTATCTCAATTTCTTATTGCATTATTCTTCTTACACTTAACATGTTTCAAGCAAGTACGTACAAATGTGTGATTTTCAAAACCAATTTGGATGTAATCCCAAAATAAAAATCATTATAAGAAACATAGACTTGGAAAAATGTGAGGCCTTATACTCAGTTGATATATGTGAGATGACTGTGGAAAACCCAGCTGCTGGTCTCTGGGGCTTTTGGGTTGAATAAGTTGAATAAGCATTAAATTCCCAGCTCTCAATAAAATCACAGTACTCACCAACGGTTAGCAGAGCTTGGCAAACTTTCAGCTTGCTTTGAATCTTTTGATGATTTATAAAATTGCCAACAGGACTTAGGCATAAAGTTTTGATCGAGACACTGGTAAAACTTTGAGTGATCTTTTCCTTATTTCAGAGTTTCTTAAGCAGACTGAGAGACTACAAAAAACATTTTCTAATGACAGCAGCTAATTTTTACACGTATTTTTATTCATAATTTTTAAGTGATGTATTTTATTTACTTATGTGGCATAAGAATGGGTATGAAACCTGGAATGCTTGTAAATAAAAAAGTTGGTATTGTGTAGGAGTGGTAATGTCAATAAAAAACATGAAGCTTTTCTGTGAACTGTAATTCAGCTACTTTTTCATTTCTGGTATTTAGTTGTAACTTTTAATAAGAGAATAATTAACTTTGCCCTGAAATAAATGATGCGTTATCTGCTGGATTTCAAGTACTTGATATTTAAAATACATGGAATTATTACACTACTTTGCTTTTTTTTTTAGGGGATAAGGAAGTTTAAAATATTTTCATTTTAAATGAAGAGCATTTATTAATACATGTATCCATCCAGAGTTTATGGTTAATAGATCACCAAGCTTTCTACAAAATAATTATGAGAATGCTGGTTCTAGCTACTCTGGAAAACAGTCCTGAGATCAGAATAAGCTAAAACAGGCACACATTACTTCAGCTTCAGTTCTTATTATTTATGTTCAGAAGATGGGAATAATTATGTTTCCTCTAAAACCATGCTGTGAGAATTAAATAATGACTGGGTCTTAACAAATTCCCACTATTAAAACCATGGAGGAGTTTTAGGAATATGGAGGATGAGCCATAATCGCACTTCCATATGTGCATAACTTTAAGTAGATGAGTAATCCCCTTGAAATAATTGGTAATATTCATGCACTTAAAACTAAGCAGCTGTGTAATTGCTTGAAGGATTGCAGTCAATGCTTTAAAACTGGCTTAAATTTAATCTTACATAAACTATAGATAGATATTATGACAACATGTCATCACAGCACAAGCTTTTTTGATATTATTTCATCAATTTTGGCAAGCCCAAATAGGAATGAATATGAATCTGGGCCACAAAAGAGTTTTGTCTGGCTTTGTGGATTTTAATTCTCTTTCAGATTTTACTTGTACTATATGGAATGGCATCTAGAGAAGAACCAGTACAGTAAATAAAATACTCCTTTAAAATGTATATTTTTTCATTTGTACGAGAGAGCAAAGGTTCTTATAGTCATGATTGGTGACTTATTTCTCAATTGTAAGAGAAAACACTTATTATTGTGCATTCACATTTCAGTGAAAAGGAGAACTATCAATTATGTTAGAGGTGTCTTAAAGTATATGACTGTCTTCTTGCAAATGCAGGAAAAATCTCAAACACACTTCATACTCAAGGCCCCTCACGCCAATTTGCATGAGAATTAAATAGCTTTTTAATTGCTGTTAAATTATGCCAGTTAAACTGTGATTTCATGCAAATATTAAGCTGTAATGACATGCAGTGAATCATTTACTAAGATTTAGAACTTGGAACAAAGAGAGACAATTAATTGTAATCCTCAAATTCCACTAAATTATGTGTCACTGGGCTTTTATGAATGTGGCCTAATTGCTTTGTTATCATTTATAAATTATACAAGATTATTTGGCACACTGAAAAAAGCTGGCAGCAATAACCCTTCTGCAGGCATCTATATGCAAAGCTCTCAGGGTTTTCCTTATATTGATTTTTAAGAAAAACAAGTATATTGGTGAAAACAAGGAGATCCTTTCCTCACAGCAAAATTCATGACTTCAACTTTTGTGCAAGAGAATAAAACACAGCTCAGACGGATGAGCATTACAAAAACATGCAGCTCTTCTGCTGAGCTGGAACTCAGCCAGAGCATGAGTAATGTCTTTTGCTTCATTTACAAATTACAATGAGGAAGTATTTTGACACTTTCTGTGTAGGAGACTGGCGTGGATGTCTTATGGTGAAGCAGGTCTGCTCTGAAAGCAACCGAGCTGAGTTTGCGCCTCTTGCACTGCTTTGCACCTCATCTTGTTTTATGTATTCTCTTCCTCTCTGAAGGCAAAGTGCATTTTCCTGTGTATGGAAGAAAGGGGAGCAAACCCAGCACTGCAGAAGTCTGATGAGGGCAATGCAGTATTTTACACACTTGAGAGTGAAGACTGGAAAAAAATTGTTGCTTTTCAAGTGAAAACTGTCCATTATACACTATTAGATTCTTAAAATTTTATGTAATTTCACGACTGAAGTTACAGCAGAAGGGCAAAGATTAACCATCACCTTAGGATACTCAGAATCAGCATCTGGCTGTGCCCCTTGAGTTCATAATTGTGTTTTGATATCTATATATGTAGCATAGATAAAACAGTGTCACTTGATGCAGAATTATATTTTTCCCTTTTCACTTATTCTTTTCCTGTGAGGCAGGCAGGAAGAATGGAAGCCAGTGACTGCAAAACAATAGTCCAAGTCTCAGCATAATCTTACATTGTAAAAAAGTGTGTTTATCTATATATACATAAAATAACTACAAAGGCAGTAAAGACTTCAAGTGAGTTGCTTGAATTTACTGCTGAAATTCAGTGTTGACTCTTAAAAATAGAGGATACACTTTGTGGCAGAGCATAAGTTTGTCAGGTTCAAATTGTTTAAGCATAACAGTAAAAGAGAGGCATTCAGACAACTCAGAGAACCAACATAAGCCTGCCTGACCTTGAAAAGATGGATCAATTCATGCAATTACTTTACAGTGGGAAATGTTAGACTTTCTGTACAGAGTAATCAGACAGGGGATTAGGTATGATGCTATTTGTTGCTCACTGTGTACGCAGAGAGGTGGCTGATAGAGTACTTGCATATGGCAAAGAAATACAATAAGAAGGAAGAGTAGCAGGAAGAGATTGATAAGAAGTGTAAGTCAAATGAAAAGGGTGTAGGAGAAGGAGATTAACAATATATTCTAATGTAATTTTCATTCCTCTTATTGAAATTAGATTTCTATTATGGTATTCCGCAAACTGAACGCTATCCTCTACGAAATGCAGCTACAGAAAGCAAAAACAGAAGCTGTACAATTTTGTAAAGGCACACAGTATTTCCACAGAATTAATCAAAGTGGACTTGAAGCTCTTCTTGAAAGAAGTGGATGCCTGTCTTAAATGTGGGGGTTTTTTTCCCCATAATGCCTCATATTCAAGTTTCTCAGTAATGAGGAAGAGTTCTGGAATGAAGAATACTGCCTAACCCCATACTGCCTAACCCTATACAGGAACAAAAAAAGAGAGAAAAAAATATCTGTCTTAGGCATATTACCTTGCAGGACATGGGGAATCAAATAAAATGGGCATCAAAATCAAGTCAGTCAAAATGTTTGAACATGAAGACTTTTGTAAGGCGAATCCACTGTTCATTCTGTGTTTTGTTTAATACCTCTCCCTTCAAAGGTCCCAAGAAAAATTTCGTTTTCTTATGTCATGTCTCATACATCAAGACAGAAGTCTAAAAATGAACACGGAAAAATGCAGATCTTTCCCTAAGATGGTAATGTAAAAACCAGCATTTCATTTCTGCACAGCATTTTCTGTCTATTTAGTCGAAGTTCCTCATTTCCTTAAAACTTTTCAACTCTTTTTATTATAATAAGGCACGACAGTTTGGAAGGAACAATCTAAATTCTACTCATATCTGAATATTTGTTTATTAAATTTAAATTTGCCACATCTGCACAAATTCACCAAAAACAGTGAGGTTGTATTTATGACCAAAACATAATTATAATAACTGAGAGATTAATTTGAAAGCAGTAAGGCTAAAGATGTCACTTAGGGAACAATTTGGCCTGAACTGACTCTTCATTATCTTGCTGATGTGCAAGATAAGAATGCAGTCTGCCTGTCAAGAGCTTCAGTGTCATTTGCAGAGCTGACAACTAGTGAAATAATCATCACTGTAGGTGTAAGATGAATACATCTGCTGTAACAATCGATGAAGTACTGATACCATGCAGCCTAGGCTGAATGGGAGACAATGCTTGGTGGCACTGAACCAAGAAACCAGAATGTGCTTCACTGTCTCCTTTATTTCTTCCTTCTCCCAAGTTGAGGTGAGATGAGGCACTGATATCCTGTTGTAGTTGATTTTTACCCTGCCTCAACTCACTCAGTTACTTTGATGTGCTCAGTAGGAATGTGGAGGTCTGGCACCAAGCTTTTCCGGAAGATTTTCACCCAAAGCAGCTCTCTGCACTCACATTTGTTGAGAAATCAGCAGGGTTTTGAAGCAACTGCACTCTGATGCCACAGGGCTCTCATGCTCCTCCCCACCTTATCAACATATCAAGTATCAGGGCTTAACATTATGCCATTAAAGATATTTATGGAATCATAACGCCACGTTTGAGTAATTTTTTCAAAGCACTCTCTTTCAGCAATGAAAAATCAATGACTTATAAATAATATGGAGCCACATCTGCATAATGTCTGAGTGAAACCCTCATCCCAAGCATGAAAGTGTCAAGAACACCTGGGATGTGTTGGTTTTGGGAGTAAGTTTTTAATGGCCTGTGCTTGAGGCATTGATTTGAGTGGAATTATTTGTAATCACCATTTTCCTGTGGGAAGCCTGAAAGGATGCTATTTATTCCCTCACATACTTCATGCAAAATGTCAGGCCTATGTGCTCTACTCCAGAGTGAACTGGGACAGGGGGGACACACCCTGAGCCCCGAGGTATCCAGAGGCTGGGACATACCTTCCCCTCTGCTAAACTGCACAATTTTCTGCCTTGGGTCTGAGGAATGCCATTTTTAATGACCATCACCCTCCTGAAGTGTATGGACAATGTCTTGGTTTTGGTAATGACCTCAGTGCCTATGAACTTGTAAATCAGCCTTAAATTACCAGGTCTCTTCCAAAATCTGCCCAGCCCAGTGTCATTGGAAAACCCAGCATGAGCAGAGGAAGTAGCTCAGTTCAGTCAGCTCAGTTATTTTTACGTGATGCTGCATAAAACATCCCAAAACACAGCTATGCACTGATGGTTATTGCAACAGCACTTTGTCTTTTAGGACTTTATCTCAAAAATTTTGTATGCTTAATCTGTCAAAATACTTCGTGAATATAACACGTTAGCTTTTTTAGAATTCTCTTAACTGTGGCACAAAAAGTACCAAGATCAAATCCTCCACCAAAAGAATTAATAAATGTTATACCAAAAACTGGGTGTCTTAGAGGATTCTACAAAGTCCTTAATCACCTTTATTAAATACGTGATTTGAATAGCCTATTAAAATACAGTATTTCACACAGTTTTTCAAATACTCATGTTTGTTTCAGTTTTGAGATTAAACAGATATAGTTGCTTTACAATCAATAAATTAATCCCAGTGAGTAATGAACCATGAATGAAAATCTATAAGTAATATTTTACTAAGTGGTAAGAAAACTTCAGCTATATATTTATAGACATAAGCCAATTTACCAAAGCAATGAAAATTTCTTATCAGAATTTCTGCCATCTGCCATTTCTGCCAATTCTGGACATCAGGTTTGTCTTAATGACAAATTTAGGCTAGTCAAAACCCACAAAATTATGTATTCTAAAATTCATTAAAAAAAACCCTAATGAATTTTCATTATCACAGTTGCATAAGAGGGAATAATTCTCTTTTAAAAAGTGATGGTGCAAGAGGTTTTAATTATATCTCATTCTGATATTTTCCTTTTAAAAATTATTTTCTTGTCTTTTTTATAGTGTTTAGTTTTTATTTGATTGTGTGTGGATTACATCTGTCTTATACTTTTCATTTAAATCTGAGGAGACAGCAGAGCATGTTATATCAGCTTTTTTCTTTATGTGACTCCAGCCTTTTGAAAGTAATTGCACCAGCAAATTTTCAAGTATACAAGATGCACATTATTAGTAGTGAAAACACCAAATTGTTATCTATATGACAAGGATTACATTTCCTCCTATTAGATCTCAGAATTACAAGTTCAAAAGTCACCAAACTAAGAAACATGGGTATGTTTAGGGTACACTAGACACTAAGCAGAAATATGCTGTTTGAATTTTGATTGGAAAAATCTCTTTTGATTAACACGAATGGAATTCTTCACAAAATCATAGTGGTTTGTTTTTTTTTTTTTAATACAGAACCAAATGAATGAAGCAAGAGAATTGCAGACACTGGTAATGATCAGACTTACGGGTACATGCCATAGTTGGTGGGTCCTTCTCAGCTCTGAAATAACCTTTCTCACACTGACAGACAGAAGTTGCTTCTATGTGAGTCAAACTGTGTGGAGGGCACTTGGAGCACTTCACATTTCCAGCAAATGCTTTATAGAATCCAGGCCTGCAAGCTGCAAAGTAAAAAGATAAGTTTCATTAACAGAAGAAAATTTTTGGTCATAAAGTCTGTTCCAAGAAGTAATAATGCTCACTCTTTCCTTTCCAATCTAGATATAGATGCTTTGATGATACAATTCTTGACATTTGTTATTTTCGTATATGGACTTAGAAGAAAAAAAAGAATCCATTCTTGGTATATAATGGGGAATTGTTAAGAAAGATAACTTCCCAATTTTTAGTCGGTCCTCAGTGCTGTTTGAAATTATCTCTAAATAACTTCACTACTATCACTAAACATTATCTATGTTTTACATACATGTATTAACCAAAAAAGAGTGAGATAACTTCTTATCTGCCAGAGCTGTTTATATGGCTTCTTTACTGAAGTAATGAACAACTTGCAACTCCTTGGTGAGACAGGGAAGACATCCCTAAATATTTATGGCTGACTTGTCTACAGCGCCCCAAGCAACCTCTCACAGGGCCACATCAGCTGGTCCCTGGTGGCACGAGAGGCTGGAGGATGAGGAAGGGATGAAGGAAGAGATGAAGGAAGGAGATGCCTCCAGCACAAACCTGCACAAGCCTGAGGCTATCCTGATTGGGTTAGGAAACAACCTGGATAGCAGCCAGCCTTGGGAGAGAGAATGTTGGGATGCTCAGAGCTCATCACTTCTCCAGTTACTGGGAGCTGAGGTCCCCGCTGTTCTTAACCACAGCACAAGCTCACAAGCCTTTTTTTTTTTTTTTTTTTTTGCTGGCTTTTAAAGCAGAAACAAGTCATTAAAATAAATCTTATCCCAAATCTGTCTGGCATGCATTATGAGATATTATTTAAAAATCATGCTCAGACTTCATCACACACATTTAAACAGAGATTTCTTTCTTTTCCTGCCAGCTACCACATTTGCACATGCCAGCATGTGTTGCAGTTACAGTCTTCTGGCTTCCCCATATGAAAACATGAAAAATGAAAGAGCAACTTTCAGACACACACAGATTTTGCAGACTCCTTTTCCTCCTGACTCCTGCAGTGGTACAATGGAAACCAGCACTACAAATATAATTTCGAGGTTCCACATGGCTTTTTCTCACTTTGACATACTCAAGACTATTTTCTTTACAATGTTAGAGGAAATAGGCAGTACTTCTTTTTCTTGTAATAATATACAAAGAGATTTAAAATAAGGTGTTTTTAAAAACTACCTCAGAAGTATACATTTAATGGATTCAGTGTCAGTTCATATTAGTTGAGTAATTAAAAAGTATTAACTCATAGATAACATATACACAATCAGTTTTTCTCCTGATTCCAAAGGCTTTTCTTGATACAAAAGCAGTTTCAGTAGTAGCTGAATGAGAAGGACTGAGAAGACTGAAAAAGATAACACTTGATTGCCTCTCAGAACCCAAGAGCCAATTTTTTCAAATGCAATTTCAAGAGCTTAATTTTGACCCAGCAATTTCAGCAGTTCTCAACCCAGTGTGTTGTTCTGATTTTGCTGAATAGACATTAGGGAGGTATCCTGCCCTGCTGTCACTGACTGAAAAATAAAAAAAAAAGGATTTCTGGTGTTAGAGATAAAAAGGGTGGGAACAGCAGGTATCTTCCCCTTGAAAGCAGGCTACTGGTCTGATGCAATTGTGATTACAGTGAGTGGCAATTTTCCACTGATTGGAAAGACAGCAGGTTTGGTTCAGGGAAGAAGGCAGCACTGTAGATACAACCTGCAGGCACTGACTCCTCTCAACTTTGCTGGAAGGAAGAGAGGAGGTAAGGCAAATTTGGGGGAAGGCTGTTACGCTTGCCTGCTCCCTCCTTATCTTCTCATGCCTAAATCCTGCCCTGATAAATATTAAATTGATGCTTTATTTCATATGCGATGTTTGTGACTAAAGAGCTGACAATTCCAAATTACAGTTTCATTCAAAGCAAAATGAGTGCTCTTTAAAATCCTTATTTCCTCTGAAATTCATGTCTGTCAGTTCTGAAATCATTCGTTTCCCCCTTCTGTCCTCCAAATAACAAATCACTTTGGATCAAGAGAAACACAGAATTCTTTCAAAAGCAGTATTTTGTCCATGAACTTAAGAAGATCAACTTCTAATTAAAACAGAAAGTAAATGTTTTATTCTGAAATTGTAGTCTCTACTATATTTAAAGCAATTACGTTTTTGATATGGTTAAATCGCTTAAAGGAATGCACATACATACTCATGGAAAAGGTGGAGGGAAAAAAATAAATGGATTAAGGTAGATAATTTTACTTCTTTTGAAGTCAACTCAAGTACATCTATCCCTCAAGTCAAGTATGTATTGAATTCTGTGGAAGAGAAGCCACAAAGATATCAGGAAAACTTTTGTATTGAGAGGTTTACAAAGGTATTAACAACCCACTCCTTACCCAAATGCAGAATCTCACAATCACGATTATTGATACTTCTAAATAAAAAACAGCCTCTCATAAACAAGATAGAATAACATAAGCTGATAGCCCCCAAATGATCACAAGCTTGGGGAAATTCATCCCTCTGGATAACTCAGAGCTGACTGCCAATATTCATGTTAAAAGAAAATAAACTGTTACTCTGTCAGAGTCAAGGAATATGAAGCCTCAGTCTGAAATACAGGGCTTCAGCTGCTGTACATGTCTAAGCTTAGACTCTGATAACAATTACTGTGTTTCAGTGGCAAATTAGCCAAAGTAGTTGCTAAATTTACCATTTTCCACAGAAAATCTGCAAATGATTTCTAATGATGACTACTCAAAATAAAATAAAATTAAAAAAAATGTTTTTCTCTGTTTCCACAGAGTATTTTTTTCTATCTTCCAAATCACTGGGTGACATCTTGTTTCCCCTAATGTTTTCTACTAGAACTGTCTTTGTGAGTTACTGATTATAGGAACTGTATGAAATTTGACTTTTGTAAAATCTGGGGAAAGATAGCATATTGTCTTAAAGGTTCAGTGATTAGCAGGGTTTCTGAATGAACAATTCAAAGAAACTGCAGGTTTCTCCAATGAAATATGCATGAGTAGGCAGAGAAACACCAATAATTTAATAGGCTTCATGCAAGAGAACGCATCTATAAATGTGCTGTGCTGCAGCTTCATCAGGATTTGACTGTGAGTTTTGGAAACTATAAGAAGGTTTGGAATGAATATGATTTTTCTTAGTGTTGATCAGATGGGATCTAGTTTTGTTTTGTTTGATCCATGGCCACCCTGTGGGCCCCCACCCCAGCCCAAGGTTCTGCAGTGAGGGGACAGGTTCTGCCAGGCCCTGTGGTGCCCCCAAAACCAAAACAATGTCTGGATGTGTCTCACGGCAAATGCAGAGAAAGCCAGCCAGAGAAAGCTGAGCTCCACCTGGGAAATGGGACACAGGGCCTGGTGTCCTGGTGTTATTCAGGCACTGAGGAGGGAGGGTTTCACCTCGTGCTGGAAGAACAGCATTTTCAAGGGTCTTTTGTAAAGACCCAGTCCAGTAAAGAAGGTCTCCATCACTCCAAAACACAGCCTTGGGCTTTTTTGTGGAAGGGTCTTTACTGCTTGAGGCTGTTGCAGCCATTGAATTCTTCCCCAGCCCCAGGGGTGTAAAACATATGGAAGACAAAACCCAGGAAATTCAAACACAGTGGCCATCTGACTGGTCATAAAACATTGTTCCTAAAAAAAAAAAAAAAAAAAAAAAAAAAAAAAAAAGGCACAGCATTTTGTCCAAGTTTTCAGTTGTTTCAGTTTCATAACATCTGAATTGACCACTGCCATGTTAGTTTAAGTAAGGCGAGTCCAAAAGAAACTTAGGGGCAACTTCTGGGTGTGTCTGACACTGTTGGTCTGTGGGCGGGAAGGCATTTGTCATGAAAATGGATTTTTTATAGCTTACTGAGAATTCATCAATCAAATAAAATCAAAGAAGACTGTTGTCATTTACTGTGAATGGCAAATATTAGTCAGTAGCTGTGGAAGAGGTGTTTTAATCTTTCTGAATCACACACTTTGTTATGCATTTCCACCTCATAATTTTTTTTAACCTTGCTTACTGGATCCCACTAATGCCTTGTGAGACTAGTATCTTTCATATTTGTTATATTCTGAATTATTTTGATTTTAAAGTCCTCTTACCCCTCTGCTATCTGATCACTTTATAAAAAGGGCAATCCAATAAAGCCTGTTCTATTCTACCAAAAAAGAATGCAATGAAAGTTGGATACTCTATATTAAAAAAGGCAGAGTACAATCTCAAAATCAAGATTAGGATATCACAGAATGAGGACAATAAAGCTATGAGAACAACCTTTCATTGTGAGTACTATCTTGTTAAATAACCTCATCTTTCTCACATGAGTTCTTGTTTTACTCAGGTCATGAATGGACAGTGAGGGGGATTCACCTTGGGTCATGTTCAAACTGTTAGTGAGACTGTGCAGCATTAGTTGCTAGAAACCTGAGGAAGAATTCAGTGGAGGAAGGACAGCCATCACAGATTACAAATTATCAAACATGCTAGTTAGTTTTCAAACTAAAAAAATAAAAGACATCATGGTATCAAGAAAGCAAAGCTCTAGTTTGATTTAGTTCCTACAGAGACTTCGGAGGGGACAGGTGACACCCCTACGAAGCTTAATGACAGAATAACCCAACTTTGGGGGGGACAACAGACTGATTTCCCTTTTCTGTTTGCAATAAATTTGATGAGTAGTATTTCTGGGTGCTATGGTCTGCACTTAAATGCATCTGTGTTCACATGCTGCAGTCAATCCCTTCTCTTGCCAGTAGCTCTGCTCTCTAACATTTCTATTCTCAGATTTGGAGAACTGAAAGAACCATTACTCAGGCCCTTGACTTTAGAGAGGAGCAAGGCAGAGGAGAAAAAAAGCGGCAGGTATAAGGCTGCTCCTTCAAATATAACTACATAGTGATGATAAGTAAATGAAATTAAGTGTTCTTCCTCTTTGTGATCTTTTTTCTTTCCCAGTGACTTGTCTGTCATTCCCACATTTCAATATCCTATGGAGGGTTTTTTATATAAATTATTAGAAGAAATGACTAAGGAGATAATTGCCACATATCAAACAGTATTTTCAATTCATGTCAGTGCAGTTCTTCTCTGTGTAAAACACTAGTTTCAATACAATAACTTGAACAATTATTCAGGTCACATACGATGCTTTAAAAGAATCTGAGGTTTATCCAAAAAATACATACAGGCAAGATATTAATTTTATCATTGTCTGTCATACTAGATACAATCCAACAGCTCATCAAAGAGCTGGGGGCTGTACTACACAGCCCAGGTGAATCCTCTTCTGCACAGACTCATTTTTGTACTACAAAAAAACCCAACCCCTAACAACAAAAATGAGCATCCTAAACACTAGACTAGCATTTAAGAACATGAGTCTAAATGCATAGGTACTACTCAAAGAAAGAGATGGAAAATGTTTTCAATCCTGATGAAATTCTTTTTCACTTAATTCTTACAACTAGGTGAAATATTTTTTTTCCAGACTAATACAGTAAATAAAAATTACTACTGCAACAGGTAGATGGTATGTAAGGGTGTTCCACTGAATTCAGAATTAACAAATTAGTATTACAATGAATACAATAAATCAATACAAAATCAGCAAAATAAGCAGCTGAAAAGTGGTTCATTTCATTGAAATATCAAGCACTGAAATCCAGATAAAGTGGATATTTTTTAAAATCCATAAAAAAACCCCTGTTCATAACACAGGCTACACAGCTGCAAAGGTGGGCTGCATCCTTTTCAAATTACCCCTTAAAAATGTTTTATAAGCTGTACTCATGAGTCAGAAGAAGTTTTTTTTTTAAAAAAAGTTGTTATATTGCAACTTAGAGCAATTTTGTGCTGTTTTAGTTCAGATACTCCTTCCTAAAGTCTCACAGAAATGCCGAGTGACAAAAATGGCTTCAAGCTTGAGGTACTTTATCAGTGATGGCAGAAGAGAGACAAAACCAACAGGATGCACCTTCACTGATTTGTGCTGCTGAGTCTGTGGTGGGGATTCCTGAAGTCCAACAAATTGGTTGAGGTGGGAACTACAAATACTCAAATGCACTGCTCCACATCAAAATTAGTCTTTATTTCTGTTGATATTTTATGGATAGACCTCATAGAAAAACCACAATTAAACAGATTTCACATAAACCCTTAAAGGAGACAGTAAAAGTACTGTTTTCTACACTGCATAATTTTTAAAAGAGCATCACTGTGTTTTAGGAAGACAGTGAATGAAAGGAATCAGTCAGGCTAATTAGGGCACACAATAGAAATGGTAATCAAGGAACATGACAGCAGAGAAAAAGAAGGGAAGTAATTTCCTGTAATATATCAGTGCATACTCCTGGGATCAGGAAGGTCTGCAGGAAAAGAATGGAAGGAAAAGATCATTACAGCTGCAAGCAGCCATCTCCAGCATCTCCAGTAATCACCTTTAAACAGAAAAGGAGAAATGTATCCCTGAGGACACTTCAGGGCAATATAGAATTTACTCACTGAGTCCTCAAATCCATCCACAGTAGCTGTGAAAACTCTTTATTTAAAAGCATAACATCAGCAATGCTTTATTTCATTGTTCTTTTTTACTTTTTAATCACTGTTCCATTGTTGAAATTTAGCTGGAATGACTTTTGGGGGGAAGGGATAAGGCAGGACTGTGATAAGTTTCTCATTATGTAGTGAATGTAGTTATGTAGGTTCTCAACAACTGTAGTGAATGCAGCAATAAGAAACATCATTTATTGTAACTACAGAAGGAACCTGTGTTTGCTGAAATTTCTCTGTATTTTTTCAAGAGGAATTAGTGTCTGAATTCTCTTTTCACAGAACCTTTCATGCTCCTGTGTACAGCTGAGGGCTAACTTATCAGAAGACATTGCAAACAGGCATTAGACCATACCAAATATTTCTTTCTGCAAGAGGAAAAAATGGTCTGAACAGATCAGATCCATTTTGTGGCCAGTTCCTTCACACATTATTTATCTCCTGTATCTGCTGGTGAGAACAGCTACAGCAGCATCATCTCCTGGTCTAAGCGTAACAACCAAATGCTAGAAAAATACCTCCCACTATTAGAAAGATTTAAGTGCCTTTGTACCAGATACATGTACAAAAACTACTCATCCATGGAGAGCAGCATGTCAATCATATTATATCCTTATTATATACATTATATCATATTATATGTGTGTTATTCTCCCTCTCTGTCCCTTCTATTGAGATCATAAACAGCATTTTCTGCCATCTGCCCATTTTTTCTTTTTCTTCCCCCTAGTATGTGAGACCTTTCTGAACATATGATAAGTAGTTAGTCATGGATTTCTCTTTTTCCTGTGCAATAACAGCACCTTGCAATCTGTGGATGCACTTTTCTCTATCCATAATAAATTAATCTCCTAGCCTGGGTCAATTAATTCCTATTACAGCCATTATTCAATCTGCTTTGCACGTGGGGTTTTTGTGGAACAAGTTTTTTTCCTGAGGATGTTTCCACTTTTGACAAAGACCAAAACTTCCACCCTGAATGTTGTTGCAATGATGCTTTGTTGGCTGGCTTTACGTCAGACTGATTTTCTGTGTGAAAACAGTAATTTACCAGAGCAATTATCAAATAATTAATGTTACTTGGCTCCGTGCCTCTGAAAACACTCAAGCGGTGCACTGAAATCCTACAGAAGCTCCCCCTGCCATGACTTACTGCTGGATAAGGTAGACCTTGAAGGAATGAAATATCCTTACAGGCAGTTATTTAACAATAAAAATCTGAAGCACAGTGCAGTCTCTGTTTACAAGGTTATAGTTTCTTGTTATGACTTTATTATAACACTGCAGTTTTTAATGGCTGAAGATCTAAAACTGAATTTTTTGGAGTTCACTGCTTTCACTACAGCAATTATTTTGATAATAGATCAGCTAAAGTGATGCAATTTTTTTTCTTCCCTGTGTAACTCTCTTTTTACATTAGCAAGAAGCAATAGCAATGAGAAAACAATCTAACCCACTTGAAAAATACTTTAAATAATCCAATATTTAAAAGGAGAGGCTTATAATCATGCTTTCATTTTTAATTATGGCTACCAAGATTGCACATTCAGGTATAGATTTGAATGTGCGATTTATTTTAGACCCTGCTTTATTTGCATGCACAAGTCAGGAGTTTGAGCACACAGACAAAATTACTGTAATCATGGAGAATATTTAAATGCCCCAATCCAGACAGGTAATTGTAAAGTTGGGTAATTCATATGCAAGAAATGCTGAAATGTTCTTATAAAATCAGGCACTTGGCCTTTGAAATAGTCCTTTTGGATGTATTTGCAGAAAAGCTCACAAGCTTGATTTTTAAAGACACAAAACATGATTAGTGACTCCCAGACTATTTCAGCTCTGACTTACCATTGAAAATAAAGTATTCATGCCTCTGTGAGAACCAAATACAATTTTCTTTTGTATTATCTCTGCATAACCACAAGCTCACAGGCAAATAATCTTGATTATTAAAAAATTATTTTCAACCCATTTTTTTGTCTTCTACATTACTGTACTCAATTTTATGTAATCTTATTGTATTCTATCAAAAGACATAAGAGTAACACAATGGGGTACTTGTGAATAAAAATTCTGTGATTTATGTCAGCAACTAACACGGTATTCAAACACCTATTTTGCCATGGAACCAACACATAAAATTCCATAATTTATACATTGAAGTTTTCCTTTTCCCCACATCCACATAGAATTACTTGCAGTACTTAGTCCCAAAATACAGTAACTATTGAATTGTATTTACACAGGTACCAACACTCCTGTTTTGTTTTAGTGGTTGTTTTGGTTGGTTGGTTGGTTTTATTTTTCCATTTTTTTTTCTTTCTTCCCCCCCCCCCCCCCAATTTCATAAATAAATATTGCCAACTTCTCCTAACCCATCATCACATTCAGATTAATGTGAATTTCAATCTATAGGCAAGGACTTGGTAACCCAAGGGAAAGCTCTGACTACTGTCTCAAATATTCATCTACTGGTCTTCTAGGACAGGAATAAATCCTTTGATGATGCAAATGCAGCCCTGTTTAAATAAAGCAAAAATCATGAAGGTGCCCTTTAGCTGAACCGGTTCCTAATTTGTGTTTCACTGAAGTAGTTACATGGAATAAATCTTCAATCTTTGTGTCTAGGATATTTCACATGATTGATGACAAGAATCAGAGTTAAGTATTTCTACTGAGGACATTGATATTTCACAGGAATCTCACAGAGATAAATTGTAACTTTAATATGAATTCTCAAATAGTCAGGTTGATATGAAAACTGTTCCCTCCAATAAGACTTCTAGTATTGATAGAGAAATTTGAGCTTAAGAACACTGGTAAGTATTACTATAAAAACATATTAAATCTGCATAAAAGCTGAATTTTTCCTTAAAGTGCTGAAGAAGTACCACAGAGGCTTATTTCTAGTTTTCAACTATATTGGACACACACTACGGTGTAAAGTATTTTCCAAATGAAGTAAATAACATTATCCCCATCCTGAAAAGTCCCAGCCAAAGCCTAAGCTTAGAGAGGTCAGTGGGACTTATTGAAGATTTTCCAGCAGTTAATTAACCTGACTACAGGTGCCAGGCCATCACATGGCACAGGCCAGGTGGGGCTGAAGCTTTTCAAATGAGGAGCCAAACACTCCAAAACAGCACCATAAGGTCATCCTACAACTGAATGTACTTTTTTCCTTTTCTTTCCCACTTCACAGCTGCAAACATACAAACAGAAAGAGATTTGGCATGAAACTGATCTCTTAACTACAGACTTTAGCTCAAAAATTACTTTTTAAGAAGTTATTAGCATCACCTTAGTAGGACTTTGTGAATATGGTATCCTGCTATTTTAAGTATGTAAATTCACATGACAGTTTTCATTCTGAAAGAAAAATTTTGAAAGTTTTAAATAGGCCTATGTGTTTTTTTGATAACATTTCAGGACAATCACACACTTTAAAAAAACCTGGCAACATATTCTATATATAATTTTAGATATTTAACTGATGATTAGACATGTCTGGAATAATCCCTCAATCAAAAGAAAAATAAAATTCAGAATTAGGATTATACAGTCCAGAAAAATGGCAACTATGGAAGCTGCATTGCTATTTCTCATCAGATTGTGGGTTTAATTCTGGTAAAAGTTTAACTGCATTTCAGCTTTTAAATACTCATTAAGAAGTGCAGGATAGAGAGCTTTGGAGTTGATAAATATCTCCGTTTTAGCTGGGCTGTGGACACATGACAGGAAGCAAGAGAGCTACAGCTCACTCACTGATCTATGGACTCTGGTTGTGTTTAAGTCTTACAGCAGTTAACATTACATTTATTTCACACCTGGGGGTGGCACATTGCTTGTATGTGGTCAATTTTCACCTTTTTCCTTCACTTACATTTATGTTTCTCATACTGTGAGAAAAATGACTGTGAGACAAAGGTCAGGAGCTACAATTGTGGCAGCAAATGAGACACTGCTGCCTTCATTCAGTATTTGGAAGGGTAAAAGTCAGGAATCTGGATTCATTTAAAGACTAAAAATGGACTGTACCATTTGGCATATTTTTTGTTTTATTGGCTAATTTTTAAATAGAAAACTCAAGTGAGACAAACAGCCACTGTTAAACTCAGCTACAATAATGTAACTACACTTGACATGAACATTTTCAATCACTATAAAAAGCAATATAGCCACAGTTGTTTAGTTTTAGAAAAACAGGTACATGATATAGAAATATATACATGAAGCTACATTAATTTTATTTGGGAATAAAAAAATATTTCTAGTGAGTCAGCCATGTGAGAAGTGGCTGAGGGAGCAGGGGGTGTTCAGCCTGGAGAAAAGGAGGCTCAGAGGAGACCTTTTCACTCTATACAACCACATGAAAGAAGGTTGTAGCAAGATGGGGATGAGCCTCCCAGGTAAAATGTGACAGGAAGATGAATTTGATAACTCAGAGACACCAGCACCCCAAAACGGAGACCCTTCCATTAGATGATGTTTAATGCCATTTATGTGGTGCAAGAACTTCTGTTATGAACTGTAACATTGGTTAAAACAAAGATTTTCCTTACCTAAGGATAGGAAATAACAATATTTTTGATTTGTAATTATTACCATGATAAACATTTTAGAGTTCAATGGAAGCAGCAGCTTGAAGGTCAAAAATGGAAATCAATATGAAATTAATATGTCTCATCTCAGTTATAAATTTGCATGTATATATTTCAAACCTATCACAGCTGAAAAAGAGGGGCCTGACTGGCAGTGCAATTAAAAAAGCCACAGGTCTGGAGCTACAGGTAATTTCATTAACTGGTAGCATTGGTCTGGGAAAACATATACATCATCTTTGGTATTATTCTTGGTATCAGCTCAGGCTAAAAACCTATAAAATTTCTAATAATTAGGAATTAATTACACCTTCTCTCCATCTTCATCCCCCTTTCCTCCATTATATATTATAAATTGTACTTGCAGAATGGATCCTAATCAGTCTCTTTATGTTCACATAGAGTGGCTATGCATTCAAGGCATACAAGCATCCCACAGAAGCCTGTCAGATATATTCCCTGACACTTTTGATAATATTTGGGAGAAAACAATTACCTCAGATACTTTTTTATTTTCACAGAAAGACTTAAGACAGCAATCAAAAGCATAATAAAAAAAGAAAGTCAATACAAAGAGGATGTCTGTGAGTTACTATGTTCTAATAATGCTGAAATATAGAACTGGAAGCTGCCTTTGTTTAGTGGTAAATTAACTGTTAGCCTTCATAGTGCTTCTAGTATCTCCTTCATTATCCCAATTAAGTCTTTAAAATTTCATCCCTAATACTACAACTTCTTCATTATAAACTGCTTTCTACTGCAAAACTGAAATGCATACAATCTTAACAATGTTTGTGGAATAATGAGATTTGAATCAACTATGAGACTCCTAATCTTAATTGGCAAGAGGTGTGGGAAGATAGAAAATCTCCTTTCCCTATAATCTAATCAAACCCAGCAATATCAGCCTCCAGAGTGCAACGTCAGCCTTTCCCCTGAAGGGCTGAGCAGGAGGTTAAGAAAAAATTAATCGTAAACATTAACGTAAATACCAAAAGTTCATACTGGTCATGCTAAGTAAGCCACCTCAGCAACATTTGTGCTTTCTCTTGTACTCTCTCACTTGTGTTGCTGATACTGCTTTCAGCATCCCATCCCAGCAGGCTGAAGCAGGAGCTGTAGTTTCCCAAGGGGTGGATTGAAAATGGGTATGTTTTCATGGGAAGCCCACAAGAACTCAGAACCACTACAAATTCATCTGGTCAAAGTGAAAGGCAGAGGGGAGCTTTAAATTACGTTCTTAATTCAGAATGAAAGTATTTCTGCAAGAGCTTTTAGAAGATATTCTCTGATAGAAGGAAAATAAAAGAACTCCTGTGGTGGTTGTGACAAACTGGAGTTTAGGGTTGTGCTGATACTGCATTACAGCTGCAACAAATCTCCTCTCCTTGATGCTAATGCTCATCAGGTGCATCAACTCTCAGGACACCGGGGAAAGACAGATTGTCCTGGAGTCCTCATGAGCTGCAGTCACAACCCACCTCCAGCAAGATGGAAATGAGCTCATCTGAATTCCCAAGTGCTTGCTTTGAGATGGGACACGAAGATGAAGAGTGTGATTCAGTCCAATGTGGCAAATATGAGGAATCAGCAAGGCTCCTGAACAATACCCTCTCATAGCCAGTAACAAAGTGCTAGAATTAAGATAGTAACTTGAATTTTCAAAAGCAGATAAAAAGAAAGAACTCTCTTCACACCACAAACAGCAGTAATCCCTTTAATGGCTCCTTGAGTCTACATACGCAAGTTTGCCTAGATTTCTAAAAACAGCCCAAAACCGTACAAAGATGAAGAGATACTTTTTTGTGTTAATCTCCACATAGATAAAGCAAGATTCTAAAATCCCCAAGACAATCCCCAAGGCAGGGATGTTTGCCTACAAAAAAAATTTCAATGACTACTAACAGTATCTATCATCTGTCTCTCATTTTTCTCTAAAATATACAGAAGCAAAGGTGAGGTTGTTTGATACACAGTGGAGTAAGAAAGCAGCTGGAATTGCTACAACTTATGCATAACCAGCCAAACAAGCTGTTGCAGCTGATGGTTATGAATTTTAGCACAGCCTGCTGTTGGCACATTGTTTAAATAAAAAAATATGATGCCCACACATTCAAAGCAATGATGGAGAGCTAATGATCAGTTTCACAGCAGTGGGCTGTTGCTTCCTAATTGTTATTTGGACTCGGTTTTTATAAGTTAACGCTGGGGGGGTTTTTTATTAAGTGTTATTTTTTATGACATATCCTTTATTACATAATATCAAATATCAAGCTGAAGGGAGAGATTTCAGCTAAAGTGCCAAATTGCAATTTTACTGGGCACGGCTTGTATGCACTAACCAGAAACACAGGATGAGACTGATGTTTCTAGAATATGATGGCCTTCCTGGAGCAGGGCAAAGCTGGCAAGGGTATCCTCAGGGTCAATGCCGGTAGTGCAGTGGCCAGGATTTCAAACGCTGTAATAAATTGAACATTATTTCATCAGATGCAATGTGCCATGGCTTCTGTCTTACTTTCACTCCTCTCAGTGCACTAAAATAATTCAAGGGACACGGAGCTACTTTTCTTCTCTACTTCATTGTCACATTAAGTTCAAGCAAAGCACACAGAAATAGAACTGACCTGAACAAATGACTGGCGGTTTCTCTTGGGCTTCAAAAGCAAAAAGGTGTTACAGGAAAAATGCAGCCTTTTACTGACTGTAGGCATTACACAGAACAGAAAGAAACAGAATTTGTTACTACTTCTAACTGGAGGAAAACACCTGGCAACTGCCAGCATTTCCTTTGTATGAGACAATTTATAGGAGCACTTCTATGTACATTAAAATGCCCAGCTGTTGAATTGGAGAGGAGGTCCATTCAGATGGTGATGCACTATATATCAAATGTGAAGTATAAAACAAAAATAAATGTATAATATATATTGACCCTAACCCTTAGCAAACCCTAGCCCTTAATTTTGCAACTAGCTTGAAACCTGCTAATATTGACTAGAAATTGTTTTCATTAATCTAGTAAATTATTTGTAATTCTTTGTGAACTTTGGAAAGGTGCATCCAGTAGCTTAGGTACTCATGGTCAGGAAGGAGGGTGAAGTTGATGGAGTCTGGTACCAAAGGGCAGTGAAAATAGTAGAAATATAGATGATTTGGTGTTGGCAGTACAGACAGTATGTAAGCATTGCACAGAATATTAACTGGGCGCTGCCAAAAAAACAGCCAACTAAAATTTAATATGGTAAATTGGCAACCAGATGGATTTTGTTTTCTTCATTGTATGCCAGTATTTTTATTTTATTTTTATTACATAACCTAGTGGGTTTTGGGGGTTTATAACTTGTATTTTTAAGCACTACAGTCCAGTTCTGTTCATCTCAATTTGACAGCCCATGGTATCACAGAATTCCCTATGACTGAAGTCAGTGCAGGAGCATTGGTGGCTCGCTGAGTGCTCAGTATTGTTAAAGAAAGGATCTTCTGAGACCTGCTCACAAACGAAGCAGAACTAATCAATCCCTCTTGGACAAGCTGATTACCTGGAAATCAATCAGTCAGGGAGCTTGTTTTGTCAGCCTCCAGGATATGAGCAAAGACTAAATGTAACTTTCAGCAGAAGTAGCACAGAAAGCACATCTGAGATACAGAGAGCACTGGAGCACCAATGTTCTTGTTTCTGTCCCAAAATACTCTGCTGTGACATGGAAAGCACAGACACTCCTCTTCCATCAGTCAACGTCTCACAGCAGCTAATTTTCCACCAGTGATCAGGAAGCTCAGAGTGCTTTTTCATCAACACCCAGGGAACTGAACTTGGTCCTGGTGCAGAACACTTTGCCCTTCTGCTAATGCAGTTTGTGTTTCAGATTCTGTTTGTGACAAGCTTTGAATTCTGTTTGGGTTTAACGTGGCATTACAGCTGCTAGGTGTTTCACTCTGTTACTGCTAGGTCCAGAGATAGCACAACCTGGGAGAGGAAAACAAGTGCCTGCAGTAACTGATTGACAGGCCTGAAACACCTGGGAGAAGACCATCACACAAGAAATAATGGCTTAGAGAAAAACAAATTAGGAGCCAATTTATATTCCAGGAGACATTTTATTGCCTGCCATTCTCCATCCCACTGAAATATTGTGATGGATTAGGGTGACAGAAGAGAATTTCTAGGTGCTGGTAGTGACAATTTGAACAACAAGGTGAAGGAAACACACCATGCTCTGCCTCTCTCCAGAACACACTGAGCTTATTGTGGAGGGAATACAACCCATTAGTCACTGGAGGCACCTCAAGGTGTTTTGTTCTTCTGTACATTCACCCTGTGGGCACCCCTCACACCCAATTTTGGTGAATTTTAAGGTGAAACACTAAAAGGGAATTGATGACTGAAATAATTTTCCATAGCACTAGGAAATAACCATAGTAAGAACTTTCATTTGATACCAATTCCCCCAAATTTAATGAAAATATCTAGACCTATATGAGCACAGCTGTTCTGCCAAAAGAAAGTGGTAGCTGAAAAGGGACAGGAAGACTTGGCCAGGCAAACAGTATAGGTATAAATTGAGTCAGGGCTTTCCTAAAGTATCAGTAGCCAAGATCCAGCCTGGCCTCAGGTGGTGTGCTACCATAACAGCTTGTCTAAAAAAATCAAAAGGTGGAGAGGGGAAACAGAAAAGAGAAAAGAACCTTTGTTTTACAGCCCACTGTCACAAAGAGACAGAAGATTAGAAGGGAGTCAGTATTCCCAAAGCAATGAAGTTGACAGCTGCAGTCCTGAGACCTCTTGGATCTATCACAAGAGGTTCTAGGACTGTCATGGAAAGGGAGTCTTTCATCAGACCGGGAGATTTCCAGAGGTTACAGGGTGCTTCCATAAAAAGCCTGCATCAGCCTGGCCTGCTCCACACTGAGTCTCTGACACTTGCTGCCTTGTCCCTAGACAGAGCCGAAGTTTTCTGTGTCCCTGCTGCTCAGCATGCACTGAGATGAGTATCTTCAAGCACAGGTGTACTCAAGTGAGGTTCAAAACGTCACCCTTGAAAGAAATCCCCAAAAGCAGGGGATTTGAAATGTAAAATATGCTTGTCAGGTAAAACTGTGGCAGCTGCTGAGTATCAGAAAATACTCATATTTATATATACTATATTTCTATATACTCAATATAGAAAAATAAAGGGCATAATGTCTTATCCTCATCTCAGGGGCCCAACCCTGGCAGAGTCCAAGCTTGTTTCAATTCAAAAATTAGAGGGTATTTTCCACGAGTAAGTTCCACTGACAAAATTAAGATCATAAAGATTAACAGGAAAAGAAATTCAGGGAGAAATCCAACAGCCTTTGGGCCGTTTTTCAGAAACTCACTTTGAGCTAGGAAATTGCCTGTTATGTTTCCAGGGTTAGCCCAAGAATTGTGTTTTATTCTCTATAGTTACCTAAGTTGGATCAAGCTACCAGTTTGCCTTATGATGCTCAGCAAAAGAAGCCTTTTGCAGGGGATTCCAATATTGGATTTGAAATCAAGGCAATGCCCCAAATACCTGGACAGTGGAGAAACATGGAATTTCAAATGTTTCACACCCATTTAAATCACAGTTCTACATAAGGTACTCTATATCCTCACCATAGAAAGTTCATTATAGATTTTTCATTAAGAAAAAGAAAAAGATCCAAAAATGTATTTACTGAGTTGCAGGTGTGCTGTGAGGTGAGAGCAATTAGCAAGATCATCATTATAGTACATTAGTGCCTAATGATGGGTGATAAGGATTGTAAAGTGCCTAGTGTGTACTTAGCTGTATTTCAGTTGGCATTCAGAGACCAAAAAAAAAATTATCTGCATTGTATGTATATGCTGAATGACTGGAAAAATAGAGAGCAGTATCAAATGCTTACATATGTAGAGAGAAAACCAACAAGAAAAAATTAAATGCTCTTTCATTTTTCTAAACAGCAGTGCCAACTTTGGACAAAAAGACCCAAAAGAAGGTGCTGAAATGATGTCTTCAGTAAAGCAATTTCTGTTTTCTAGGGTCTCCTAGAAAAAAAAAAAAAAAAAAAAAAAGCATGTGCATCTAAGTGCACACATGTACAAAAGACTACCAATTTTATATGCAATTTTTAAACCAAATGTGTTTTTCTTGCCACAATTGACTTTTTGAGCAGAAGATGTTTGGCTGAATCAATTTAAACAGCATCATGGAGTTTGGCAGCAATCCATTTCTGCTGAGATAAAGCCAGCTTCTACCAAATCCATTGATCCTTTCAGCTATTGATTTGTTAATTTAATAAAAAAATTAATTTTTAGAATGTGAACAAATTCCCAGTGCTGAGGAGACAGGATTTTGATAAGCTCTGCTGCCAGACTAAGCTGGCAACACTGTCAAGTGGGAAAATCACACATGATTTAAAATATTGAAGATTTCCAATGTGGCGGATTGCTCAAAACACGATTTTAAATAGAAATGTGACCCAGTAAAAGAAAGCCATCCTAATTAAAACTGTGTAATCTTAAAACAGCAGATCTGCTCTCTTTGTCTTCTATCTACTAATACTAGTGATTAAAGTAATTTTACTGCACTTAATGCTCCTATTTACTAAAGTCAAATTACCTTTAGGAGAAAAGAACAGATTCTATTCTCATTCAAATGACGTTTGTGACAACTTCTAACCAAGGATCAGGCTCTCCCTGAGACAGCTCCATGCACACCAGTCTTTCACTGTGCAGCTCCCAGCTTTTTTTCAGTCAAGACCATTTCCAACTAGGCTGAGAATCCCCAGCCTAAACATGCCATGCTCTGAGCAGATACACAATCTGTATCCCTGGCACTGGGATCTGCTGTCTTGTTCCCTCCTTGAGGCATTACTGCCATTTGGGTGCCCTCGTTTCCTCATTAATTCAACTCCCATAAATGAATGCTTGTGACTCAGAGGGCCACAGCAATGGTCGGGTAATGGGACTGCCAAAGTGACAGAGTGACCTCTCCTGCCCATGGTGTTTAGAGCAGATCACCAATTTACCACTGAAATAGATTTTTCCCTGGAAAAATGCTACTTGCAGAAAACGGATGTGTTGGGGAGAAGGGGAAAGAAGAAGTTATAACAAATCTGTATCAATGTGCCCTGTTATCCTCCCAGCTGTCCTGAAGAACTTGCTGGGGATCAACAACTTCAGCTCCAAATGCTGCCAGGACAGAGGTACCTGACAACAGCTTTGAGCCATTCTGAGGCAAAATTCCTTGTGGACTGCAGTTGAGGTCCCATTATAACAACATAAACATTAAAATAATCAAAGTATGTGATAAGCAGGAAATATTACTCTTGAGGAAAGCAGTCTCCCACTTGCATTTTCTTCCCCTAAAGAATTAGCTACAACATCAGCAATTGCTCAATTCAGCCGTCAGTGACACTGAAGTTGACCACTGGCTGCTGCTTCTACACTTAAGAACAAGGGCAGAGTAGCATTAGTAAACCTTGGCAAAAAAGAATAAGAAATGGAAGAAAATCTAGCAATGCATGTTGGACTCAAGCTTTATCATGGGCTTTCTGAGGAAAAGGTGAACAGAAGCCTTGACATTGCCAGGCTTTGGCTGCTCAAACTCTTCTCCAAAAATCTGTAGTTGCCACAGCTGAAAAGTGTATTCCAAACACACTATTATCCAGACAAGCAGTTTCTATGGTTCTTAATTACTGATGAAGGTTCCTAGGCACTAGATGGGAAACACAAGTTTCTGTTTAAATGGGTTTCATGACTTCATTGCTGTCTTTTCTGAACTTTCTTGCACTGTAACAAAGAGGAGCTGCACAGAGAATTGTAGGGGGAAATTAGCAACGATGCACATTTTCTCCTCTAAAAATTAAACTAGGAAGTGTGAAAATAGGGGGAGCAGCCCCTAGACAACTTCAACCCACAGAAGTTGCTTGCTTTCCTTATGGCCTAACTTTGGCTTTAGGACTTGGATTATTCTTACTATATCTAATGTTTATACTCTTAATATAATATATCTATGCAGTATTGATATAAGGTGTATAAGATATATGGAAAAGATTAACATGTTCCCTTTCTACAACATGATAATAGTGCCAGAATCCAAAGAGCTGCCTCCTGGGTGGCCAAGTGAACAGTTTGAAATAAAACTCACAGGCCATGCCAGCAGCTGAGAATACTGTTTAATGAAAAGGAAGAGCAACAAAGTGATACATCACTGTTGGGATAAGAGCACCTTGATAAAGGAACTTGGTCCATTTTCCATTCCACATAGTTTTGCTCTATTACTGAAGATACAAACATGGGTAAAGCGCACAAGAGACAAGTCAAATTCAAGGATAGCTTCATGTTTGTAGAGAAATTATGGAAAATGCCAATGCCCATAAAGTCTGGGTTGGTATTAATGTGAGTTTTGAGGAAATCCATATATATACAAATATTTAGTGGCCATGAAGTTTCATGTGAAGATGAAGTTTCAGTCCCAACAGAAGTTACCCAAGGTCAAAGCTACAAATGGTGTACAGCCTGTGCAATAAAAATGTAAATATCTTTCATTCTATGGAACCACAAATGTGCTTAGCTACACTGTGCAGCTGGTCATCAGCACAGCAAGGAAGAGAGGGATGAGCCTGTTCTTCAAAGATACACAGTGCAGACACTGATTACCAGTACTACAGAAAATCAACTCTTGCTGTCAGTTTTTCCTGTAAATGTGCACACACCACATCCACAGACAAATCTTCCTTGGAGCAAAGAAAAAAAGGAAAAATAAAACTAAAACTAGATAGCTTATTCATAGGCATCAGTAGTGAATAGAGGATTGACGGAACACCTGAAATTATTTTTAACTAATTAAAAAAAAAATTGAAAGTTATCTGCTATTTTTCTATCTCAATTTATTTGTTATTTTGTATTGGGACAGCAACAGGTTAGTAATGTAACATAATCAAAGCAGCTTTCCACAGGGCTTAAATTTTCCCTTTCTAGTCCTGATTCAATTTTTGTCCTCTTATATATATTTAAATATATTGTCCTTTTCAGTGGAAATCTACCTCAATATGAGGATGGCTAAAACTGATAGTCACGCCAAATCCTAAATACTCCCAGACAAAAAGGCTTGTATTTCAAGCTCTGCACTGCAGGAGCTATTCTTTTTAGATATCTTTAAGAATCTTGAATGACATCAACTTGATGCAAGACTGAGCCTTTCGCATGTCTGCTTAGCAACTGCAACCCGGAACAATCATGAAAGATTCAGTAAATTCCACTGATGTGATTAAATCAGACAGAGGTTGGGGTTTATGCCTTCGAACTTGATGATCCCAGAGCCATCAACAAGAAAATAAACAGTATGACTGTGAAATGAAGTAGTAGGTGCTGTACATTTAACATGCACTTCTATGGCTCTTGGAACATTAAACTTACTCAGGATAAGTTATTAACATGAGAATATTCCAGTACTCCCCTCATTCTTTCAAAAAAAGCCATTGGTTACCACTACCTTCTGTGTCTGAAGGAGATACAATATTAGCCTACCTTCTAAAGAATGGTGACTAAAATAATGTTATATCTTCTAACACTTTGTCCCAATAACAAAACTGAGTTCTGGCGTCATCCTAGGTGATTAGGACAGAACGATTCCCATACCTTATTCTTCAGCACAGAACAAAGAAAGTCTGCAAACTAACCTGAAGTATAACAAAGAATTAAGCTATTTAAATTTAATACACAGTTTGCAGTAGAAGTGGACAACAAATTTTCTTCCAATAGAAATTAGTAACTTCAATATCCACTTTTCAGAATCAATCTGGCTAGTTCTGTTGTAATAGTTAATGCAATTACAGTAATAGGTTTTAAATGGGTTTATATTTCAAGTATGATTGTGCTGAATTGAATTATTCCCCACTTATCACACAAATATTGGATGAACATTCCTCATTTTCAACCCACACTTTTAAATTGATTTCCTTCCACTTCAGCACGATTAAATTTCTAAAATAAAGCAGGCAGATACTTCACACTCTCAAGTGCTGTCACAAGTAGTAAATCTTCTCTACAATGTAAAAATAACTGCAGTAAGTTGAACCTCTCTATCCTAATATGCAAATGCCCCATAGCTGAGGAAGTCTACAGAAAATCATCTGTTCTCAAGACCAGAATTTCACCTACACAGAACAATGTATATTTTTAGGCTTTCCACTTAGGGATATTTAATTGTTGATGAAATGTTGTTAAGCATGTTTAAGGTGCTATGGACAAGAAGAGGTGCTATGGAAAAGAAAGTAAAAAAGGGTATAAACCAAAATAATGTTATTTTCTCCTCAAACAATATGCAATGATCAGTTTTAGGGTTTGATCCAAACACAACTGGATGACTGAGGCTCAAAAATTAAGTAAGGGTCTGGTGGACCCTTATCAATAACAACTGGCAAGCAACAGCAAGAAAAAAAAAAAAGTAACTTTTGATGAAAATGACCAAGGCCTTTGAATCTACACACAGAGGTTTTCCTTAGGGCTTTCTTCATGATTTGAAGGATGGATAACTTCAGAAACTGGGGAAGGCCACAAGCAACATGAAACAACCAATTTGAATGCAATTCTTTGCATTCTCTGACAATCAAATACTGCTGGAGAATCAGACCTTGTAGGAAAATCAACAGAATCATGTTTGGATCTGTTTTTAAATGCTCTGCATAAGCAATTACAGTAACAATTCTTAGTAACAAATCTGAAATAAACAATACATATATTTCCTATAATAAAATATACCTGTATTAGATACCAAGAAAGGTCTGCAAATTATGTACTGTTTTACCATTCTCTGCCATCTTCTCAAAAAGAATTAAAGCGCCCCCAAATCTGAAATCAATCTACCTTCTTACTATATGCCAGAAACCAAAGCAGGAATCATTCCTTATTCTGTTTCTGAGTAGCAGGAAGCACTGTAGTTCATTATCTTCATCTTGTTTTCACAGTCAGCTGCTAGAGGTTACAGTTTTCCAATATGTTCATTCTTCTCTTACAGTCAATGGTTATAGGGCCAGAGGAGAGTGGCTTCTCAGCTGTACTTTGAAAAGGAGCACACGTGCTCCAGATCACAAAGTTTGTTGGTTATATGGACAGAGGAGAGGGAGAACCAAATCTAAGACACCACAGCCCCAGGGTTGAATACTGTTAAAACTTTAATTAGTTCCACATCCTACAGAAACTCATTATCTGAAATAACATTTGATATTTAAAAGAGTCACGGGGAGCATAAAAGACTCTGTTACTTTCTGTCCTTTTACATTTTTATGAAAAGTCTAAATGTATTCAGTTTTAGTAACACATTTTTAATTTTGTTGTTTGTTTGAGGAAGATGGTTCAATTCAGCAGTGCCTGTCAATAACTGGGAAAAAAATATTCTTGATTCATAGAATCCCCAAATACCACCAATCAAATTGATCAGATATAATTTGCCCCTGATAAATTCTCAACGGTTGTACCAAGCAACTTCTTGTTCTCATGTGCCTGGATGTGGTTTTCAGGGGGATTTCCTCCACAGTATTCATGGTAATTGAAATGATACTGATTGGCCTGCATGCACTTTGTCTCTCTTGAAAATGGGTGTGACATTTCCTCTTTTCCAGTCACCAGTAACCTCCATGGGGCACTGTGACCTTTAAAGGTATCAGCAGCTTCACCAGGACCTTGCCCAGCTCCCCTGAGCCTGGTCTCATGGGCCAGTCTCTAGTGAGTTTAAGTGCTCCCTAACTCCATTTTCCAGTACTCTGGATGATGTTTCATTCCCACTGAGGCTCAGGGACTTGGGAGGCTAAAGAGTAGATGGTGCCAGTTAAGACCAGTAAAATAAAAATCTAGCACTGTTTTCTTTCAAGTTTATAATAATGATATTTTCAACTTCTTATCCCATTTGACCTCCAGAAGTCACTCTGACTTATATTCACACTCTCTCCAGGCACCTTAAATGCTTTACCACTGCTACATTTCCCTACCTAATTTCTCATTCACTAATGAATGGCAAAAAACAATTCCCTTCTATCCTGTAAAGCGATCCATTATTTGTTACCTAACCAAACACTGCAAGACACAGACTAACATTAGGAATCAGCTCGTTTGTTTTCTTGAAAACCTGTGTTTTTCAAGCCAGTTTGGACTATAAATATTTTGGTCACATCCTACCATCTGCACTGGCAACAGCAGCAACCTCTCCTCAGCTGTCTGCATGCTCAGAACCCCCATGACACATGGCTTTCCTAAGTACTTTGAAGTATGTCACACATGCCAAGTTTGAGATTCTCTGAGCTAAATTTTAATAATTTGCTTCACTACAAGCTAAAGAGAGGCCAGAGAAATCCCCTTATCCAATCTGTTAATTTTCTACTCTGCAATTTCAGTGGAGAATGTGTGATCTTCTGTGGTTGAGTTTTTCTGTAAGATTAGACAAAGAATCATCAACATCCATCTGCTTATGCCCCACATTTAAGTGACTTCACTGTTCACTGAACGTGAACCATCTTCTGTAGGATGCAAACCAGAAAGTTTTTTATTAACCATTTTTTTAAATGCCCACAAAGTTTCATGCTGATTCAAGAGAGTGCAACAACATCATTCTTCACTTTAATTATTTGCAGCCATATTTTTGTGAAAGCAATACATTCCACTTCAATTCTGCTCCTCTAAGTTATCTATATATATATGTGTGTGTGTGTGTAGCCTTCTGTTATCAACTTCCCAAACTAACTGAAGCACTCAATACACATCAGATTCATATAGGTGGATTTGTGATTTCAGTATATTTTTCTTCTTTTTCAAAAGGACTTAGATTTATTTTCAGTGGTTTCACTTTTTCTAGCAAATTGTGCATTTAATTCCTATGAATTTCCAGTCAAATTATTGCCACTGCTAAAGCAGAGGTAACATCTACCACCCAAAGGAAGATTCACTCTCCTGAAAATATACTCAGATTATCCCCTACCCTTTATTTAAACTGCAAATTTAAATTCAGAGATACAATCAAAATTCATGTAATTACGTCTTAAAAAAAAAGAAACATGAAGCAATAATGTTGGTGATGTGAAAACTCCGTAACAACTATAAATACTTTAACCCACATTTTGTAAAACAAATTGAAATTTTGTGTCTAAATTGTTAATGTACCTAACAAACATTTTGTTTTATAGTCTGATATGAGATGTTCTAAATAAAATATCAAAGCTAATAACAACTGAAAAACTGATTCAGAAAATCAACTATTTATAAAAATGAAGTATGAAGCTAAAATAACATACAATAATTAAAAATAATTTCAATAATTCCATAAAGTTACAAGTTACTTAATTATAATACATGTTGTCTGTTAGTATCCTGTAATGAAATTCCACAGATTTAACATGGATCCATTAAAAAAAAAAACAAACAAATTTGCATTTTTATTCTTCTGTTAAATGAATGTTTGGCAGCTGTCCTAGGATAACTGGACAATAAATGCTTTTGTTCTCATTTGTAAAGAAAAGCAATACCAAACTCTTCTCTGCAACAGGAAAACAACATGTTTGGTGGGCACTGTGCATCCTCAGCTCTGTGACTTGATGCTGAAAGGAAGATCACACTGGGAGTCTGGAGCACAAGGAAATTTTTCTGATCTTGACCAGACAGAATCCGCCCTTCTGCTCCCACATATTCCCACAACTGCCAAGTGCCTCGAGCTGGTCTTGGTAAAAAACAGGCAGCCCAAGTCATTTTGCCTCGGAAAAGAATTATAAACTTCTTTAAGGGTAATCTCTTTTAATCACCCACCATAAGACACTGAAGCAAAGATCATTCTTCTCTTTAGCAGGAACCACCAAAGCCTTTGCACGGAAGAGTATTTCAGTCACAGGGATCGTGAATAAACTTCTGCCTTTCCCACTGATTCCTAGTGAGTTTGGATTTAATTTTGAACCAGTTTCAAAGCACGACAGCAGTGGAAAACACAGTAACAGACATCACTTAATCATGAAGTTATGTTCAGAGGAGCAAAGAATGCATTACTGTTATTTTTTGCTTCCCAATAAAGGGTGGGGAGTTGATCCTTGCTTTTGTTCTTTTCTCCTGGAGAGGATGGCACTCTAACCCACAGCCAAATTGGAAATCTCAGGAGCTGTCTGTAGCTTTCTGCCACATTTCTCCTTTATTTATGCCACCTGCTGCTGTCCTGTTATAGCACAGGCACAGCAGGAAACACAAATGAAAGGAAGATCCACAAACACACACTCGGCTGGGTTGTGTTTTCCCAGAGGAACAGCAGGAAGTAAAAATTATAGGGATTATACTGCCACTTGCCCTGAGGCAAAATGTTAATAATGGAGGAAACAGCCTTATGCTTTCCTCTCCCAAAGGGCAAAAAAAGGGATCTATGATCTGGGGAAATTGAGCTTTTTCTGCCCCTAAAGGTGGCTCAGTAGCTTATTCTCGGGTTTTTTGTGATGTTGTATTTCCGCCCGGGAGTGTAAAAGTCTTTTGCCCAGCACCGAGATAGAAGGAAAAAACCGAGAGCCGTCTCCTCTGCTTCTTCAAGGCTGTTTATTTTCCCTTATCAGTACAATTTCTTGTCTGACCCACAGAGATCTGTTCAGCAGGTCAGCTCACGGGGAATGGACCCAGCCCCAAAGGTGACGATTATCTTTATACTACAAACTACGTAATCAGTATTTATAATTCTTCACCAATAACTATTATCTATATTAGAAGGTTAGATTCTCTTCTAAGCCAACTATAATGTGCCACCTCACTGCAGAACATGGAGGCAAGGAAGAAGAAGGAAGAAACCCAAAAGCCATGTACTTCCTCCATCTTGTCATCACTTGCTTACCATGCTAAAATCCCCATATATCTAAAATTCTCACCCTGTGATAAAACTATGCACTATTCTACTGTCTAATACACACTCTTAAAAACCCTGCTTCATTTAAGAGCTTAAAAGCCCTTTTTCCATGAACAAAGATTAAAAACAGTGTTTGTCAGAGATTCTAAAATCTCTCAAACATGCAAAGAGAAATTCATCATATTTCCAGACTCCGACAGCTTATAAACACATATTACTGCATGGGGTCGTTAAAATAGCAACATGGGATACAAGGAGTAGATTTTTGTCTCAGAAATGAAGTTCTCCTGCCTTCCAAGGTGGCATCAAATAATTTTTCAGCTAATCCATAAGTTGGGGTTTTATTTGAGGACAACTTTCTCACCACAGCAAGTTTTTTTTTTCCTTGATATTGCAACATTTTCACATTAGATAACATGTTTAGAAAATAAATACTGGGGCCTGTTGTCAGTGATTTCTAATCCATATACATATTCTTATGGAACATAAGAATAAAACTAATTTTTAGATGACTAAGCTTAAGTCTAGACACTGAGAAAACAAACAGATTTTAGTCAGTCTTGATAACTTTCATTATAGGATGTTTTCAGTTGTCATTCAACTTTCCACAAATGGCACCAAGCTTGCAATGATGAATTTTGAAGGAGGTACAAATAAGCACTCTAAGTTCTTTTCTTGGTGCTAAAACCAGAAAACATGCTGCAGCAAAGGCATGTTCCTGATATCATCCCAGATCAAACAAAAATTATTTCCCTACTTCACGACAGTAAATCTTTGTCAAATATTAATCTTGGAATACTAAAACATAAGAAAATGAATGGGATATGACAAAGGAATTTCCTCACCATGAGAGATTTAGAATGACTGCAGAACATACTATACTTTGGTGTCCTAAATGATCATCGATGTCTCCAGCAAATCTGTTGATAGGAAATATTTTAGCACCTTTGCTCTCATTTCTGTACTCAGCAGGCCCCTCTAAAATTAAAGATATAAGAGAAGTCCTTAGGATCAAAGCAGTTTGTGGGATTTTTAATTTCCTCTGCATGTCTTTGGGTTATGGTAACTTCGTTCCTCATACTGAAATTATACTTCCAGATTAAGAACATGTGTACATAACTCCCTATCAGTATTAAATAGAATTATGAATGTTTATTGCTGAGAGAAAATTTCCTTGACTATATTAATCCCAGTGAGAAATGCTGCTGACTTGTGTCCAGCACATGTGAAAGTTCATTAAAGTATGAAAGGTTCATTTTCCCTACCAAGGAATCACAAGGAATCTAAAACAACTCCACCTCCAAAACTGCAGTAAAACATCCTATCTAAATTCCTTAGCAAGATTCAAACTTACTGGTGGAAAAAGAAAGAAAAAAGCCCCACCAAACTCAGAATACCTTTCCTTTATTTGTATTTGTTTGTCAATCTGTTTGTTTTCCAAAGAATGCGATAAGAACTGTTCATTAAATTGAATCCAGACTAAGTCTTGACACCTGAGGATGCTATGGAAGTTTAAATTCTGTTCTCAGTGAATGAGGAAACACAGGCTGGAGAGCTGGCAGTGGCCCACATACAGAACTGAGGCAATGTTGGAAACTTTTCACAAGTTTTCTAATAATGCTAATGACTCCAGTCTTATGCTAAGACTCTTAATGCTAAGGACTCCAGTAGAAAAACAAAGCAAGTCTTGGGCAAAATATCTGCTCTCCTTAGTCTACAGTAATTAAGCTAAGCTAGCCAAATAACGAAGAAAAATAGAATACATATATATACATGTATATGTATAAAAGTATAAAGAAAATCTCTAAAATACAACATACAGCCCTCACACCAAAATCACCCATGTTTTCTACAACTAGAAAGGCTCAGGTGCTGGTTCAGATGCAGACATCTAAAGTCAGGTATGATGAATCTCACCCTGCTAGATTAGAAAGAAGAACTGGTCACTCACTTACCCCCCTCTGATAAATGACTACTCCAGGATCAGAGATATACAGCACTCAGGAGCCAAATAATTACTGGTTATAGGCTCATGGCTATTGTTAAAGGGCCAGAATAATTTACTGCAGTATCTGCACGTGCCTCTGATCCTAAAAATGAAAAAAATCCCAATAAATCCATTTTCCCTGAAAGTAGCATTGTATTTTCAAATTCCATTCTAATACAGGTAGAGCCCACAGTGCTCTCTGTCTCCCACACTCTGCACGGCTGGCTCTGCCCTGGGCTGCCAAACCACTGAACCCTCAGCCAAAGACTGCAACTCCTGGGCCTCTCTGGAGGTGTTCAAGGCCAGGCTGAATGGAACTCTGAGCAACCTGGTCTGGTAAAATGTATCCCTGCCCATAGGAACAGGATGATTTTTATGGTCCCTTCCAACCCAAACCTACAATTCTGTGATCTCAGTAATTACACCAGTATAAATGGTTAAAAATTTGCAGCTGCCAAACTAATTAAGGACCTCACTTTACTTTCTTGCCTTTTCCTGAATTACACGTGCTAGAACACCTTTCAGCAGCCAAACTCCTTTGCTCATCCTTGAAAACCCACTTAAGTAAATATATGTACTTTGATGCTCAGTGCTATCTATTAGAGAGCTGTAGAACCATGAAGCTTAGAGGACTCTACTACATTCATCAGGAAATTTTGATTCTGAAGTGTGTATTTTTTTCTTATTCCCATGGGGAAAAAAAAAAAAACCTGGCAAAACCACTTCTTTCATTTATCCTCCTGTACAAGTCAGAAGAGGAACTGATGATAAAGTGTATTTTAGAACATTAGGAAATGTAGTTTGAAAAGCATTTTTCAGATCTATAGCTCATAATGAAGTGTGCAGAATGATGATAAGGACGAGCTACCCCAAATAAGTACTAATTTCATTCCTCCTTATCTGTCTCTTTTCCATGGCATGGCATCAATTTCAGGTTATGATTACCTAGATAAAAGTCTGCCCTTAGCACCTTCAGCATTTTGTGTGTGTTTGTGTAAAGCAATTACAAAGATCATTTGTTTTCTTTTGAGTACAATCTCCATGCCCAAGGCACTAAACTAATGAATGAGGAAAAAGTTCACAAAATGAAAAATTGCAAGAACTTATGTTGCTGACTTAATTTATTAGGGAAAAAAAAAAAAATATGGGAATGTGGAGAAGAAATGGGAAGAGTTAAGCACGTGTTGTAAGACATACTGAACAAAAGATCCTCTTTCTTCGCAGACAGAAATAGACAAAGAAAGGATTACTCAGTTTGATGAGAAAACAAGTAATTTTTAAAACACTGGAAAGCAGAAAAGGAAAAAAAAATAGCTTGAAAACACAAGCTGTTGTTTGGTTGTCTTTTTTTTTTCTTGCCAAGTGATTCTAATGGCAGAAGCAAAGTGCTAGAAAATTCTGGATTCTCTGAAAGAAAAAGATGTTGCACGTGGGTGTAGAACAATCCTATTCAGGGCATTTGTAGCCACTCAAATGCCTGCAGATTGGATTTGCAAGGTGGATGCTGCCAAAGAGAGAAAGTCCTTGTGCCTTCTTCCTTTCCTCTCTCAACCTGGCCACTTGGAGCAGCATCCTTCCTTGTGTAAGATTCAATTATGAGTACACAGTGAGTTGGATCAGCCTGAAGAGTTAAGAGAAAAACTCTGTGGACTGAGATTCATTTTGTGTCAGCAAAGGGCAGGGCTGATCTTGTTCGCTGTGTGGTTGCCAAATTACAGCTCCAGGTGCCTGGGAAGCTGGGACAGGAGCATGTGGCTGATGAGACAGGCCATGGCTTTAGGCAGACACACAGCTGGACTGGAATAAGGGCAATGTAAAGTGCAATTTGAATTTTTCTGACCTACACAGTTCTTGTGCAAGAGTCACCACAGGTTTTATCCCCAGGGAAGGCATCAACATGAGCCAGGCCAAGGGTTCAACCCCGAAGCTGGATCCTCCTTGTACTGGCTGCACCTGGCTACAGGTGTGACAAACATCTGAAATAAGAGCAAGGGGTCAGAAAATCCAGCCAGGATATTTGTGGAGCTGGGTGGACTCAGATCCAATGTACAGTTGACAGAGAGAGGGCACAGTTAGGGCTCAAAGTACAAAGACAAAAAACAGATCAGGAAAGTGGGGGAGAAAGTGGCTAAATAACAATTTGCCTGTGACTGGGAACCAGAGGAAAAGGAATGCAGAAACAGGGCATGGAGGGCTTCTGTGCAAGGAAGGGAATTCTGCTGGGATAGAGAACTGCTGGAGTGTGCGAAGAGAGATCTGGACCCAAACAACAGAACCTGAGAGGGGAGATGGGAACTGGGACTCCTGCATGGAGACAGGGCTGGGAGTGAAGAGATCCAAGGTCTCAGTTGGAAGGGCAGGATGATGGCAGGTGCTGAAGAGACCCAGTCAGCAGAACAGGCAAAAAGGGACTAAGGAACACACACCTACATGTGCACCTCCTCACCCACAAACATTAGGATGCCACTCAGAAATCCAAACCCTCCTGTTTTAGTTCCAGCAAACTGACGGAAGCCACTGATTTGCTTGTTTATTCATTTCATTTCAGCAGAATATCCAAAATGGATGCAGGGCATCCACCGCTGCTCTCCATTACTCCCATCGGAGCTGGAGGGAGGACAGAGCTGAGCTGAGACGGAGGGGACAGCAGGTCTTGGCAGCATCAGCGACGTGAGCAGCTAGAGGGGTATTTTGCTCTCTTGATTTTGCTTTCCACTAGAATCAACTTCCTCCAGTGTATACATGGAAATCAGTGAGGAATAAACTTAAAACGGCAACGGCACTATTGTCTGGTGAAATGTGACTTAATAGGATCAATAAATAAATAATTTATCCTGCTTATATTTTTGATTACAACAAGAACAAAAGCATTAGTGGCAATATAATCTGTCAAAGTTTGCCTTCTGTATGTCTCTAAGTGTAGATAATGAGCCTCAGAGAGTCTTTTTGCTTGTTGCAAATTAAACTCCAATTAACTAGACATCTTTATTGTTAAATATGAAAAGTTTTCTCCCATATATTGATATGCATTTATATTCTATAATAAATATGCCTAATGCATTATTAATAGGATCCTGCATTGTGATAAAAACTGCACATACTTAAAGATTACAGATTCAGTAAGCAGAAAAAATAATCAAGTTTTTATGTAAAATATAGCCAGATTTTCTCTCATTATCAGATGAAATCAAAGGCCACAACCAGCCAGGAAAAAACCCACAAACTTATAACAAGTTGTGCTCATCAATAGGAAAGCCAGCATAATGGAAGGTTTCTCACTGATTTTACATTACCCTCTGAAATATCATTAAGCAAATTGTGACTGCCAAAGTAATAAACCTAAATATCCAGAACACTTTGTACACATAACATTTCTTGTTACACAAATCTAACAGCACATCCAAGGAGTTGATTGGTCTCCTCTGTACATATTAAAGGAGAAAATTTGCTGTACCCCACACACTCACTCCCCATGAAACGTAAATGAGAGTTGCAATTATCCAGTAATGCAGTGTGCAAAACCAGATTCAAAAATGCATTGAACACAAATTCACATCAACACATTCCCAAACACAGTCAGAAAGGAATGGGAAAAGATCTCCAGGCTGTCTGAACCATTTAAATTCAGCAATATCTTCAGACACCTAAAGAATCCAGTGAGCCACAGGGATACTCTGGCTCCACAGGGAAGCTCTGTCCCCTTGAGCTGTCTGGCACAGCCCACAGAGCAGCAGAAATTTCCACAGTCAGAGTGAGCAGTGAATGTAAGACCTTGCTCCAGCTATAAAAGTTATCCAAAATTAGGGCACTGGGGTTTATAACACAGGACTGAACTCAAGCCTATTGAAGGCTAAATGAGCCCATCCATTGATTTTATATTAGCTTTGGCTTAGTCCCTTAAGTCAACTCATTGGCTAGACAAACCAGACAAAAGAAGCAGGGAATATGAAAATATATTAGATGCTGACTTCAAATAGAAGATTTTGGGTTTAGTATAAGTCTTGGGTACAATAAAATGCTTAGCACATCTTAATGCTTTTGCTTAAGACATCTTAATTTTTTTAAGAAAACAGTTTTCTCACTTTTACTCATTTAAAAGGTCAGTTGTGATGATACTATAGCTCTAATTAGCCCTGTACCTGCTTTGTTGTTTGCAGAAGTTAATGTAGTAAATGCTGAAGAAAACCAAGCAATAGGAAAGTGCATTTATTTACAATTTTTTTTTCTCTCCCTGAAAATCCATGGGGCTGAGACTTATTTTAAAGTTCATGCTAGTATAGGCTCTGTGTTCATACTTTGGAATGGCTGCAAGTTTCACCACCACAACATGTGGCTTACAAAACTGCAGAGAAGCCTGGTGATATTAAAAAGGCATTCATAAGAGATTTTCTGAGAACTTCTTTTCCTCTGATTCGAGTCTTGATTAAAAATGATCAGGTTCATGGCATGTTTATTCCCACTCATTTGTTAAACAGACAAGTCCTTATTGTTCTGTATGTATTCTTAAAAGATGTTATGAGGAAAAACAGTTTTCTGTGACCTGTCTCTTGCTACAAAATCTTCTGGCCAATATGTTCAGCTCTGAGTTCCAGGGCAACTGGCTTCAGCTTCCTTTCTGCAGGTGGCTTCAGCCAAATGACCTTGTCCTCTCAACTACAACATCTCCGAAGTGTTTCATAATCATCTTGTAATTATCTCAATAATGGGATTTGTTCTTTGCAACAGATACTCGGTTTTTTGGTAAACAATCTGCCCAGGAGTGTGCCTGCACAGTCCTGATCTTTTCAGCTGCTCTCACGTACTGGAAATATAAAGCTACAGGTTTCAAAGAAAGCTCAGCTCCTCCTGGTGCTCCTGAAAATTGTGTCAAGCATCAATCTGTACCTCTGAAAATCTGGCTACTCAGAAACTGCTTCCTGATGATTTTTTGAAAGACATATATATGCACATCAAAGCAACTTTAAAAATTAGACTGGTGTGCTCTTTTTTTAGACTGCTGGGGAATTTTACTCTGATCCAAATTTTTACACCCAGAAACTGCATAAAATCCATATGCCAACTTCCTGCTTCATACAGATGTCCTATTTTTCTTTCTGCACGCTATAGACAATAACTTTTCATGATGGTATGTGCTGTGAAATTGAAAAACCAGAAAGCAATAACATTTTCAATTTAATTTTCAATTTGAAAATTGAAATTCTGAATGCTGTGGGATCTTTCAAAGCAATTCAAAGTAAGTGGCTACCTTCTAAATGGGAAGGCAACCCATATTTGGCTTTTTATGGTTAACCAGTGCTGTAGAAGCTTTTACATCCACAATGCACTGAAAGGGAAGAATGTAGATTTGTGTAGATACAAAATCACAATGGGATTTACTGCTGTTCTTTATCAAAATATACAACAAGATGTGCCAAAAGTGCAAAAAGCAAATGCTTTAATTCTTGGATGAATTACAAATAGATGTGACATTCTATACTGAATTTGGACTTAAACTAGAATAAAAGGAATTCCTCATTAATGTCACAATGTAGGCTTATCAGAGTCAGTCTTTGTTCCCTGAGAGCTTCTGCAAACATTTATTTAGAGCCTTCAACCCTTTCCAGAGGATACCTGATGCCATACTGCTTGTTGCTCAAACACATCCCATTTACTGCAGCCCAGCATTTATGAGAAGTCACTAAGCTGCTCAGAAACTCTTTGCATCCTTTTCCTGCTCTTTATCAACTTTGATTCCCCAAACACAAGTGCTTCTTGCACAGGTTAGACAACCTTTAATCTATTTGATATATGCCACAGCGATCTGCACTGCTCCAGTTACTCCCTCAAAATTTTGTGCAGTGTTCAAGGCAACACAGAAGACCACAGTAAAGGTATGATAAAAATTAATGAGGTAAGGAACACTAAGGGGTGAAAGATCTTAGAGATTTAATTTCTTTCTATTTTGCAACCCAGTCACAATCAATGGATACTGGACATGAAGTGAATATAAAGGTGAGATGCATTTTTTTCAAACATGTAATGGCATGTAGATGATGCTTGTTGATGTAAGAGCCAAAATAAGTGCACTAGTCACAATTTAAAAGAAAATATCATAATTTCAAGAATTTTCAGAATAATTGATAACAAAAAAGCTGTGATATGTAATTTCATGTTCACAAAGCTCACAGCAACTTACTTATTAGATATCCAGATAGCAGCAACTCTCTGGCTGATCTGTGGAGAAACTTAACATCCCTCTGAAGTGTTTGGTATTGACTTTATCAAAGAAAGGAGCTGGAGTGGCTGGAATTTGTCTGAGTCAGGAGGGCAGCGCCTATTTTCCTATTAAGTGAAATGTTGTGACCCAGCTACTAAGAAAAGGCATGCACTGTCTTAAAAAAAAATACAAAAATCAAATAAGTAAAGTATTACTATAGCTAAAGACCATTTTTCACATTTTTTTAAAATGAATGCATAATGAAGATTCAGTTTCTCACAAAAAAAAAAATGTGCTAAAAACTGTCACAAGTATGTTTCCATAACAGCCAAAACAGTCATCCACTAGAAAAAAATGGAAGAAATTTAAGGCTTAGGTTTCTTCCTGCAAAAAATTCACTGTTCTTTTCCTTCCAAGTATTAGGCTTTTTTAGTTAATGACCGGCTAAATAACTCTTCCTCTCTCTCTTAAAATTCTCAGTACTGATTTGATTTTCAGTTTCAGCTTTAATTTGGTAAAGTCCTTGTTGATTAAAGTTACTCTTTGTTCCATCTGATTGGTTTTTATAGGTGAACTGTTTTTTAAAGGTTTCTGAAAACATTTTTACCTAACTGGTGGGCAGGCACTGAACTTACTGCAAGCAGACACACAAATCTTGTTTTTCAGGAAACTACTTTGAATTTTAGGAGACTCTTTAGAAAATGTGGTTTAGGTATGAGGGAAGCCTCCCTAAAGCTGTCAGCTGAATATCAGGAGAGGGGACTACCCATTAGAGGCCTCAGAAAAGACAAAAAATTTTTCACCCCTTCTGAGAATGCCTGAGGTTTAAATGGATCTTTCACAAGTGGTGACCTCTGCACTCAGGAGTAATAACCTCTTCATAAAACACAGTGATCACTTAGGAATTTATCAACTGTAATTACTCTTGACAGAACAAGGAAAAGGAGTCTCTTAAACCAAGTTAAGGAGGACAATAAAAAAATCAAAGTACATTTTTGCTTCTTAGATGCACTCTCTTGCCTTCAGTCCTCACAGTAATATACGCTGCTTTCTTTACATTCCATATGCTATGCAAAACAGTCTCAAAGAGTAGCAGAAATTTGGATTACCCCTGATTTTTCTTTCATAACAATTTGCTTTAGTAACAGCCTTTAAAATGCAGATGAACATGTTTATTATATTTTAGCTAAATTCCAGTTTGGAAACCCATTAGAACAGAAAATAAATGACATGCAGGCATCACACATTTACTTCAGTAGGAGCAAAGAGGAACTCTGAACACTCAGAAGTAACCTAATTTATTACCTGCACATAAAAAGTGAAGTTTAATCCTTGCTATGCAACTAGAAAAGGAGTGATGGATATAATGGATGTAATCTGCTTAACATGAACAATATTAAAGCCTTAAAAAAATCTCAGGAATCTTCAGCACAAAACATATATGCTGCTACTAATATGGAATGCTTCAGTCACATAAATTACAAAAAGCAGCAAAATATTTTACAACCTGACTACAAAATCATTTAACTTTAATGAAAGTTATTCTTAGTCTGCAGGTTATACATGAGCTTTGTGATTTTCACTTATTTCATTTTTGACTGTGAGGCTTTTTATTTTAACATACAATGACATTCAAACGACACTTCAAATTTTAGCTGATGAAAATTGATACAGCTGAAAGAAAATCTGTGAGAAAAAATAATGTAGGCAAGAGTATAGAATTGTTGACGTTATTCTAATAATACCATAATGCAGATGTTACAAAGTAAACTTTAATATAGTTACATCTCTGAATGTCAATCTCACAATACTGATCAAAGCTGTAAAGAGTCCTGACAAAATTCTCTAATGGTATGAAAAATCTGCTAAAATATCTGACCGTAGCAGCTCAGAACAACCTGATTAGAAGAGAAGTTTTCAAGAGATGTGGTCAGGCATGGTTAAAGAGTTGTGCTTTTACACTAAGAAGTCAGAACAACCCTTACAAGTCTAAACCAATCTTCCCAAGAGAGCTGAAGTTGGATGCATAGCTGAGCGTAGCATCAACACCCCAGATTTAAACACCCCAGGGCAGAGAAAGGCGAAAATGGCAGAAAGTGCTGTGGGAAACCCCAAAGCAGTGGGTGCTGCTCTTGCTGGGCCACATTCACTGTGCAAGAAAAGCTCTCATTCTTGTGTCAGCCATCTACAGATGCCTGGCTCTGTAGTGAGTTTCCTTTGTGGGAAATGACAAAAGAAAATGCAGGTTGAGTGTAATTTGCCTAACTTCATCTCATGTCACAGAACAGTTGAGAAAAAATCCCCCAATATCTATTTTAGTGACGCAGCAATCAACCTCCAAGTGAATCAAAGTTGAGCAGCGAACAGACACAGATGGTTTCCTGTTGCCATGCTTTTATTCATGAATTCAATTTTGGATTCAAACACCAGTGTAATTATTGGCAAGCAATGTTCAAACTTCATTCTACAAAACTGTCAGCTGTATCATTGCAATATATTATGAAATTTTTACCAGAGGGAGTGAATGTGTTCCTAGCTTAGTTCCTAAAGTTAAATGATCAGGAAAAAAAATGGAGCAGTAAAGAACTGGATGAGTCTTGTTCATTTAGGAGGAAGTCTGATTTATGCTAAGTGACGACATGGATCTAAATCATTATGAGAATCAACTTCATGATCTTGGTGTATGCCTATATCTTTGTCATCCTGAAAGAAAAGCAATATCATCTACCTTTAAAAGATTCCTTACCTTCATATTTAGGTTTTAAGCTTCATAAAGCATAATTGGAATTAAGCTTATATCAAAACTAATAAAAATAAAGAGGGACAACTAGGAGTCACTTCATCGATTATTCAGTCAAAACTTCAGAAAAAGTCAGAATGTAGATACTCGATAGACTCAAACCAAAGTTACTTCCTTTTTATAATTACTTTTAAATATAATTAATGCTCAGCGCTAGAACAATTAAAGGATGTCCTAATTCTGCAGAAAGTGATGATTATTCAATAAATGACACTGTCTAGAATCAAGAATAAATCATTATCTGGAATTAGCATTTATTAGTCAATACCATTTTATGAGAAGCAAGCTGAGGGGCAGGAACATTATTTTACAGCTAAGTGGTAACATAGCAGGAAATACAGTAAAATATTGAGACAATAAAGGCAGTGAACACTAAAAGAGGTTTAGACTGTACTGACCCAGTGAATGCAGCCTCATAACACAGCTGCTTGTCCTAATCAGAAGAGTGCAAGTAGATCTCATGAAGGCTATTTATTTTATTCTTAAGGTCAAAGTAATTTTATTTCTAAATCCTGATAAACTGAGTAATATAAAGCATCCATTCAAACATGGACTTCTTAGCTTAACTCATTTCCACTTCTAGGTTTGCACTTCAAGGCAGTTTATTCAGTTCAGCATCCTAAAATGACAGAAATGCTTCAGTCAGTTGGCTTCAGATATTTTATGTTCCTACTACAACTGATAACAATGAAAATGTTTTTTACTTTATCATTGAAGTACAAACTGAACTACTTTCTTTTTTTTTTTTTTTAAGCAAGGCTGCAAAGACTTCTACTATCAAAATTGAGTTGCTTTCTCTGTTTATAAATGTATAAGTACAAATGGCAAGTTATGATTGCCTATCAGTGTGGAAACCAGGCTGTCACTACTTCTGTGATTCAAGCTATTTAGTCAATGGCAACTTGAGGGGTTTATTTTCTGCATCTTGAAAAATAACATATTGACGCTTTGAAGTATTGCTTTGTAGGCTGTAAAAAAACCATATGCTGCTATTTTGACAATGTAATGAAGCAGAGATGAAAAACACCCTGCTTGGAATGTTTATCGCAAATAAAATGTGGGATTTTGTTATTATTCATTATTATTTTAGAGAGCCACAATGTAGTGGCTTGTAAAGATAAAAATATAAAATCTCCATTCTCAAAGAGCTTTCGGAGCAATACACAGCACATTAAATGACCTAACTGCTTCAGGTTTAGGTTTCTGTTTCAGGGACCAAAAAGATGCTACCCTGTTAGAATCAATAAATATATTAATGTTTTAACAAATTGTAAAGCATAATGGAGAACAAATTCCATTTTCATTATTTAAATTCAGAAAGTTTGAGTTTTTTCCTTTTATGGCCAGAAATTTAGGTGCTTACTAATCTTATAATGGCTATTGCAAAATCAGCAATAAAATAGGAGTAGATACAAAAAATTTCTTTTGAGAGATAGGAAAGCAGAGGGAAATAGACTGTTTAGTGCTGCATGGCAACAGAAAAACTGTTAACTGAGTAGGACAGCAAATCAAGTTGAAAGGCACTGTCTGTGGTTGTGTGAATCAGGAGAAAGTGAACAGTATCTTCAAAAGGAGAGAGAAAAGCTGCCTGTGTGTAGAAAGGAAGAGATGAACCTGGTATGATGAAAAGTATAGTAAAGATGTCAAAAACAAAGCTAATGGACACTACTTGACAAGACCTATGCAGCCAGATTTGCCATCTGTGTGGGTGAAGAGGAGACTCATTTTTGTGAGGAATTTTACAACACAAAAGGAACTGAAGAGAGTAAAGATTTATATAAGAACCTAAGGCAGCAGAAGGGAAACGAGAACTGATTTTGTGGTTAGAACCTGACAAGAATCATCAAGGAAATCCAAATTGCCTGCCCTCTCCATGTGCTGCTACAAAGACAACTTTGCTGAATGAGAAAAGTTTCAGCTTCATTGGCAACCATTCCGCCGCAGCACTTCGTCCTGTTCTTGCACCTCCACAGAGCTGGAATTGCCCTAAAAGCATGACCAGTGCATAAAGCAGGGAAAAACCCCACAGCAGCCTCCTGTCAAAATCAGGACACATTTAGTAAAGCCTATGACATTTACGTTGCTTTTTATTGGTTGTTTTTTAAGGGGTGCCAGGATCTGGTCTTGCTGGTATTGTCCGAGTTCTTGCCTCAAAACCAAGTCAGACATGCCAGAGTTAGGATGTGCCCACTAGCCCTCCAGTCCTTCACCTCACAGCATTTTCTGTTAAAAGTTCCCTGGTATTTGTTCAGTACCCCCAAGTGTGAATTTCACAAGCGTTTTTGTCCCCCAAGTTCTCCATCTGCCCTTATCCTCAAACTTTCTTCTCCTTGCAGACCTGAGTGCTTAGAGGCTTCATGCCCCCAAAGCAAAACTTCTGCTTAAGACTTACATACTTTTTTCCCTCAGATCACTTTCTATTACCTCTAGCATGCCTTCTGTCTATTTTTTTACTTTATCCTTCTTTACTGCAGCCAAACCCACTCTTTCTGGCCCCACTGGTGCTGACTGCTGCCCTCCCCTTGGTTGCCATGTCTGGAAAACCCCAAAATGCAGTTGGTGCTGTCCACCAAAGCAACACCCCAGTATCTGTTTCTGACATGGATTTCAAAGATTTTAAAAATAACCATTCTAAGCAAGACAGAAGAAGGGAAGACAGCAGAAAGTGACTTTTTGGAAAATCCTCAACCAGCTCTACTGGCATAAAACACTAACTGCTTTTATATATTCACAGTCCCTCAAATGTGAGCTTCTACCTTACTTATTTATTTCTTATGTAAATACGTACACAATAGATATAAACTAAGGGGCTGAATGGATGTTTCAAACTGCTGATCTACTGCAGTAATTGGCCTGAGACTGAAGGAAAGCTAGAATTCTGTGCAATAGAAATCCAATATTTTAGCTAATTCCTAACACCAATGACAGCAATGGCTACAAAACTTATAGGAAGGGTGAAGGTGATTTTGATGTTTCACTAGCCATAAGTATACAAGTGCAGCAATGAAATTAGTTAATTAAACACTCCTTGTTACCTAAAAATGGTTTGCATTCTTTCCTCAGCAATTATTTCACTGTCTTTCAGTGTTCACCTTCTCAATATTGAGAATGGAAAGAGGAAACACTTTCTGCTTCATCCGACAGCAAAAACCCAAAGACCTAGAAATACCACGGGCTGCTACTGCAGTTATATATATATATATATATATATATATATATATATATATATATAAAATTTATTTATTTATTTTTTAATTTTTTTGTCTGGTGCAGCTGTTTAGCAACTACAGAAGAAAAACAACCTGACATTATGCTCACTTGCACACTTCACGTGGAATATATTGTTACCATTATTCAGGATTGTTTCTAAAGCCCACTAAATGCACCTACTTTGTATTAAAAGCACCAAAAAACTCTCACCGGCCTGACTGAATCAGAACAATCAGCAAGACAGGAGCTGCCCTGCATTCCAAAGATCCCTGTTCCAATTATGTCCATGCACACAAAACCACACTGCAACATCAAAAACTAGCTAAAAAGAATGAATTCTAACACCCAAACCAGGATTGTGTATCCTGGAATAATACTAAATACACATTCACACATCAAGACACAATGTATTACAAATTTTTGGGTAAAGTAACTCTATGTAAGATAAGAATCTGCCTATCCTGGCCTGTTCCTTTTGCCAATAATATCGTAAATGAAAATGGAAATTGCCACTGGTAGGAAAAAAAAAAAAAGTTTTTGTAAAAGGACACTGATGTTCTCCTTCTCTACAATAATATTTTTATTATTATTCACTTTATATTTAGCCCTTATAGAATTTGTTATTGCCATCCATCCATATTTAGAAAATGTTACAACAGCTTGGTGTGGTGTACATACACTGTAAGAAAGTATCTGCATTTAGCATAAAAGGAAGTTAAGAACCTGAACTAACTTAAGGTGTGTACTTCATGCATAAAAGGAAATGAGAAATTAATTCAGATTTACTATATATAGAAATATTTTAGGTGTCTATTCATAAAGTATTTTATTTATATATGCTTAAATTCAATGGACAAAACCAGATTTAAAATAAAATTTGGCACACCCTTAAAAAGCAGGTCTTGGGTGTCACGCTTCTACAACATTAAGTTGATTTCTCAAGAGTCTTAACATCTCACAGACCCCAGTAATGACGTGAAGAGACTGGTCCTCAACATCATATATAAAAGGGCTCTGAAAACTGCCTTTGTGGAACAAACAAAGGGATCTCTCCCTCTTCGGGGAAAACACTAACTTGTAAGGACCATTTGTATCAAACTACACTCTCTTTAGGAGATGAAAGCCAAATTGTGTGCATCAGAGTTACTGCTAAAACAAACAGGGAAAGCTAAGTCCTGAAAAATTATAAGTCCTGGTCAATATCGTGAGATAATGTTCCGCTTGGAAACACAAAAATATGTTAACAATCCAAGATCATCCGGTTCCTTCAGGGGCTACATGTCAAATTATGACTCACATTTATTTTATAACAGCAATGAACCAATAATTTGTAATTTTTACAGTAAAATCCTCTCAGGACTGAAATTCAGCATCAGAGAAAATAAAAAGCACATTTTAATTTTTCCGTTATTGTTTTGAATATTATTGCTTTTAGCTATGTGCGCATATTTAGAATTTCAGATACATGCTTAAACAAATCACTGACATAACATTAAGAATATGAACTTTTACAGGCAATTAACTCATATAGTTGTTTATTTCCACCTCAGTGTTCAGTTACACTTTCTCTACATCCCATTTTCCCATCCAGTTACACGACTGTGGAACTGCTGGGATCTCACACTGTTTTAGTTATACAGCTGCTGGAAACGAACCAGCCCCCTTAGCCAAGAAGAAACAGGGAAAAAGCCAGGAAAGTATTTGTATTTATACCATGCTGAACAACTCCTAAAACAAAACTGCTCACAGCAAGCTTTAGGGATGTGGCTTTCCCGAGTACCCTACTTGGGATTCAAAAAACACTGAAAAAGCAGATCTCCATCAGCCTCCATTTCTGGCAATCTACCAGGGATCAAAGCTTACTTAAAAAATTTCTACCTGAGGTTCCATTTCAAACACTTCAAAGCTAAACCTTTTGTTAATGAACAAATTATTTACACAGGCAATGCTGAATGTGACTGAATTAGCTTTTAATGAAAATTTTTCCAAAATTTAAAAGAAGAAATCTAGGGGGAAAAAAAAAAACCCCAAACCAGTGGTGTGTTTTGTAGCTGATATAGCATGATATATATACCATTATCCATCTGCCTCTTCAGGCCTTCTTCTGGAAAAATGCTGCCAGGCAGGGCTCTGCCAACTGCACTTGCAATTTTCTTTCTGTTTTAAATAGTAGGCAATTTCAGATCCTGCTCACATTACTCATATGATTTTCTCCAACTGAAAATCCTTCTGTTACTCTTTTCCATCGACAGAGAAAATGCTGTTTGATTTGCAATCTGTTCCCTGCCTTCCAGATTTCAAATTTAGGGTCTCCTCATCAATCAGTTTGCTATTTTCTTGAAAGAAACAAACCCTCATCTCAGCCAGATGAGAAAACAGAATGAGAAAAGTTAGTAAGTTACTGCCATCTCAACTCAGCATTCATATTGAATATCAGACAAACTGTATTCAAGAGAACCTGCAGAGGGATGTCATTAAACAATGTTTCAGAAGATCACCTAAACATTAGGAAGAACAGCAACTGAAAAACAGGGCATTAAAATCCTCAGGAGCAAAATACAGCAGATACAGAGCTAAACTTTGTTTCACTGTTACCATTTCCTTACTTGTAAAGGAAGCAATAGCTAAATTTTTATCTTAATTGACATATTATTAACATTTTTCTTTATTTGCAATATTTTTGTGAACCACTGTGTAATATGTTATGATCTATAGGCTGAGAAACTTTTGGAAGATTTTTATGACTTAGGGGAGCAAAAAGGTAGGGAAGATTGATTTTGCACCTACATGTGAAGGGATGCCTGCTGATTTCTGCCTGAGGGTCTTATTTCTTACTTTAAAAATATTTAGTTATGTGAATAAAACAAAATAGTCTGTAAATCTTAATGACTCCTACTTTCTCCCCCTCAAAGCTACAGCACGAAACAGGGATACTCAGAGGAAAGTTTAAATACTCCATGAGTTTCATCTGATAAATAACTAACAAAATATTTGTCTAATATAATTGGCACTGAGTGATGAATCTTTTGCAAATCTTACTAAGAGTAAAGGGTGAATTTCCTGGAAATGTCTTTTTGTTGAATATAAAAAAACCTCCTACCCTTTAAAATAAAATGCTAAGCTTAAAAAAAAAAAAAAAAAAAAAAGTTTTATACAACTTAGGAAAGTTTCATGTAGTTTTTGTATTCATAACTAAGATAACATTAATTACCCATATGTACTATAACTTGAACTGATGGAGATGTAATCTTCAGGGCCAAATGCCCACAGAATTTTAAAGCCACTTTATTACTCCAGGGAGAAAACAGGAAACAGCTCAGGTTCCTGATTTAAGACTGCAGGAGCTTGAAGTTCACCAATTCCAGCTGCTGCCACCGTGCTCAGCAGTCACCAAGTGACACAAAACAAGCAGCTGGTGCAAGCCAGTGCAACCTTGAGCTCTCCATTTCAAAGAGTCTCACTGGGGAAGGATTTCTTGACTTTCTCAAACAGAAAAACAGTGGAAGTAAAGGTACCTCTGAAGTCCTTTATCCTCCCCAGCAACTGAGGGAGGACCTGCATCTCCTTTGGCCTCTGGCAGCATGGACACCCTGTGAAGGGCAGCTGGAAATCAGGGCTACAAAACCTGGCTGGAAATGTGGGGGTTCCTGTGGCTGGCAGGGACTTTGGTCATGCCAGTGATTTAATAACTCTAGTGGTTTCATTTCCCTGTTTAATCAAGGTGCAGCTCAGCTTGCAGCCAAAGGAGAAGCAAGCCCTTTCGTTACCCAGATGATGAGAAATGCTGGGAATGGGGGCTCCCCCTCATTCTACCCATCTGGGAAGCAGCTTATCTCAAAAGCAGATTAAAAAAACCCAACTCTAATCAAACAAAAAATCTAATAATTATGATAGCTTAAGGTGTGCCAAATTTAGACTTTAGAGAAAATTCACCATGCCATGTATAAAAATAGTGCACATTAAAAAAAAAAAAATTAGTTACACAAGGCTGGCCATCAGAATTGATTTAATTTAGAGGGATTATATCCAGCCCTCTGGCTAATTTAGGAGAATCAAAACAACATTTTACATACTCACTGAATTTTAGAGGTTATTTTAATAACTGAGCATCTAAACTGCCTGGGATCATTGAAAATACTAGTAAATATAATTTTATTAGCAAGTAAATGACAATTCAGACAATTCACATCTTTAACATAAATAGCTAAATTCTAAGGAGAAAATACATTTCTTACAGTTTTTCACAGGCACAACCCTGATGTTGGATTCCTTAATGACAGCTCCTGAACAATGAAGCAGGACAAAAACTTGTTATAAGCAAACATAGAAGACATTGACTTGGGAAAATATTTCATGAGCTGCCCAACAGAATTATAAGGGGAAGTAGTTTATATAAAAGAATAAACATAATTTTAAAGTATTACAACCTATTCCCATTATATTGACTGCAACAGAAGTACAGCCTTTTGCAGAAACAAATTCAATGACACTATTCTTAATCTCAGTTCAAAATGCTTTTAAAAAAACTCCTATTACTTTAGAAAAATGCCTTCACCTGAGAGTCCTGAAGTTAATGTTAATAGAATAATGTTTATTTTAAAGAACATTTTCAAAAATAAACCTGTTATTTTGGCAAACCAGGAGGCTGTGTGGTGGTGTTCTAGAAATAGGTATTTCAATATTAAAAATTATTATTCTGAATTAAAAATTATACCTGTTGGCTTTTGCCTTCAATTCACTGGAATTATTTCTCTCCATCAACACAACAAGTCAGCAATCAGAGTCCCTCTGAAAAGCCACTTATTGAAACAACTAAAAAAGAATTCCATCTTAACAAGAAGCACATAGCTTATTATATTTTAACCTGATTATTAGGTTTTGAATATTATTACTACATAAAAATCCTGGCCTACTTTGCCACACAGTCATCAGTTCTTCCAACAACACCTTTAAAATAAACAAACAGAAATACCCCCCAAGAAGGCAATTTTGTTAAAATGTGTTTAGCTCTGATGCTAATGACTGAACAAAAACACACACACATTTAAAAACACAAAGTATTTGGCCAGCACTGTTATTATTACTAATTTGCCTTTTGTTTATCTCTTTCTCTCAGTTTGAGATGCTTATTCTCTACCAGATCATCATTATATGCTGTTCCTGAAACTACTTCCCATTGCTTTCATTAGCGATAAGCTTAACATTCCAGTGTTTATACTAAGAAGTATCCTTTCTGAAATGTAAAAATCTCACTATTCTCTGATCTAGAAAACAAACGTATGTGCAAATAAAATACAGGAATTCTCAGAGAATTTTCTTTTAATTTCATTTTTAATAGTGTTTTAGCTAAAAAAGGCAACTATTTTGAAATTGAATTTCGCACCATACACACCCTGTTTCAAAATTATAACTTGAAAAGAAATAGCCCCAGGTGGTTACTGCCAAAGATATACCTGCAACTTCTATTTTTAAAATACTGATTTAGAATATCTGTTAACTTGAAAAGTAATGCTTTTTGCAAGGTAATTTTTGGAGGAAAAGAAGCTATTAGTATGGAAATAAAAACTTTGGGTTTTGCCTTGCAGAGATTCATTCTCCTCTGGGAGCATGACCATAGTGGGATAATTAGTCTGACATTTAAACATCAGTTCAAATAATTTTGAATTGTTTATGCCCTTTAAGGGAAAAAAGCTGATTATGAACTTAAATGTTTTTCATAAGTCTGAGCAGAATTCTAGGTTTTCAATATGTAGATAAGTCACCAAAATCCAGCCACACTTAATTTTAATATAACCTTATAAAATTTAAGTACTTGTAGATCTTTTTTCCTTTGACAAAGCATTCCTGTATTACATCCAATTTATCTTGGAAGGGTAGGGAACAATATAGGAAAGGTAGTTCCATAGAACAACTTTAATTTAAATAAGCCTCCTGATTTTAAGCTGTGTGATATGCATGTTTTTGGCACAAATGACAGAATAGCAAGTATAAAGGGAAAATATGCCCCAAATTGAGAAATATGTTGTTTCAGGAAGGAAATAAATTATACTTGGTATGTGACTTGAGGAGTTGTTAAGTCCGGTCTTTAAGAGAAGAACACATAAATTTTTCAGCTCCCCCTGGTCCAGATGGCTCCATGCTTGCCTTTACCTCAGCAAGCAGCACTCTCCCCCTCCAGCCAGCCCCACCAAGGGAAGATGCACCACAACCTCCTGCTGCTGGAAAGCCTCGGAGACACTCGGAAAAGAAGAGGGGAAACACCCCGGCCTAGGATACCCCACACCCCAACCTTGTTAATTCCCAGCACTCTCCACCACTTGCTGGCCACCCCATAAAGCATAAAAACAGGAAGGAGGGTTGCTTAATTAATGCAGTTCCTTCATTAGCCCTGTCCAGCTGCTCTGTGAAAGCTGCAGGTACCTGCAGGCGTTTCTGAAAGCAGCTCATCCAACCCTCCAGGACCTGTTGAGCAGCTGGCAGGGAGGCAGCTGCTCTAACCTGACCTGCAGCAGCTGGGCAGTGACTCGTTTGGAGCCAGCACAGCTGGTGTCGCACTGCAGCCAAATTCCTGCGTCTTGAGAGGTGACATTTAATGTTGGTTTTTTTATGCTGGCAGCTCAGAACTCAGCCATGTGCCATTTAAGCTCTTTTAAATCCAGGTTTTGCAGACACAGAAAGCAACAAGGTTTTCCACTGCTTATATGCAAGGTGATGTAATTAACAGGGCTTTATACATCTCTGACTTCCACTATTTCCATGTACTCTGAGGTTTAGATTGCCACTTAGATTGTTCCAAGAGGTCCTGCACACTTTTGCAATCAAAACTTTTCTTAAAATGATGTTATGTGAACTCTAAAATAAGAAAACCAAAAATAAAAGGAAAAAATGCTGTATTCTAATATAAGTTTCTTTTAATTCCGAATTGTAGTGCAATGTGGAAGACATATACTTTACTAACTCCTGTTCAATAATACAGAACAGGTGACACTTTTCATGTAACATGTCCCAGGTGTATTCCAAGATCAGACTATTGTAAAAAAAAATGACACAACCAATGTTATGCCTTGGCACTGAAAAAAACCCTAAAAACAAAAACAGTTCTCATTTTTGAGAACTCTTCCTTCCCCCACTCTCCTTTCTGCTACCCCTTCTTGCCTTGTAAATATCCCACCACCTGTCCTTTGGCAGAAGAATGGGACACATCTTGAGAGGAGCAAAACACTTGCAAGTCTGAGGACAATTTCTCAGCCCACACAAATTAAGGGCTACATTGCAGAAAAGCATCTAAATTCACCAAGACGCTTGAAAATTATTAATAGGGCAATTTCAGAAAAACGATGCACAAAATCTCAAGGTTTTTTAAATTACTATAACAAATTGGACACAGTAAGCCTCTCCTTTTTTACACTCATTTATCAGTAATTGGACATTTCTTAAAAATAGGTACAATACTGAATCAAGTCCAATAAACAGAATAACTGAGTAGTAAAATTTTGAAAATTTTGGGTACATAGCATCATCCCTACAGCTACACTGGTGAAAGCCCCAGACATGAAAGTTTGGCTTGGAGGCTCACATCTGAGCCTGTCCCACACCCTTTAGCAACACAGAGATTTCAACACCACCCTGGGAAGCCCTCCTCAAACTGGTTAAATAGAGTGGAACTGTGGCTTGTCCAAAACACTGACACAGTGAACATCTGGGAGTTGCTAGGGGTAATGACTGAGTGACACAGCACAGTGGATTCACTCACACATCACTTAATTAACTATTTAATAAATACTCATAGGTCAATTAGATTTTTAATTATTCTCAGAGACTTAGAGTAGCCTAATTTCTATTTAAAAAATAGCATTTTATCATTTTACCTATTGGGGGGGGGTTTGGACCAAATGTTCAATTCGTCACTTGAATTAAAAAAAGTGTGAATCAGGGAGTGCTCATTAGGATTTGGAAAACTCATCTCAGTGAGAAGTTAATTTAATTAAAATAAGTGAAATATAACAGTGTGTTGCAACAAGGTGAACAAGGAATAGCAAAAACATTAAATAAGTTGTCTTATTTGAGATGTAACATCAGGATTCGTATGCAGCTGCAGCATTAATGGCATATTTGCCCTGGGACCAGCACTGCTTTGGGTGTTTTAACTCTGCCCTCTCATCTGCTGCTCCCTCACTCCTGATCTGTACTTGTGCAGGAATACATGTATGGAGATTAACTCTGATTAGAAAGAGAAAAATCTTTCCAATTTGAGCCCAAGAACTTTCAGAATCACACCTTCAAAGCAGCAGAGTTCTCTGAAACAGACTCATATCCATTTCCAGTAACTACTGAATACCCAGACAGTAAAACTTGTTACCAATCTCCTCAGTTTCAATAACTTCATTTCTTTCCTGTTACAGATTTTCCTTTGGCAGAAACAGCTTTGCAGTGCTGAAATAGTTGAAATATCACCTACAAAGAAACCGGAGTCATGAGATGGAAAATCTGTAACTGCTGAAATGCAAGTCCCAGCACCTTCTCTCCTTGAGAGGACTACAAGTCATAGGTGTCATTGCAGATTTTATTCTAAGAACCCAACGATGGAGATAAGCTGGGCTGGAGGAGCTACTGGGTATGTATTGAAAACTCAACCACAGCCTGTGCAAAAGACAGTTGCAGACATATCTACTGTGTAGGCAATTCTTGGACGTCAATGCACAGATAACTTCTGCTCAATGGTCAGAAAATAGACAAGAAATAAGGAGAACTACAAAAATCCACAGCCGTTTTGAAAGTGTTAAAAACTACTTCCGTATTTCTTGTATAAGCAGGGACTCACAGGTCTCTTGTGGAATGAGGCAAAAAAGAGTAACTGAATTGTAAGTAATTTGAAGTGGAAGTGACAAATGCTGAGCAAAAAAGGTATTTCAAAAATCATACAAGAACTCCAAGGGATTCACTTGCAGTTGGATCAGAGTTCACAGGACAGACTCTTATTTTGGTGACAGACAACTTGAACACAATTCAGGACTGAATTGTCTCTTTACCTGGACAAAGACCTTATACTTAACAAAGGCAAAATAATATAAGATTGGGGAAAAAACATTTCAGGATAAAAGGAAAACATTTGGCAAAGTACAATTTGATGTCTGTGTTTATAAAACTTACTGAGGAGAGAGTTCACTGTAGTGCTATAATCAGAAAGTGATAGCTTGCACTCCCTTTCAGTTTGTCATTAAGAGAACACCGAGTAAATAAATTATCAGTTTTTATGAGACTGGTATAACACCTAAAGAAACAGACATTAAAAGCCCTCCTCAGCCTATCTGCAGTTAGTATTCTCCCTTTTAGGAGTTCTGTATCTCAAAATTCCCATCCTAGAAAAGACAAGTGTTTCCTATAACCCTCCTTATTTTCTTCAAAGCTGTGTCACCCATTTTTCCATCATATACTGCTCCCAATCTTACTCATGATAGGGTTTTTTCCTTCCTTTTTATCAGTTCTTTCCTTTTAATAATCTCAAGACTATAAAAGAAATACATTATTAACCTATAAGCATTTTACCACCAAAAAAAAATTAAAAGCATCCTATTCAAATAAAATCAGCTTCCTAAATATAAGTTGGTTTGAAGATTTCAGGAATCACACTACATAAAAATGACAGATAAATATAAAGCTACAGAGAGCAATTGGAGCTCCAGGTATCCAATTTGTAGCATTTGTGCCTTCACAAAGAAGCATAATCTCACAGTGAATAATGTAAATTACTATTGAGTGTTACACCCAATTTTATGCACGCAAACATAAATTACATTTTGGTCCTACACATAAACTCAGTTTGAACAGTTTTGAACTTAGACTAAAATATTCCAAACACAATTATAAATCCAGAAACCACATCTAGACTCTCACTGCTAAGCACATCCTCTCCATGCCAACAAATACAAAATGACACACTCCGTATCTGTTGTGGCTGGTTCCCTCTCTGCAAACTGGCCACGTTCCCATCACATGGCATTTGGCGCTCTGATTTTAAAACACAACTGTTCTTTTCTGATGGTTCTTCAGTTCACAATAGTTTAATTAGTACAAGGCAAATGAAATCAATCTGCCTTGTTCCAGTTACTGATGAAGTATTAACAGCAAAACATTGCAAAATTTGCAGTGACGCTCTGTTTCATGGGGATTTGGCCCATTTGATGAAAGAGCTGAAAAGAAGATTAATACACTTGAGCACTTTCCTTACATCTCACATCCACTGGAAGCACAGCGAAGCACAAGCACCACTTTTGTCCAGCACAAGAAGGCAGCTGAGTACATTCTACCTTGCTTTAGCACAACAGATTTCCATCTGTCAAGCAGCTCTGCACATTTTTTGCCACTGGACTTAAAAACTTTTGGAAGTTTTAAAGCTATGTGTCAATATCCACTTGCTTTTATAGTTTTCAGTCTTTCCACAAAAGACCTTGATCCCCCCCAAAGGATGCCATACCTACTATTTTGTTATCGCGAACATCAAAGTGCAAAGGTCTGTGGATAATGATCCAGTGCTCTGAATTTTAGTCACATCAAAGCAACATGTTCTTCTATGAGTTTTAACTTTCTGAGAGAAAGCAATGCAGTTATGCCTACAGGCAAGCCAAAATCCAGTGACCACTTCTGAATATTTAGTTAGAGCTTTTTAAAAAGAAAGCAAATTTCCTTATATGGTGTGCAGAATATAAACGTCACTGATACACATCTCACTTTGTAGGTTTTATGAGAAAACACATAACATCTGCTCTAACACCAAAAATAGTGAACCTGATATCTTAACTGCCTGCTCTGGATACTGATTTAGCAAAAATGCTACAAGTCAATCAGCACAGATCATCTTTAATCACTGCTGTACTTGCAATCATGAGTGTAATTGCTGATTCTTTTTTGTGGTCGGGGTGGTGGGGTGCAGGGGGAAGATACTTTTTTGCATAACATTTAAGACCTGAAATAGGAATATCTGGTGCCTATTCCCAGTTTCTGGACTTCCATTTGCACAGGCCAAAAGGAAAAGCCATGGGCAGACTTCTGAAAAGCTGATCTCAGTTTCACGCTGCAATGGACAACTATTCCAAATTGTACTCCCCAAAAGAAGCAATCGCTGAGACTTTTGTCTCACAATCCACAGAACATTGCCTATTCATTTCTCCTCTGCATGATGGGAACATAACAGTTCTGTGAATAAGGCCCTTAACATCTCTCTATTAGGACAGGAGATATGAGTAGCAATTATGATAATTAAATGTAATTACATTAAAAATAATTAGCACTTTAGCTATCAATTGCTGTGCATTGCACAGCTATTAAAAGCAAGCCAAATTTCAGCATAATTTTTATTACTCTCCTCTTCATTCAAAACAGTAAATGGTAGGGAATATTTTCTTTTCATGTCCGCTGTGCTCTCATTTTAATGGACACTATCATCATCTAAGTAGAGTAAGTACTACCGGAGGTGACATAATTGCCAAAACATTACAAATTGGATTTTTTCCCAAAAGACTCAAGTAACTTCCTTTAATACATATACTTATGAGACCATGAATGAAAGGGATTAGCCGCCTCACTTTAACAGATCTCTCCTCATCAGAGATATTTGAGCACAATTAAAATGGCTGATAGAATCAAACTGAGTAAACAAACTTTTGAATAGGTTTTATCACTGATGGGCTGCAGCATTAGAAATCCTTCAGGGTGCGAGTATCTTGCAAGAATTCACTTGGGTTGTTTGCACAGATCTGATAGGAAAACACACTTTAGCACTTGGAAAGTGTAGCTGTTTGGCACAAACCCAAAGAAGCCCAGCATTATTGTTACAGATGTGTGAAATTCTACTGACAGATGATGCAGAACATGAGGGTTTCCTAAGAGAGTCTCTGAGCAAGTGAGTGTGGCTTGAAGAGCTTAGAGTGATGAGAAACCTCTTACATACTTGGCTAGAAATAAGTGTAAAAGCCACCTCAGTGACAGACAGTTTCTCCAGATTTGCTCGGGGAAAAAACCTCTCCCCCTCCTACTTTTTGGAGCAAATCCCTCCTTTCTTGCATAAAATCTTAGACTATTAAAAGCCATTAAACCTTGAAAAGAGACCAACCTTTGGTTTTCCTCATCTATCAACTGCCCAGAACAAAATGTGGATAACAGGCAAAACAAATTATTTACTTGCCAGTTACCAGTGCTCCAAATGCAGGTAATAATTTACTGAAAATTCAAGTAGAGTCTTATCTCAAATAATTTTATAAGAAATGACAACAATCTTTCCAGATCCACATAGAGACATTGGACCGATTTGACTGTGTGAATACAAGGAAAACACTATATTTATGCAGCATTTCTGATTTAGATATGACTGGACTAAATGGAGTAAATTAAAAACAATGTGGGAAAAAAAAAATGTTTCAACCATCACTGCTGAGATGACTGCATTGATAGAAATGCAGAAGTTCAAAGGGATGGCATTTTTCTGGCCATTTCATGAGATATTTACTACCAGCATCATGGATTCTACAAGTAATTTGAAATTTATTCATTAACAATTAATATCTGCTGGTCTATTGAGGCAAGTAGGAATCCAATGTGTTAAAAAAATCCACTCTAAATAATGGCTTAACACCTGTATTATTCACAAGCTTGTTCCATACAAAGAAGCATTCCCCACACTTGGCACTCTCATTCTCTCCACTTCAGAAAGACCTGAAGCCAAAGAACCACCTGGTCACACTTCTTTAAAAACTCCAGCAGCATTAACCATATGACTGTTTCAAGATGATTTACAGTTCATACTCCATTTCTAATGGAGTACTTACAGGCCTGTGCTTTTAAGGGTTGCAGTACTTTAAGGCATTTTAAGGAATATTAAACTTTTGTCTATCTTCTGTGCATCATACTCAACTTCTGCCCTCCACAACCATAGTCTTTAGAGGCATCCAGGGGAACTCCGACTGATTGGCATAATAGGACACAGAAGGAATTTAAATAATTTCATACACACATACACACACAGGTGATATTAAACACAGATGTGATTAAAACAAAGTCAATCAAGTACGATTTACTTGCCAAGACATGTTTTCACATGTCCCTTTCTGTAGGTACTTATGAATCATATACCTGCAGGCAATACCTTATAGATATGTATCTTTAAAATCTAAGTTCATTAAACAAAATTAAAAAAGAGCAAACATTTTTCTAGAAGGTTATTGTTGGGTAATGCTGCTTGACAACAGCATTTATTACCGATTTTTAACTCAACTTCTTCATTTGCCTGTGCAGTAACCAGAACAAAACGTAAGGTGAATGAACTACATTAAAAAGAATTCAGAATGTATAAATGTATACTTCCAAAGTAAGCAAAAAAACTGCCCCAAAACAACAACACCCAAAAGATAACAACAACAACAACAACAACCCCATCCAAAAACCCCACAACCAAAAACTAACCCAAAACACCTCCCACAAAAACCCAGCCTGAAGGGAGGTAAGAAGAATGAGGTGAAATTAAAAAAAAAAACAAAAAACAAAACAAAAAAACCACGTGAAACTGAGGGAATGGGGTTAGCAGGATAGAAAAAGAACAGATATTCCAGAAGAGGAATAAAACTCTACATCCTGCTGTGTGATGAAGGGGATGCTATCCTATAGATGATGATGCATAAAACAGAATGCAGCTTAAACTGCAACAAAAGGGATCAAGGTAAATCACAGGGAAAGCTCTCCCAGTCTTGCAGCAGCGAGCAGCAACAGGAAGCTGGTTGTCTCCTTCAGTGAAATTTTTAAAGACTTGAAATTTTAAGCACATCTTCCAGGGTGTGTATGAAGTACGGTACACCCTGCAGTACTGCCAGCAGCTGAATTAAATAACCTCTGGAGGTCCCTGCAAGGCTCACATTTCTATGAGTGCTCTGATCACTGCAGGTAACACATTAGAATATGTTATTAATCCCAGTTCATGTTCCTCTTACAACACTGCCTGCAGGGCAGGAAAAAAGTAAATCTTGGATTATGGTGACAGCCAACAACTATAATATTCGTGTAGAGAGTGAAAGTGGAAAAAATAGCCACAGGAGTGTTAACCCTGTAACCCACACCTGCAGCAAAGTAACACAGACTTAAGGCTGATATCATCAGTGGTACTGACACTGGGTGTGCAGAGTAATACACAGATATTTTGTGGGGCTGGGCTTCAAGTGGCAAGAAATAAAAAAGCTGCAGCCTGAGATGGCTGCAGGCCATGCACAGACAATCAGGAATGCGTTGGACTGTGCTGCTGAACGAGCAGGGGGTTTTCATGCATAGTTGCATATATTTACCAAGCCTCCTTACTGCAGGAGCAGTAATAGCTGCTCTTTCAGAAATCGATAGTTCTGTCCCACATTTGTTACAAGGAGTGATTATAATGTCCCTTTTTTCCAATCTGGAAAAAATAATTGATGCAAAAGGCCCATTTTACTGCAGATAAAAGAGATTGAAGAGTCTATAGTAATAGCCTGGGCCAGAGAGAGCCTTTAAAGAACAGCTCTGCAGAGAGAAGGGAAAGCCTCTGAAGTTTCTTGTACAGCTGCAGTGTTTGTGCAGGTGAATAGAACTGAACTTGCTTACTTCTGAAACATGATTTTTCACAGGGACAAAGTAAGAGCATGTACAAAACTCTCAACCTGCTGTAGGCAGTGTAGGACACAAGTCATTCAGCTTAACTGTACTCACTGAATTAAAACTGAAATCACAATTCTTACACTGAAATGAAAGCTGAGAGTTTCACAGCCCGGGACTTCACATTTCCTTTTTTATTAAAACTTGCATAGTAGTAAGACTCACTAACACCCTATTTATTAAAAAATAAACTAGAAACCGCATTAAGCAAGACAAGGTTTCCAAAAATTGTCTTGTTCATAGAAGATACCCTTCAGAGAGCTATTTCATCCTAAAGAAAAGCATGTTATTCCCATTCTTGCAGCCTGAAAGTGCAAGTGAGCATATTTAGCTGTGACATTTGAATTTAGCTGACTATATATCCATGAGAACAAGCCACCAGGTTGTCTGCTATCACTGCCAGCCAGCAGGGAAGTCAGTGCTAACACCAATTCAAGAATCCCTCTCCATTAAAAAATCTGTGATGGGGATAAACTCTATTTATTAAAATTTCCCAATGACAGCAATGGGGGAGTGACTCAATGAAATTCTGAGGACAAGAGTAAATTTCAAAGGAGTTTTTAAAAATTAAAAAAAGATAAAATATTCACTTCAGTCTTCATAACAAATTCTTCTCTCACAGCAAAGATTTACTATTTTGTAATTGAACTAAACCAAAAAATATGTTTTAAAATGTTTTTGTGTTCGTTTCATATGTTTTTATTCTTTACTGTCAAAGACATTTTAGCCCAGCAAATTAAGATTCACGTCATTCCATTCTGATATCTGCAAACACTAGCCAAACATTTTAGAACTGATTGAATGTAGCAAGCCAAAAAGAAAGAAGATATTAATCATTTGGAAGTAACATCTCAACCTTTTTCTAGTTAAAAGCTTAAGAATCTACTACACTTGATCAGATACATGACCATTTATTGATTCTAGGATGATTTATCACTGTCCTATATATTAACTTAACATCTACTCCTTAGGCCCAATGCCATATTTGTAATTTGTAACACTACCATCTTACTCATTAAAACAGCGCAAAATCTTCAGCAAAACTCCCAAGTAAGCTAGACAACAAAACCATGGGCTTTTAATCTTCCTTTGACCAAAAAAAAAAAAAAAAAAAGAAAAAAAACCCAAAAAAACCCAAAAAACACCACCCAAACAAAACAAACAAACAAACAAAAACCTTTTAAAACTTGTCTGTGAATGTGGTTTCAAAACTTAAAGTTGTTTTGGTAATACATTAAAAGTAACTCTGTATTATCAAGCACAAGCTGTGGAACTTGACATGTCCAGTTTCCATTCACAGCAGACAGCAGAACTGTGCCTGCTCTAAGACAAGACAGAAGTGACCTAAATAAATGTTGAAGTTTGACCTTTATTTTGTCTGGTAAATGAATCCATGTACTTATTTCCTTTTAAAATATCTAAGAGCTATTTTTATAGACAGATTAGGAAATAATGCTTAAGATAAAACACAGACAAGTGTATCACCACCTGTTTCATGTTCAAAACCATCATGAGGAGAGCAGTGTCTTCTCAGATCTCCAACACTTTGCCCTCTTCAAACTGTACTTTTGAGAGTGGATGGGAAAAACAAGTAAAGCTGACATTTTTCTGCATCTAAACATCGTGTGTATATGGCAATGGGCACATATGGCCATACAGCAAATATTCATACGATCTTTTGGGCTTATTCACACTTCAGAGTTTCACACAAACAAATGGGTGCTAATAGAAATGCAAGTGTTTGCCAGAGAATAAGCATAACACACACAGAGGAATGAATTCATGTTACTCTGCTGAGTTAGTAATATTATCATCTGTTTGCATTATAAAACATTATGGAATGTTTATATTGATACACTTTAAATATTTTATATTCATGAAGTATTATATCTCTCCTGCTATTTTCATTCTGGAAGCATCTAGAATTCCTTTCTCCATTTTTTAACTATCATCTTCCAAAGCCAAACTTTGGATTTTTTGCAAGTGAAGCTGCTGACAAGCTGATGTCATGTTCCTCTAAGGCCAGCCATGTATCATGAGCAGCAGACAGTGTTTTCCAGCTCTCACTCAGGAAGCAGCTTGCCTCAAAGAAGGTCACACTCCGTCACTGCATCAGAGAATCCTTCTGCATGAGCCTTGGCTGTGTGCTGTGTCACTTCACATTTATAGCAGCATTACTCCTGCTCTGATGTAAATTTTATGACCCAGAAGGTTCTAATCGCTTAGGCACACTGTCAGATATCTTCAGCCCTATCAGTCAGGCTACTTTCTGACAGAATAAAGCAAAGCCTATATGCAGCAAGAAGACTGAAGGGTCTCTACTGTTGTTTGGTGTGGTTTGTCTCCAAAGGATGGAGCCCTCCAGCTGGTTTAGTTAAGGATTCACTGGAGCAGGGTGCACAAGAGCACTCTGTGACCTTCCTTGGGAAGTCACTTCTCAAAGCTAAGGCACATCTCAAGGCAGTGCACCACAGCAGCTACGGTTTGAAATAATGCTGAATGACAAGCGTGCATCCTTTCTGCCACATCACTTTACGAGTCAGCTGTTGAAGAAATGGGAATCACTTCTGGTGCTAGCCCAGTGCTACAGAAGCGCTGCCTTCCCAGTTCTCCCTCCCAGAGGGAGGCAGAAAATAAATCCATATACACCTACAGACTCAGGCAGCCTTTCCCACTGTACCATAATTGTACACTGGCCAATGTCAAGACAGATTCCATACAGAAAGTTCACCCTACAGTTCACAGCAAGCACCTGATCACAAGAACATTTAAAATATTAGACTGCTACAACAGCTTTTTCATGCGTGTTTTACCTCATTTATGTTTCTGCATTTTTATCACTGGATAGCAATTCCTCACCACACGTAAATTCACAGGTTTTTATGTCTCTGAGAGCCAGGGGATATTTAGGTCTAACACAGGACATCACATTTCTGTGTGCACACCAGCACTACACAGGGAAGCGAGCTCTTTAGGTGTAACACGGCAGAGGAAAATACAGACTTTATCCTTTGGGAGGAAACTATCTCCTGTGGAACACTCCAGATACCAAGATTGCAAGACAAAGGGTTGGAAGTCCCTAAAGCATAGGACAGGCACAAAGCCTTCCTTTCTGGGCGAACTTCTGATGGATTTTCAAGCCTGTGTGACCAACTACCCTGAAGAGCCAGCTAGGGGATGCTAAATAAAATTAATAGTATGTGGCAGAGCTTTTGTCAAATGGTACTGATGATCTACAAAACATCAGAGAACAAAGATCATATTTCTGGGTAAAAGATTTTATTTTACAGATATTGAATGCATGAGCACTTGCCCTTAGAGCTGATCTTAAATAAAATTTATGGCCAGAAAAGACCAACACCGAGCAAAAAGCTGTGAATGCTGTACTGATGGAACAAAGAATTCCATGAAGATATTCTTTATGTGGAACAGATTTTCCTTGCTCTGTGCAAGTGATCAGCCATTTTAAACAGACACCAAATAAAAAATGACCTGGCTGCACACAAACATGCTTTTGGAACAAGAAAAGAACATATCCTTCTTTTACAGGAGAAGCAGTGACCAAATTGATTAAAATGCTGCAAGCTCCATCTCAGTAACTAACAAAAAAGTATTTGATTAATGTGTAGCTATTAAAATTCTGGAAACAGTCACAAATCCACCAGTATTTAAATATAGTTACACGTAATAGAGGTTCCCCCCAAAAAACCTTAAACCACAAACTTCAGGTGGTCCAAGTTAATTTCTCTTGTTAGAGAACCGCAGAATCAGATTTAACAAATTGTGTTTATGACAGATACTTTTCTATTATGAACACATCACACGCAAACTTTTAAATGAAAATGTAGTTATATAGAAGCACTTTGATACGTGCAGTTCCAACTACTCTGTTCACTCTTCTCCCCTTTCTTTCAAATATTGCTGTCCTTCTTGAGCTATTTTCTTTCCACTTCATGAATAAACAGCAGCAGATTCAAAATATCTTTTGCCTGATACTGTGCTCAGCTGATTCATTTCCGTTCATATTCATATTTAATCAAGATTCTGCCATTTGCAGTATCAGTATTAAACACTGCCCTTTTCCTTTCTGAGCACAATTACAGATGATTAATAAGACTTGCAGTTCACTCCAGACTTGTATTTCAAGCTATTTTTCCAGCAGTCTATTTTGTACATTCAGCATTTATGCAAGGCTGGTGTGGTACAAAATATTTTCGGAATTCCATCTTTTGCTACTCCTTAAATGTCATCAATCATTGAAAGATACAGCATTGATGAAGAAATATGCTGAAATAAGAGAGAGGATGTAAAATGGAATCCAAAGAGCTGGTGCTAAGGACTTCTAGCTAAAAATCATGAATTTAACCATAGAGCCTGATATATCTGAAAGGACAAACATCATCTGGAGAGTGCACAGCTGGCATAATCAATGCTAGTTTCTGATGAAACTTTAAGAAAAAAACAAAACCCAAAACAAAACCAAACACAAACCCAGACGCCTGACAAATCCACATGATCTCAGCCTCACATTCCCACTTCTCCATCAAAGACAGTAACTGTGTGAGGAATATTACAGCTCAGGGCACTGTATGCTTCTTTTGTAAAATTTTAGTTGTGGCAGAGTTCCTTGGAATACTTAAAGGTAATCTGTGTTCTCAAAGCATTCATACATTTAATGCCTTGTGTGCAAGGTAAGAAGATAGTAAAGTAGTACCTCTACAATAACTGAGGCTCCTTCCTTGAAAAAGGTCAGGTTTGCCCAACTTAACTATGAAGTGTGGTGCATCTTCAGCAGCCTCAGAGCAAGACTGGTGATATGAATATGGATCATTTGAGCATTTGAAGATACATCAGAAATGTGCTAGGCTTCATTGTTCCTTGTAAATTTAGTAACAGGCAGTGACTAAGGACAGTCTTTTACCTCCCAAAGTGCATGCAGACCAGGATACAGAACAGTCCTTACCAGGAGGTAACTGAAAAAAGGAAACAGAAATTTCACCTTGAAGCAGCTGTGGAAGATGTGCCCCAAGAAGAGGGAACACCTGCAAGATGTCCCACCTGAGACAGCTCAAGCCTCTAAGAGTCATGTCCATTTAAGTACCTTTCAAAGAGGATTAGGTCTTTTACCACATGTAACACCTAAAATGCTAATGAATTAATGGCACAAGATACAGGTATGTCTCTTGAAAGAGTGCAGCCTGGGAGGATGAGGCACTATCTATAGCAGGGATGAAAAAGTGGGAGAGGAATAAAAAATGCTGCTCTTCTGTGAAGGCTTCTAGGTACTCAAACTTCCCTTCTGAAGCCTGTCAAGCATTCAGGACAAAGCTGTGCTTATCAAATATCGCTTCTTGTTTCTTTTACAAGCTTAGTTACTAGTTACACTCTTCAGAAGTGTCAGAGCACTCTTCCCTGCCTGTTACTTTTAAGGAAAAAGGATGAGGTAAGGATTATGCAGGCACAGCATGGTTCACTCAGACACTGTCATATTCTACTTACAGCTACCACTGTGTAAATTATCTCTAACACTTGGGAAGAAAAACACAACACACTCATCCAAACTTTTTTTTTTCCCTATGAAAAGACTTTTGAAATTTGGTAACAAAAGTAATCTTTAATGCCTAGAAAAGTAGTTCAGATCCTTACAGAACTATTTAATAAAACACTTCTGAAAAGGAAAAAATGAAAACAACAATCATCTGTGTAAAATTAATACTTCTTTTCTGGCTGATAGGATTACCTCCCTAAGGCATCTGAATCACTCCTGAGCGAGATTTAGCTCCATTTTCTAACAATCAAAGAGCCCTTCCGCAGACATTTGCTAAACTGCTTAGCATCTGCTAACATCTCCTGAACATCAGTGAAACGGCCGCTAAACTTTACGACTCCTCCACTCCCAGGGTCGTTTCTAAACCCGGTCACAGCTCTGCCAATCTGCTCCAACAGATTGTTCTGCTATAAAACGAAACTGTGTAAAATAATGAAAGGACTTCCGACACCAGCTACAGAGACTGCGAGTAGGGTGGTGTGGGTGTGCATCCTCATTTTACACAAAAAACACAGGGAGGAGCAAATTAGCATTTACTGAATAGTTTCTGGCTCTGCACTACTGGCCCTTCCTAACTTTGGGGTAATTTGCTGGGTACAGCATTGAAGCTGCCTGTGCTTGCAGTTTTTAAGCTGCCCTGTTGGTGTTTGGTACTCAGGGGTGAAAGAGAGGTGAGAAAAGCATAAGAGAAACACAAAATCTGTGCAGCTGTCAGCAAATTTCAAGTGCAAGATACCTAGATTCAACGATCTGTCATACTTTTTCTCTTACACAGCAATAATCTCATCTATTTATTTATAGTATTTTAAACAATGTTTCCATTTATTTTTAAATGTAGATATGAAAAAAATTAAATGTTTGGGATTTTTTAAGAAATCCCTTTTAAATGATTCCTTTCTTAAAAGAACCATATCCAATTACTCCAAAGTACATCCACTACCTCCAAACCACAAGAATATTCAATTTAAGTTCATTATCACTAGCAAAAGAGAAGATTGGCATATTATTAGCAAAGACAGGTCCAGTCACCACATATCTCAAGAAATCTTCAAGCTGTTTGGAAAACCTGCTGTGACTTGACGAGCACAGGCTGTGCAATAGAATAAATGGTGGGATAATTTAGGCTTAATATGAAGTACTAGTACAGTAACAAAATTGTATTTCAATGGGATTAATTAACAGGTTCTAGCAGTAGCTGGAATTTATGTTAACAAAACACTCTTTCCATTCTAGCTCTTAGCTAAGTAAATGCTTCACATGTTAAGAGTATAATGGAGGTAAGTCACTGCAAAAATTTCGGCATTTCTTCTGTTATGTTTCATCCTTTAATGAGAGCACAAAGAATTCTCTAAGTGATACAACCTTTTGACTGAAGTCTGGATATCTTAAAGTTGTTACTCAAACTGGTCTAACATTAGGATCCTTTGCAGTTTAATTTAGGGCTCCAAGTAGCATCAGTTTTTATTTATTCTTTTTCTCTCTGCACAAACCTCAGGATGAAGGGGAAAAGCTGCTACTGGAATTCTGACACACAACAATCAAAGTACAAAGAGATGAGAGATCAGAATCAGCGACCACCACTGTTTTCATGAAGATGTTTCAGTTCTTGAGAACAGAACCCCCAAAGTACTATCTGCCTCAACATCTGAGCCAAAAATACATTCAGCTTATCTTTGCTTCCTGCCATCATAACTCAAGTATATTCAACTAAAAGTGAGGAGTCCCCCAGTGACTTGACAGGGTAATCAAATTCCTGGAAGATTACAAATCTTTCCTAAACCTAATGACCCAGTCAAAAAGTCTTTCTATAAACAAGATACTTGAGCTTGTGGATGTTAATTGATGTAGACTATCAAATTCAAATGCATTAGCTGTTTCTAAAAGCATCCTCTGTGCGTTTTCTGCAAAATCAGTAATTGTTGATGTGTCTATAAGGTCTGCACCATTAGCTGTACCAGGAAATTTCTAGCAAAACTAGAAACAAATTGTGTCTTAGCCTGGACTTTATTGAAGAGATTTAAAAGCAGATCTTTATCCTTTGAAAGTTTTGAAAGGAAGGAACTAACAAATAGAAGTTTTGCATTGAAACAAAGTACATTGAACCGTGTAAACAACGGTAGCCATCCTTCTTTCACTGCTGTTTCTGGGTAAGTCAAGAAGTAGATTCCTACAATAAATTGATAGAGATTAATTTTACAAGAATGTAGGAGAAGTCAAGCCTGCTGTCTCATCCAGCTTCAGAGAATTTCAGTACTCCTTCAAGCATTTGCACAGAATAAATGGCAGTTTCATGAACTATAAATCCTGCTTAAGATTTCAGTATTTTTAAGTTCTGACGTGCTCACAGAGAGTGGGCTATATAAAGAGAATTAAAAAAAGATAATTGACTTTTAGATAGGACTCCATAACCTAATCAGAGAGAGACTACTCCTCTGACACTAAATTCATTGACCTCACAGTAGGTTTCATCTTGAAGAATTTTTTCCTTTTTAATTCTTCTACAGATGCTTAATTTTGAGGCAGCCTGCTTATTCAGAGAAGATCTCCTTTATTATAGTATGAGGTATACTTTCCCAGTGCCCAGGTGTGCCAGCCTCAGGCCAAAATTTGCCCTTCTGCAAAAGGGCACACCTGCCACTGAGTTCTTCTCTTCAAAAAATAATAGGGAAAAAAGGTGTGTGCAAACTGAGCCCAAGATAAAGATGTTGACCAGAATGAAGAGAAGAATAATGATAAACACATGAAAGGATGAAAAAAAATGAAATTGTGGCTAAGTAATGGTGCAGGAAAAATTAGTAATGCTAATTTTAATATATTGAAAAATGTCATAAAGTAGATTTTTTAATTTGATGCATCAAGGCAGAGGGAGATTTAGCAAACACCTTTCCTTGTCTGTCCCCGCTAAGGGCATCACTGAATACGTACAGGTACCTTAAAGAAAAAAGACTAAGTTTGGCAAAGATATGAAAAGATCATCTTTATGATTGAACTGGCAAGATTTGCTAGCTTTTTAAATTATCATATAGCTGCAGGAATAGAATTTAACATAAATAGTTCCAATGAAATAATTAGGCATAAAAAAAAAATTAACTGAAAAAAATTACAGCCAATTCTCAGTGTCACCAGAGACTTGTATACCTTTCCCACTGCTGTAAAGTAATAAGATTTTAAAACATGTTCCCAGAAGGCTTATAATACTATTATAAATATTATAATAGAATATTAAATTATAATATTCTTAGGCAATATAAAAAACAGGAGATAGAATAAAAAACTGCTTTCTCTCTTTCCTGCTGTAGTCTAACTCTGAAATAGAACTTTGAAACTGAAACAAAGTGGTGAATAATCAATGCAATCCTAATGGTAATTTTTCTGTATCTAATGCAGCAGGTTTGTACTACAACGCTCACTGAAGCATCCTTCTAACAAGATTTTGATAAAAAACATGCTTTAATTTTGTAGCCTACCTTAAACAATTCGCTTGAGGATTAATTAATGGTTTTCAGAGCATTAAGGTTTCAGAAATAAATCTCAGATTTTTTGAAAGGAAACTCAATTTTGAGGCATGGGACCTCTTATTTTCTGTCATCTGGAAACTCAGAAGCTGGGCAAGTACAAAAAATCCAGAGTCTCCATTATGTTAGATATAATTTCTTAGTTTCCTCATTAGGAAGACACCCTAACAAAGCTACTGACATAATTTCAATATTTTGTGAAACTAACATGAATGTGTGTTATTAATGAGCATTTCTAATTTTTGCTCCTATATGCCCACTCATGATATAATTCTTTCATGCTTTAAATGAGATGTGTGGTACCTCCTGAATTCACCTTTTTGTTCACTCCTACAGGGAACAAAATGTGGAACTGGACACTTCAAAAAGCCTCTAAATTACTGTGTAAGCTACTTCCCTTGCTCTTGGTGTAGTCTCTTGTTTGGTTGGTTGGGGTTTTTTGGGTTTTTGATTTTTGTTTTGAGCCACTCAGAGCCATTATGAATTAAAGCCATTTGAAGGTTTTAAATCAAAGTAATTTTGAAGTGAAAATACATACCTGGAGACAAGAAGAAGAATTGCAGCTGGATTGTGTTTGGATGTTGCACAGCAAAGGGGACACAATTTTGAGCTTTTCCTATGAAAACCCTGTCTTCTTTTCCATAATACAGTGGGAAATGAAGTGACACATGTTGTGAAAGAGCAAAGTGGAATCAGGATTTCTTGGGTTTGGTTTTTTTTTTTTTTTTCTTTTCCAGCTAAAAATTTCCTTTCCTTTAGATAGCAAACCCTTTACTACTGAGCAAGCAAAAGCACAGTTTTAACTTTGTAATATTTTTACACAGGAAGATTGCTACCATTTAATGAATGATGGATTTGAAACACACAGAAAAGAGTAGGTTACATTCAGATATACAGGAAAAATGATAAATCCTTTTTTTTTTTTTTTTGAGTATTCATTCCCATCTATCCTACAAGAAAGCTGAAGACAGACTTTTTTTTTTTTTTTAACAGGACATGTAGTTTTAGGACAAGGGGAAATGGCTTTAAACTGAAAGGGACAGATGAGATATCGGGAAGAAATTTTTCACTGTGAGGGTGGGGAGGCCCTGGCACAGGGTGCCCAGAGAAGCTGTGGCTGCTCCTGGATCCCTGGAAGTGTCCAAGGCCAGGATGGACAGGGCTTGGAGCAGCCTGGGACAGTGGAAAGTGTCCCTGTCCATGACGGGGGGTGGCACTGGATGAGCTTTAAGGTCTCTTCCAAGCCAAACCATTCTATGGTTCTGTGAAGTACAGTAATATCCTAATGCTACAGAAAATAAATGCTCCCTCGCTGGCATTATAATGAAATAAAGTCTTTTAAAGTGGAATAAACTAGCAAAAAATTAAGTAAATCATAAGCAACATTGTCAAAAGCCTCCTTCCCTTGGTTTGAAGGGGGTAGTATTAACAGGCAGAAGAAAACCAAATCATTAAAAATAATGATTTTTTTAAAAAATCATGGCACATGTCATAAAATTTGAGATTAATAAAACTTCTCAAGTACACCTGATAAAATCCCACTCATGTAAAATTTTTGATTCCTGTACAATAAAAATACTTCAAGCCTAGGATAGAGATAATGACTATCCCATAAAGTATAAATCTTTTAAATTGCTCAATGGTTGTATTAAATATTTCTTCCCAAGAAGAGTGGAGCAACGTGAGATGCACACACAAAAGTGCCTGTTCATATAGGTATATAAATATAGACAATTGTCTAATTGTGTTTATTTATATACCTATATGGACACATATTTAACTACATACCAGTGCTCTTAATTAGATCAATTTCACCCATACTTAAAAAGTCCATATTGAAAATAAGGACTGAAGTCATCATAAGCAAATGAGACTAATGGGAAAGCTTTGGCATGTCATTATCTACTACACTGTGCATGTTCTTAGCACAATAATGAGTACACTGTTTGTCTCAGCAATTCCTGAAAATTCATGGATCAGGATGATGCCTGGAGCCATAAATGCACAATGCCCTGGGTGTCACAGGTTCTTTCCTGTAAGATACATGTGGAATAGGAAATCCTAAGCACGAAATGAACATTTTCTGGCAGCAAGGAGATTGTTCCCCCCTCCTGGAGATGAGGACATGATACTGCAAATATTAAGTTTTTCTAATGTGCTTTACATTTTTTAGGCATTAGCATGACTCTAAATAATCTCTAAGCTGTTTTGATACTATTATTTTTGAATTTCTCCATTAAATTACCAGTCTGTACTTTTAAACTTAATTTTAATACAGTTTTTAGCGTATATTTAATAATTACTTTTTAAGAGAATTACTGACATAATTTCAATATTTTGTGAAACTAACATTAATGTGTGTTATTGATGAGTATTCTCTAATTTTTGCTCCCATATGCCCACTCATGATATAATTCTTTCATGCTTTAAATGAGACATGTGGTGCCTCCTGAATTCACCTTTTAGTTCATTCTTACAGGGAACAAAATATGGAACTGGAGACTTCAAAGATCCTCTAAATTATTTGTGCAAGCTACTTCCTGCTCCTGTTTTTTGGTGTGGTATTTTTTTCATTTGTTCTTTTTTTTTATGTTGTGTGTGGGTTTTTGGTATGGTGTTGGGGGTTTTTTTTCTTGTTTTTGGGTTGGTTTTTTCGGTATTTTTTTTTTTCTTTGTTTGGTTTTGGAGTCTTATTTCCTTCTTTTCCTTTAATTTTTAACAACTAATTAGTTGACACAGGAATATTAAAAAATGCAAAAAGAGGAATATAAAAACTGGGAAATAATTTAGAGGCATCATCAGTACTCCCAAGCAGTAACCACAGTATAGTAACTCAGTAAGGGAAGCAGCTTCACAGCTGCTCTCTGTCATCAGTGGGATGCTAAACCACTTAAGCATATTAATAAATACAGCACTTCATTTATAATCATCTAATTGGTCTGTATAATTCAGATATTTTGAAGTAGAAGTAAGGGCAGACACCAGGCATTCCTGAGCTTCAATATCCCTTTTTTGCTGCTAAAAACCTGAATCAAAGCCAGTCAACCTCAGCCAAACCTTGCATTTTATGTTTTTTCATATAATACTGGCAGTTTAGGAACAAAAGCCATGTCAGCTGATAAAATTTTAACAAGTAAAAGCTGTTTAATGATTGAAACACAGCACAATGTACATGACTGGTACAACAGTTAAAGAGTTAGGAGGCAGGTGGACAGGCGGGAAGGTCATCAGCAAAATTACATAAATGTATCTTCTCAGCTCTGTACAAAAGAGAGTTAAAACAGAATTTAACGAGCATAGCATATCTGAAATCTGGGGGTATCTGGTTAGCACAAGTTTTATTTATTGTTTCCCCTATTTTAATCCTCAACATCTCTCATTTAGCCTAATGGAATACAGATGGCGATGCTGGAAAGTAACAGAAGTGAAAAACAAAACATTTTCAAGATGTTCATCAGCAGTTAATTCAATTACACTTTCTTGTTCTTCATGGTAAAGAATTGCCTTCTTCTAAAATAAGGTGAAAATTTATGGTATTGTAACTGCAGGATCTGACAAATACAATTAGGATTAACTCATTCTCACTCCAGTGACAGCCCAAGAGAAAGAACTCTGTATCTGGGTCACTACAGATTGGTTAAAATCAATTAGAATTGATAAGTGATAATATAATTTTCAAAGTTAGCAAAGAAGAAAACTGCAGTAAGTACAAGATTCCAATATCCAGAATATTCTGTCAAGCCTCTCTGATCCTAGGAATTCAAATCACTAAAGTAGCTCATTAGTTTACGTTTCGACTTCACTATATTGACTTTTATATGTCAAATTATGTACTGGTCAGGATGTTCCACACGATGCTTTAATTAATGCATCTATAGATGACTATTTTTCAAAAGAGTTACTCAAATTAAGGCTCAAATTAGTTATAGATTTTGTGCTCTGCTTGAAATATTAGTACCATTCCAGCTGGTACTTTGCAGCAAGCTCCGTTCATCAGACATTTGATGGTTTTACAAGAAAACCTTGAACACTCTAACATCTCATTCTGTACTGGGGTGAATTCTGAGTCAGGTTATCACATCGGAAACATAGAAATATTGTGCCTCCAACTGTGCAGAAGCTGGAAGAGCATGAGTCTCATCACAGTGACAAGGATATCTAGAACCCCAGAGTCCCCTTCCTTTCCTTTGTCTTCCCTTTCCCTCATGATTCCCTAGTCAGCTGCAGGTGATTTCCCCCACAAAATAATTCAAAATGGCAACACTCAAATATTCTTAGGCTCATGGCTGGCTATAGCCAGCATGTAGCTTCCCATCTTCACACCAGGTACATAAAGATAATCTCTGGTCAGGGTAATCCCAGTGCTTCTGCAGGGCTTTAAGTACACGTGGCATGCAGTTCTACAAAGCTTGTCACTTAAAGCTTCCAAGTATTGAAGGATTTGATGATGTGAGGCATTTTGAGAGCAAACATCTTCAGTCAAGACCTGAGAGTACAGGTTTTCTGGGGACACCAAGAGTCCTTTAAATAATTTTATTCATGACACTTAAGGACATTTCTTCTTTGGTTTTCTGTTTTGCTTTGGATCTCTAGTGCTTGTTTAGAAGAGAACAATGTGAAAAATACCTTAAAAGGTAAGCAAATAAGTTTATAGGTTTATATAAACTCCAAACATCTTTCTGTACTATGCAGATTCACGGTTAGTAAGACTTTGCAATCAAACAGTTTGAGATTGTTCAATCATAGAGGCAAGATGAACCCTACTCTTACTTCTTTCATACATGGAAGTAAATGCCCAGGACACTGCTTTGGAAGCTTGAATATTTATAGTCATGTTACAGATTGCATGGAGAGACCTGAGAAGAAGGCAAGTACCAAACAAAACTCTGGAAAACTACAAACTTTTCCAGGCTGCACTGAAGAAACACAAAGTGGAGCAGCAGCTGTACCTTCCTTTGAGGATATTGAAAATGCTTCTTTTGGATAATGCACTGAATTAACTTTGATAGTCAGTGAAAAAATGGAAGAGGTTCCAGTAGCTTGGTGCCATAATTTATATGCTCTGAATCCTTTGAGTTAATACCAATAAGAAGAGTAGTGTGAGTAACTTTGAGAGGACAAAAGATAGCAGTTTAACAAATCTTGTCCTAAACCCAAGAGAAGGCCATATGTGATCTGCTCTCCCCTTCACACTTGACTGGCAACAAGTAACTCTGGTGAAGGTTACACTTAAAATCAAAGCTTTCCAAATCAAGAAGCCTTATTCCATTTCTATGAAAATCACGAGCAATGTCCCTGTGTAATGATTTAAAAATGGAAGGTGCTAAAATACCTCTGTAGCTCAGAGTTATTTATGTATGGCATCAGTCATCACCTTCCTGAAACACTCATCATCTTTTAAAAACCCCAACAAAACTTATGATTTCTTGTTACAAAAATAAGTGCTGGGGACTAAAATAGTCTACAGTCAATGGCCTCACTTGTAGCTAGAGGTAAATAATGCCTTACAAACTCTTATGTGGTCTGCCAGTGTTCCCTCAAGGGATTAAGTTCCTATAATTACAGCCTGTCCTGAGAAAAACAAAGGACAGCACACTGAAATCTTCTGTTAAAAGGCACTCTGTGTGTGCCCTGTTAGGTGCCAGAATCATCACTGGTGATGTGAGAGCAAAGGCTTCACTCATTTCATTTCAGCAGGACACAGACAGTGCACCCATAAAACATCCCACAAGGGTTACCCAGCCTCAGAATGCAGGGGATGAATGTCACTGCAGCACAGATCATTGCTGCATGCAGGCAAGATCAAAAATTAATGTCTCTGGTCAAAAAGAGAAACTCTACCACAGAATGGAACATTTCAGGAACAGCTCTCCTACTGAGAATGAAATTCATCAAATAACAATATGTTTTTGGAGATGCAGACAGAAGCAGATGACAAATCAAATTAAGAACCCTGAAAGTGTGCAGCTTATTCCTGGAAAAACACATAATTTCAAATAAAAGGCCAAGTGTTACAGCAAAACTAAAATAGGAAATAATATTTTCTTGCTGTTATGTATTTATTTCAAAATAATATTCACTGTTCTCTCTATCCAAATCACATTTGTGTGGAAGAACAGCTCTGCCTCAGTCAGCAAAAAAGATACCAAAAAAAATGTTTTAGAAGGAAATTAATCCTCCTAGGTAAAGATATGTAAAATCCTAATAAAAAATAATAAATGCATATGTAAAATGCAGTATTCTCTACTACAATAACTTCTAGTAGAATAATTGAAAATACTTCCTTTTTTTTCAAAGCAGTATGAAAGCAAAAGGAAGTTTTAGCTGCACAAAAAGTGACAAGTTCAGTTGAAAAATAACTGGCACTACAGCAACGCTTAATAGCCTCTAAAATTTACTAGACATTTGTCAAAATGAACAGTCTGGACTTAAGACAAAATGACAGTGCTGGAGGTATTTGGAAAGCACTGGAGACTATAAGCATATGTTCTGAGAGCATTAAACAGTAAGAATGCTTTGGCAGCGGTTTCACAAATATTTGAAAATATAATTATGCAAAAAAAGCCCCCAAAACACAAGTCTCAGACTCAAAACCATGTCAGTTCTTAATCGATCAATCTAAATCACCCAGTATCCCATGTGAAATGGAACCCAATCTCTTCATCTAATTGCTGTGATAATTATCCTCAGATACTGGAAGAACAAGAACAGTCCATCTGTGTAGGAATTCAGTGCTGCATCACAAAGTAATTCTGGAAAAAATAAATAGCCTCAGTATATGGGAGAGAGGAAATGGGTGTTTTTCTAGTTGCATATGGGAAATAAGTTTTTAATATACTTTAAGAGCATCATAAGAGGACCAAAATATCCACAAACGTGTCTAAATAAATGTAAATACTAAATATTTATATTTTGTCATGGGTTTCTACTATATGTTGTAAAAGAAATCATAAGGTAAAGGAGTACAAAGCAACAAAGCATAAAAATTCATCTTTCTTTGGAGTCAAATTCAAACAAATTAAAATCTACTCTTTCAATTATATACAACATGTCTAAGGCTGGAAGTTCCTTTTTCTGCAAACTCCTGCTCTTACGTTAAATACTCAACATATTCATAGTTTTCTCTTTGCTACTTAGTTCTGCTAATTAAAAATAACAACCACCATGTTTTGGATATTCCAAGGAAGCATTTATTGATAAACACATCAGGCAATTAAGAGATTCTTTCCAAATGGACTTTGATCATTCAAACATTCAAGCAAAACTTTATAAATATTCTTAGCCACTTGTGCAGCAGATTAAGTGACCAGACTCCTATCAAAATGCTGCCTTCTCCTCCATGGAGACAGATGTTGGCTGTGGGTGTTTTATTACATCCCCAAGATATTCAAGTTCATTTATTAAGAGTGAATTACTGTAACACCCTCTCTCTTGCTTGGACAACACATTTTGCTCTGCTCCTCCCTGTTCAGAATATTACTGCAAAGATCACCTTCTACAGTTTTTTGCATCCCATTTTTTAGTCCCTTTTCTTTCTTTATACTGTCAAATATGAGCCCTTTGTCTTCCTGAGAACTGCTTATGGTCTACTCAAGCTCACTTGCCTCGGCATTCTACCAGCTCCCCACTCCCTGGCTGGCTTCAAACACCAACCCTCATTACCACCCTTCCACTCGGGCATTTTTGTGCTTCCCTGCTTCACAAACATCTGAAGAATAATTTCATTATCCCTACTGAAAAGCTCCCTCACCTGCCATCAAGCCTGCACAAATTATTTTAAAAAGCCAATTCTGAGCTAAGGCTGTAGACACTGCACTGCCCAGCAACAACTCACTTACTCTGCATTCACTTGTGGGAGCCAAAATGGGCTGTAAATGCATTTTTAGGAAAGTTCTTACAGCAGTTTTTAAACAGCACCTAGATATAACAGGTTTCTGCTCTACCATTTAGAACATTTGGCTAATATAAGTAGCACAATGACAAAATATGGCAAGGGTATTACTTTATAATTTATTTCTTTGGTATTGATATATCTCTAAAGAATATCACTGGGTTTTTTGCCTGACAAGCACAAAGCATCTAACTTCTCACTTTTGTTATGATTACTCCACCAAGCTAGCACAAGTCCTCATTGCTCCAGCACTGATCAGTTTATATGATCTGAGTATCTTCTCAAAGAAACCCCCTGCTACGTAGGAAATTTTCAATCCTTTGTTTCCCCCTTCAGCTGCTGACTGAATCAATACTGTAATAGATGTACTCTCATTACAAAGAAGCTTTCCACTTTTGACACTGCAATTGGCCAAACAAATTCAGGCAGCTTAAGGCAGTTTAGGTTCTTTCTTTGTCTAGCCCAGTTCCACAGCACTGCTGACCTTGGAAAGCCCAAGATTTCTGGAGCTATATTATGATCTTCCCTCATTAACCTCCAGGCTATCAATTTATGTAAAAGTAAGTTCAGCCACAATGGATAAGAACAATCTGAACTGCTTCATTGTTTGAATAATCCAGGCAGATCTTTTTTACTTATTGCTACAATATAATTTCTTCTGAGGGGCTAAAATTGCTTAAATATTTCTTAATGTAAAATATGAAACTCCTTTAATTAAGATTCCAGCCTTGCCAGAGACACTGTGGGCTATCCTGCTGATATATGGAGGGATGTTGAAAAATAGTTATGAAAAATCTTACCTTACAAATTAAAAGTAGCAACACTGACTGCATTTTAATCTAATCCATGTGAAATTGAGAAGAAAAAAATAGATTTTGACTTTTCCATTACCAACAAGGTGCTTGATAAAATTCCCCCAAAGTTTAGCAAATGTACAACTGACCATTCATTCTTCTGCCTCAGCAAAACATTTTTAAATTTATCAATCATGCTGGAAGCTATTTATGTGTCATTTAACTTTATCAGAATTTGTTATGTTTTTCACAGCACTGAAGCTGTTCAATGTCTCTCTGTTTGCATAATGTGTCTTGGCTTTGCTGCCACCTGCAGCAAGACACAGAATGAGGGCCCAGTAAAGATTATTTCTGTCCTAATTTGCATAATTTGTTTCCAGTCCCTCTTCATTACCCAAATGTACTCAAAGTTTATGAGAAACTAATAGCAAAGAGTGACTTCTAAACTAAACCAGACCTCTCAAAATGCTAAAATGCTTTGTAAATAAAAAAAAAAAAAAAAAAAAAAAGGAAAAAGAATGTATTGGGAGATTGATATGCTCATTTATTTTATTAGATAAAAAGAAAACTAGAAATCATGTATAATTGAAACATCTATAATTACATATTCAGATTTTCCAAAGCACCATTTCCCCTTTTGAATTCCTAAATGCTAACAAATAGAATGGGAATGAGTTGTATTACATGCTTAAGTTTCTTTTAAGGTAGGAAACAAAAAATTTCAAGACTTTCTTTCTTTCTTGGGTGTTTTTGCATATGGTGGTTCCTGTTCTTTTTTACAATAACAAATATGAACTTGCCATCACTATCTGTCAGTCTCTATAGTGATAGAGGGCTTTATATCCTAAGTCTGATTGGAAAAAAAAATTACAACCAGTACAAATTAAAAACCTGGTGTAAGCATTCGGGTGGTTTTCACTGGCATCAGTTAGAAAGTAAGGTTTGTTTTCTCTTTCTCAAAGACCATCATTTGTGGCTTTCAAAGTGGAAAGCAACCAGCTTAAGTTGCTTAAAAGCAATATTATCGACTTATACTGAAAGGGACAACAACTTTGAAGAGCTTCCCAAGATTTTTCTCTCTTATGTGAAAAGTCTACTGGACTTACTGGTCATGATAAAAAAATTCATGCTCTTACTAAATTCTCTTATTTTTTGAATTCAACTTGAATAATAACTTAGTTTTTCAAGTGGCCTTGTAAAAACTGGATGTCACTTTGCATCACTGTCCTAATCTACAACAATTTGAATGAACCAATCTTCATATTGGGTCACTTGTGTCCCCTTCAAGCAAAGCAGAGGACAAATTTCAAGTTATGGCATCCAAGATTAAAGACGCCAGTTATGAAACAAGTTCCTCTCCTTAGGAAACACAGGCTTTTTTTAACAACAATCCCCTTTTAAGCCCCTCTATTTCAAAATCCTACCATAAACATCTCCATCCGAATAAAGGTTTACAAACCAAAGCCTAGGAGAAGAAATGCCAAAAATTGAACATATTCCTCTAATAATTCCAGTGCTGCTATTGATGAGGAATGAGAGACATAAGTAGAATGATTAAGAAAACCAATAAAGTGCTCGAAGATATTCTCCTTATGTGTATTCTGTTATATTAGAGACTTATTTTTGACGTATTTGTCCTGGCACTTAAAGTTTGCATCCCCACATGACAGAAGATAATTTAGTTCAGTAGTTACACCTGTTCACTGACTGAGCCCATGCAGTTGCACAGTGCTTCTTGCCAGATTAATTTATCCTGTGACACTTTTGCTGAGGGGAAAAGGGAAACCTCCAGCTTCATTTAGAGGTCTTTCACAGCAGAGTTTTTTTAACTGGACCCAAGAGTTGATTGATCACATTTAGTTGAATTTTTTTTTCTACACTAACCTCTGTCAAAAAAGATGTCTTCTAAGGACAACAGAGAGTGAGGCCTTTGGCTGCATCCTGCATTCCGAACTGCCAAGCATATGCCTTAGAAGTTTAAAGCTTTAAAATACTGCTCCAATAACTCAGTAGAGGTTGTGACCCTACTGGGCTCGGTACCCTACAAGGTTAAGAGAAAATATGATATCCATGTTCCAAAGAGTTTGTGAACTCATCCTCTCTATCAAAGATAATAAAACTTCAGCACAAAATCCAGATTTGGTTTCAAGCTACAATAAATAGAAACTACAGATGATCTTCTCTTTGGTCTCGCACAATGAACTCCTGTCAAGTGATGAACAGCAGAGCTTCAGAAATGATGAAAAGGGAAGAGAGACTAGAAAATTCAGCACTGAATCTGGATTTTTCATTCTGAAAATTCCATGATGCAAACTGAAGGGGGAGATCTGTTGCTTCAATGGAAGCACACACTGGGATGGGAGAGAGCTGAGTCCCAATAGCATTTTCCCTGCTGAACCTGTGGAAACCATCCCAGAAGGGGTTAATAAATGGAGGAACTGTTGTTCCCTTGGGATCCTCATGCAGCTGCTTATCACACCTGCTAGCACCAGACTTGCTTGGGCTGGGCAGAGATGTGAGCTAGATGCTCACCTAAACTCCCCCTAAATGAATGAGTTCAGGTTTCAAAAATAAACTTGAATGCACAGACTCAGAATAACAGCACTTTGATCAGTGTTGGCAACCTCTAACACAGCCCTAATCCTGGTTTACAAAAAAGTTCACTTCTTGAAATCACAAAGAAAAATTTCTATTGGGAACCAGTGCAAGAGAAGTACGAAATGAAAACAAAACCTGATCTCATTTCCCATAGACACTGAAGCGCATGGCTTGGACAGGAGCACTCTCTGCTGGGTTCAGAACTGGCTGGATGGCCAGGCCCAGAGAGTGGTGGTGAGCAGTGCTGCAGCCAGCTGGCAGCCAGTCACCAGTGGTGTCCCTCAGGGGTCACTCCTGTTCAATATTTTTATTGATGATATGGATTAAGATATCGAGTCTTTCATTAGTAAATTTGCAGATGACACTAAGTTGGGAGTGTGTATCGGTCTGTTGGAAAGGAGGAGGGCTCTGCAGAGTGATTTGGAATGGTTGGATGGATGGGCAGAATCCAATAGGATGAGGTTTAATAAGTCCAAGTGCCACAATAACCCCCTGCAATGTTATAGACTGGGGTCGGTGTGGCTGGACAGTGCCCAGGCAGAAAGGGACCTGGGGGTGCTGGTGAACAGCTGGCTGAACATGAGCCAGCAGTGTGCCCAGGTGGCCAAGAAGGCCAATGGCATCCTTGCCTTGATCAGGAATAGTGTGGCCAGCAGGAGCAGGGAGGTCATTCTGCCCCTGTACTGGGCACTGGTGAGACTGCACCTTGAGTGCTGTGTCCAGTTCTGGGCCCCTCAGTTTGGGAAGGACGCTGAGATGCTCAAACGAGGAGGCATCTCCTCGTGGTGAGGGGCTGGGAACACAAACCCTGTGAAGACTGACTGAGGGAGCTGGGGCTGTTTAGCCTGGAAAAAAGGAGACTCAGGAGTGACCTTATCTCTCTCTACAACTCCCTGAAAAGTGGCTGTAGTCAGGTGGGAGTTGGCCTCTTTCACAAGGCAGCACTGACAGAACGAGAGGACAGAGTCTCAAGCTGCGCCAAGGGAAAATTAGGTTGGATATTAAGAAAAGGTTTCTCACAGAAAGAATGATAAAGCACTGGAATGGTCTGCCCAAGAAGGTGGTAGAGTCACCATCCCTGGATGTGTGTAAAAAAAGACTGGATGTGGCACTCGGTGCTGTGGTTTAGCTCAGGTGTTAGGGCACGGGTTGGACTCAAAGATCTTGAAGGTCTCTTTCAACCTAGTCATTCTGTGAATTCTGAAAAATCATGCCTGCCTTAGAAAACAATATTAATAATATTTAGTTTGCAAGAAGATAAAGATGCATAGAGTTCAAGTTCTATTACAGGACAAAGACTGAAGATCTCTGAGATTATTTCTTTTGTTCCTTTTTAAATATTAGAAAATACAGAGTAAAGAAATAAACAACGAAGGTATTCTTTTGTCTCAGAAGTGCTGCTTTTCCAAAGAGTACTGATTTCATTTTTAGGGTAGCTTCAGTCAAGAGACCTTAATAGAAGGAAACACAGCTATGGAAAACTGTACCCAGGCATCCCTTCATGTTTCAAAGCAAAATGGTATAGAATTTAAGAATAACAAAAAAACAAACCTCTTGCTTGCTACACTGTTCTTATGTTGTGTCTCAATGGAAAGAGAACGGCAGATGGACGTACAAAGTGTGTTTACTCCTGTCGGGCCTTTGATATGCAAATGCTTGTTCTAAAAGAATGAGAAATTCACTGACCAGCAGACATCCCCTCAGAAGAGGAGCATCACAACCTGAGGACAAAGGTAACATTCCTTGGCCAACGCATTATAAATACTGACTACGGCAAGCTCTGCCACAACACTCTCCCAGAGCAGTTATTATGTTTTGAAATGTAACATCCTCACAATATTTAAATGTAAAGAGTGAAATATCTCAGGGATGCTAATAAATAAAATATACTCACTCATTTGTCCCTATTTTTAAATCCCACATATATTTTAAATCCAAATATACCTGCTGTAATTCTGCAGTGAAGCCAAAACAGTTTTCAAACACACTCACAACCCGTTTTCCACAGGTGAAGAAACAGTTTTGCCCCCTTTCCACCTTGCTACAGCACAGTCTAGATGAAGAATGAAGGCTCCAAAATGGTCAGAGTACAGCAGTGTAGTAACATTTCAGACCAAATAAAAACGACTTTAAGACATGTAGCAGGGGTTAAACAGAAATATTTTTAAGCAGATGAATTTAACTGGGTATGAAGCAAGATTACCAAGATGGTGAAGCTAAAACGACACCACTGACTTCCTGTATACTCAATATATTCAAACTGCACAGTCTACTGATTTTTAAAGTATTTTTAAGGATTCACTGCATTTTCCCACTGTCACTAGCACAGAAGTCTAATGAAGAAAAATACTTGAAGGTTTCTTTCAAGTTATCCCTTTTTCAAGATACCTGCCACAGCTAATTGCTCACAGTAGCATTGAGATCATGCAATTCTCTCAAGCACAAGTCCTTTTTGAGAAAAAGAGCTACATATTATTCTTGCAACAGCTTTATCATGGGCTTTTCTCAGGAATGGCAGCCATTGTAACTATTTGATTGTTCCTCAGAATGCCCATGGTTTGTATTGCTGCTGAAATCCTCTTGATAAACAAAATAACCCCCAAAAACCAAATAAACCCCACAAAAGCCAACAAGAAAGCAGTCTCAGTCCCTTCAGGAAGGGAAAACAAAGTAGCTGCTGAAAGACCCAGGAGAACCTATGTGGTAAAGTAAAAGTGCTGATGCTCTCAAAGTTAAAGCAAAAAAATAAGCCCAAACAAACACAACACTACTTGAATATCTTCACTATTACTACCACTCACTTCTACATTAACAGAAGAGTTTCATTGTGCCCTTGTCCTTAATTTTTAGGTTAAATTGCTCTGCTGCTACTATTAACACTTAGGTAAAGAACCAATCAAATACCAATTATTTAAATTGCTTCTGTAGTAGCTACACTGTGGGCTTTTTCGGATGCAGGCAACTGTAAAAACTACTGAAGACACAGATTTAGTCAAAAATCAATAGGTTGTTTTATAGCCACTGAGCCTTCAGTTCCTTCAGGTTTACTTAATTTATTCCTGAAGTGCAGCAAGGTCCATAAATCAGAAACAAAGATAAGTTTTACAGCGTTCTCTTGAAGGAAAATCTTTTATTATACAATTCCCTTTCTAACTAACTGTAAATATTACTGCCCAGTAGATTCCAGCACTGCTTGTTATTCCTTACAGATTATATTATTTTTATTGCTAAAAAAGACTGGATACTGCTTCAGGGGAAAAAAAATAAACCAAACCAAACTACAACTTACAAACAACAATACCCAAGGAAAAACCCTTTGAAAATTTGAGAATTTTGAAATGAGAGCTTTCACACTGTGGATAAAATACTTCTTTCTAATCACAAAACTGCAGCTTTCACAAGATATTTACAATACAATAGTTCCTAGATGTATGCAAAAGAATCAGTACAACATTTAGGAATCCTTGCTTGGACACTGCTGCACTGGTAAAAAGAGGTGAAAAGACTGGAAAATGTTTTAAAAAGTATGTATCTGTACTCTGGTACAAGAGTGGTAAGATATCAAACAGTCTTTCATCTGTGGATCTTTTTCTCTTACAAGACTGCCACATGGGAATTTATTCCAATTCAACACTCATGGGATAAGAGCAACACCTCAAGGCTGCCTTTTAAAATGATGAGGTTAGTTTGAGATCATTAGAGCATGCAATGTGTCTTATGAAATCATACCATTTTATCCACGGACAGTTTGCTCACATTTTTACTTTACAGTTTAGAAACAAAAACTACTTCTCTCCATAGGCTATGGTGAATACCATGACCTGTACTTTTAAAACAACAACATGCATCCACAGAGAGCAATCTTACAATCACTTGCAGATTTTTACATTTATATTGTCATTACTTCTTTTGCAACATCTACCTTGAGCACCGGTGGGTTGCTGTAAAATTTATTCTCATTTAGTTGGGCCACTTCCTCTCTTAGAGGAGGAATCAGCTTAAGCAAGGTTTCTCTACTCACAGGAGTTTGTGTTACGGCATTTTTAGATTTAAACACAAAGTTATTTCTAAGTTTAAAAATGTCACAATAATCCATCTCCATCTGTCAGATCTGTAGAATAAACCAGCCTGAACTCTTAGATTTTCATGGCAACTTTGCTTCAGATATTGCACATTTATACCTAAAAAACAAACCAACAAACAAAACCTTAAAACAAAGCACCCAACAAACTCTGTGGAGAAGTGCTGCATAAATATTTGATCACAATAGTGGAGGACTATGGAGCTATAAAGTTGATGATTAGGTTTTTTTTCCTGATGTATTAACCATTAGCCAAGCACTGACTTGTTTCTTATTTGCATGATCTTAATGGAAATCAGCCACTATTTTCATTTGGAAACTACAGACCTATCACTCACTATCCCCAAACTGCACCATCACCCCATCTCCAAATCAATTAAAAAAGTCTCATCAGGATCAGAACCCAGAGCTGCTAATGATTAAATAGCTTGCTATTAAAAATTGTGAGTTCAGCGTAGAGTGTTTCCACGAGTAGAAATAAGCAAATACCACTGGAAGTTCTAAACAACTTGTTAAAAAAGTCCATAGACCAGAAAAAGCATATTTCAGTAATTATCTGCAAGTCTACTTCATGTCTGCCTTGAGAGAAATGCATGATTTGTTTCATATGGCTCCATACCACCTCGCTCCTGCTATCAGATCAATCCAAATTAATAATGAATTCTTGCCTCTTCTTGCATTTGTAATTCAATTCTAAAATGGGTGATGCCAACTGACCAGATATGATTGCAAGATTTGGTGGTGGCTATGAACAGGTTGAGACACAATAGTTAATAAACAGTTAAACGCATCAGTTGCATAGAAAAGAAGGGTGAAAATTACTTCTTTCCAGTTAATCTGATTCACTGATTAAATGGAAAATTTAAGCAAGTCCAGCAGGAGAAGCACAGCCAGCCCCCCACAAGGAGCCATTTGGAGACATCCACCAGTGCACAGCACTGAAAAAATCTCTGTAATGGGATTTGCCAATGTGGTGGCCATTTCCTCTGGGATATTAACAATATATACAGATTTCCTCCTCTTCTGCTACAATTGCTTGTCTGTTTTTCAGTTAAACATTCTAGATTATTTGGGGACTTTTCACTAAATGCTTGCATTTTCATCAATTATTAAAAAGTTTCAAACGTGAAATTTGATTTCAAACTTTCAGTCACCTGATCAAGTTCAAAAATCAATGTAGCCCACACAACCCAAAACAATATAAGCTAAATAGTTGAAGAAAAAAACCTACAAAACCCAAACCAAACATGAATGCCTCAAACCCCAAATAATTATCCCTTGTGACTGGAATCTGATTTTCTGACAAAAGTTAAACATTTTACATGATTACAGTAAAGGAAAAAAAAAAATCATCCAGCATTTCCAAAAGCCTTTTAAAATGGAGTTTTAAATTTTCTATACTATGCTAGATATTTTTTCTTTTGCACTGTCAGTTTACTTAACGTTTCATAAGGACAGAAAATAGAAGGAAAAAGAACTCCGATCAACCTAAATTTTCCTCCAGAACTTTTTTCTGAAGAGAATTCATGTCTTACATTAAGAACTGAAAGAGACCTTTTGCAAAATGGAATTCTTTCATAGAATTTCTCTTTCATGGTTTAACACGATCTGATAATTGCAGTAACTGGGTACATAATACTAAACAACTGAGATAAATAGGCAATATGGTAATCATTCCTAGTTTACAAAGAAAGACACATAGAAGTAATTAAATGTATTATTAATTTACTGCATGTCAAAGAACCCTTCAGATCTTGAAAAGAAAAATGTACATAATCTGGGATTTGCCTTTCCTGCTATCATAAATGCTACAAATCAACCCTGTCTCCTGGCATTCCCTATGGACTCTCCCCAGGGTCATTACTACCTCCTGACTTTTTAACTTTTTTTTTCCTGTTAAATATGGTGGGAAACTTAATCCGCCTTAAAATAAAAAAATACTTTTACATCTTTTATTCCAGTCTCTCACCTCCCAATGATTCCACACTTAAGTTCTCGCTATCCTTATGAAGGCACCTTGAACATACACATGTGTTAAGTATCAAATTACATTAAAAATGGTGGTTTCTCAAATCATGATTAAAAATTTCAAGAAAAATTGCAACAGGCCAGCGTGATGAGGAACTTTACCACAAGCATGACCTATAAATATTCACCGAGCAAAATACCTACAGCAGGACACTGGAATATTCATTAATTTTGGGAAGGGCTGTTGCCTGCCTGTACTCCCCCCCTCCCCAAATTTCCTTCTGAACTACCATTACACACAGATACTGGTATGCAGAATTCTGCACATATTGAAATAACACTTTAATATGATTTTTCAGTTCTTCCATCTTGACTTGCCCAGTTTCTCCTTCAAGATCAGTTTACAGTAAAATTGAAATCTACATTTTGATTCTGCATAAAAGATAGACTGCTATTAAATTCACTGTTCTACAGGGACTTTATTAGGGCTGCTACTGAACTGTGCATCATTTTAATTAGAATTAACACTTTCATCTTGTTTATGAATATATGTAAGATAAGCTTTGAAATATTTAACATCTGGGAATACAGTCAAGCTGTCACAGCAAAATTAAGACATTTCACATCCATGACTATTACTATAGAACATCCAGATACCAAATAACTAAACATTCATTGTTAGCATTTGGAGTATAATCTCTCTATGCATACATTTCCATGTCCTTTGGGAATTTATTCATGCTTTGATCAGTATCCCTTTGAAGCAACTTTTCTTTAAAGAGAGACATTTCAAGTACAGTCCTTGACTGTGTTAGATGTTTCCCTGGTAGGTATGAGACCTGTTTTACATAATTTATTCCACTGTTAGCACGCACATCCCTAGATACACAGCTAGAAGAGCACAAGCTCACTGCAGCAGGTTGGTTCCCAAGGATCACCTTCCCTTGCTGGGCTATTTACTTTGCAGGATAGCAGAATTCCTAGAAACATCTGCTCAATAGGCCACCATCTCCAGGTCACAAACCTCAGCAAACTCGAGGTTCTTCCTGGGATCTGAAGGGATTCCTAAAAGTATAATTTAAGAGGGGCTGGAAACTAATCCAAACAAAAAATTCCCACAAAACGCTTTAAGAGAGAACTTTCAGCATATCTAATAAAACAAACAGATGTCAAACAGTAAATATTTGTTAAATTACATGTAGAGTTTCTCCCTCAGAATTTGGCATCCAGAACTAAGGCAGCTGACATTTTTGGAGTTACAGTTCCCTCCCCTCCTGCCTAGAACCCATCAAGAGTCTTCCAACAGCAGTGCAGCTCAAAACCCAATCCGGCTCCACGATTTCTTACGAAACTACTGAGGATGGAAAAATCTCCAAGTGGTGCCTCTCCTTTCAAGGGAGTTTTTCTTCCTTTCCCTTTTCTCTCATACAAAGGTATCAGTCAAATTTTGTCATTAACCATACTACCTTTGCAGTCCAATTTTTGGGTTTTTTCCCCCATTTAGCAAGAACGACGCTTGTGAGTAGCCTCCCAAAAAAAGACACAAATTTTGGTGCACTGTTGGGGCAGTTTCTGAGAAACCTTCTGAATACCACTGCCCTTAAAGTCTAAGTTACTCTGTGACACAGAATGACCTAATAGTCCACGTAAGTTTTCTTAGACAACTGATACTAAATTTTTTTATATTATTCTCCACCTTAAGGTTTAGGAAGAAAATGCAAAGTGTGGCTAAAGGAAATCTTGTCTCATTTGCATTATTACTGAGACTTGCAAAAAAAGCAAATATAGTTCAAGTTCTTAAGCACCCAAACACATTCTTTTGTATTCAAGACAAATCTCCTCAGAAATCTCTCTGTGCATTCACTCCTGCTTGTGATTCCTAGGCCACACCATGCCAAAGAAAACCTCTTATTGATCACTTTTGAAGTTATATTTCTCAGCACAAATGCTTTAATAATGGACTGAATGAAATGATGCTAAACCTCTACGAGAACAGTTTTATTACAGAACATGTTTTATGGTTTATTTGTGAACATGTTGCTGATTAATAACCTGCCTTGGAAGAAGTATTGGTGATTATCTTCAGATTTTGGATCTCCACTTTATGAGTTCTCAAAGGGTTCATAATCTATATTGAAATAATATTGATATTCTAAAATGTTTCAATTATTTCAAAGCATAAATTTTAGTGCTTTTGCTAAGAAGCTTAAGGAAATAAATCTTCAAAAAGAAAAAATCTAATTCCAAAATTTTAAGAATTTCTGAGCCATTATATTACATATAAATATATAATTAGAACTACATACATTTTAGAATTTGAGACAGATTTCTTATCACTATTGAAAAAATCCACAATCTACTGTAGTGTAAAAATTTGGAAACTTTCATTGAGCACCATGACTAAAATTTTCTCTCTTAGCTGATATTTATTTTTCCAGGCTCAAACAGAAATAACAATTCTAGAAACTGACTTTTCAAAGACAAATGTAACAATCCCTCATTATGCCAGAACTGTTATTCTGGCATAATACACAATGGCCATGGAAATTCTTAAAACACAATTGAGCAGTGCACACAGTTGTGTGCCTTTGTAAATTGGTGGCCAAAGTTTGTCACAACTTCTTCACAAAGGATTTCTCTTTCACAACTTTTAACAAATTCCACAAGTAGCACAAGACATTTTGTATTCTGTAAGTGATATCAGGGCTTTATAAGTGAGGCATTATGGTTCTGCTCTCCTCCACTTGTTGGTCACACCAGATCTCTTCCAAATCCAGAAAAACATGCATTTTCAGCACATTGAGGAAACCTACGTCCTGAGGATATACGCAGCCATAAAAAACCTCACCACACTTTTCTTCCAGCTGCAGGAAAACTTCCTCAGCTGTAGGAAGATGCAAGCAACCAATGCTGAAATTTTACATTCAGTAAATATAGCAGGCCAAGGGTTTCCCTCTAGAAACCCTCATCCCCAGTCAGTATATTTGATTGTTGAAACAGTTAAGGCTGATCATGTGTAAAGTGCAATGAGCATCTTCCAAGGCAAATTAATGTGAAGTGTTTGAGCTGAAGCTTCAGCTACTGACTCCCAGAAGAAGAAAAACCCAAAACAAAAAATGTGGCAAGCAAGGAAAAGCTGCATTACCCAAGAATGGAGGCCACATTCTGATAGTGTCTCTATGATGTGACACATATTTTGAGGTCAAATCCTGTGACAGTGAGGGATGCAGGACACTAGAGTCAGTGCATTCCGTCTTCCCCTCCTGCCACACTACAGCATCTAAGCTGTCAGTCTTACTGCTTTTTGGCAACACAGAAGAAACTTCAAGTTAAAAAATTAACAGTTTTACAATTTACTTCTTCTATATACAGTTGGATAGATGTACAGATACACTTGTATTTATATTTTCTGTAAAAATTAAACAGCTCGTTCCCATTAATACCACAATTTTTCCATGTGACCATCACTGCAGTGCACTTCTGTCAGCAGAGCAAGAGCAAATAATTAATTTACTGTGGGCTGCTGCTAATGTCAAATCATGCAGCTCCATTCCCAAGTCACACACAACAACAGCAAAATCAAGCCCTGCGGTCCCTTGGACAATTTTTGTCTACTGTTTATCAAGGATAGCTGGTAGGATCAATAGCAAACAATATTCACTAACGGAAAACCTGAGGCAGGACACATTTGAGTTATCAGCATGCTTTGTTGCTGAAGTTTCATGTCTGTGTGTACAAACAGGAAATATTGAAGTTTTTCAGTTTGAAACTTGCTATTTAACCTCAGCTGGCTTCCTTGTTCTGCTACCAAGGCAGGTTTCTATTCAATGCACATTTCAGTATCAGAGTGAAAAACAGCAATTTCCAACATTAATTCAGTTTGCAAACAAGTTTTCTATTTATGCATAATTTATTTAGGTGCAGTTACAAAATCAAGGCTTTGATTTGAATTTTTACAGTGAAGTGTTCTGGAAACCAGGTTACAGTGGCTATTGTAAGGTTCTTTATTTGCTCAAAATAATGCAAGTACGACATGACAAAAATGTGTAAGCAACTTTCGTTCATTTATTATCACTGGAGTTTCCTTACTATGGAAAAGCAAATGAAAGGGCTTTTTTTTTTTTGTTCCTTAAATCCTTACTTCTGAAGCAGCATCCCTTTTCAGCTGTTTTATCAGACTTCGTGTTACAATTTATTCAGCTGAACTATCAGCAGATGGCTGTAGATTAAGTAAAAAGGGTTGGTTGTGAGTTGCAATGTGAATTTATATGGCACTGAGATTTTTCTAGCTGTTAACTCAGACAGTCATTGAAGACAGGTACCCTCAGGTTCTTATTTAATTCCTACCGCTTTGTTGCACTAAAAAACTTCAATACCCAAAAAACACTCCCCCCCTCCAAAAAAAAAAAATCAAAATCAGTAACTAGCTTAAAAATCCACATTTTAATGCACTGAAAAAATGATGTAAAAATGCTACAATTAAAAAAAGAATATCCAAGCAAATAGAAACACAACATATTAACCCCAAACCATGAAAACAACCTAAAATTGTTGAAAAAAGGTGAAATTACTGAATGCAGTAATGAGTTACTGCAGAAATACTGAATATGCAGAAATAATGAATTACTACAGAAATAATTACTGAATGCAGTCTTATCAGATCTCTCCAGATTGGTACAACTCACTAAAAATTCATTGTTCTGACAGTAAGTAATATCCCATCCATGCCACAGTTCACCATCCTCATTCACCTCCTATTTCAGCCAGGCAACAACATTAGCTTTAATTCACACTAATTGCAAGCCTTAAGGACAAAATGTTTTTGTTGTGCAAGCGGAAAACATAAAAATGAAAGAGCTACAGCCTGAAATAGCTTGGCACATGACCTGCCATTTAGAAATTAAAACCAAGATACAGGATCATAAAAGTCCTGCCAGTAGAATCTGCAATATCCCTTCAGAACAGAGAGTAATTTAAATTTTCATCGACTATAAATACTTTTTCTCAGATATATACACCTTAAGTTCAGAGTTCTTCCATATGCTAGGAGCTATATGTGGTTAAATATATTCAGAAGATTGGAACAGGTCATTACCAATTACTTTTCTATACTCTTACGGACAGATTTGCTGCTATCCAGAACTTCTATTTTTTTTCCCCATCTGTGTTCTTGGATTGTACTAAAAACAACTATTTATCAGTTCCACCTAAGAACTGAATCTGGAATTGACAAATCTCAATTCAACTTCATCTGTAATCAGAACTGAAACTTAATATAAGTGTTGAGTGTTCACAGATGTTGTGCAGCCTTACATAGGCTAAAGAGGAAAAAATGTACAAAAATAGAAAAGTATGTCACCAATAATCACAAAGGTTTCAAGTACTACCAATGAAATGGTGAAATTTAAAGCTCTGCAGACTCACAAATTACACAAAATAAACGATCATTGTCTAAGCACAGGAAAAAAACATCAAGTCCTTTCAGAGCAGTCACAAAGTTAAGAATTGGTTAAAAATTTCATTAAAGATATGGCTGTTTACTTGAAAAAAAATTAATGCAACTCTTTATTTTTTTTTAATTGACCAAGAAGTCAGATACTATTTAAAAACCAACTAAATAAAAGACAAATATTGAAATCGAAATCTCCACAAAAGATCAAAGCAGAGAGGATTGTGATTGCCTGATTCTGCAACAGACAAAACAGTCAGCGGATCCTCTTCGTCCTTCACTCATTCAACATCTTTGACAAACTCCTGTTTCTGTCTGACAGGTAACAGAAATTTGAAAATTTACACCTTGTATTTTCAGGATCTACTCCAGCTGAAGTCAACAGTCCCAGCTCTGCAGCAGTAAGGACGCTGGTGAAAAGGTTTTCTCTTAAAAAGATAATTTGTAGCCATGGAAGATTTTCTGTATAATCTCATTTTGTCCTCAAAAACCTTTCTACGCTTTTTCCTTTAAAGATGCTTCCTTCAGTTCCTGGTAAAGATGAGATCTCATGAGCAAGTAAACATATGGAAGAAAACCCAAATGGAACCTTAACAATATTGTATCTCTGAAATCCTGAAGTACACTATCCCTCCCTTTTCCTGTTTTCATGCCAGCACATGGGTAACTGCAGCATGACTGCAACATGAACTGTTTGGTTTCCCAACAGCAAAGCCACACTACAGGTACATATAGAAGGAGGGGATTAGTGAGTATTTGAAAAATGAAAGTAGTTTCCAACTGGATCAGATGGAAGGTCTGAAGAACACAAAGATCGGCTGCCAAAGCAGAAATCCTAACACTGAAACATCACCACAAATTTAAGTGATGAGTAATGGAAAGAAGTGTTTGTTCAATTAAAAACTCCATGTGTTCAGACATTAGTATCCCTAGGAAGTGTCATTCAGTCAACCCAAGGTCAGACAACTTGAATTTTACATTTTCACTTCTTACTCTATTTGTCTCAATTAAAATAAACCAGGTGAGTCTGAGTTGTTTTACATTTTTAACACTTAGCATTGTTTCAACTATACCAAATATACCACATTTTGGAAGTGTTAACTTCCTAAGAATACTCCTCAAGAAGAATCAACTTTTTATGGCTGGCAAAGTACACTTTTGCTCTGTGTTTCATCGGTTATGACTAAAATAAAATCTGAAACAACTATAATAATTAGTATTTGCTATGTATAATTGAATTTTTCTTTGCAATTAATTCCTAACCTTGAGTAATTCAGATAACTTTTGGTAAATCATTAAAAAGTCAAACTTCAGTTAACAGTCATCCAATTATTTCTACACCATACCCAAGCAGAACTTAACCATTATGATTAGGTTTATAAAAGGTTGCTTGTCATGATTGTTTGTTCCTATGTAAAAAAATCCCACCACCAAGTCCTGATATGACCTGTATATATTACACATTTGTTAAATTTAGCACAACTTGTATCTTGGGCTGACATTCAAAGAACAGAGAGTATTGAACATGCCACTTTTAATGGTTGTTTACCAGAATCCTGTGCAGCATCTCGTCCTTCTAAGCTGCAATTTGGTAATGGGGCTGGTGTCAATGAATTAGCAAAGTCAGCAGTTCATATTAGAGCCATTTCTGGTCAGAATTAATGAATTATTGGTTCTAATTTATTCATTATGCCTAAGGATACAGAGGAACATGTGAATGATGCTGCTGTTTCAGGATTTTGAGGGGGAAACATTGAAAAGTAGATTAAAATCAAAGACTGAGAGATTGTTTATGTAATAAATTTAGAGATTAGTTTATTCCAGATTATCCCATTAAAAACATACAGAACACACAAATACCTGGGAATCCCTTACAGTTGATGCCACTTCCCCCCCCCCCCCCAACTTCAGAAAAAGAAGACAGTTCCAAATTACTGAAAAATTCCCTATTAACATGCCTCAGAACTAACTGGAGGCATTTGGGTATACATTTAACAGGTATGGATATTTTCAATCCAGTTAGGAATTCTTCTCAGACACTTTGGCTCTGAAATGATGCTTTTAAAAGGAAATGAAATGGATAGGGAATACTAAGAGAGACTTGCAAAAATCTGGTCTATATTGAAATAATTGAAATATTGCCAGTTAGGAAATCAGGTAAACAAGATTTAGGCAGCTGAAAATAACCTTATGATTTTTAACAGCAGCAGTGAAACTGATCAAAGACTGGCTTTATTCCCATTCTTGGCACTTTGCAAAACAATGAGCAATGACAAAGGCAGAATATCCTTCCTTTTGCCATTTATTATTTTGTAAATAGAGAGTCTGTCTCTCCACAAATATCAAAACAGAAATTTATTCTTTAAATTCTGTGATGGATAAGCCATGAAGTGCTTATTTCATACTGAGCCACCGGCTGAGGTGTAAGAAGTTTGACACCACATGTAAGTAGGAAAAACATATTCAAGAATCAGCAAATATTGCCCACCACCCAATTATTTTTCAGAACAGGCTTCAAAATGCAAAATTTCTATTCTGACTGTTATTTTCTTGTAGAAGAAAGAAATGGCTCTCTCCTGAGTATGTCACAGATTATGCCTGCACAAAGCACTGACAGAATGGCACAAAACACTTTCAAGACTCAGATTTACAATTCCAGCAGAGGAATGGGAGGGGCAAAAGGTCTTTGGGTTGAGGTTTGGAGTAAGGACCAAAAAGACATCAAAATTTGATAAATATAGATCAGGATAAGATACAATGGCTTCTACTATTCCCCCACGTAGTTCTCTGCTATCTGCTTCTCTGAAAAGAAGCTCAACATAAATTCTTAAAATTTTCCCCTCAGAGAATTAGTGATGTTCAGGTATTTTTTTTTTAGAACAGGTATTAAAGTGTTTGCTAAGCATTTACTGATAACTAACAATTCATTTAAACGCTGAATTTGTTATTCATGTCTCAGCCAAGAAGCAAAGTCTCAAAATAGAACATTTTGGCTGTCTGAAAGATGTCTATCAACACAAGTATCATGGTTCAGTTCACAACGGTCAACAGTCACACTGAAAAAATCCCATTGTACAAAGGCTCTCCCAGCTGTCCAAATATGCATCTCCACCAGCAGCTCTGGCACCATTGTGGTCACCCTGAACAGGAGCCCTTCCACTCATTGTTTATACACTGCAGAGTGGGAATGGGAACTACAGAAATTAAATTTTGCTCTTTAGTTATGAAAGCATCTCATGCAGTTGGGCTTGCCTTGGGCATGACATTCACAAAGCAATGCATGACAAATGTACTCTGAAAAACTGTCAGGAAAAAAAAATAGCACAAATATTTAGATTCACTGTAGAAGACTAAATGGACATCAACCTATGAAAATTATTTCAAAAATGTGGAAGCTCTGTTAGATTAGAATTTTCTAAAGTAGTAATTTTTAATTCTTAGGGCAAATAGGTAAGAACACACAAAAACTGGTGACTTTGGGTACTCCAATCCACTTTGAAGCTCCTGTTCAGCAGAGCAGATGGGCAATTGAATAAACCAGTGGAGTCAACATACTGCAGAAAACACTTCTGGTAGACTTTGGCTGCTGGCTGTATTGCTTATGTACAGATCTAGTGTATGACTCACTTGCATAATGGACAGGAATTCATTCAGCATTAAAGTTTCAGAGAAAATCCTTATCCCATTAAGAGAGAAACCTTTTGACCTTATGCACAAAATTATGCTGGCTTCCAATAATAGCATTGTCAACATTGTATCATTGCAACAAGTGTATTTTGATAATTAATGCCAGCAAGATCAGACAAAAGTGAATTTTCTGATTACAGTGCATAGTGTTTTTAATGCTCTCTATTATCCAAGGTTGCTGTGCAGCTTGCCTAATACCAGCCAATCTGAGAAATTCCTCAGCAAAATAGCAGAATCCTTTTCGTAAAGGATGGGTACAGACTCTCTCCCCCTATTTGCTACAAAGCCAATGTTGAATCATAGCAGACAGCCTCAGCAGCCACTGAGATATTGTTCACAACCATTACTACAGAAAAAAGCACCTTATTCCGAAGTAATTTTGAAACTATTATGGACAGTGAAAGAGAATATGACAGCATACAGCTTCTCTTAAAAATTAAAAAAAAAGAGAAAAATCAAACAATGTTTTCTTACCATGGCAAGAACCATCCAGTTCTTCATATCCCACACTGCAAATGCATCGTCCCAGAGGCACCAGCCAATCCCCATCAGCCCCACAATACAATTTTGGGGTGTCCCGTTCCTCGGCGCTCTTCACGCAGGAGCCCCGTACTTCCACCAATGAGGAAGAATCCACCCTTGGAATGGTGTCAGGAAACATGGCCAGATTACGGACTGTGAAAGGGCACTTCTTGTAATAGACACGGACTGACACCAAAGCAATGCACGCTCCAATGTCCTGAAAAGCAAGATAAAATCCCTTCTTGTTGATCGGCCCAACTTCACGAACTTCTGTGTTGAGCTTGAGGATGCGGTCACCCAAGTCCATCTGGGTAAAGCTCTCGTCAGCAGCTATGGTATCAATTTTAGTGTACTGGTTTGGTTTGAATTTTACTCCATGAGGCTCATCTGACTCCATGTAGTAGAGATTGAATGTTTCCTTGCAGGTCCCCAGCACCCAGGGAATGCTGTTGCAGTCCCTCAGGGTAAACTTCATCTCCACGTAGATTTTCTGCGCAGCATCGCGGGAGACCCAGTTGGTTTGCAGCCAGTTGTTCTGGTTGGGTTCCATCACATTGCACACCTGGTAAGTGTGAATGGGACGGTTGTGTTCATCCATCTCAGTTATGGCATCCCACTGAAAAGAAAATAAAAGTGCTTGAAAACCAGGAAAAATATGTATCATGCATATGCATGTATACACACACACTCCTTGTATATGCACCTGTGGCTTAATTATGAATAATTACTTCAAGTTTAGTGCAAAGACAGTAGTTAAAAGAAGATAACTACAGAACAACACAACAAATTTGATTTCAGAAACTCTACAATAAATTTATATTAATAAAAACATTAAAAGATGGAAATAAAGACAATGTTTATATCTTCTGTACACATATCCCCATATACTTTATATCAAAAGGTCACCAAATGCTTAACTTGCTATATAATCTGCTACTCCAAAACATCACCAATATCCCAAAAATAGCTTCAGCATAACTGAATCAACTTTCTACTGAGCAGTCATATCAACGTAGCACTAGAAAAAATATTTTTTTTAATCAAAACACAGAACTATTTATAGTTCTGTATACAAAAATATTGCATCCCACTAGAAGGTTTAGCTTGGCTTTTAGATGTACTGATCTATTGGGGTAGAAGAAGAAGGAAAAAAACCCCAAAACCAAGAACCATAAAACAATCAACATTAAAGTCACATTAAAAGGAAGATATACTGTATACTCCAGAGAGGTCTCAAAAAGAAAAAAGAACCAAAAACACAGACAACTCTCCACTACACCAAACAGAATTAAAGAGTAGTCAGTTCTAAAAACCAAAAAATATATTCTAAAATAAGTTCTAAAATATAGAAGAGCTTTCCAAACTGGCGTAGGCCAGCTTACATTAAAAGCCTCAATATGCTACTGTCTCTTAAAATAATTAAGAATGAAAAAAAATCCAAAATATCCTCCTATTTACCAGCAGATTCTCTTCAGAAATATTTATATATTCACTCTGAATCAATATATCAATTTGAACTTAGAAATTAAAGCCCTAAAGTTAGCTGTTAACTGTGCAGTTAATAGTATAAATCTATTATTTCTGTAGGAAAGTAAGAGCTCAGCACTTCAATAAGTGGTTTCAAAGAATAAACCAAAATGGATTGCTCAAACATGGACAGGGCTTTGGTTCATTCAAAGCAGATCTCTCATGCTTTGCGCCTGTGCCTTTCCACTGTGCTCTCAGATAGCCTGCTGACATCTCCCATTTTAGAGGAATTAACCTTTGGGCAAGAAAAATGTTTAAAATCTGTTAAGTTTTTCAATAGAACTAGAAGTATAAACATCATACATATAAAATATTTGAAAAAAGGTTAACACTGAACATCTCAATCTACCCATTGCACTGGGCCATGCTGGCTAAGGTATGGTTACAAATACAGAATGTGCTCTTAGGTACCATACTGAGTGGAAACAAGGTCACTTCTATCACCCCAAAATGTCACTTTCAGTGACTGAAGAGTCTAACAGAAATCACTCTGTGATATTCTCTGACATAGACACAGTCCCCCTGCATGAAATCCAATCTGCTTTTAATTTTACCTGAGCATTGCATTTCTCATCTGATAAAAACAGTCAGGAAAGACTGTACTCAGTGCAATCAACAAAAAGCCAAACAATTTATCAAACACACTGGTTCTCTTTTGGGTGCATTTCATATTATAGTTCTCATTTAATCAAATTTTAAGTTGTGCACAACTGCAAAACCAAATGAACAGATGCATCTCACTGGTGATATTTGCACAGGAATGTGGTGGCTCCCACAAAAATCCCTGACCTGCTGGTAGGAGTTGCCTGACATAGACAAGCTGGCAGTTCAGACCTCCTTCAAACTTCACCCATCCCAATGTGGTGCTTCACCTTCACCTTTTGGCTACAGTCCTTTCAAATGAGGAAAACCTCTGCTAATGTTGATGGAAGCAGCAGCAGTATAAACCTAATTCTTACACCTGGAGTTTCAGGATTTATGGAAAAGACATGTTAAAAGCATCATTTGGAGGAAAGACTTCAAAACTCTAGTCGAAAAATGGAATAAACAACAGCATGGCTAAGAGGTTACATTTTACTTGCAGCATAAAGGAGGAGCAAATCATTAAAATAGAGTAACATAAAATTTGAGGATTGGTGGAGAGAAGAGTCCAAGATTACTCATCACATCCAATTACAAAATACAAGACTCGGCTACGAACCACACTGGTGTTTTCGTTAAAGTCTCAGCCGTTTCCAGACCTCTACAAACTACTTTACAACCTCTAATTTTTCAACTTCATTAATATACAGCAGTTGTACAGAAAACACTATTAAGAGCAAATCACTAACTTCAAGCTTATATGACCTATACAATACTGAAATAATTTTCATTGATTCTAAATTGTTTTAATTCTATTTTAACCCAAAATACTGGAGATTAAAAAAAACCCAAACCACAGGAAGAGCCTTCTAGTAAGCATCGGTATTAAAAGCTATTCCAATTAATAGGGGTAGATATATCAAGCAGTTGAAAATATGAAAATATCGACTTCGTAATGAGCTTATATTGAGGTAAATGTCATATGTAGTGAAAGACACCTCTCCCACAAGCTGTCACACTGACTGATGGATTAATATTGGGTACTTAATCTCAGATAACAGTTATTGAGGCACTGAGCCCAGCAGTAGTTTGGTAACCTGGGATGGCAGGTTTAAAATCCTGCACACCTCAAGATTCTTTATTGACATTATACCTCATTAAGAAAAAAGGGGGGACATTGGCTACTTAAGCTCATGCCCTTACTCATCAGTTTATGGAAGAAACCATCTGCTCTTACAAATTTTGCTGCATTATGTATGCTGAGCAAGAAAGAGTAAAATGCTAAGGATAAGCGGGAAGGAACTAAGGATAATTCTCTAAAAATGAAGGGTTCTATACCTGCACACACCTAACCAGTGTATCTGAGCTCCCCCCTGAACAAGAGCAGGTTGTGGCAGACAACATGAACACATTTGGATATCAGGCACACAGTGGAACCCTGGGGTGCCTATGCTACACAAACCACTTCTTGAGCAACACACACAGATAAGCTTTCCATGCAGAGAACTGAAGGAAGAAGTTGTGCCTGAAAATAACATGAGATTGGTAACTTGAGAACAAAACCTGTTGAATTCAGTAAAATGCAGAATGGCTATCTGCTAAGAGGACAACTGTTAAGGCAAATCCTGAGTGGTGGTAAGTCTTATTCTTACCTGGCAACAAAATTAAGGTTTCCATTCTAAACTGAGGAACAAATACAAGTTTCATGCCAGAGAGATCTGGCTTACTCTCTTGGCTTCAGAAAGCAAGGTAATTTCAGAAATTATCAACTATTTCTTACAAACAAACATAGTCTGACATTTGAAAATTCAGTGAACCTGAACTGTAGAAATGCAATTTTCTGACATACATAGCTCTCATTGTCCACAAACATCCCCTTGAGACAGCTCAGGTCACTGTTAAAAAGTCCATCCTATCAAAGGGATGGACTACATTGTACAGAATTGCTACTATCCTAAAAAGAGTCTGAAGAAAGTTGCAAGTGTCCCCAGACAACTTATCTATCCAAAACCAGTTAAATAAGCATTTTCTTACTTACCACACCCAGTGAGGACAAAAAGAATGTATACAATGTTCTCCTTAAATAGATTTTTTTCCCCTCACCAAATAGTTTACTACTTATTTAAGTCATCCCAGATCTCAGCTGAGAGTCACCTAATGAAATCTACACATGTAGAACACTCTCAGCTGTTCGCTCCTGACAATCTTCTAGATCCTGTTTCCATGGAAACAAGCAGAATAGTAAAAAAAAGGATAGTATAAGGGAATTTTAGAAAACTTCTAAAACTAATCTCCAGTGAGATGATCTTCATAAAAATGAGATCAGAAAGGCCCAAATGAGGAAACACCAGAGGAGGACTTGGCATGCACAGCTGCCATCTGACAATGCACATTTACACATCTTGCTACTGTACTGACATTCAGACAAAACCAGCTACACACTAGGGAACAGATCTGAAGAAAAAGAAGCTTATCTCAAATGCTTAGGAAATGAACATTTTAAGGCACAGTTGGCATTTATGATGACATCGAAAACAACAAAACTAAAGAATATTTAAAAGAGCTATGGAATTGCTGTAAGCTAAAGGTATCACGTTATTTTCCCTCTTTCCTACTTTCATTTTTCTTTGTCTTCACTTTTTTCAAGATCCACAATTCTGTTTGTGAAAACAGGTGCTCAGACCCAAAGATAAGTGATAACACTGAACTCCCAAAATATGCCCACTTGAAAAACAGCAGACAAAATTCCCCAGCTATTTGTATATGTCTTAGCAAGTAACAAGTTGACATAGCTGGCAAAATAAAACAGCAACTGAACCACTTATGTTCTTATACTTGAAGCTGAGTTTTTTTAAAGTTGCTTAGGGAATGAATAGCAATATGTCGCTCAATTTTATTAGCTCTGTAGAACTCAAATGACAATCACAATGCAGGTTTAGAGGAAAATGTGACATCTGTTTTCTATGCAGGCACAGAATACGAGAGTAAGAGGGCAAACCCTTCAAAACCTGTGGAAATAAACAGAATTAAAAAGAAAGAACAAAGTCAGAATTGAATAAATAAAGAACAGTTAGAGCAACATATACAAGAGAATACGGGAGAGAAAGTTGTTAATGCACTCAAAATGGAAATCCAAAAGTGAGTTGCTTTTCTGTTATTTATGTTAGTGTTATGAAGCACCGAGCAACTGAGAGATGAGCTGCTCCAGGTGATCCAACTATGCTCTGAAAACTCTTCTGGTTCATATAAATATTTTCTACAGGCAAGCAGGACTTTGATTCAGTGAGATTTGCAATTCAAGCGAGACCTACTTCAGATACATGAAACAATTGACTCTCAGTTGGGGATTAGCCAGCATACGACTTTGGGATCAACAGGCAAAGTAAGACAGCCCTGGCTCCAGCTCTGGAGAGTGAATTGGGACTGTTCCAGAAGGAAAGGGTATGAGAGGTCTGGAACAAAGAACATTGTGTATCTACTAGAAGCAATCAAGATGATAAGAAACATATTTACATCCCAAAATGCCTACTCTGATGCAGGGCTCAGGCTAGTGAGGCAATCCATTTAGTCGACTGATCAGAATTTAGACTGGAGCATGATAATGCACCAATGAAAATGTTACACACAGAACGATGTTCCTACTGTCTGGGCAGGGCACAGAAAGTATAAAACAGAAGGCAGAGAGAATAATACATAACTCCTTCCATAACAGAACATGAAAAATTACATTCAGAAAAGAGATCTACAGCAAAATAGAAAAAAAAAAAAAAAAAAAATGGAATTCACACGCATACACATGAAGGCTGTTTGTTATAAACTGAAATATAATTGAAACCATGCACTACCATATTAAACACCCTTCTCCCCAGCACTCTGGAACAAGACCATTGTTACCCTGAATGCATTACTGACTATAAAAAGACTCAATGACTTGCACCACATATCTGCAAGGATGGTGTGCTATGCTGTAATCTGCTTTTTAAATAAGATACACTAGTAAAACCTCAGCAGGTGGTGAGAGATGCCACAATTCAGTTGTGACAAGTGCTGCTGATCACCTTTCCAGGGGCATCTTATCCCTTTGCAATGCAACACATCTGATGTCTTCAGAATTGAATGGAAAGTGAGAGCAGAAAGTCTACACCCTTTCAAGATACTACAGCTCTTAATTCTTAACCATGCTGTGTGCCCTTCCACACTCTGCCAGTGCGCTGTCCTGGGACCTGTGACAGACCTGCTCTGCTGGCCTCTGTCCTACAAAAAAATAATAATAAAACCCCCATAACCCAGTGGTTCTTCAGGTATCTGTTACTAGACTAGAGCTGGGTCTGGCTAATCACAATAGTTGTGCACTACATTTGGCTGCAAGCAGCCACAGTGTGAGAAAACACAGAATAATGCTGATGCTAGCAGGGCAAAGGGAACAAGAGCCTAGCAACCCTCACTTGGATGAGTAAGATTTAAGGGACTAACCAAGAATACCTGAAGAATATGATAGTTCTAAACATCAACACACACACGTTGAAACACAAGGGTCTGCTGTGGAATAACAGATATGTGGATAGAAGGATCAAGTTTGGACTGGCTTGGGTTGAAAGGGACTTAAATATCACCCACAGGCAGGGACACCTTCCTGGGCAACCTGTTCTTGTTCTTAACCACCTTCACAGGAAGTAATTTCCTCCTAATCCTCCTAATATCTAATCTAAACCTGTTCTCCTTCAGTTTAAAGCCATTCCCCCCCATCCTATTACTACATTATTAAATGTAGTAGTAAATTAGTAAATATAATTAGTAAATGAAATATGAAATTAATAAAATACGTATGTGTTAATGCTTATACTTCCTTATATTTGGAATAAGACAGACAAGGAGTGAGAAATAAGTTACAACTGCAAAAAACCAACTAAATCAAGCTGCAGGTGTAATCCAGTCAAGCTCCAACAAGTATTAGCTGTTTATGAGTAAAGGCCTTATTTGCTGCTATGTTGCCTCATTTCCTAAGTATGGGGAGCAGCAGCAATCCTGGCTCTGCCCTTTCCAACACCTCGTACACTTGGAGTAACTGGAGCAGAATGTTACAACACTGCCACTGGGTACTTTGGTAATGCTGCACAATAGGAGTCTGCATCAACTACGTGGCCTGGGGGACCTTGTTGGATCTCCAAAATAGCACAGATAGCGTTGTGGTAAATGTTTCTGTGTCCTCAGGTATTTAGAAACACAGAAAAACAGTGCGGAGGAAGCTTTAAGGAAAAAGCTCCAAATAACAAACCTTGAGCAAGCTCTGGATTTCTAGCTTAGAAATGTCTGCAAATTCAGAATTTGCCTGTTAATCTTATTCAGGTGTTTGTGAACAGCCCTGGGCTGTCACATCACCACTGCATTGGCTCTGACTCCTCAAGCCCCTTGGTACACAAGCTGGGCCATAAAATCCTCTCCTGCCAGACCTGCACTTTCTTTAACCCTGCCAATTGGGCTGGCCTGCTGAGATGCCAGAACAACTTTAGGGCAGGCAGAGATACTTGGTAGATTTTCTCAGCCCTCAGTTTGGGAGCTGACCTTGTCTGCCCCATGATATAATGCACATACCGAGTCAAATGACTGCTTCTACCACTTAAACTCTTCAGAAATTTAGCATTGCATCACACCACAAGTCTGACTTGAATGCACTAATTTCCAAATATCAGTTCTGTTTTACTTGCTTTCCCTGCTTTGAATCTACAATTCTGACATTTGAAACTCCCCTTCAGCAGCAGGAAGATTTTTTGCGTTTACCATTCCAAGTAGTGGAGTTTTAAGTGAATAGCACAGAATCCCAGCACACCAGTGGCCCTGGCTATGTACACCCACAAAGAGGGCTATGACTCAGAGTTTCCCATTTTCATTTCCTGACTAGTCACTCTGGGAAAGAAGCATTTCAGTACCACTAATGGCAGAAATTGTATAAATACCTTTTCAAACTCCAAGTTTTCCCACTAAAAAGCAGTGGATCTCAGAGGGTTTTTTGTATGTGGGCACTGAAATATTTAATTCCTGCAATTAGCAAGCAGTCAATAAGGTTAATATGGATGAAGTGAAACCCAGAAGAGTATCTTCCCACTTCTTCCATCTCTCCCCATTTTTTTCTAAAGTCTACTTTCTTTGAAAAAAAGAAACAAAAAAAAATCCTGCCTTTTCTGCTTCTTATTGAGTTTCTACTAGTCCATTAGTGGTTCTAATTGAAATTAAACAAATGGAAACAATTAAAAATAATAATTACACAAAATAGCTATGTAAGGTTTTTCATCTGTGGAGTGCTTTATAAACATTAACACATTAATTCAGCCTAAGACATAAAACTAAAGAAGCAAAACTAAAGATATTAAGAGGAAGGTGAAGCTACAGATCAGTGATTTCTACCAGCATGCTGTGTGTCAGGAGCTGTTTCAGTGTGGATGCCCTGATCTGACACTACCCACAGGAGCTGAGCTGATGACACTGCAAAGCTGCCCTGCAGCACACAACTCTTCCTTTGAGTATTTACTAATGGAACCACTCTCCTTGCCCCACAGCTGTTGTGCTGCCTGGTGAAGTAGAGCCCATTCCTGCAGCACACATCTGGCTGGAATACCTGTGACCAAACTGCTGCTGGAGAACTGAAGACTTGCATCTTTCACAAATCACCTCCAGCCTCCCACCACCATCCCAACAAGCGTTATTGCTATCTACAAATAACATTCATGATTTCGTTTTTTCTCAAGTTACTCACCCCTTCTAGGCAGAGGATCAAAAGGGGGAAACCCAAGATAAGAGCTATGTGACTAATTAAAGGCACAAACTTATATTTATTGGCTTGCAAGGGATCATGTGGATATACTCCAGCAAAAGCCAAAAGCAATGCTATCATATCCTGCCATTTAACTGAGCCTAAAACCTCTGGAAATAAAATCTGAGAGGTGAACAGAAGAACCAATTATTACAAGTGGAACAAGTTGAATAACAACATCACTAGCAGCTCAGTTTATTTGCACATAAATTCATAAGCTTGTGTATTTCAGCTACATGCATTACAACCTTCCTCATTTTCTAGGTTAAACAGAGCCATGCCAAAAAACTCTAAGGAATAACTTCTATTACAGGTTGCAAACATCCTTAACAAAGTGTCCAAAATGTGCTGAGAAATGAATACATAAAAATGAGAAGCCTACAGTATTTTTAAAGGGGGGGGGGGGGGGGGGAAGCTGTCCATAAAAACAACAACCATATTTGTTGAAATCCATGGCAGGAAAAGGGGGGGGAAAAAAAAAAAAAGAAGGAAAGAGAAGGGAAAAGAAAACAATTACCAGTGTTTTCCAGTATATCAGTTTGTTCATCCTTCCTATGTAATTACTTATTTACTGAGGACTTGTAAAGTAGCACTGGCTCCTCAGGGAGCTCAGGCTCAGTCATACTTGTTAAAATGTCCTGAAAGAAAATAACTTGCTACCCCCTCCCCAGTGCTCCTTTCTTTCCACCCATTTCTCAGTGCACAAATGGAGGGAGAATCAAGCTCTTAATTATCTCTATAAGCTGGCATTAAATCCACTCCATTTGCTACAGTTGAGGAGTGCATCATCAAAACAAACTCTCAGACATCTCATTTCTGCATTGTCCTGCACGTGAAAAGAAAAGATGTGAACCATAATAATAAGTCCCATGCTCTTTCAACCTCCCTTATCTCATTACTCATATTTTCAGCTACATTAAAAATAATTTTGTGAATCAACTTCTGGCAGAGCTAATGGGGGAAAGGAGAAAATTTCATTTTACTATATTTCAGTTTATTTGGTAGGAAGGCCAGGATATCTTATGTAGGTTTGCAATCTCTTTAGGCTCTTCCAAATTAGAAAACAGCTAAAAGGTATTTAAAGGATTTCTTATGGCAAGACATGAAGAGCTTCAATAAGTACATTTTTTTCCTGCTGTTCAGTTTACTGAAGGAAAACTAACTATGGAATTGTGGAAAGATTTATACATTTCCTTGCTCTTTTTTCAGTTCACAGTTTTCTTAGAACACCACAATCTCCCCAAGATATGTAGAACAAGCGCTGGCTTTCCAAAAGGACCTTGTTGATAACACAAAGCAACATGTGGGCACACATGTGCTTGTGGCACATCCTGATCAAAGAGGTACCTAAATACGTGCTGACAATTTTTAGCTTAATTTATTGTCGGCTTTTTTTTTTTTAACAACTTTTGGGATTGATAATAATTACCCTTTATCTTTCAGATACTGCAATTGCAAAAGTAATACCTGACTTCAGTGTTTAAGTACAATAAGACTTTTTTCATCCAGCTGAAACCTAGAGCTTTATTTGGAGCCTACTGCAGATAAAAATGACTGCAGCTGGCAGGGGGTGGTCAAGGAATGTCAACTAGAGGTCAAATTAGATGTCAGATTTTTTTGTAATATATCAGAAGATTACACTTTGCACATTTATCTTCCAGAACTTTCTCTGTTGTCACAACCAACTTGACCCTAAGAGAGCAATGCTTTATTAAGTTACAGCTGAACAATTGTTGAGATGTTGGTCCAATGCCTCTAGTCAATATATCACCTACCAGCAGGATGTCCTTTTAAAGGAAAAGCCATTTATGTTTGTCATTTCAGAGCAGTATAAAAGGAAAGGTTTCTTGGCATATGTCCTCACAGGGTATTTTTTTGATGAAGGACACTACAAGTTGTTTTTTTTAAAAAAAAACAAACTGTGCTACATCAGTGAAGCTCTTCACATATTTATTTAGAAGTCCTGTAACTTTCTGGCCTAAATATGAAACACTGAAAAAAGCCTTCGTAAAAGTTGATTTAGTATCACTGAAAGAACACACACCAAAAACAGGCCATAGCTAAAGAACATTACTAAAAATCTTTAACCTCTTTTCTGTCGAAAAAGATAATTTTTTGCTAGGAAACAACTACCCTTCAGGGGCTTTTTTGCTATTAAAATTATGCTTTGACAGACCAGCCGGTTTCTAGAATGCAAATATTGGAGTATTCACAGGGCCAGGGAAGACAGCAGCACAATTCAGCTTTGAGGGTTATGAAGAGAATGTCAATCCTGTAAAATTAGGAGGTTAGACAAGAACCAAAACTCCAGGAAAAAGGAGGAAGAAGCCAGCTTCACGTTCAGTTTTCTATCTTCCTCTTTCTCCCTTCGTTCAAGAGCTGTCCTGGGGACCACAGCAATGACTGCATCTAACTACCAATTTCTGAAGGCAAAATATTTATCACAGTTATAAATTATTGTCATCAACTGATTCAATAGATGCTAACCATTCAGTAGTTTTATGACATTTATGAATTACTTACTTTTTGATACTGCAGAATGTTTAACGATGAAGGAACAATATTCCTAATTCCCTGAAAATTTCCTTACTAGCCTATGATCAAATCAGAAGTCTAAGTTCTGCAACTCCCTCTCAACAACAGAATAGAAAAGTAATCAGGAGCAATACTTCTCCCTTTTTATGACACGACCTTGCAGCCTTCAAAGCTTTGACTGTTTCACATTTTTCTATTTGCGGCAAAATCTTGGAACGTGTCATCCTCCTACAAAACCTGATTATTCTGGAGAGAAAAAAATGGAAGCCTGTAAGAAATGAAGAAGCTGCAGGATCCATGGCTCCATACAAAGGAGCAAGGAACTGAGGCTGCCCAAGAAGGAAGACACAGCCCAAAGGAGACAGGAAAGAACCTTATAATCACAGACATCACAGATCCATCGCTCATTCCTTAACTACATTTTTGTCTTCTTCACCAAGCCCAACCAAGAAGATTGGAGTAGACAGACAATGAGCACGTATGACTGACTGAAACAAACTATTCCTATCAATTTATTGCACAAATAGCTGTATTATTTTTGATGCATTGCATTTGTTACAGCCACATGAAGAGCATATTTCTTACATACCTGTTTTTCAATACAAAGCTTTGACTCACAAAAATGGCTCTCAAGATTTCTGCCCTTATCTATGCATTTGAGAAGGTTGCAAATGAAAACCCATGAAATTCTATTATCTGCTAATCATAGTCTCATGATCACTTTTACTGAAATTACATGCCTGCAAAAATAAGAATTCTTAGAACATAGTGTGCTGAATTCAAGTCTTCTCCCACCCACCATTGCCCCAAACACAGTACAACTCTTCCCTAATTATCCTTATTCTGCTCTTCCACTGAAACATGAGATGAAGGATAGTCAGAAGCAAAAAAGACTTTTGTAAATTGACATATGTAGAATATTGACCTGCAAACCTTTCCCCAATTTGCACAGTCCTTTCTTGAAGCAGACGTGTTAAAATAGGCAAGCAGTCTGCTATGTGTATCCATTTCCTAATGAGATCTGACACAATAATTAGTGTGCAGCAAGCTGGGGTAGTTTAATGTACTTCCCTTCTCGTTTCTATCCAACGTTATAAAAGTTTCATTAATCTTTGCCACTAACAACAGGAAAGCAATAAAATGGGCGTAACAGCACAAGTCACGGAACCTCACAATCCGTGCCTTTACTTCGGTTCCACTATTCAATACTGGTTTCTGAAAATAACCAGGTGACTTTTCACAAAGGCCAATCAGACACTTCAGGTAATCCAGGCATGCTCGAGTTCACTCTTCAGAGTCCTGTAGATTAGAAATATCAGATAGGATTTTTGGGACAACCTGTGATTTTGATGTGGGAGGGAAGAGCACCACAGTTGACAGCAATCACTTTTTTCATGCACTGATGAGTTGCTGCATTGCTCATTGTTCTGGCACAGCAAGAAATACTTAATCTTAGCATTGTAAATACAAAACCAGGGGATGAGTAACCAAAACAAAAGACAGGCATAGAATGAACTGTCAGCTTTGATGTAAAATTTGTGCTATTGAAACAGAAAAAAGAAAATTATACTAAAGCTCCAGAAAGGTGACAAAACCACAATACATACATGTAAAAATTGAAAACTTCAAGAGCAGAGTAATATTTTTGTTCCCTTCACAAATGAAATAAAGTTTTAGCCATGAACGGATATTTTTCAAGTCCAACTTTCCGTAGAAAACACTTACTTAAATTCGACACAAATCCTTGCTATAATTTCACATATTTCATCAATCATTCTTTGCCCTGTGTGTGCATATTCCTGCATCAACTTCATATATGCAAGAGAGGATATACTTAGATCCAGGACTGGAAAATAAGGAAAAAAAAATTACTCAAAATTTCAGATGAAAGTCACTTAAAACAGCTTTTACCTGATAGGGGAGAGCATTTGCTATACCCAAAAATTTTACTGCCAAGAAGAAAACCATGGTGTTCTAAAAGTAAAGTGATTCTAAGAGTAAAATAAATACATGAGCCTCTCGTACATAAACAGCTCTTGAGTCAGGTGATTCAGAGTCTCTGGTTGGAAGCTTAATTTATTTATTGCAGGGCTAAAATTGTAAGGAGAAAAAAAATTATTTTATTTGGAACTGCACTTCTGTCATCTTTGAAATCAAGGGATCCAGGAATTCTGGCATTTTTGAAACCAAAGAATTAAGTTTTTATTTTGCCTTTACCCATGTTTTTTTCCTCCCACAGCTTCACAAAACATTTGGATTTCAGCAGGTGACCAAGACAGTAATCTTATAAGCTCTGGTGTGCAGAAACTCTTTTTGTGGGTTTTGTCTGTTGACAGGACTTGCCTTGCTGAAGTGAGCAGGTACTTAGAACGAAGTGATTTATCTATGTAAAGTTGTGCTATTTTAAATGATGCTGTCAAATAAAGTTATGTTAGAAATTGTACAGATTCCCGCTTTTTCCCGCAATTTATTTTCCCGAAGATTATTTGGCCTTTAAAACTGCTGCTCTGCTGAAAAGCTGTACCAGAACACCAACAATTATGCTATAGTGTCACAAATCAATAGCACCACATGCAATATTTAATACAAACTGAGACCCATGGGCCTGCTCTTTTAGCTATTGAGTTTTTGCTTACTTGCAACATTTTATTTAAACATGGCAGTTATGCTTAAAAGAAACAAAGTGCTGCAGTAATCTTTGGTAATATTGATAAGGCAGGCTTCAGCCCAAATAAGTCGTAGGAAAGTCACAGCAACAATAAAAACATAAATCTAGGCAGCTTTAACCTTTTTCATAAGAATGTTTATGTCATTAAAGTTTCTTTACATGAAATGCAAAGCGTATTACGCAACAGTATTTTCATCTTAGAGAGGCTTCTTAAATCTCAGTATTTTCTTCTTTATATAATTATAGAAGAAAGAGTAAAATAACTGGGGGGTTAGAAGGTGGAGAAAAGGCAGGAACAGTGAAAAACCCCAGCTGCTTCAACATCTTAGCAGCGACCACGGAGAGAATCATTGAGAGATTTACTTCTGGGTAGGGCCACTAGTCCAGAATATTCCCCAAGCTATTATCTTCATGAATTCTTCCCAGGCTCCCTTGCAAAACCAAAATTACAACCTGAAACCACAGTAAATTTTGAGATGTAAAGAGAAGAGAGACAGGAGGGGAGGACAAAAACAAACAAGCAAACAAACAACCCCAAAAAAACCCCATGAGAAAACAGAATACAAGAGCCTTGATTTGGCTGGATGGGATATGCATAGCTGAATCTCATGCTTTTCCAGTTCTGCCCTCATCTGCCTGGTTTAGCAAAGATGAATAGCAGTGAACAACTGTCCCAGGAACATCCTGTCCATATAGCATTGTCATGGTATTTCCATGTATAATTCCAGACAAAAAACTCTTTATAAAACAGCAAATACAACCAAAAATGGATGGTCTAACTCAGAGCTGTTCCCCTATGTTCTCAGGCATAGTGAGAAGTAAAAGAAAAGTCTGATCCATTCTGTCCTTACTCTTCTGTGCAAAAGAGAATGCACTCCATCATATTTTTGTTTTTTAGTACCCTCATATGCAAATTCCTGGCCAGAGGTGGCTTAAAAAGCACGTAATGTACCTAGAACTAATTAACATTTTCAGATGCGTGTAAGTACTGCTTTTGCCTTCCCCCTCTGTAACATGTTTTACACCATGCAGCATTGGCCTTAAATTCTGGGCACGTGTGTCAGAGCTCTTCACAGGCAGAACACGAAGTTCCTAGGCTTCTCCACACACAAAAATTATGGCTACATTAAATGATAAACAGGATTTTCTGTAGCATTTCCCTGTTGATGAGGATGCAAATAGCTGGCATGTATTTGTCCAAATGAGCATGGTTTGCGTGAACAAACAAGAATTTCTGAATTCTAAGGATTTAAACACAGCACTTGTTTCAGCAACAAATTCTTGCACATTTTCTGCCCTCATTCTCGAAAAGCTCCGGAATTTATGTCTCCCAGTAGTGTCTGACATTGCCCCCATCAAAAAAAAGAAAAAATGAAACCAAAACCAAATACAAAGAGTGAAGGACAAAGGGCCCTTAACTTGGGCTGCACAGACATGCACAGGTAGCTTCTGTAGATGCTGAAAGCCAGCACTGCCCTATGCTGAGCCAAGAGAGGCTACCTGGTGTTTTAATTAAAATGCAGTCAGCTGAAAGTCATTAATATTGCCAGAGAAGGAAAAACAACTTTTACTCTGCTGGGCACGGGTAATAAAGTTTGGAGGGGGGGGTGGGTGGGTTAACTTGCTGAGCTCCATCTGTGAAGGTGAGGAGGAAGGTTAGTGATGAGAGCATTGCAGCTCTGTTTTGTGGGACCTGTGACTGGCTGCACATCCTTCTACCCCAAGCTCCACAAGCTCAAACACAGATTTTATTACAAGATTACTTCTTTTTCCTCCTCTCCTTAGAAATTAACATTACTTACTTTCCATAATAGAAGCATGCCTATAAAAATGCAAATTTAAGGCAGGCCATCTATATACAGCACACTTAACTTCAGCACACCAGGCAGGACTAATCTTGCAGACCTCTGATAATTTGAATTCTGTCAGTGTAAGAAAACTGCAACTGATATTCTGCATAATGAAGCTAAATGGAGGCATCAGTATTCTGATGCAGACTGGGAAAAAAGTAAATATATTTTTATTCAAAAGTCATAGTTTTCAGTTCAGTCTTTTAGTAAAAATGCTTTATTCATATGTAAAACAGAAAAAAAATCATCTCACTGTTAAAAATCATTATTTACCACTCTTATTTGTAATGGATTTGCCTGGGACAAGGGGCCGTCAGTGCAGACCTACAGCTATTCCTTATGTCTACAAGGAATATGTCTCTCAAAAGTAAACTCACAGAAGTTTTCTTTAATGTTGAATACCCACAAGATCTGCCTGGATTTTCAGCTACATTTCTGCCCCCCCCCCCCCCCCCCCCTTCAAGATTATGGTGTCCTCCACACTGCAATCTGTAAATATCATAATTACCAGGTTTAAGAAATGTTTAAAATCCAAGAAACACACAAATAAATGTTAGTTCTTATACCATTCTTGCAGTTTAAATTCAGGATTAAATTTTCCATTACTAATGAAAAAAAATTTCCTCAGGTTTTATAAAAACTGGGAATGAAAGATGGAGTTCTCAAATGTGAGGGTTTCAAGTAATAGAAATCCAAAAACACTGCACTAAAAACAGAAAACAAATAGAAGAGTAATAGGAAAGCCAGAAAAATCCAAGCAATGTATAGTTAGAAGTGTTTTTCAAAGAAATCTTAGAATATTTAGGCATATCAGGCTTATAGATATCTACTAGAGTTCAATTTTTCTTAAGCATAGATATCACAAAAGCAAACAACAAAGCTGATAATCAGAAGACATGAATTGTGCTGGATTCAGTAATTAAGATTAATCACTACAGATACACATACCCTTCTGCACCTACAGGTATCTGTCTTCATGTCATAGTGTGCATGCACTTCCCCCAGATAAAAACACCCTACAGTCTCAAAGCCAATACCATTCTGAGTTTACCTTTTATTTCTGAAAATCTTTTCTCCAGTTATTTTTTGAAGAAAAGGAGACTTCTTTCCAAGTTCATCAGACTTCTCTTATGTTAATTAATTTCCTATTATAACAGGGATCCTATTTTATTAGCCTTGGTGAAGAACATTCTGCATTTCTTCCAACCACAAAGATAAGGCTGCTTAGTAGAGCTGGCTAATATAGTGTCATCTAACAATCCAATTAATTTGTCTTACTGATTAATAAAGCCTTTTACGGAATTGTGTGTTTCATCTGCTTTCACTACCTGGAATTAATGACTTCCTCCATGCAGCAAGTTATGCAACATAAATGATCAAACATTTAAGATACTTTAATTTTATTATTAAAATTTGGTAGTGCTATCAAAGCTTTTTTTCGCATATTCCACTTTAGTTCTATAATTAAACTCTACACATCTATAAGCTAAATAAACTGGGCAAAAGAAGCGGATGATGTTTAGTACATTCTGAAATTGGGGGATTTTGTTAGGAAATGAGAACAGAATTGATGGGATGCTGAGGGAACTGCTGTCACAGCAGTCAGCATGAAAATGTACAGCATGTAACTTAAATAAGCCATTACTCTTGAGGGCATATCAAAATATGCATTTGTCCATAAAATTACTAAAATGCACACAAATAACATCAATGTTCTAGAGTCTCTCATTAGTCTGGGATAATATTCGTACTTCCAGGGAAGTTTTCAGAAGATCCAAGTAAGGATCTCAAATGAGTGGTGAAGCTCAACTCAAAACTTGAGCAGAATTTGCTCAAGCAGAAAGGTTTCAAGTCCCTCTGCAAACCAAAATCTTGCTGCCTTTGACAATACGAGGCCAAACTATTTTTCAGTATTTATACTGAAATATATATATATCTAAATTAAAAAGAAAACTCATATGCAAAGTAGCTTTGGGACTGCTGTAACAAAGCAAGCAGATAAAATACAAATAGCCTTATTGATTTCCCTACTACTCAAGTGGAAATCCAGAAAACAAACCAGAATTTTTTTTGCAGAGCAATAATTTCTCAGTGTTCATCAAGTGGTGCTTGTCCCACAACTCTGTCTTCAATCACAAAGCCTTCACTAAAAACTACTCTTTTATTAGTTCTTTTACTGTGTTAACAAAAGCAGCATGGTCAGCTCATGCCCAGCGTTCATATTCATGACTCATGTACAGTCATGACAAAAATTATAAACCCTGATAAGAACTTCCATTTTTTTTAAAAAAAAGCTTATTTTTCACCTTTTGGTAGAGATGCAGTTCATAACCATACTTTACTCTGCAAAAACATATTTTTTAAAATATAAAAATTTTTTTTCAATTGCTGGTCAAGGCCTGTCTCTTGCTTCCCACATCCCTGCCACAAGTGAAATCATCTCCAATATCAGGAGTAAGTATATATGTTCCATGCTGTTCATTTTAAACAGAAATGCTTTCAGATGTCAGCTACTCATTTATTTCTAGTCCATTCAAAAGGTACTTTCCAATGGCAAAACACAAATAGGACTTCCAAGGTACATTTAGTGTAGGATTTATATTACGAAGTAAGGCATCAACCACAGCTCCACAGAATGACAAAATATATGTACCGCTCCTTTATTTAGAATAAATGTTCCTGAACAGAATACAGAAGAAAAGATGAGCCACAAGAAGAATTTCTCAATGGCTGTTTGAATTTCCCTTCTCAATTTCATGTCTCTACTCCCCAGTAATCATCTTCAGCTGCTGCTGCTAACAGAGAGCTACTGATTCTGGAATTACTTCCTCCAATTATGGAAATTTTCTAAGTAATGAAAACCAAAATATGTCTTTAGCAATGACAGTCAAATTGTAAAATGGTTACAGAAATCCATAATTTGCATTTCTTACTCCCAGTACAGGCAAATCCACAAGGGAGGCCCTTAGGAAATAAATCTAGAATAATTTCCTTTGAGTTACTGAAATCCTACTTCAAGAGTTTTCATTACCATTACTAGTCAATAGTGATTTATCTGCATAGAAAGAATAATACCAAACAAAAATACTGAAAACCATAATAGGAGTTAATAGTGCAAATAATCGGGGATAGGGAAAAATGTGTGAATTACAATTTTAATTCAAATATTTGTTATGTCTCATGCCTGTTGAAAGCATCTGGATATCTCCCCCCCCCCAAAAAAAAAAAAGAAATAATACCGAAACCCAACACAGTGCTTTTTAGGAGTTGGTTATGTGCTAAGGAATCACAGAATAGAGTTATTGTTTAGAACTAAATGATGGTTTATTCTCGTAACATTTAAAAAGTAAACATATTGGTGACACAGGAGAGTGAAGCTTATGTTTTAAAAGCAAACCTGCTGAAAACAAGTTAAAACAAAGAACCAAATAAATCTTTTCTGTTTAATACACTGAATGGTCAAACACTTAATTAAGTACATGTGGTACACTCTACAGCTGATAGGGGTTCAGAGTATCTGATTTTAGCTAAGTAATTTTATTTTAGTGTTAATGACGGAAGGTATTTCAAGCTGCACTTTATAAATGTAATGAAGTTTTAAAAAGGTGCAATTAGCAGTGCCTTGTGATTGATTTGTTTGCACTAAAATAACCACAGTCACAAGCAGGCAGCTCATAAAACACTGTCAAAGCTACAGAAACACCTTTCCCTCAGTCTAAGATTGAGCAGCTATCATCTTGTTACTCAAAATCCAGAGTTAATACTCTAAAACAAGAAGGTTCCAAAACACGTTTCCCCCTAATTTTCAGTGTAATACACTGGGATCCAGCTTTACACACACGTGAGTCTACAGTCCACAACGGAGTATATATAACAATATCTACTTTTACAGATTAAAAGTGCTTTTTTTGCTTGCATAAAAGGCCTTACTTGGCATGAGTTCAGCAAGTCACAAGCAGTTTATTTAAATAATCACAATAAACAGTACTTTTTAATATTATACAATTATCATCTCTCTACAACCTACCACAGTACACTGAGTAACAGCTTTTCTACTTTTTTTAGCAAGTTCACCGTGATGTAGGAAAGCAGTGGCTATGTGGAGACAGAGAAGGGAAGGGAAAAAAAAAGGAAAAAAAGGGACATTTGGAAGGTGTCTACTACCACCTTCTCTACCTAGCAAGTACAAAAGCAAATATACAGCAGACAAAGAATAGAGTACCTGGGGCCTCTCTCAGCTCACCCTTGGGGATGGGCATCCAGCTACCTCCCCCGACACCTGATGTAGAGTTTGACAGTGTAAAACAACTGTGCTATGAAAATTCCACTGTCACAGGCCCACAGTCACTTTCCTGCTGCAACTGAGTCCCCCGAGCTTCTTCCTCTCCAGGCAGAGAGGAGCTGAACAAGCCCCACTCCAGCCCTTACACATCATTGCTTCAGCCCCTTTTCTTGGTGCCTTTAAGCTGGGCTACAAATTGTCTAACCTGATTCATGGATTTTCCAGGACAGCAAATTTTCCTCTGATCAGTCAGAAATACAATCAGCTTCTTCAAATGAGCTTAAAAGGCACTTCATCATTTCTACACCCATGAAAGCCAGTGAATAGGTAAATGAAGCATCCAGGGAAGAGATCAGGCACTGGCATATGATGGAGCTATTGTTTTCTATTAATAGTATGTTAGACAATGTTCTGTTGTACTATTATATAGTGAGGGAATGGTCCCTTGCACATTTTGAACCAGCCTGGCAGAGTTCAAGCAGTGTTTGGACAATGCCCTCAGGCTCAGAGTGTGACTCCTGAGGTGTTCTGTGCAGGGCCAAGAGTTGGACTCCATGATCCCTGTGGCTCCCTTCCAGCTCAGGATATTCTGTGATCTGAACAACTGCCCAGATAAAATCTGAAAATGGTGCCTGGTAGTTAAAATCAAACCTCTCCACAAGCCCTTTTTAATATGTTGCGTGCACACAGCAACCCTCTTCCAGAGGCCAAGACACTCCAAAATAACTGCAAGTTAGTCCAATAAACATCCCCAGGCATATTTAATTTACTGATATCTTCTGTGCTGCCATTACCTCTTAGGGACCTAAAGAGCCTGCTCATCTCTCTCTAGTAGTTAATATTAAATACACATTCATAGCTGATGTTTTGTGATAACCAGAAATAAAAACACTCCTTTTCTCTCATCAGCTGTATAACATCCCCAACAACCTGTATCAGTATCCAGTTAAATTGCACCAGGGAGGAGTGGAGAATCACACTAAAAGTCAAGCAGTGCCATTTTTGCCCTCTGCCATATCCACCAGGGAATGGATTTCCAGTGCCTGACTGTTAGACATGTCAATACATCACAGAGGAATAGCAAAATCCTATCTTTTATTGCAATCTCCCTTTCTGTAGCAGTTTTTTACGGGGAAATACAAATATTTTCCCTGTACAGGAGAAATAAGAATATACTGAGAGCTATGGTAAATACATGGCCTGCACAGCAAATTAACAAAGACAATGTAATTAACAAGAGATACTGGTAAAAAAAGACTGTTCTAAAAGTAAGTGTGCTGGAAGATCACTTCTCTTTTTTGGAATTCCTTCATGAGAAAATTCAAAACTCAAATACCATGAAACAAATGAAGTGTAATTAAAAGTATATCCAAGAGAAATTTTAGTTGGCACTCTCTCCTCCTTAATAAGAAGGCTTCCCCATGGCTCTTATTAGCAATAAATCAATTTCCCAGTTTCTTGGGAAAAATAAGCTCCCTAGCTGAGACTTTATTGTAGATTATAATTTTTTTTCACAAAAAGGTTAAAAACAAAGTAACTTTCTAGCATCATTTTACCAAAGAACTTCAGTTCAAATGCTCACATTAAGGTATCCAACATCAAAAAGCCATCCCTTAGAGGCCAAAAATTTAAGAGGTAAATATTCAACTGAGATTATTCATTCCTGTGAAGTTATTACACTGCTGAATAGTGATAAAACTGCAGTTTTATTTTTAAAATTTAGTTTTCTAGAAACAGGTGTAATAGCAATAGTAATTAAAGTGTAATTAAGTGTTGAAACAACATGCTAATGCAGCATTTTGTATCTTTACATTCCGACTTTCTACAGAATTCTTTTTAATTTTACCGAGAGATCTGCACATTTAGAACCAATACATCTTGGAAATAATTAGTAAGTACTGTCTTAGAAGTCTACACTGATTTTAATTTTACAGTAAAATATTTTAAATCAATGTTTATAGTCAAGACACAAGAAAGGCCAGCGTTTAAGAAAAGTTCTCCAAGATCACTCTCCTTTTACAATACAGACCACTCTTCTCCTACTACTAGATTTTTAAAGCTCTTTTGAACATTAATTGACAAAATTAGTAAAATACTTCTCCATAATAAAAAACCCCAAGAAATTTAGAATTATATGTTGTCTCCTTTGGGAGAAACTAGATTATAACAGGATACAATAACACAGAAAGCCAATTGATATTTTAAAGACAACCAGAAAGCTTCACCCCACATATTATCCTAACAGATCAAACAAAGATGCATGTTTAACAGAAATACAAAGGCGCTGAAATAAAATTTCTTACAAGAAGGAGGTGTATTTGTGGTAACAGAACAACACCAGAGTTTAACCACCAATTCCTTTCCTCTCCAAGAAATCCTTGAGAATTAAAATTTAGGCAGGTTTAAAGCAATGCACAAAAGCAACTGATCTGAACAGACACCAAATCCTTCAACTTTTTTAGGCTCAATCATCGTCTATCTCAACACTTCTTTTTAAAAAGTTGATCTCTTTACAAATAGCTGCATTGAAGACAACTCCAATGACAAAGTCCTAAAAGAGCATCCCTTTGCAGCAACAACTCACCACTGGCACACTATTTCATAAACATCCCTAGCACACAAAGGATGCTTTGATATTGTTTTGGGCCACTCTTCCCTAATTTATTACTTGTTTTCAACAGCAGTCTCCCAAAGGAACTTAACCGCCCTTCAGGTATCTTTAGAAGTCATTATGCATACTTATCTGCTAATTGTAGGCATTAAATAGATGTATCAAATCAAATGGTTAATTAACAATATGACAAGAAAACTGGACAAAAAGGCTTGCATCCCTTAAGGAAATACCTATCTTCTAAGCCCCACAGCTGCCCTGATATTCTCAATATTGATCATTTGCAGACAAAACAACAGAAAGGCAAATTAAAGTTTATTGGGTGGTAAGAAACTGACATTGTGAATCGATGAATCACTCTGTTACATTTAATCCCAATTGATTTGAGTAGTTCAGTATATGTCTTCCAAGCTTGTCTTTATGTCATATTGTAAAGTCTAAGGCAAATGGAAATTTATTAAGCTATGAATCCTTTATTACTTAAACTCAATAAACCCTAAATGGCAGCTCAAGTATTCCACGTTTAAATTTTTTAATACAACAGAAAGCTTTAGCAGGATTGACACAGTGGTCTTAGGGCAGCCTGATGGCCTGCAGTGAATGGATCTGAACATTAAACTGCAGCTTGGAGCCCAAGATGGGGGTGGGGGGCACAACCGAACAGAGACATAGAGTGTTGGAGTTTTGGGAAGTCACAGCCACCAGAGCATGCAACCATCACTGAAATTGGTGACAGCTGGTACCAGCAATTGCTGACTCATGCCCACCAGCTGCCACAGAAATCCTCATCCCAATCACTAAGGAATGGAGAGGTGAAATCCTGATTATCAGAGCAGCTGAGGAGGTCTAGCAGATAAAGGTGATTTGAGAAGCTGATAATACAGAAAGTTTTCAAGAGCCGGCAAGAGAGCATCAAAATCCATACCAGGAACATTTACACGGCTGTAGCTGCCAAACAAGGGCTTTGGTTATTTAACTGCTGGACAGAGAATGTTTAGCTCCTTCAAGTCACCCAAACGCAAACATAGCAATGCAACAAGCCAATTTTAACACTAACTGCCTCTTGGGGTCTAGTTCTAAATCAGTTTTCATATTTAGAATATCTGAACAGTATTGAAGTCAAATATGGAATAAGTTAATACTCAGAAACACTTAGCATTGTAATTCTGTAGAAAAATAGCATAAAACCCTCTGTGGAGAAGTATCCTAGACAGCACATTTGAGTAGAAATTAAAATACTAAACACTTTTAACTTCACAGGGATTGAGTTACAGTACCAATATTGAGTATATGTTTTCCAGCAAAAAAATGTAAAGTACTGACTAGAAAGTTTTAAACTGAATGCCGAGCGAATTTTCACTGTCAGAAATATCTAGGAAGTTACTTATCTTCTTATTAGGCTAATACTAAATCCATCTGTTGATGTGTACTTGAAATAGAAGTTATATTTCTGTAATAGGACGCAGCTCCCTAAAATTGTAGATGAAATAATTTCCCCAACTAGGCTTCTTCAGGATGGTGGGAACACAGCTTATGATGGGATTTGAAAAACCAAACCACTTACTACTGTAGCACATCAAAGTTTTCCAAGTATTCTGAAGTTCAGACAGTTTCCAGAAAACAAAAGAACTTAGATTAATGCTCTGATTAAGCTAATTTCATGAGCTTCATAAATAAATAATTAAAAGCACAAGAATTAATTTTTCATTCTGGTAACCAATCCTCACACCTGTGAGTGCTCCTCAATGTGCTCATCTCAGGTCTTCCACATGCAAAAATCAGCATTTCTACCCCTTCCTTCTCTCAAAACCGGCAAACACCATTCCTCAGTTAACCTTGTACAGAGAATATTTTAATAAGGCACTGCTGGAAAGTACTCATTTACAACAGAGAAATGGGAATCTGAAGGAAAATTTTTGAGGGGCAGGAGAGGTGTACAGAGGTGCTTTTGCAAAGCTGTTTCTGTAGATTAAAATCTACCAGTGTGGGTTGACAGGAGGGAGTGGCTAAATTGCACAAGAAAACTTTAAACTGCAGGAAGAACTAGGTAGAACAGGGTGGTTTTACTGAATACAAGGCTGCATTTTCCACTCCAGCTAAAAGCATTTTGACAATAGCTAAGGCCAACTGTCTAGCTAGGAAAAACAAGTTACACAGGCAAAATTATCAGAAAGCACTAATTAAATAGAGATATTAGCATCATTTCAGGAGCTTCAGCAGCAGAGGTATTGCCTGATTGTATTCACACAAAATAGATCAACTACTCCTACCTGAACTTCACAGTCTTCCAGCCAAAGAAATTGCTTCAGGAATTCAGCTTTTCACATCAAAAAAGGGTTTTTTTAGCTCCCAGTCACTAAACAACTGAGAAAAAAACATCTCTAAGGAGGTATGATAGCAGTATTATGCCAGAACTAGACCGTAAACTTTACAAAGCAAGGACTAAACCTGACTAGGAATTTATTCAGCATGGATCCAGACTTTGAACTACTAAACTGCAATATACAGCCAATACTACAGCCTTAAGAAAATCAAAAGTAGGACAGGAAGGATTTAGGTGCTGATGTATCTTCACAGGATATAAGAACACATAAATTCTGAAGGCACCTGACCTTCAGCCAGGCTTACCAGCAAAAACGTTTATGTGACTTACAAGTGGGTCATGTAACTAAACTGAAACTGAAGTTCATAGAAGCATCTTGAAAAACAGAGTGGGAAGCTACTTAACAATCAGAAAAGTTAAAGCACAGAGCACAGCCTAGAAGAAAAATACTTGCAAACACAACATTCTCTCAACAACAATCATTTGACTTACCTGGACTGAAGAAATTCTCCAAGAACGGAAGCTCAGCTTTACCTCTTATAACAATGATGTTCAAAATGCACCTCCCCCTACATAAAAAACTTCTGAATTTACCACACATCTTCAGTCTTCTCTCTTCCCTCATTTCTGTTTTTCCAGCATGGCCAGCTGCAAGCAATGATCCTGATAGGGTCCCCCAGCTGCAGCTCATCAGCAAATCAGACCCACAAATTGGGGAGGTATCACTGCAGCTGTGCACTGACACTGAAAACCTGCATTGCTCCTTTGTCTTTCTCAGCTTTCAGTGCAGGAACTGTAGATCCACGAGGCTTTTGTACTTTTTACAGGGAAAATGAGCCCCTTCTCTTTCTATATGGTTTATCTCCTCACAGCAGTGCAATTGCCATGGTGCTGAATCACATATGAGTTTGTTGAAATCCTGACAAAATCAGTACAGTTTCTTTCACCAGCCAAGCTTTGAAGGCTTACAGGTCTCACGTGAGCTACAGGATTGGCCAAGTACTGCAAGCTACAAATGGAAGCAACTATTATTCTGTAAATTCATAAATCCACACTTCTGGAAAGACTTGCCTCCAATAGTAATCTAATATTCCCCTTGAAGTATGTGCCTATTGATACCTGAAGTATTAACATTTACAAATCACTACAGATCCAATTAGAAAGTACAAAATAAGGTGTTGTGGTACCAGCCACTCTCCAACAGTGTGACTGAAGCACGAAACAAGGAGAGAAATGAGGTTTGGAAAATACATGAGCAAGGATATGGAGTCCAAGGTTATGAGACAGGGAAAGTGCACATTGGATTTGTGACAGAAAGCAAAGTTCATTTCAGTGCTTATAGAGTGAGACAGTCAGAAGTTCTGTATTTCCAATATTTTATTAGAAAATAAGGAATTTTCAGGGCGCACTAGCAGTATCATCCAGATTACACCCATCCAAATTAAGTATAAATTACTTAAGTAAGTAAGAATCAGTGGAACAAGTTAAAGTGGCCAAAGGTATGTGAACAAAGATGTATTATTTAATATTTTACTAATAAGATGAACAGATGGATAAGTAAGCAGAAAAATAAAATAGCAAGTTCTATCTAAGCATAATATATAAATTTTTAGATAAATTATATTGTGTTACACAATTTTCTCTTTCTTTTTAATAGAGAGAGGAAAGAGATGAGAGAAAGAAAAGCTAGCATATTAATAACATGACTGCTATCTTAAGAGTTATTGTATAATTAAAATTCATTTCCTAGCATAAAGTTCTGGAATTAGTGACAGGATGAGCACCAGGGAAATGTATATCATCACAGTATGAATAAGAAAAGTCCATTCATTATTTCACACACACTCTATGCTAACTGGTCTAAATTATACATTAGTAAGTTCCACTGCATGTCTGTTAATTCTTGGAAAAAGGAATTCAGTAATTAGGTTTGTATTGGATGTATGGAAGGTCACTGTGCTTGCTCGTTCTAAGATACAGGGTTAGTGCAGATTATCAAATATTTCAAGTATTTATAGTTTTCACATTTCAATTCTGAAAAAGAAAAATCTAGAGAGATTCCTAAGAGAATTTTGAGAGGACTCAGATTGAACACTGTTGAAAGACCACAGGCTACTCTTTCTACACCAGCTCCTTAAGACTTTTAATATTCTTTGTATATCTGCCAGTATCAGAAATCCTGTCCAGTACGTTTAACAAATGACATCTGAGTCCTGAGAAAAGCCAGAAGTTCTAAAAATACAATAACTCAGTGACTAACAGTAAGCTTTGCCTTTCTGAATAGTAAAGAAGGATTGTGAGTTATTGAGCCTCTCAGTCTAAGGCAAAACATGATTTCCCTGCGTAAAAGTAATTCACTTCCCAACATCTGCATCCCTCCCTTTACCAACAAAAATTGTATTTCTAAGTGCAGTCAGTGCTGGTGATTTCAGTACTCCTTCCTACACTGATGAATAAGAAAATTAATGCAGGCTCTTGTCATGAATTCAGAACGATTTCATGGCTTTATTATGTTTATTACCAAATAAATCCAGCCAAGTGGTGTATGATTTTCATCTCTGAATTGGCAACAGAATAAGTAAGGAAATATTAAATATTTATATATTTCTATCTCTGTTCAGGCACTGCTGCTCAACAGTGCCTGCTGCCTGCAGTCATAAAACACCTTGTTTTCACTCTTCAGAAGCATTTTTTCCTGGAGTAAACAAGACAGATCAATTTGCCTGCAACTCAAATCAAAGATGGTCAACCATAAGCCAAGTGGGAAGGATGCCACAGTGTTTTTATCTTGAGATAATCGTACACGTTATAAAAACCATGCATGAAGTAGTGGTAAAACCTGCTTTTTAGCCAGCAAAAACCAGAACTTCCTTACAGGGGCTCTTAATGCAGCAGCTCTTAATTTTAAGTTCATACCCCTGATGAGTAGAACATGCTCCCTTCCCCACGGGATAATGAAGTGCCCCCAACCTGGTCGGTTGGTTGGTTGGTTTTTTTCTTCATGATTTACATTCAAATCAGGCAGAAATTTTAACTAACATCAGTGGGAAACACTCACCTCTTCCACTGAATATCTGAGCCCTAGCTTCAGCAGCAATGATTAAATTAGCAAGTCAAACAAGGTAAATTTGGGAAGAGGAAACAAAGATATTTTTGCTGCACCTTCTCTTCCAAACTGATTATGCTGATGGCCACGTTTTTAGATCTCTGATGTATCTGCCTAAACAATCCATTTGACATAATTTTTACAAATAAACTATTTCACCCTTGGAAATTTTTCACTGAGCTTAATCTGCTAACGTCATAAAAGAGGGCAGTTGGGGTACACACACAAACTAACATCAGTAACTTCCAGACACTGGCAATTTGCCTGTACTTCACACCCCTAATGCATCCTTTGTTTATTAAGCTGGACAAAGCATTCCCTACTTGTTCAGCCAAAGTTGTTGGCAAAACAGGGACATTTATTTTAACAACCTTAAGCTGAAGGGCAGTCCACGAAGAGAAAGAGCAGGAGAATAGAGTATTAAAAAATCCATCATACTGACAGAGTTCTCTTCTCCAAGGAATACAGGATGCTGGAGACAATCCTACTTCCAGGTATCCGCATCACTCAGAATTGGACAATGGAACAGATTTTGGGTTTATTTGAATACTCATTTCAATCACTCATATGTTCATTTAGACAGTTCCTAGCTGGATTTTAAAAATCATCCCGTTTCCTTTGAGAAAAGGCAGTGGTCAGACTGTGCATTCTTACCTTCATTAACATTATTGTCATCGTTTGTGTTAAGCCACTTTATCTCTTCACTTTTGCTTTTCATTGAGAAACTTCCTTATTTCCTTAGTCAGTCACAGAGGTATAATTACAGTTAACAAAGAACATGGTTAAAAGCAACTTTAGCTTATTTGAGATTAATGAAGATGTTTGTTTGTTTGTTTGTTGCCAGAAAATATAACTTTTTCCGGAAGAGTGGCAATTATTTCCTTGGACACTACATCTAGCTATTCCCCTGGATGTGTGGATGTGTGGTGATGGATATGGGATGACAGGGGAGTGGTGATGTTTTCCTGGTCTTTTTCCCAATTATCTGCTTTATATTTAAGCAAACACAAGAGTGCTTGTTCTGAGGAAGAAATTTTTGACAGTGAGGGCATTGAAACCATGGAGGAGGATGTCAAGAGAGGTTGCAGATGCCCCATTCCTGTAAACTTTCAAGGTCAGCCTTGGACAGAGCTCTGATCCAACTAACAGAGCTGAAGATGCCCCTGCACACTGCAGAGGTGTTGAACCAAAGGATTCTAAAAATCCCTTCTGACTCAAAATGATTTTGGGATTCTACGATTCTTTATTCTTTAAATCCTCCTGCTCCTATCCTAGGAGTCCATCTGTTGAAAATGGCAAGGTACACAACAGATTCACAGTTACCCAAACTTGAACACTATTTTTTCACAAAGGAAAAAGGTAGTTAATAAATTGTTTTTTATCTCTCAGATGCTCCCACCAAGAACTCTCCCAGGCAGACACCAAATGAATAGTTTCTGTCCTGGACAGCTGTTCTTTTGATCATATACTCATTCCTAATAGTTCATTAACAGGAATAAAACTGTGGCCACATCAGTCTGCTGCAATTCCAACATTGACAGGGTTGTTATGCCATTGATTTCCATCCAGCTTTGTAAGTCTGGGCTGTGTATTTTGCCAGAGGATCAGCATCTCCTGCTAGAACAAAGCTTTCAGACAACCTCCACTCTGAGTCAAGCTTGTCTGTTAATAGCAAATCTGCTTTGTTTAATAAACTATCCCCACACTGTCTTCTCTGGAATGAATTTGTATCCTGAGTCTATATTTCCCAGTTCTACAGCAACCAAATCAAGAATCAGCTGGGGTGTTAGTAAGTATTGTGACTCTAGCTTTCAGTGAGTTAAATTACTGTAGAATCTTATATATAGAAGACATGAAAAACTAAAATATTCTCTGTAAATCTGCCTGCTTGGAAAAAAAAAAAAAAGAAAGAGAGATCCATACATTTATATACATTTACCTTTAGTTTTAGTGGAAGGACTCACACAAACTTGAATTGCGAAATTCCTCATTGCAAGAAGCAGTAAATATCTTGGTGCTCAGAAGCTGAGCATCCCATTTCCAACAGAAAACTTTTCCCTGCAGAGCTTCAGAGCTCAACCCTTTGTGTATGTGTGCTGAAACACTTCCTATTAAATAAATTACTTTCTCATGTAATTATGGCAGTTCAACATTGCCCACTGGCAGCAGTAACTGCTCAAGCTAAGTTCAAGGTTCGTGAAGCAAAGCTAGTGATTTAAAAATAATATTGTACAGTAAAACTTATTTTTATTTGGGGCAGTTCCATTCCACATATTTAATAAGCATTAAAAAGTTACGCCACACTGTACATTTTATGGCTACTAAACCAAAAGGAAAATTTGTCCAGATGGTATGAAGAAAATTGAAAGCTAAATTTAATTTTAGGGAAAAAAAATCATGCAAACTACAGCAGCCTCAGTTTGAAATCTAGATCACGCAGGCAGATATGGTCATCAAAAGTTTTCATCTTTTGCTACGGAAGGAGAAACCACCAAAATATGTAACATCTGTATACAGAACACAGTTCACATCATTTGTAAGAAAGTCTTAATAAAAGCCCTATGTGGTGAATTACTTAGGCCAAAAGCAGTAAGCTATCAAGTCAGAATAGAAATATTAAAAAGAACAGGTTGAAGGACAGTAAAGAATATAAGAAAAAAAATCTATATCTGGCCAAGGGAAGAAACTTAGAGGAGCCCTACTGTACATGACAGCATTTGGCCAAGAGCAGAATTTTTGAAGATAAAAAATAGTTATACTGACACATCCAAAGATTAAAAAGAGCAGAAATGTGGGCAGGTAAAGAAATAAAAATTCTTCATCAATGTAGCAGAAGAGACATCTGTAGGGGAGGGCTGGAAGCATGTAAAAGTACAGAATAGGTTACACTGCCTCACTTTGACTTTATTTTAAATAGAAAAATCAGACAAAATAATATAAAAAGACATTAAAGAGAATCACAGACAGGACTTCAAAAAGGCACTTGCTGAATTAAAAATACATCCAGTAGCTTTCATCTAAGATACAGAAATTCAAAAAGAAGAGAAAAAAAGCCTGCATCCATTTTGCATCAAGCAGCATGATGGTTTACAGAAGAAGTACAAGTCTCTATAAATCAACACTGCAAAGCACTTTAATGCACGTTTCTCTTTCATTTATATCTCATGTAATGTTGGCAGGATAAGAACAGAGGCTAGGGAGTGGAAAACATGTATTTTATCCCTGTGTTTCTGCTTGTCTAACACTGGAATGTCTGTAATGAGGACGCTGCCCACATTCACCATAAAAGAATATAAGGAAAGGTTTTGCCTTTTTCCATGAAACAGCATGCTTGCCCAAAGCAACAGATCCTTTATAACAGCCATCTCTTCAAACTGCTTTCTTGCCAACAGTGCAAAAGATGGATTTCAGGGATTTTTCCTGCCAGCTACATTGTTGTTGGCTGTCACTGTATCTGATCTCAGTGAAAGGACCCGTCCTCCTGTCCTAATACGACGTTTTCCTCAAGTATGTTTGATAACACATCTGTTGATACAGAATGGAGAGGCCAGTCATGAGGGCAGTTCATCAGAAAAGATGGAAGAGCACAGGGTCAAGAAGGAGGTGGGATCATGGATCAGCTGTGGGAGTGGGAAGTACTCACTCACAAGTCTTCAAAGGCTGAAATGCTGCCTAGAGTAGGTGTAGGAATTAGCCAAATTCCAATCAAATGTGTTTCAAAAGGACGGACTGTTCCTCACCAGATTTATTAGAGGGTATGGAAGACAGTAAGCTAAAAGGCTCATATATTATCAGACAGACATGGAGAGACATGCACTTCTTGGAAAATACAGTTGATGCAGGAAGATAAAATCCTTGTAAAGATGTATTCCAGAGCAGCATCAACAGCAAATCAGCTTGGGTCTCTATAAGGGATTTTTCTGGGACATTATTTGGGCCTAATTCAGGAAGTGTTCTTCAAGTTTTTTTATGTCCACTATTTTATAAAAAAGACGTTACAGTTGTACTATTCAGCTTGGATGAGTACTTTTGAAGGTATTTTATCTAAACCTGAACATGAATTTACCAAGAAAAAGTATTTAACTGCCTAAAAGGAAGGTACTACTTGCCTCAACATAACAACAGTAACAAGGAATATACAGCTGTGTGGAAGAATAGTTAGAGAATAAGGGACATGTAGATCTGCATCAGTTTGCAAGTGTGAAGTTAACAAAGTTTAAGACTCAGCTAAGCTGACAAGGTCACTGTGCCCTTGTAGGAGAGAGTTATAACAACAACAAAGTTTTGTAGCTGATAAAGGGGGAAAGGAATGTTAACACTAATCCACAAGTGTAAGAAACTAAGAGGAGTTAACGTTTCTGTAAGTAGCGAATGATTAGCTTGCTTTTGCACTACGTATGAGCTTCATTATGAATTGTATAAAAGACATAACTAACGGAATAAAGCTGAGACTTACTGATCTCTCATATTGAGAGCCGTCTGTCTCCCGCTGACCCCAACACAGCTGTGTCAATCTAAAATAGCAAAAATGCTGCTTTTGTTGTTGTTGATTTATGTTGTTGTTTATGTTGTACATAAAACTTACTCCCATGACTTAATGTGATCCACCACCATGGCATTTCCTACCACCATAGATATCAATATTTATGTACGGTGAGGAGAAAATTCCTGAAACAACCTCTTCCCCACTCAGGTTTTCCAACAGGATTTATCTGACTACTCTTCAAAACAATCCTGATGCATCCTTGGAATGCTTGGTGGAGGCCCAGTGATTTATTTAGAATGCTGTGCAGTCTACCACCTATACTGCTTATCTTGTAGGAGGGTTTTTTATTATGATTCTAATGATAACATGTCAGTAACCCTTTTTGTAAGGCTAAATTAAATATAGTGCTCCTATGATTCATTTGACAGAAAATAAGTCTTCGTGCATATTAAATACAACTCATAAAACAATCTGTTCTCTAAATCTATTTAATCTAATCTAATCTAATCTAATCTAATCTAATCTAATCTAATCTAATCAATCTTACTGATTTTTTACTTCTACGATGATCGCTGTCTGAGGCATCACAAAGTGAAAACAGTCCCTTAATTATTCTCTTCCATCCAGCTGTATTTTGGATTTCATGAGACTTGTCACAGATGTTAAGGTCACAGAAGAAAGGAATCTTCAAGATGTCAAAGGAGAAATTCTTGGCAATTTACACATGACAAACTACTGAAACAATTGCTGTTTAAAAAGATGTTATTATTTCTAATTACAGCATTTGCAAACAGATTTGTCTAACCTTCTGTAAAGTATATATTTGAAGATAAATTCTCAATATACAACAAATCCACTTGATTTTTGGAAGAAGATTTAAAAGAAACCAGTTTTTCTGAACTGTTACATTCTGTTCAATTACAGGTAGCAGAAATGTAACAGTCTGAGGATTAACTGTTGTGAGATGTTGAACAGTCTAAATCAACTTGTCTGGGATACTAAGGACCATCAATATGAAACTGCACTAAGGAATAAATCAAATTATTGTATCCTGAGGAGATGTTCTGGATTGGATATAAATTCTACATTGGAAGCCAAAAATTTTTTACCTAGTAAGAGGGAGATGCAGGCCCACTATGTACTGAAATGTTCAAATATGCATTTATTGTTTTACTTCATTTACTTTCATGCCTACCTTACAAATCACAGAACATATATGAAAAGAAATTCCGTATTTCACACAAACATCTGTAAGGCTCAGCATTCACCCCACTCCCACTTATGATGCTCTGTCACTTGGTCCTTTTTTTCTTCGTGGTATTTTCATAATTTTTTTATTCCTTGTCCAAGGCTGCCTTTGCTCCATTAAACTGTGTGCAGCCAACTTTATTGATAGCTCTGCCACCTCACATCAGCATTTCAGAGGCACTGAAATGACTTCAATTCAGCTCCTGCAATGGTATTTAAATAGTAGTGGCTCATTTGCCTTTATTGGGATAAAAAAAAAAAAAAAAAAAAAAAAAAGTGAGACATTAAACTAAGAAGGAAAAAAGCACCCAGAGCTTCAGTTACCCATCCTGCAAACTGTGCTTTATATCTTCTTACACACTTTTTTTCCCCACCCCTATTTGCAGGAAAACAAGATGTAGATATCCCTTTTACACATTTATGTACTTGAAAGAACATGTATTCTGACAAGCTTTTGTTGGGGACTATTATTCTTTATGTTTAGCCCAAAGTCTCAGCATCTAAGATTAAAAAAAAAAAAACCAAAGAGCTGACTGCTGTACACAGAATTAACATGCTTTTCCTCATTTTGGAAATGAAAGCATAGTCATCATTAGCCATGTCACTATTTCTCTAGAATCTAGTTTTGTAAAATATAAAATATCTGCATTAAGTATTTTTGCTATGATTTATAAATGGGCCATTTGTGCCTATATAAGGAATAAGGAAACTTTCTTGGGTACCAAGACATAGCCATACACTTTGTTTTTCATGCTTAATGTTAAAAACACATAAAAACACATGAAAGGGGAGTCAGCAAATAAATGAAAAAAGTTCCTTTCGGCTTTCTAATTCATTAGCTTTTCTGAAGAACTATTTGTGACTGGATAGTTGAGCTCTCTTACTGAGATGATCTGATGCAGCCTCCCAGTCAACCAGACAGGCAAAATATTTTCCATTTTTTTAGGAGTCAAAACAGAATAGGATGTTCCAAGTTATCAGACAAATAAATAACAGTGTGGGTAGTTATTTTCTGAGTATTGGATTGAACACAAACCCCAGGGAGGGTTTCTTACCACATTCTATTCTTCAGGGACAGACAGAATTGCAATAGACAAAAACCAATTTTCTGTCCTTGCAACCTCAGTATTATCTACTATTATGTACTAAAAGTCTTAAGCCAATAAAATCATTGGTTTAATATAGTAATGGAAGAAAATTATTTGTACTTTTCCCCCTAATATTTGCTGCTTCTTCCCCTGTGATTGATTACAAAGTAGAATGTCTGTTTATTTAGAGAGATTATAGTTCTCTGCATATACTGGCCTCAAACCTGTTCTGTTTTTCTTGCTGACTTAAATAGGAGCAGGATTAGATCTGTGGTGGAAGCTTTACTGCATAGGAAGCACTGATTAGAGAGATCAGCAATACACTGTGGTGACAAAAGATATTCGTCATCACAGCTGAGTAGAGCAGGTTCCAAGGCAGACTGTTGAGAGCCTGGTGTGCTTTCATCAGCCTCTGTCATTTTTTCCCCAAAGCAGAGTTGATTACAGAGCTTCATTTTAACAGTAAACTGGAATGGCATTAAGTAAGTGATTTGTTTGTGCCATGGAGCATTCCAACGACAGGTAAGAAAGACATTTTCTTTATTTGGAAAAGAAAGCAGTATCATTAAAGGCACATTCTCCTGATTTAGTGTAACACTGGCATGAAGAAAACTCAAATCCAGCTCTGGGATTCCGCTGTCAAGTATGCACCTGGAGCATTGCTCCAGACAGATTTAGGCATTAGAGAGAAGGCTGCTGTCAGGATTTCCACTTTTCCTTTTGGGAGTAACTTCTGAAGAAATGCTGTGGTTGAATATGGATCAACTTTCCCCAAACTAATGGGCAGGCACACTTTGCTCTAAGCTGACTTTACTGTAGGTTTTTTTTTTTTTTTTTTTTTTTTTTTTTAATAAACCATCAATTTTAGGAACACAGAGACTGAACACTAACTCTCTGCTTTGAATGTACTTCTTTTCATCTATGCTGAACATAAATTTCCTTCATAATAACTAAAACCTGGTACTGAGTTCATTCTACACAACACTCTAAGAAAGAAAGAGCAATTTTGTTTCTCCTCTCTTCCTGCTGACTTTATCAGAAACTAGAATGGGAATGGTACAGTCTTTGCCAGGATGGCCAGAGACATTTGCATTTATAGAACTGATCCACAGAAATTGCATTTTTGAGTAAGCAGGTCCTAAACTACTATCTAAAAAAAATCTGGAGAGGAACAATATTACTGGAAATGTGGGATTTTCCTGAATTTTCATAAAATTACTGTGTTAAAAGTCCACAGAATGGCTTAATGTATTTTACTTTACAGTTACTTTACTCAGCCTATATCTAAGATATATAAAATCCACTTATTATCACTGAGAGGTCTAAGGACTGTGCCCTGCATTGGGATATGAGCAGTACCAGTAAAATATAACAGAAGAAACATACAAATTTTGGATGTAATTTTGGGCTAATTTACTATTTAAAGGGCTCTCCACACAAAAATATCTTCAATTCCTTGATTCCTTGTAATCCATGTCTCAGTTTTTCTAGAAACAAATAATCTTTTTTAAGCCTTTATACTGCAAATAATTAAACATTTACAAAAATTTGTTGACAGTAATCTCTCAAATGTAGCTATTTCTATAAAACCTGCATATATTTAAATGAACTCAGGCTAAAGATTTCATTATCTACAACTAGCCCTGGTTAATCCCCACAGAGATCTAGATTTTTTATTAAAAATGATTATTTTATGCATTTAATTGCACATTGTTCAAACTTGCATTTTTATTTACTCCTATTGAAGTATGTAAATCTGAAAGATTCTATTAAATTCTGAATAAAAATACTGTAGAAAATAATATTCCCAATGTATTCTTAATTATTCAGTGCTTAACTAATTCCTCTAGACAAATATTTTAGTACCTGTTGTATTTTAGGGATTTGCCATAATTGAGAATTTAAAGATTCTTGCATCCTGTTTATTGTTTAGATGAATGCAAGTTTAGATGTTGAAACAAACTATTTTTTTTTCCATAGATAACTAAAGATTTGTGGAGAGGATACTATAGTTTTTACTAGATGAATTGATATAGTGGAAAAAGCAGAGAAATTTTCTAGTCTGTCCCAAACAGACCAGAAGAAAAGCTTTTGTGCATGGAAGATTGTGTGTTGAAGCAGTCTAATGAATTAAATTCATTCTAGTTGAAAACTTTGTCTAATTTATAGCACATATATACATAGCAACATGACCTTAATTACAGTGAAAAAAATGTTCATTATTTTACCTGCAATTGAGTACAGGGCATTCAGATTTTGGTACAACTCTTACTCCACATTAATGCTAATGTTTTTATCAATATGAAAAACACTCATTTATGAAAAAAAAACCCCAATCCAGTGTTAACCCTCCCTTCAATGGGACAGGAATTTTTAAATTACAATATCAAAGGCATCAGGGAAGCTCTGCTTAAACACCCTTTAAGTTTTCACAGATCTTTAGTAATCTACAGCCTCTTAGGAAGCTTTATCCTTTACTGAACTCCATTTCCCACAACTCACTATAAAGCCCAACTAGAGATGATTTGGATCATCATCTATAAAAAAACGGAAAAGCTTTAGACATGCTCTTTTTTTGTGGAATAGTATACTTTTAATAAAGCTTTTTTTTTTTTCCATTTACATTTTTGTCTCGTTTGTCATTCTTTAACAATATCTGGAAATAAAAAGTGGAAATCAAGTGAATATATAGCAACTCACACTATGTTTCTAATCTATTCCACCCAAAAGCATTAAAGCATCTGAAAAAAATTGTTACATAGCCATGCTGGAGCACTATTTCTCATAAATTTTAATATATACATTTTAATTTTCAGAAGTTGAAACTTTTTACCCTACACGGGCCAAATTACTTCCGCATTTTCCTTCTGTCAGAAATATTCATGCAAAATATTTGTTTTGAAAAAAAACCCCAGGTAAACAATCACATTTTACTCATGTTCGTCTATTAAATGTGTTTGGACTTCCAAGTAATCAGATGAAGAGGGGAAATCTTTATCAAAAGGAATTTAAATTAATTCAGCACCTTTCCCTGCCAATGAGCTTCTTTTTCTTTGTGAGTAGAGACGTGACTGCTGTTCGCTGTGGCTGAAGGAAATCTGAAAGCAGATGCTGTAATTTAAAGCTGTTGTGATCTGCATGTTTCCCTCTTGACCCATTCCTCCTAAAAGTCTCCATCCCAGTGCTCCACTTCTGAGCTCCACAGGATGTGCTCTTTGCTGTGGTCACTCTTGTCACCTGTCTGCAGATTTTCCTCCAGTTTCCTCGGCCTCTGATGAAACTAAATAATTGCTGAGAGCTGTATCAAACAGTGTGCAGAGCCCCGTACTTGAATGTAGGTTTCGGGTGAAGTATGGGGAAAAAAATAAGTTTTGTGATTCTGTGAAATAGAGAACTTTTCACATGCCACTTATCTAAGGGATTAAGCTACAGAGAAAAGGCTCTACTATGGCAGATCAGATGTTCTGATTAAATTTTCTAACCTCTTGCAGCGAAACCAGGATTCCTGTAGAATTGCCCAGAGTTCTTCCCTGAAAAAAAGGTCCCCATTCTCACTATAATATAATAAAATTCTCACTATAGTAAAACTTGGTTTCGAAATGTCAGATTAGAAACCTGAGTGTGGGATCTGTGTTTGCAGGTCTTGTGGAAAGGCAGATCATTGTGTACGATGTAATGGTGTGAGAAGAGAAAAAGCTTTTCCTTTCTCTTCTTCTTGGAAGAGAAAGGAAAAGCTTTAAACAAGATTTCAGAGCTTCTTAATTCCAAATGTGGGTCTTCTACTGGCTGACCCTGAGGCAGCTTGGAGTGAGATAAGCCACTTCTTTTTTGTTGCATTTCCCAACTAAGATTTGATCTTTTTCATGGGAAGAATTTGCCATTATATCATTGGTATTATCTTCACCTCAGTAAGCCTGAAAGGTTAAAACCTGTTTGCTTTACAGAACTATCAGGTAAGCTGAACCCTTTTGGAGTCACAGAAGAGAAATCCGTGGAAGGCAGGAGGGGAATCCATCTCCCAGGACAACTACAGCTGCACCAAAGTTCTCCTCTTCCTGCACTGGAGCAGTGCCTGAGAAATTCAGTAAATTAATAAAGGCAATAATAATCCCACAGAAAATCTTGCCAACTGATGCTCTGATACAGAATCAAAGCCCACAGGATAAGTATTGCAGCCCAAAACTTGAGATTATGTTGCAGAAAAAAAAAAAAAAAAATCATTCTTATGCGGTTATAGAGCATAGAGAGAAATTCATTCCATCTGGGATTCATTCTTATCAGGAATTCCCTTCTGTGATGCTATTTACAGTCAAAATGACAAAAGCATCTTAACTTGATCAAGACAGAGACACTAGAGCTTTACACCTCAAATTCAGTCCTAGTGCAGGAAAAACTTTTAAGTGTAAGGCTTGGGGGTTTTTTTGATGCTTGAACTTTGCATCCTTTGCCTTTCTTTATATGACAGATAATGAATACAAGCTTTATACCAACCCATTTTGATAAGAAAAAGAGCCCAAACAGGTCAATGATAGCTAGAAAACATTTCACAAAGAAGGGAAAAATAAGCAACTTGTCATTTGTTAAAATGAGCTGTTTGTTCCCAAATGCTGCTAGGTCACTGGGTCAAAATATGTTTCAGTCACTGTGTGTATTCATTCAGGTATCTGTGCACCTTTAAGCACTACATGCCATGGCATCACATAAATTTAATAACTCTTACAGTGGAAATACAAAGGCTGATAAAAAATGCTGCACTTTCACCATTTTTTTGTTTGTTTGTTTTAAGTCTGGAGGCAGAAAAATAGAGAAGAACTGACAATAAATTTCCTTAAACAAATTGAGTTAATGTAGTCAGAAATATTTTTTTTTTGATGTATTAATTATAGAATCGTCCAAGCTGGAAGAGACTTTGCAAAGTCACCTCTAGCTCAAACCAAGATCAACAATGAATTCAAATTACACCACTCCAGGTTTTGTCCAGTCAGGTCTCAATACCCTCCAAAGATGAAGAATCTTCAGATTAACTGAAATTGAGCATTCTAGTATCTCATTTGTATGCTTATAATAGCAGTATAAATGTCATATTTTACTTATTCCTTTAATTGAAAAAGCTCAAGCATTTCCTAGTGCCCCTTGGTATTTTGGTAAAATGAAATTCCAGTATCCTTGTCCCCAAAAGAGTAATTTCTGTTAGTGTGCCTATTTCTATTCCTTGACCATAAAAGTTTGAGAGGCTATTATTTATCTGGATGAACATTTCTTGATGTCAGCTTTCTTTCCCAACAGGGCAAACTGATCAAAATTCGGTTTCCAGGTAGAAAGGATAATAGGTAATACAGGCAGTTAATTATTTCTTTGATGAAGACACTTTTCAAAAGACAAGGAGAGCTTCTTTGGATGAGGACATAATCAAGAAATAGAAGACAGTGTCTTTCTTGCAGAGCACTCAGCTCATCAGCAGTCATCCAAAAAGAACTTCTTAGTTTTCTTTCATCGCCCTATTTATTTATTTATCCCATCGCACCTGGGAATATTTTAGTGTGCTTGCTATCATCTTTTTTTAATCTCTGTTTTTTATGGTTGTTTTTGGTTTGGTTTTTTTTTTCATATTAAGGGTCTCAGGTGATGTTTCATTTGTTGTCTCACTTTTTTGCAGACCGCCAGAATAATTTGGAAAAGGCTCCTTACCCTCCAGTTCCTTTCTGGTGTTTCCAGAGGACTATGACTGGTTTGGTAAATGCTCCCAGTAATTTCATGGCTTCTAATGCCTTTCTTAGGAAAGCAGCAATGGTGACGAGCAAATTGTATGAGTAAACATGAGTCATAACAGAGAGCAAAGTGTTTCATAGATTAAAATAATCCTTCTATTTTGGTTTCTTGAGAAGATTCAGTAACTAACTGATGTGGAATGGGCTGATCTTTTTATCTTTTGGAATTCTAATGCAGGCAATAGTATGACAAGTAAGTTAAGTATAGAGAACAGAAGGATGCAAAGTGAAAGTATGGCAAATTGGCTTTTGACTTGTGGCATAATCCTGGGTATAAAGAGAAAAGCTACCCATTACAGGATTTTTTGTGCTTGCCCTACAAAATGACCACAAAATCCACTACACTTAAGCAATTTCTCAACCAGTGCATTTTGAAATAGTAAAATGAAACAGTATTTCTATCAGTTAACACAAGTAAAATCACAAGAATCAGACTCAAATACTTAAAACTCAGAAACTTGAATGCCAGTAAAAATTAATGAATGTTATCATAATCTTGAAAAGATCCCACACCTACAGAGTCTCTAATTGAAAGTAGGTAAGTAGGTTGATGAACTTTTTTTTTTACCCCTGACAGAGTTTTCATTGCTCACATATGCAAACTCTCCACCTGAACAATATTTTCTACATAAAAGCAGACTATTTCTTTCCACACCTTTTGACCTACCTACTCTACATAGATTGACCACAATACCACCTCTCCACAGAAATGGGAATTTTTTATAAATTAGGTACTAAGAAGGTTTTTCATCCAACAGATGCAGATTGCTTTCAAAATTGCCATCATTCTCTTCCCTCTCCTTTCTGTGCTGTCAATGAACAGATTAAATGTGAAGTTTTATCATTCTCAATTCCATCCATTGATTCAACTTTTTATGTCTCAATAGTCTAAAATAATGAATGTTTCATGACAGTAAAAGGCAGTTTGTCAAGATCCTGCCCTGCAAGGTGCCTCTCTTGCAAAATTAGTAGCCTTTTTATATCTCAGCACTCAGCACGGGAATAATGGTAATTTCTTTTGTGTTGAGAGAAAGGACAGAAACAAGTATTTGCATTTTTAAAGTTTGTTCTAATGATTTCATAATCTCTTAAATTTATCAATGGGCCAAACTTCCAAAATACTAGCTAACTCCAAAACCAATTGGAACTCCCTGCCATGCAATCCATTTTACTGATCTGAAAGATTTCTGTCATGCATTTTGTCACCTCATCTGTCTGAAGCAATACTACACTAAACCTTTACCATCATTCTTTATCGATTTTTTGATATGAACTGTCTCCCAAAAAGCAACTGGTCTGTCAAATTTATATTGCAGATATACTCAGCTATTAAGCTTTGTTGAAATTAATATTGTAGCAGAACATTGTGTTCTTTTCAGATCAATGTATTCCACTGTAAGCTAAAATATTTTGACTATGACTGTCTAATCTTTATTGCATCAGTTCTACCAATGGTCCTATGTCACTTTCATCCACTTTTATATTACTTACACTGATAATCTTCGGTTGTTTTTCTGAAAATTTATTTATATTATACACATGATTCTTTTGAAGCACTTTAGACACCTAATAAACATTTGGCTTGGTGTGTTGTGTCTGCTTTACCCATCAGCCTGAATAAAAACCAGAATCCTGATATATTACTCTATTTGGTAATAAAGTCATATAAAACACCAAAAAGTAACAGCAATATATACCAAGACAAGATGACCTTGGCACTCATAACTATAAAGAAACTGTTTTGTTATCTGTTGACAAGAATCTTTTACATTATGACTGTTTTTTCTTAGCTTTCTTTTCCTGTTCAAATGATGACACCTTCAGCATCCCTGTATTACTATTTCAGTGCAGATTTCATCATTTACATAGAGTTGTCAACATCTCTGGTTCTTTATTCTCAATTCTGGAACATCTGTCCAAACCCAGTTGTTCCCAATAATTCCTGCATGAGACACACACAATATTACCTGGTCAACATGGCCTAAAAAGGGATGCACTGTCTTACTAAGTCCTGTTCCTTGAAGAGGTCATTATGCCATAATTTCCAGCACAGCTTTCATGCAAAATGTCTTGCTAACTAACAATCTAAACACATCTTTTTTTTCCCCAGAAACTTCCTAGGGAGCATTTTAGCATCCATTTGCTGACATCCTCTTAACACAAATGTATAGTTGTAATAAAAATCACTTTGGATTTAAAATGTAGATGCTATCATACAGTGTCACTGTGCTAAAAGACAAACATCTTTCTTTCCAAATTGTTGCTATTTGGAAAAGAGTACATTTGTTTTCAATATGTACTTGCATAGAGGAAGGCCAAAAGTTAAGTTTCAGAGGCTTGGACAGCTTTGTAATGTTTTGAATTAGGATTTTTTTAAGGGCGTGCAACGCTTTAAAGATACATAAAGTATTGTACTTGTTTAAGGCTTCAATGTTATGAACATGGATACAATAAAAAACCCCAAGTCCCAAACCAGCTTCAAGTGATATAGCATTATAATATATATATATATATATATATATATATATTTATAATATAAACATACATGGACAATAAAAACCCTCCCAGTTAGCCTAATTTTGATCATTTGAGAGACTGGAGCAAATATTCACTCAGTGTTTGATAAATGGGTTCATTTCACTTCAAAGGCTGGCTTGAGGGTTGAGGGTATTTTAGAGATGCTGGTGAGAGTTTAAAGATGGAGGCTAAATATTTAATTACAAGGGGTCAATATCTTCTAAACAGGCAAAATTTCACTATTTACTCAGAAAACTCAATCCTAATACTTATGTAATAAATGAAGCACTTTGTTATGAAATTATTCTAGATATGGTTTGTCCTTTTTTGTTGTTTAAAGTCCATTAAACTGATGCCACCACAATTTCTTGGTTGTCCCAACTTCCAGCTGACCAACTGTCATTTCCTGTTTCTGGACACGATTACAAATGCAGCCCAGAACATGGCAAAGTGAATGCAGAACAGATTGGACACTGAGGGGAACCTGAGCAACACAGCTAGCAGAGATGAAAATGCTGCAAGCCTGATGACAGACTGGAAGGGAGAAGGGAATCAAAGGAATTGGAAAATGATGCCAGAAAACTTGTGAGACATCAGGTACAAAAAAGCCAGACTTACAACAATTTGGAAATTAAATAGTTATTTCTAAAAGGCAGCACAGCTCAAGAATTCATGATCATAGAGAATGATGTACAGATATTTGTATTAGGTACCATTACTGCTATTAACAAGTCCCCAACTAATTAAACAAATACTCTCTGCATTTCATACAGCACTTTAATTAAGCTGTAAATAGTCATGGTTACCTAAAACATTGTGAAGTTTCTTCTGGAAAATGGATTTCATTATCTGTCTACAAAGAAAACCAGAGTAGAAATGTGGCACGTGCCCATCACTCATTTATGCTTGTCTAATTCCAGGATTCACACAGCAAAATTTCTTTAGTAGTTTTGGGGAGTGTTATTTTTTTCTCCTAGTTAGCTGAAATACAAGAACTCTTTAAAAAGGTATGATATTAGATGTATGAAATTGATTGAAGACTAATTTCCTTGTATTTGAAGTAGAGAAAAATGCACAGTATTTCTAAAAGGGACAAGAAGACACCCTTCAGAATTCTCAAATTAGAATGACATTCCAAGGAAAGTAAATATTCTTATGTCAGTTTTCTATAGGGTGCTAAAAACTAGACTTCCTTTCTATAAGATATGTTAATATATCAATTCACATAAGAAGGGAATCCTTGGTATTTAATTTTATTTAAAAATTGTATGGATATGGAAATGAATTTTCAGCAACTGTTTTATTGAATTCCCTTGTCCTGAAAATGTCTGCCCTTCCAGCTGCACTCTAAGCAACATCTGAGTTCCTGTTGTAAAATGCCACAGATTTCTGAGAAAATATTCTTTGTAAAGCCCCCATCCAGGGTGCATGGAGAGTTGGATCCATGGATGCAGACTGTAAAAATTAGGTGCACTAGGAGAGACATGACTGAAACTAAAGGTATAGGTGGGGTTTTTAATATGAAAAGCTCCTCTGCTATAGTGTGCTCACCTCTCTGACAGAAAGTGCAGTAAGTAAAAAAAAAGTGATAAAATTTAGTACCCTGTTTTATTTAATAAGTGAAAAAAGAGTTGGGGAATTGAATGGTGAGAACTTTACATATGCCTTTAATTTAGGATCTTGAAATGTACTTTACTTTTTAAAATTATTTTTAAAAATCCTGGGGTTAAGAAAGTTGCCACCTCAAGTATCGTGTCAGCCAGCATTGGTTGTGGCATTACTTTAGACAAACTAAGATTCTGAATAAAAGTTTTCTTTCTTATGCCACATTCCCAAAGGTAATGAAAGTAATCATAAATTGTATCACAGAAAGCTATGAGTTTTACAGGGCTGTGTTTCCCTTTCAATACAAACCACACAGGATCTAAAAACTGTTGAATGCCACTTCCAAGGAATCCAGGTGGGATGTAATTGATGCAGAATTTTTATAACACTGTTCAACACTCTTTATATGTTCTATGCCAAGTGTCATTCCTAAAATTTGAACAGCTTTGATGTATCAGTGCAAATGTAAAAAGATAAAAAATGAGAATTAAATATTCAACCTCTGTAATGAACCAAAATTTCAAGAAATCAAAACACAGGGAAAATGAAAGCCAAAAAGTCTACCCAAAGTAACTGGACACTAAAAATACCCTCAGAATTGCACAGAAACAATTTTCATTAATCTCCAGAAGCATCTGTGGCTTCTTTGACATCCTTGACCTTATTCTTAAACCACAAGTTAGAAGCTAATCCATTTCCTCTTCACTAAAATCACGAGTGATTTCAACAAAGTATTTTCCTTCTTAATACTTACTGCACTTTTCTTTGAAAATATTTCAGTTCTACATAGCAAGTACAGAAGTTGTATTTAAAATTACCACTCAAAAAAAGAAATTAGAAAAGTAATTTCAAATGCAATATTTGCAAATGCAAATATTTTAGCTAAAATTTAGAAGTTTTCCAAAGGTATCTCCTACTTTATTTTTAACATAAAATCTTAATATACTTTTCCATAATTTTACAAAACCCCAGATTATAAAATCCTGTTTAGTCAGCATATATAATTAAATATTTTGAACATCTATATAGCTTATGCATCAGCAGTATGTAGTTTAAAGTTGCACACGATTATAAAATTTCATTGAAATGTTCCCTGAACATTAAAGTGCTAGGAGATTTTGGACTACAGTTCATATAAATATTAAATTATTCTTGTACTGCTCTCAAAAAACTGTCCATTCTCAGTTTAAATTTCTGTTGTGAAACTTTCCATTAGTTAGTGGAATGTGAACAAAGGCAACTGAAGCAAAGTTGGGTTTTTTTAAACTTACTCCCAAGACATCAATAATAGTCGATTTACTTGGTGAATAGAAAATACAAATAGTGATACTGAAAAAGAAGAAGAAAAAAAAAAAACCCACCTTTTTTTTCAGTGGAACAGTTGAAGAGAACACTTTTCTGGGGCTGCAAGCCAAATAAGCTTTCCAGGCCTCTATTTTCTCTATCACATAATGCAGTTGACCATAACCATGTATTTAGGTTACTGCTTTTATTCTATTTGTGTCACTTTATCAACCAAAACTACAATTCATTATCCTTAGTAAGTGCTCCTGTGCCTAAATTTACCTTCACTTAAGATGTTCTGTCATTTTTCTGACTAACCTCAACTCTGTGACATAAAACATGTGATGAGAATTTTAAGAAGTCTAAAGTACAAAAGTACAACAGTACTACCCAAAAAGGCAAAAATGTGATAGCAGTGAAAAATCTGCCTCAACGCTCTACAAAGATTCAAATTTTACTCTTACACAAAATTTTTCTCATTGCTTATGATTAATTTGATATCCCTTTATTTTATATATTATAATATACTATATATTATAATATGTATTATAATATATAATTATAATTAATATAATATATAATATAATAATATATAATTATAATATATTATAATATTATATATAATATATTCATAAAATATATTCATTCAAAATACATGCAGGAAGTGACAGTATTCCAAGGAAATGTAGAGATATAAAATTTAATAATCACAGATTATAAATGATCCCTAGCTCAGGCAAACAGGTTGTAGATTCAAGGTGATTCCCATGAGGGGGAATATTCAGATCAAAGTAATTCAGATTCAGTAACTCTTACCCTGTTATCTCGTCTCTTCTGCAGCCAGCAAAGCAGAAAATCCTTCAACCTTATAAACAGTCTTCACTATATAAAACAAAAAAAATTATGAAGAACAAAACATTTTCCCACAGGAAATTTCTTGCACTGACCCAAGTGGGAAAAAAAAAATGCTTTCCTCTACATCAAGCACTGATTGTATACCTTGGGAAAATCAGCAAGACTTGAGATAAAGTCAGATTTCTCACGGCACTGCTATCTGACATACATTACAGAGAATTAAATCTTTTACTGAGGTGGTTTGCTACATGTTTGTCTTAACATTTTATTCTTGACACCTATTCCACAAATGACTAAAGATATGCAGTATTCTGCAGGTGAATGCTTCTGGAAGAACTTCTCCATTGCATTTTTTTTATTATCATTTTTTCTTTCTCTTCAAGAAATGTGTAAAATTTCATAAAAGCTCAGCTTTCTTTTCCAATTGTTTTTGATGTGTTTTACTTTTAGAAGCAAATGGGGAAATGACACAGCAAAAGAGCCTTGGAAATTTAAAGCTGAGGTAGGGCACTAAAGGGACAAACTCAAACATAGGGTTTTACTGAGCAGCACAAAGAGTGAAGTAAATTCCAGAATGTGCTGTGAGCTCAGAATAAATAGGTAATTGTACAGCTCAAGTGGGCCAGACCTAAGCACATACAATCCTAGAGGAGTGTGGATCTATATGCACATCTCATGTTCATAAACAGTCATGACTGTATATATAAAACTCAACAGGCTGCACATTGTAGAAATAACCAGCTTTTGAGCTGACAGCTCATAACTACAGCTGCTGAAACAGTCCTGCTATATTCCATTGTGGAGAACTAAAATACTGGAAAAACAGCACATGTTTTTGGAAGGATTCTCTTCAGAATCCTACTCCAAAGGCTATGTCTGTGCCAGGGCTGGGCAGTTGCACATCTGCTTTTTCTCCTAATTGCTTACATCTAAGATGATTCTGACACAGGATGGATACACAAGGCTTGTTCATTACAAAATTTAAATTTTGTTTTGTTTTGTTTTGTTTTATTTTAAGCTTCACTTCAAATGTAATTCCTCTACCTTTAAAGATCAACACGTTAAAAGTGTTTTTGTAAGGTAAAGTTTCAAGCACTTCCACTGCAAGTAAATAACAATTAAAAAAAACCCCCAAAATCCACAAAAACACCACAAAAAATTCCAACATAAAAGTAGATTGCCAAAGGAAGAACCTCATTAGTTTCTAGATTTATAGACTAAAACATGCTCATTCCCTAGTTAGAGGCTCAGGTTAAAACAAGTATTTAAAGCAGCTTTGTGGAGACACCTATCTTCAAAGCCAGGGTACAGATCCTGGTCTATTTAATAGCTCAGACATGATTTCATTAGCTGTGCATGAAGTGCCTGTTTTGAATTTACATGTAGACATCTTATTTGCTTTTAAGTGGTATGAAAATATTAATTTGAGCTGGCTGCACAATGCAATTTGGTACAAAGACCTCAGAGAGCTTTTTCTCCTGGGACTGGTGTACTCACAGGAGCAAGGCTGTGCAGAAACACAAGCAGTGTTTCTGACAGCACTCAGGTCTAGGGTTTTTTTCTCCTTAGATGACAAATTCAACAGGAACTTACAGACTGCCTGTTGATGTGGATTTGGTGCTGAACTGAATTGGCTACACCACTTGAGGCTCAGGTGGTGGCTTTGTTGGATTTTGTCAAAAATCTTCAGTTTTGCTGCAGTGGGCAGCATAAAGAGTCTCCCAAAACCTCCACCCACAGGTGAAGCTCATGGTCCTGTAAATAAATCAAATACTGCATTACATGGACTAGCACTGTTACCAGTTATGGCAATTCCTACATTTGATTTTATTCAGAGGAATTCTAACATTTGAGCTTACATGAGGAGCATTACAAAACATGTGGGATTTCATTATGTCTCTTTAGTTTTCCTTAACAGATGCAAAGCTCAGTATGGGCAGAGGGACTTCTATCAGGAGGGCAGAAAGCCTGAAGTAAAATGACTCTGAGCAGGAAGAGAAGAGGGAAAGAAACTGAAACAACAGCAAAAGGAAGACAAATCTTGATGCATCCACATGGGCACTGAAAGCAACTGCCCTTAGTTATTTTGTCATGGAATGAAAAGCTAAAGCTAATCCCCTTAGCTTTCCCACATGGAAGTGGAATCCAAAACTAATCCTTTTACAGTAGCTATACCACATGAAATGGGGTGTTTAAACAAATCCCCTTAATCATCATAGCAAGAATCAGGGAGCTAAAGTCAATCCCCTTAGTAGCCTACATGAAAAAGGAAACCAAAGCAATCTCCTTAGTTATGCTACTGTTAATAATGAACTCTATAAAGCCTTTAAATATTTTGATATAAAATTATTAGTAGCATTCTTCTGACATGCCAAGAACCAACAGGAGGATGCAGTAACACCTATGGTACAACATTTCTATCCAATTTTTATGGCATAAATTCTATTGCCCACCATGTCATAACGTACTGGTCATAGGCATAATGCAAGGGTATCCATGTATCCATCAACTGAGAGGGAAAACATAATGTTGGAGTTCTTCCTTAAGAAAATTAAGAAATTTGGAGAATTGGGAGTATTACTTACAGCATGGAAAGCTGGTGGAAGGTACTAACAGACATGGAGAGAAATAACTGAACAAGGCCATATTGAGCATATCATCACATCATTCAGCTGTTATGTCTTTAACTATCTTTAAAGTCTAAAACTTTAACTTTTTTCTTTTACTTCCTCTACAATATGCCCAGCACTTAACACTCCTAGGAAATCCAAAACATTTATTGGACTTCTTAAAAGACAAAACAAAAGGTCAGGCAGAACATCTGTGCTCTTCAAATGCTGTTCTATATCTCAACAGCACTTGTGATCTTTCACTTTATTTCTGCAAGTCATGTATTATGTTTTAAACTCCTAGGATAGAGTTCTTTTGATTAAATACAATAGCAGAGGATTATCCTCTTAAATCTAAAATAGAGTTATAAATGATTATTCATAAATTCACAGATTTTATACTGGGCTCCTTTCTATTCTGTTCTCCATGGAATTATGACTATTAAAAATAATTGTTTCCTTATTAGCAGCCAACAGACTGATAATATATACAAACTATCTATTTTCCACTTTTTGAAGTAGATTGGTGGGATTATGTGAAGAGTATCCAATTCTGCTACAATTGCTTACATAAATACATAATCCATGTGGTAAAGGCTTCTGCACCCACCTGGATCCCTTTGCAGGATATTAAATCATGGGAAAATTACTGTCTGAAGTGTATCTTCTTAAATATGAAGTTTACAATTCTCTATATTCTGGACTACCAATTGCTGCACATTTTATTTAGTTAACCATTCTTCAGAGAAGGTTTTTCAAGCTCAAATGCTGCACCAGAGGTTTGGACATCTACTGGCAGAGACGGCAAAGCAGAGGAGAATTTCTTCAACAACCACACTTTCAGCCCAGCTGGAGTATTTTTTTCTCACTTGGTGAGAATTCCAGTGGAGCAGAAAAACTATCTGGATACTGTATTTTCATCCTGGCAATGGTTAAAACTCCTCATACACACAAACATCCTATAATCCTATCATTTAAAGCACCATCAGAATGATTTACTGCAATTTGCGAAAGGGACTCTGTGTGCCTAAGTATGTAAAAGAGGCTTAGAAAATGCTTCAAGCTTGATAATCTGGTTACTTCACTGTAATTTTAAAAAATCATTCCGTGTACTTAAACATCTATAAAAGGTTCAAAAGTAAAGTTGGCATGGTTTTGGTTTGGTTTTTTATTTAGCTTTCTTTTCTATTAAGTCTAAGTAAAGGCTTCCAATATAAGGTCAGGCAACTGCAAATCCTTACGACTATATTAATTCTTTTGGTTTTTAATTTTAAATAGGAGATCCTCTTTTTGAATCTAAATTATTCCTGGCACTAAAAATGATAAAAAGAAAGCAGCAGTTTGGTTAGAGTTTCCTTAAATTACTGAACACAGCATCTAAGTAAAAAGCAGCAACTGGTCATGAGACAGTGAAGTATCATTTGCTGCTGCCAATTTTACCTTTCCTCTAGGAAAAAAAAAAATAAATTGTGGCTTTAGAACAATTCAGAGAGATTTCTTTTTAGAATACCTAGATATTTATCACCTGCTTTAGCATTTATGAGACCATTTCTTAAGCACACAGGAATTTCAAAGGGTATTTCCCAGGAGTTCGGCACAGCAGTTCTGAAGTCTCTGAAAATAAAATGGTTCAGATAAAGAGATTTTTAATATGCACCTGGTATTTCCATAAATATTGCTTTTCTTCCACTCTATTTTGTTCTGGCTTTTCCTTGATTTTTTACTGAGGACAACACTCAGTTTGTCATTCTTTCTTGCTCCATGTGTCTGCATAGTGAAGGCTGAATTATAACAGAAAATATTATATTTAATTTGGAATATACACGTGAGTGGATTTTTTTGAATTTTGCATGATAGAAACCATAAAATTCTGGAATCCAACACTGCTGAAGAGACATCCAACAGAATTTTAATCAACCTTTCCTTCTCCTTCAACCCACTGTGTTTTCCTTCTCAAAATACAATTCTTTCTCTACCAAAAAAAAAAAAAAAACCCCCCCAAAAAAAAAAAAAAACCCAAAAAAAAAAAAAAAAAAAAAAAAAAAAACAAAAAAAAACCCCAAATGTGTTAATTGTCACTAAACTATACTTTCTTCTTTATTTCCTTACTGCCCTTTTTGGTAAGGTAAAATATTGTAAACTTGTGAATGCAAGAGATGAATGTGCAGCCTACACAGACTTAAAAGCTGTATTTTGTGCACCAAGTGCCTCAATGTGCAACCCTTGCATGGTACACTTATTTGTTTAAATTTCCAACCAATCAATTAAAAAAAAAAAACCCCATACAGAATTAGCATTCATTATGTGGGGCTGCACAACTAAAAAACTTAAATGTTTACTGTGCTCCACTGGTTAGAATGGTTCTCACACCTAAAATGAGAAACTTAACAGAAAACAGAAATACTGCTACTGCCACTCTTTGCCCTCTTTTGCTATATAATATACAACATACATTAAAAAATAACTAATATATACAATAAATTTTGCCTTTACTAGGAGTATGTATGTACACAAGACTATTTAAAGTAAACAGGAATGGAAAATTAATGTAAAAAATATATGCAACATTACCATCAAGTTCAGATATACCACACAATTCACTAAAAATACAATAAATTGCATTTGGTTGAGCAGTTCAGAGGCTGCCTCTAATGCTGCACTATTACAGATTATATATGAGCTGTAAGTATGGCTGTTCTGTACTGGAGCATACAAATTTGTTTATAATCCTCCTCCATTATATCTGCTTCCCTGTAAGTGGTTTGTATTTAGTTTTTATTTTTTTGTTTGAGGTTTTTTTTTTGGTGTTTTTTTTTCCTGGGAGATTGGGGTTTTTTGGGTTTTTTTTTGTTTTGTTTTGTTTATAATTTATGACACATCATTATTTAGGCTCGGAATGGGTTAGAGCTGTGCACACTGGCAAGCAGCAGTGGGCCCAAAACATGTTTGCAATATCCACATAAAAACATGACTATGTTTTCAGTCAATACTGAATACAGAGTCAGCCTCTGTGGAATCTGCAATTAGATGCTCCACACAAAAATAATCAGGATATGTATGTACAAAAAACCTGAGGATGACAAATACTATCTCATTACAGTGCCTAGCAAATTTTGTGAATTTACCTATTCCTGATGGACCATGATACCACAATACTACATCCATCCAGCAGACTCCCAAATTCCCAAAACAGCCACAGCTAATTCTGTGGTCCCAGGGTCTTCCAAGAAAATAAAGATGTTTGCCATTTAACCAGGAAATACATGCAAAACCAAAAATTTAGACATGCACCAATATACCTGGACACTGACAGTTTCTGGGACATTCAGTTTTCAATAAAAGCCTTTATGGTCTAAGAGATGCTTCTAAAAAAAACATGGAAACTGGACACCGACAAGTAAGTTGTCTCATATGAGCAACTGCAACTCCTTTAAGAAAGCTTTCCTAGACATTTAATAAATCATGGATATACCTAATTATTTAATCTCTGCAGATGGAAATTAAGCTCAAAAACTTTACCCCTCAATTTAACCTTTTTCCTCAAATAATGACTTGACTGTCAAAAAGGATTCTAAATATGGCATTGCAGAGGATGGTATCTGATTATGCCCAAATTATAGCTCAAATACGTGACTGCCAATATTTTTTCTTAATGTCATCCCTGTAAATTCCCCATATTGTGTGAAAATCTGATTAGCTTCCTTCCCTTCCCTTCATCCCTGTTAAATATTTTGACAGCTAAATCCCTACCTTCTATTAAAGATCTTATTAAAACCACAGCCTCTGCAACACCTCTGAAATTCTGATGGTGAGCTTTCACAGATGTAACTACATATCTTTACCACAGCTGAACTGCTGGAATAGGGGGAAGAACTTAGGGCTTTCAGGTACTTTTTTTTTTTTTTTTTTTTTTTTTTTTTTTTGGTCAAAAAACATCCCTAGTTCTTAGTTAAATCTTTGCCTCTTGCTACTTCTGCAACATCTCCCCACGCAGCTGCAGTTCTCTGTTCCACAGACTGTTCAGAGTGTGCCCAGGTGGCCAAGGAAGCCAGTGGCATCCTGGCCTGGAGCAGGGATAGCATGGCCAGCAGGAGCCCTCTGTACTCGGCACTGCTGAGGTCACAATTTGAATCCTGTCCAGTTCCGGGCTCCTCAGGACAAGAAGGTCATTGAGGGACTGGAACATGTCCAGAGAAGGGAATGGAGCTGGGGAAGGGTCTGAAGTTTTGTGAGAAGCCACTGAGGGAACTGGGGGGGGTTCAGCCTGGAGAAAAGAAGGCTCACCTTAACACTCTTTACAACCACCTGAAAGGAGGGTGCAGCCAGGCAGGGCTCCGTCTCTTCTCCCAGGGAACAAGTGGCAGGATGAGAGGAAATGGCCTCAAGTTGCACCAGAGGAGGTTTAGACTTATATTAGGACTTTTTTTTCTCATGTGAAACGTTACCAAGGATTGGAACAGGCTGTCCAGGGACGCAGCTGAGTCCTCTGCCCTGGAGATGTGCAAAGACAAGTCAGTGTGGCACTTATGGACATGGACAGTGGTGGACTTGGCAGTGTTAATTTTCAGTCAGACTCAGTGATCCGAATCATTTCCAACCCAAATGATTCTACGATTTGTTTGGAAGAAAAGTGAAATACTTTCAGATAGAAGTCTTTTTATGGTATTGCTGTTTTATCCTGGTAACTTTCACACAGCTTGAATTTTAATTATGTTTACTTGTCTCTCTGGGACAGAGTTAATTTCTTTCCAGCTGCCCTTTGGTGCTGTGTTTATATTGGTGACCAAAACAGTGCTGAGAACACATCGTTGTTTTATTAAGGAAACAAGTATTAAGTATTTAAACTTCTTATGTTTATAAATACAGTTCAAAGACAGTCTACTTAAGAAAATATATAGTTAAAAATGTTAAGCATTGTAGAAAAATGTTCCAAGATGTATTCCCTCAATCACTTTCTGAAATATAAGTTAAAAGATGAAGATGGATGCAGCTGCATTGAAAGAAATGTTTGCAGGCTGGCACAGGAAAATGGCTCAGTGCCATTTGTGACAAACAGTACCAAGCCATTCAAAACTCCTGTTACCATAAACTACAGAAATGTCTCCTTTTAGCTAAGAAGCAGCTAAAAAATAATTTGTTGATTTACTGTACTTTACATATACTGTAAAAGAATTATTTTAACAGTGAGGGTAACATAAACAGTCTTGTAGGGAAAAAAAATCAGAGACAAGATTAGTCTCAAAAAATTCGTAACACAAGAAGAACAGTAATACTATATATTAGTGACTTTAATTAGTTATTAAAAAAAATATTTAAATCCTCTGTAGAAACAAGGTATTACTTCCCTGGATAGATCAATCAGTAAATTATCAATTGACAAGGAAACTGTTCAAATAATTGTGGAAAGTAGTTTCATCAAGTTGTCAAATAATTCAGAGGACTTCTAGTAGGTTCTTTACTGCTAAGGCCATACATTGTGTCTACTATGAAAGTCAAGGTAGCTTTTGTAAGTCTTTTCCACATGCAAATGTCTCACAGATTTGTGCTGTGAGTCACCTTGTCCTCCTTTTAAACTGATTTTAGGAGTGGCTATGCACTATGGACTTGTTCAGACTGGAGAAGAGAAGGCTGTGGGGGGATTTACAGCACCATCCAGAGCCTAAATGGGGCCACAAGAGAGCTGGAGAGGAACTTTTTACAAGGTCATGGAGTGATAGGATGAGGGCTAATGGCTCTAAAATGAAAGAGAGGAGGTTTAGATTGGATACCAGGAAGAAATTCTTTCCTGTGAGAGTGGTTAGGCCCTAGCACAAGTTGCCCAGAGAAGCTGTGGCTGCTCCATCCCTGGAAGTGTCCAAGGACAGATGGGATGGTTTGAGGTTTGAGCAATGTGGTCCTCTGGTAGGGAGCTGAAACTGGACAATCTTTGAGCTTCATTCCAACCAAAACCATTTTATGATTCTATGGCAGAAATTTATCAGGACTGGCAGGACCTTATGGCAGCAGTCCCCAGACCACAGCTCCTGAGCAAACTTTGCTCACAAAATTGTGTTGCAATGATTAATGCAATGGGAAATAAATAATAATATTTTTTTAAGTTTCTTTGAAAACAGAAGGAAAAAATCCCACCAACTGCAGTTGAATAAGGTGTGTTATTTTAATAAAACAATTACTACTAATGTGTAAAGGAAGGTTGTAGACCTTAGAGCTTCTTAGTGATGGGCTGTCTAAAATTTCATTTCAGTTGGACTTTCAGGTTTTTTCATTTCTTTCCTAGTTCCTAACTGTGTCCCCAAGGTCAGCAAACTGACTTTGGTTAGAATGCTGGATTTTGCTTCACATGCACTTGAGCACTTGAGACTTGCCCACTAGCTCCCATCCACATCCTCATCTGAAACACTTGTTTCAGAACCTGTGTCTTCCCATTTGTTGTACCAATCAAAAAAGCCCAAACCTCTGTCCTGTGTTTTCAAGGTTATGGAGTGACAGTTTGGTGAGTAAAGATCTCCTTTCATAGTGCATGCTTTTTCATAAATCAATCAGTCACTTTGAACTATAGCCCAAAGAACAGAGGAAGTATCAGATGTGTCCATTATTAAGGTAGAAATTTTAGACAGCCCATCACTAAGAAGCTAAACTGGAACTCAATCAACAAAAGTTGATGCTATTGATCTCATAGATATTAATGTTTTATATGTTTAAAATATTTATATGTTTTATGCTGCATTTTTGTAGCTCTAAGCACTAAATTTATTACCTGTTCAAAATACAAGAAAAAAAATCTGACACGCAAATGAAACACATTTATAAGAAAAAACTACTGCAATTTCATGTTTCAGGAAGGATGCACAAATAACTGGGAAGAAAATTTAAAAACAAAATCACATATCATATTCCCAAGATACAGTTATCTTTGCAGCTCAGTGATGACCAAAAGTGCTGAAAGCTTACAAATGTTATGTCACAAATCTACTGTAAATAAAAAGTCTGGGAAGCAAAGGTTAGGGTTCTGCAAGTTCCAAAAGAACCTCCTGATTTTTTTATCCCTACTTCATCCTGCCCTGTTAGTTTAAAATCTCTGAGGCACACTCAATATTACCCAAATCCCAAGCATTATTATTTCAGTAGCTCTTTAATTTAATGAAAACATTCTTTGTGACTGAGTATACCAGTAAATTAATGACTTCTGCTAATGTCACAGGCTCAAGAAAACCCATCCTCCTAGCAACAAGAAATGTTCAGCAGAGCAGTAATCATATGTCAATGAAATTTTTCTTACACATATAAACACTACACAAACACTACAAAAAAAGGTTTGATTGAAATAACGCATTAGATTTCAATAGTATCTGAACAAAGATTTCTTCCAAAATACATAAATTCAAAATCTGTCATTATCCTTCAGGAAGCAAGAAAATCCTGACCAAAAAAAACAAGAAAATGTGCCCATCATGGGACAAAACAGACTCTTATCTCTGCAGTGATAATCTCAAACACACTAATGATTGTGCCATATTCTGAAATATAGTAGGATACAAGAGCAACTCAGACTGGGACTGTGGACATAAATAACCACCCCTGCTCAAAAAGTGTGCGAATGTGGCATTTGAGTACATGGACATGGTGGTGTTGGGTTAACAGTTGGACTCAACTGTTTATATTTTCCAATATAAATGCTTATATGATTTTATGATGCAAACCACTTTTCTTCCCTGTATTTAGTCTAGCTCCTTTTTTTTTTTTTTCCACACCACTTTGTACATTTTTGTGAAGTATTTTAACAATTGAATCCCAGGTTATTACTGAATTGTAAACTCCTTTATGCATTCTAGTAAGCGCTGCCAGTTCTTAATATAGTTCAGAAGTCTTAAGATACCAAAAACCCTCAAGAGGATGCAAAACTATTGTTTAGGGTAGGTATGATGAACTAAAAAATAAATGTTATAATAGCTGTGTTTAAATTAACTTGGAGTGCACATGTTTTTGTGTTTGTATACTGTGGCTATTTGGGAATACCTAAGGCTTTTAAGAATTTACACAATAACTGCAATTATATTTTGTGTGCTTTCTAAATGTACTGTGCACTTCAATGGAGCTCATCCTAGTGCTCAAGCAAAGCATTTATCACTGAATTTTCTCATCATGGTAGATATGACAATCCTTACTTTTTGCTAGAGCAAAAATTCCTTGATTCATTTCTTATTGTAGTATATGACAGTATTTACTCTGTCTGGGATTTTTAAAGGAAATAAACCTTTCAGAATTATAACTCAGATTGCGTGAAACTGCATACAAAATGTAAAACACAGAATTATCTGTGAGAGATAGAAATTATGCCTAAGAATACAAAGAAAAAGAGTAATCCATAAAGTTGAAAACAGGCTGAGATTAAGAAATGTCATATTGCTTGAAATCCCTGAAGGTAAAGACACAGAAGGCATTTTACACAAATTGGATTATTAAGGTGCTGAGGGTAGACAGTTTCGACTTCTTTCTGGAACAGAACATGGCAAATAAAATGAATGAAAATGGAACAAGATGTTTCTCTCAGAAAAACAGTATTTTCTGAGCTCATTTCAGAGAAGCAAGTGATTATATGCCTCATCCACAAGAATCAAGAGATAATGCAAGCTGGTATAAAAATAATTGATATACAGTATGTGCAGTGACATCAGAACTTCAAGCTGATGCAGAACATGTTAAATGCTCCACGATCATGCATCTTACTTTAACAGTGAAACTCCAAGTGCCCCTGATACTCTCTGGCATGCATTAGCTGGGTGGAAAGTAAAAAACAGGTTCTGAAAGTGTAGCCACTGGCAAAGCACTGATGGTTGAACTTCAGAGAGTAAAAAAGCTGCTCTACCCATGCACACGGTCTCAAAGGGTAATAGACACTATTAATGTTTTCGTTTTTCTGATTTAGGTAATCTGATACCATATTATCAGATGCTAAAGTCGATCTTGGTTCTCACTTAAACCATAAAATTTTTTGTTCCAATTTGTAAAACAGAAAATTATTTTTCTCCTTTTATTTCACCAAAAAAAAAGGTCATCTTAACACATTCCTCCAGCACAGGAATTTTTGAATATGAAACTTTATGATGTGTAACAATTAGAATAGGATTTGAAGTAAGATACATACTTAGTACCCAGAAAAGCAAGAGAACATAATAACATTTACTCATGTCATGCTTGCATCTGTAATTCCTACTTACAACACAGGCAGCTCCAGCTCCAAGAACAACTGAAAGCTTTTAGACAAGTCTATATTGCAAGAATATCCACCCAGATATGAGAGCCATACACTTCAGAGTGTCAGAATGCCAAAATCCAGACCAAAAAAACCAAAATGGTTAGAGACTTACCCCGTTTAAGGGAAATGTTTTCCATCCAAGTTCTCCAAGGGCAGTTGTAGTATCAAGTAACACAACTGAAAATGGAAAAAGAAATGGTGTTTGTGGTATTGCTTGGATTAGACATAGCAAAGCATTAAAACAGGAAGGACTGAACTTGCCATGTTAGCCAGATTCATTTGGCTTCCATGGATTACATTTCTTATCTCAATAATATCTCAAAACTCATAAAAACCCCTAAATCTTTTGCAGAAATCATTGCCAAATCACAGTTCACTGTGTTTTAATGGTTTTAATGGTTATTTTTAACCATTAAAATATGCCTGATCAAACATGCATGTTCCTGCAATCCCTTACCTGGAAATCTGGAAAGTTTGCAGCATTAAAGCTAATGTTTCAAAAATAACGAGTTTCGTAAAAAAACCCATAAACTTTCCAGAAATAAAGATATACAATTTACAAATAGAGAACACAGAAAGACAAACAACTACAGCTTCTCTATTGGATGAGTATCACAGTGTTAAAATCTGCTGCATACATTTTACATCACTTCTGTCGTATTCATGTTGAGGTTTTTGATATATGATAGGATGTGCATTATTGCATACTACAAAATGTTAACATTATTTTAATGTTAAATTACATTAATTTGCTTTTTCACTTCCATTCACTGATGCTAAACAAAATATAGCACATGAGACATTTTACCCACAGATACTACTGCCCTCTAATGGAATTATTTCATCCAACCCTCTAACTTCAGAAATCTGTATTAAGATTTAAACACAAAATCAAGTCTTATACAGGGCAGTTTATTTTAATTATTGAGTAGGTGTGTTTTGATTGCTGAGTTCCTCCTTACAGCCACTAATCTCAGTTCTTCTTTGAATGGCTAAATGATGGAGGAAAATAATTAAGACATTAGTTTGGAACATATCCACACATTTGTGGGGTTTATATTGCCAATCTTCCACCTCTTGTCTGTCCAAATAACCAAGGTACAGCTATCTAGAATGTGTTTCTATGAAGTAGTACAGCAGCAGCAGAAGCCAGTTCATGTTCTCCTGCTTTATGGAAAAGGCACCTTGGCACGGACACTGAACTTGGCAGCTTATTAGAGGGAGCATGACCCAGCATCTTCCCTTCTCTTTTGTACTAATGACACTTAGAGCTCCTCTGCCTTTGAATGGATGGTGACTTTTAACCTGAAACTGAAGTTTGCTGTCTCGTCACCAGACTTACAGGCAAGTAAAAAGCTCAGCATAAACCACATAAAAGCTTAATGGTTTATGTGAAGAAATAATGACATTTTAAAATATATTCAACAAAGGGAAGTATTCTGACTCCACTTCTTCACTACTTCACTGTATGAAGCTTTGTGGATAATAGGAATATAAATCAACCATTTTTTACAATCCCTATTTTACTTTAAAACAAAAGGATCACTTATCCTTATTGAGGCTATTGCTGTCTTCCACTTGCTTAAAAAGTTGTGATTTACAGCTGTCATAGTATTTTCTATTTGTGTCAGGCTACCATGCTCTTTAGGAGGAGTCAAAAAAAGCATCTTCTCACTTGACATTTGATGCAGCAGTTTCCTATGTAAAGCTTTTAATTTATAATCTATTGAGGATCTGTTACCTCCAAAACAATAACAAACTGGATTTACATATTTCTTTTTCATAGAGAGGACCTACTGCTCAGCAGAAATATTTCTGAGAATATTTCAGTTCTCAGAAATATTACTGAGAATATTTCAGTTCACCTTAGGTGTTTGTTTTCTTCTTTTCATCTCTCCACCCCTCCTCCCTCCACCCAGAAAACACAGACTATTTGTTAGGTACTTTGTTTCCAGCTGAGTTCAAGTTCTATCCTGCTCTTTGTCAAGTGCTATTCCTATGTATCTGCAGGCAGAAATAAATTTTTCTACAAGCAGCATTAGGGTTTGAAGTGTCATTTCAGTTTTACGATTTTTGTGGTAGCAAGATTGCAATTAATAAACATCATCCAGGTATTCAAAATTAATACTTCTGTGGAACAAGACCCAAAATACAAAAAGGAAAACTAATTCATTTCTTCAGTGGATCATGAATTAATTAATTCCTTCCCTAAATTAATCAAGTACTACTTGAAGGCTCAAAGCTATACATTAAAAAAAATTAAAAACTAGAGTAAATTCATCACTGAAAGTATATTAAGTTTGGATTTAGTTGAGCCATGATCTAATAATATTCCTCATATACATTTACCAAATGATTCCCAAGGAGTAATCAAGTTTTGTTAAAATACAGTTTTTCATACATTTGACATACCAAGGCTCTTGAATGCTCACATATTCTCACCTGGAGCTACCAAATCTGTAAGAATTGGAAAATTCAAACCCATTGGAGAATTCTCCAGCTGGAGAATTCAAACCACCAAACTGTCAGAACCCTGGACACAGAAGAGTTCAGGCTCTGTACTAACAGAAACTGATCCTCAAAAATACACTGCATTTGGTGTGAAGCCATGGGAAAGGCTTCCAAAATTGAGTGATAGCACTGAGATTATGTAGTTGAATAAAAGTGTGTTATCTCACAAGGTGAAAAATTTAAAGTTTTATAATATAGTAATATATATGTAACAAGATGGAGGGTTTGGGGTGTAGATTAGTCCTTCTTCTTCATAAATTTGGGTGATTTTGTGTGATTGGTTGAAAAAGTCTGCTGTGCAGAACAGGGCTTAGTTAATTATTAAGTTAAAAGTAAAAATAAATTAGTTAACATCTCATAATTAAGTAGTTTAAGCTTAAAAATACCTTAAAGACTAAACTCTAAGTGCCATTACTACTCTGTTAACATATTGTGTAGAGGCACTCATGGTCAGTGAGGCTGTAACATAAATAAGAAATAATATACATCTAAGTCCAAACAAAAATTCTGTCTCTTGCACTTTTAATCCTGACCCTGAAAAAAAGAAGCAGATAAAGCCAAGGGGTACACCTCACCAAACAACTACTAACCAGAACTAGAATGGTATCACCTTCAGGGTCAGAAATGAAAATCATAAAAATGAAAAGACTGGCTTTCCAACAGCACTTCTATCACAAGACATAAAATAATTACCAATCAAAAATGTGCAAATACTGAAAAACCAAGTAAACCTTACGTTTATGCCAAACAAACACAAACTCCAGTGAAGCTGTGGATTCAGCAAGGCCTGCTATACAAACGAGAACATAGATAAAGCAATAAAATCCTCGCACACTTCAAAGGTTTGGAGATACCTACGTGCTAGACTTCAGTGTGGGACAGAGATACCCAAGCTACCTAAATTTAAAGGAGGTGATTAAGGAGCAGCCTGTCCCCAGCAGCCCAGACCTGATGGCAGACAAATCTGCACTGCCAAGGCACTTCCAACTCACAGCTCTTACGGCAGAAAACTCCCTCTGCCAAAGAGCTCCAGGCTAAGAGGAATGACAGCATGTAAACACTGAATTACACACAGCAGTGGAGGCTTCCCCTCTGCCTGCAGGACAGGGAAAGTTTCAAAAGAACTGGAAATTCACAGGCAAAGAGACTAAAAAAGATGGTGGGCACTAATTCCTATGATGCTTATAGGAAGAAAATTCCTTAAAAAGCTAATGGGATCGCAAAGTCATATTTATTGACCCTTGTCCCTACATTTACTTATTTATGCTCCTTTGTATGCCATAAAAAGCTCCATCCTTCTTAAAAAAATGAAAATTGTCCATTATGGACAAGCCATTAGGTGCCAGCATGAACAGAAGTGTATCTGGAACTACTGCAGTAAATATTTTAAGGGAAAAGCTCTGAGTACACTGGTTGAGACTCAGCAATGTTATTGACATTTGTGACACTCAACCTCCACTTTCAGCAGGCACTTTTCTGAGGTGATGGCTCTAAAACTTGCACAGTGAACAAGAGTTTAAGTCTGCCATTAAAAAGTCATGTCACGATTCAAAATGAACTCAAAGACCCTTTTAAAAAAAACTCTCTGGATAAAAAGAACTCAGATTTAGCACTTGAATGACCTTTCTTAAATAACTGAACTGGGGATACTAACACTTGCCCAACAATAATGTACAGACTTAAACATACATCTGTAAGCCTACTGTTTAATTACCTGCACATTTCATTCTTAGAAGTGTTTAGCTTTTTTCTCCAGCACATACTTTAATATATATTATTATTACTCATTATGTCATATTGAGCTTCAGTCTCCTTTTTTCTGGACATTATCTTACACTGCTATTATTAGACTTTACAACCGAAATTAATCTTTTCAGAGGTTTTACCTGGTCCCAAGGAAACTGTTTTACCTAAAATTACGACGAGCAGAGCTCTGAGGACTGACAGGGTGAAATTTTAATTTTCATTCCAAAATATTCTTCTAAAGATGAGCTCTGCAATCGTGTCTGTTACAACCAAGGAAAAAAGCCTTCCAAACACTGATTTCACCAGTTTCTTTTCTTCTTTTTTCACACGTCTCCAGACAGGGTACGTGTAAAATTAACACAATTAATACAGAATTTTGGCCAACTTCATGGAATCGCAGTCTGATATCGGATCACCCAGCTGTATCTGCACATTTTAGACATTTCACTGTTACTTCTAGAGTGGGTAAGCCTATGATTTGCAAGGAAAGCAGAGCAATACACAGACATTAATTTCTGAAGACAGCACTAATAACTCAGGAACATCTCGTCTATACTGTGTAAAGTATACTCAAAAAACACCTGAAAATTTCAGTACCTTCCAGCAAGGTAGGGAGACACTACAGATGACCCCTAGAAACTGGCAAAACTGGCACTTTTCTTTATCCCTGAGAACTTTATTATTGAATGCAAAGTTTATATTTATAAGGCAAACACACAGAGCTTTTGAAGTCTCTCACTTCCAGCCCTCAAGAGAGTTTTCTCTCTTCTGAAGTGTCTGAACTTTTTTTCTTGTTTTATGGGTTTTTTTTCATTTTTAAAAAGAGGATCACATGCAGTTTTCTGAAATCATTCCTTTTAACAACATGTATTAAGAGTCCTGGATATTTTTATTCCCTGTTTATATATCCAGGGTCACATTAGCCTATTTTTTGCTGCAGCATTGCACTCACAGGCTGTTACTGCTCTGTCAAGATCACTGTCCTGTACAGATTCACTCCTTTTTCATCATTTTTTTTCAGTTTGGGTTATGTTTTTGTTCTTGAATGTACAAAGATCCATCTGTTTATACTAAAACAAGTTTCATTTGCAAGGGTTGACCTTTACTAAGCGAGAAAGGCTCCTCCCTGTTTGCACACCCTCTTTCTTTATTTACTTGCTACTCCTTTTGTCAGGTATTAAGTTTATATTTATTTTCATGTTCCTAATGAAAAATTTTACAATATTGAATAGTGTGTAATGAATATCTCAAATTCTGTGATTTAACAGTCACTAAAACTACTTTAAGGTTTCTTAGACCTCAGGGTTTTTTTAAACCCATTCAGTAAAAAAAAAAAAAAAAATTAAGTTTTTTACTGTCAGAAGACTCTGTCAATATTCTGTTATAATTAAAAAACTCAGCGTATTACTGCTGTGGCTTGCCTGCCCAAGGAAGAGAGAAAGAAGAAGGGGATATGCAATATTCAAGTTACCTTGGTGATTAACATGCAATCAGCTGGGAAAAAATTATTTAAATGCTTGGTTTTATGACCAGGCCTGTTTTCCATAAACCAAATAAACTGGCATTCATTATATTCATTATACACGTATCAACTGAATCCTTTCCCACAATTTTCATTATTTTGCATGCAAGAGCTATCTGGTTTAGGCAAGATTAATGAGATGCAGTAATAAAGTATGAGGAGCACCTGTCTAGATAGAAATTCTGCCAGGGAAGTGTGCAGGAGTCACAGCAAATCAGAGAGTAAACAAAGTATTGACAATGCTGTTTGCCTGAGATAAGCGGGATTAGAGCCAGCAAAATAGAGAGAGTAATCCTTCCACTCTCCTCAATATTTCCAAGAGTTTTATGTCAGACTCCAAGAAAATCCTTGCTACCCTACAGTTGTAAAGAAGAAGGAGAGCTGTGACTAATTGGGAAGCTGGGGAATCTCCACTCCAGGAGGCTTTTAAGACACCTTGAACACTGTCAGGCCTGGTTTCTGCATAATCTCCTGTTCCCTTGGGGCAGAGCAGGGAGATAAATGACTTCTCCAAATGTGAGTTTTATAAAAACCTAGTTACCTGGTTAATGGTGCTTCCTTTTCCTTTTCAAACCACAACTCCAACGCCTACGCTTTTCCAGTATTCCAGAATTCCCCGAGTCCCCAAACTCATTAAATTTACCGTCAATAGCCCAGAGATGTCCTCAGCCAATTCTTTCAGGACTCTTGGAAGAGAACTATTTACACCAGATGGGGAGTATTTCATATTCTTCATGTTATATGAATAAATGACTAATTTCTAATTTTCCCAAATTCATTATTTTCTGCCTCTTTCTAAAAATAGCTTCATACCATTCATGCAAACATTTTTATACATAATGCAATAAAGAAATCCACATTATCCTGAGTGTTGTGAGACTTGGGCTTTTACCTAACACACTTACACTGCCTATTTGCTAACATGTGCTAATTTCTACATGTATCTTCTCTTTTCCCTTAATTATGAGAAATGTTTATATTTCTAGTTTCTGCTTTCCTGTTACCTCCAACGTAGGCTGAGCTTTTATCCAAAACTGACCTTTTTTTACTTAGCAATGATTTGCTAATCAAGAACTTTTAAAAGGAATTTCCCCTTTCACTTTTCTTATTCTCGTATCTGCACACTCATGGAAACACTTTCAAAATTCTCTTCTGATGAATGAGAACTGGCCAAAATAATTTTTCATGTACTAAACCCAACATCCCATTCATGATACACTTATCTTGTCAGTGCTAAGAAGTTTGCAACATTATTAGATGGGGTTATATTGGATAAATGCCTGTCTTTATCTTGGTACTGTTTTACTCCATTACATGAGGTCTCCAGTGAGAATCTTCAAACCCAATTCCCCCACAACATCACTTTTCTTTACATAAAGATGCTTAAAGAATAATTTCCCCTCTTTCTCATTTGATTCAGTCATGTGTCTCAGTCTTACTGTTTCCTATGACTTCCTAGAGAGATATAATGTGAAATCCTGTGAGTCCTGTAGCTCTGAAAAAACAAGATTAAAACAGAGAATGGTTCTTTTGGGAAGAAAAGAAAAAAAAAAAAAGAAAAAAAAAAAAGAAAGAAAAAGAAAAGAAGCCACCATGCACCTTTTACATTCAATCTTTTTTCCTAGAACACATTTCTTAGCAAGACCTTTTTTTTTTTGAAATTAAATTTAATGATCCTTTCCATATGCAAAGATGCTTGTTCTCCTTAGAGGAGAAGGAGACCTGTAACCCTACGGCTCCATCTCTCTCCAGAATGGAAACCAACATTTTCACTTTCACAGTCAATGTTTCAGTTTTACTACATCCTTTTTTCTTACTTTCTTCCATTCTCACTTTAAAAATCAACATGAACCCCTTTATTCTTATTTTACATCATTATTAACATTGTCAACCATTGTGCATCCCTCAGTTACAACTGTCTTTCTGAAAGTGGGATTTAAAACCAGATTTAAAAAAAAAAAATTGGCAAGCTCTAAGTCAACTTCAGGGCTTAAAGTTTCCTACCACAAACATATTTTGACAACAGTATTTTTCCTCCCTTAACAATGCCATTTCACTGTAGAATAAGCAACTGCAATACTTTGAATACCTATCAAAGTATCTGATAATCAATTACTGTAACTTACAATTTATAAATACCTAAGACAGAGCTATTTTCAATTCACCCAAGATTTTGGATGAATCCTTGCACCCAAAAGAAATAACAGTAGAATTTTGTGTTCTCTTTCCATTATTTTAATCCCTGTCTTTTAGTCTATAACTCGGCAAAGATATCAAAGTGGGGGGAGAAATTTAACAATTTATCAGTTAAAAGCATATAATAACAGTCAAGAAAAGATTCAGTCTTCCCTGGTAAGGTGGATCCCAAGATTAATTTCACGAACACCAAATGAAGCCTTGGAAATCCACTTGATAGATTCAGTGGCACCAAAAGCATAGAGAAAATCTGTCAGTGCACAAACACATGACAATTTATGCCCTGAAATCTTTCTAGGGTAACAGTTACAATTCCAAATTGTACTTGGCTAGATCTTAACTACTTATTCAGCCACCCAGCAGGTTATTTTGCTCTAAGACAGCTGTAAACATTTTGTATTTTGAGGTCCCATGTAGGCACTTGCTTCTCCCATGTGAGTCTTACTCATCAGCACAAGAAAAAATAAAACTACTGAGGTAAAAAGAAAGCATACTCACATCCAAAATAAATGGGCTCACCTCAGAAAAAGATGAGGTCCCAAGTTTTCCTCAGGTAATTGCGGAATGGAAAATGAGTAGGTAATATCCTACCTTTCCTAGCCTGTAACAGCTTTTTCCCCAAGAGCAGCGTCAAAGTGATTTCAAAGTGATTTTGTTGATCAGGGCACTTTCAGCTGGGAAAGCAAGGCAGGAGAAGGTTGTGAAATCCATAGCTCAGCCAGGAGGGAACTCCTACATTTGTAATGCACCAGAGGGGGATGAGCACTGCAATGTGAGCACTGCAATGTCAGCCCTGCAGGACAGGCAGTGAACACAGAACCGAAGAAGTACTGGCAGGCAGAGGCAGACTGCTCTACCTCATGAATCAGAGGGGGAAAAAGGGGGTTAGGTGACACAGAAACAATGTGTTCTTACCATTAACTCAGCTTCAAAACACTCCTATAGAGCAGGGATTGCTGTTAAAATGAAATGAGATAAATTAATGCTGTTCACAGCTCCAGAAAACAACACCAGGGCTGTATTATTTTTATATGCTTTTGGTTTCACATGTGTAATACAAAAAGATCAAGAGCTAACCCTGATAAAAACAGGAGTCACAGAATGACAATAGGAGCCCAGCTGCCCTATTTAATAATTTTCAATCTGCCTTGAAAATACTAATTGATATTCAATTCACCATCATGTTCATGTCAAGAGCAGATTACTGGGCAGCATTTCCTAAATGAACACGAATACCTGACAGTTTTGTCAGCCCTGTTTATCAACCTAAGTATATCTTCATTAGGGAAATTAGAAACAACTGAAATTCAGATAAACAGATTTATCTTTCCTTGCACTGGTAAATGACTTGTGTGTTGAAGCCAATTCTCCTAGGTTGTGACTAATGCTAAATTTAATATTCTTCACTTTGCTGTTAACCTTTTTTACTCTGCATTCTTACAAGCAGTTTCTTTTGTGTCTTTTACTTTAATACATGTATTGCATATAAAGTGATAGTGATACAAAATACCGAGTGATAAAATGAACAAGAAGTTACTGTCACAACATCCATAACTGGAAAAAAACCCCAAAAAAACAACATACAAAAGCTTTTGGAAAATTATAACAATACCTATACATGTCAGCCAAACTAAATATGGAGTTAGTAACTCCACAGCTATTGCTCCTATACTCCATACTTTTTGGGAATTCCTCTTCAAGGGGGATAGAAAATTCCCACTGGAGTTCCTGGGCACAATCAAACCCACCCTAGGCACCCATTCTTCCTTGCCCTGCCCTGACCCAAAGATGCAGCCTCAATAAAGAATGAAATGGCATTGCAAAGGTTTGTTGCCTTTTCCCAACGCATACCTGGGAAGGTTGATACAGAAACACCTTTCAACTACATAATCTGTCTCTTTAAGTGGAGTGAGAAGTGTGGAGTGTGGAGTGTGCCACAGCAGTCCCTTTAAAGAAAGAAGTTCTGAAGAAAACAGCTGATAATGTCTCAAATAGGGACAGGGAGGACAGATGGCCACTGCTTACTCAAGTAGTCACTTAATAACCATAATGAAAAATTAGCAGTTTGGTGACTCCGAGGAACAGAACAGACAAATTTTAGGAGAAGGGACAAAGGCTGAAGCAACTGATGTTTGTGCCTGGCTGGCACCATAGCCCCAGGAAGAGCTGTTTGAGAATCTCTGGCTCAAGAACTAAGACAAAGAACCAGTCCTGGATCTTTGGCAGAGTTCTTGAGGGTGGTGTGTTCAGAGCTGTAGAGCTGCTTCAGACAGGATGAGAGCAAGAACTGGGAATCTGAAACTCTGACACACAGGCAAACCTGACATGGGAACAACCACCAGGGAAGTTCCAGGTATGAAACACAAAGCAGGGCTCCTTTGCAGTGCACAGACCTACCCAGCGAAGCCAAAGACTCTTTACCACTCCCTCACCATCTCACACTATTTCTGTAGTTCAGCCTAACATTTAACTCCAGGCAGATCAATCAAGAGTTTACCTACATCCACTCCATATTTTTACATCAATGAAAATGAAACAGGGTCATCCTTATTTTGCAGGCAGAAAAACTGCAGTGCAGAAAGCAAAGCAAACATCCAGCCCAGAACTGGCAGATTCTGACTCACCTGCATTTCCCAGCCAAAAGGGAAGTTAAAACTTGTCTGTCTGAAGTGGTGCAGAGGGTGGGAAAGCACAGCTGCTCAATCCCCATATGCATCAGTGGTGCAGAGCTGTAGTCTGAACTACTACTCAGAACTCATCCACAAGATATTCTGACACTTATGGGCCTCCAGAAGTGAGAGGACATTTATTATTATCCACTATAATGAAAAACAGGATGAAGTTAGTATTTCTTACTAACATAAAAAGACATGCTCCCTGATCTCCCTAATGACCCAGTGTCCTAGTTTAGGCTGGGATAGAGGTCATTTTCTTCTTAGTAGCTGGTGCAGTGCTGTGTTTTGGATTTAGTATGGGAATAATAAAGGTAACACAGCAATGTTTGGGTTGCTGCTGGGTAATGCTCACCCCAATTCCAGAACATTTCAGTGTCTCATATTCTGCCAGTGCACAAAAAGCTGGGAGGGAGCACAGCCAGGAGGATTGATCCAAACTGGCCAAAGGAATAATCCATAACCCAGAACATGAGGCTCAGTGTGTTACCTGAAGGGTGCTGGCTGCGAGGGGTTGATCAGTGCTAGGGAATGGGCTGGGCATTGGACAGTGAGAGATGAGCAACTGCAATGTGCACCACTTGCTTTCTTTAGGTTTTAATCTCTCTTTTTACTTCCAACTCTTATTCTTCTTCATCACCATTATTCCTACTACTATTATTATTATTATTATTCTATTACATTTTACTTTGTTTAAACTATTATTACTTCAACCAACAAGGTTGTTACTTTTTCTTGATGCTCCTCCCCATCCCACCTGGGAGGGTGAGGGATTGAGCAAGTGGCAGCCTTGTACTTGCAAATGTACCAACAATGACACCTAAGCAAGTGGCATACAAAGATAGAGGAGGACTATTAAGGCTACATTTGGGTTTTTTTCTGCTGGTTAGAGGTAATGTGGTTATGACTTTAGCTGTCAGTAGATAAGGAAAGTCATCAGTAGAGCCACAAGTGGGCGTATCAAAGCAGAAGCAGCCATGACTTACAAGTGTGTAAAACGCTCTCAAGCAACTTGATCAGTTTTTCTCCTTTGCTTCTTGAAGTGGTATCTCGTTTGTTTGATAAGTTATCTGCCTGAGAAGTGAAATACTTAATACACTTGGCCTTACTACTGTAGTCTGAAAGTGACCATGATGTACAAAGGAGGAGTTTAGCAGAAGTCATAGAAAAAAAAACAAAACCTTCCAGGATGGAACATAAAGGCAACTCAGAAAATGAGGTTATTAACATTTGGCTATATTACATATTTTCTTTTGTTTTAATGCAGAACCTCAAAAATATACCAAAATAAATGGAGTTTCTTAGAAAGCAGAGTTGTTACACTTGTGACAAATATTCCCAGAGATATCTCCTAGGTTCATATTTGTGATGTTAAAATGTTTCTTATCTCCTTTGATTAAATATCACAGTTTAAAGTTTTTGAGCTTTGTAATTCTCTGTTTCACTTTGTCAGTCTGTCACTTCTCTCACTAGCTCTTCATTTATAATTTATGGTGTCAAGCACCAAGTTTTCACAACATGAACATTTTACAGGTGCTAGGTCAGGCTGTCAAGCTAAAGTACATACTAATAATCAGTGGCTTTGAAAAATATTGGTCTCTTTACATACAGTGGAACATCAACATGAAGGCTCAACTGTTTTTATCAATAATCAGATTTGCAATACTTTTAACATTATAAACAAATAAATATACAGCATCTTGTCACTTACTTGATGGGAAATAAATCTGACTATCTAAGCAAAGATCAAATTACTTTAAAATACTGGAGAGCATGGAATACCCACCTCTACTATGCAGAGGCTTAGAGCTTTGAATGATATACTTTTAATGCACATTCATGGAGATTTACATGTCAAAGATAACTGAAGAGCATTGAATAGATCTGAGAATGCCATCATTCATGTAGTAAACTGTTGAGTAACTGAGCTTCCACAGTATATAGTTAGCTTTCTTTTTTGCTTTTGTATTACGAAATAATCCACTTGGATAAAATAAACTAATTTTTCTGATTTCACATCAAGAAGTAAAAGCAAAAAGACATTTTTTCCATTTTTTAAAGGGTTTATTTTCAGATTTTCTGTAGTGCAAGAGGTGATTTAGACAGGTACAGCATTGCATCAGTAGTCAAGTGCTGGAAAGGCAGCAGCTCTCTGGGACTTGGCTCAAAGCACCACTTCTAAGGGCTAGTTGAGACTTAAGTGCCTGTTACACAACCTGGTGATGCAAGAGCAATGTCACTGAGGATGGCTGGAGCACTGCCCAGGGACTCTGCAGGCAATGCCAGATATAGATTATATAATAATACATGCACACTGCCAGCAAAGAAGACAGGAACCTTTATGTTTCAATGATTACCACAAGGGAAATGTTTGAATTAAAAAGTTCTTTATGATGTTTTTCTTCAAAACTTTTTTTTTTTTCTTTCCCTCTTTTGCTGTTCTGCCTGAAATGTCTGAGCACAGAAAACACGAGAAGGGGAAAAACAGCACCACGGCTGTGGAGATGAGTTATTGTATTAAGTGAAAAAAACCCAATAATTAAAAAAAATATTCTTTTCTCCTGTCTGAAGATTACAACAAGGTGAAAATGCTCAGTTTGTCTGGGAAGGCTACCCAGCATACCACAGAATTATAGAATTATAAAATAGTTCAAGTTAGAGAGGTCCTCTACAGATGATCTAGTCCAACTGCATTGACTGGGACATCTTCCACTATTCGAGATTGCTACAAACCCCATCCGACCCAGCCTTGGACATTTCCAAGGACGGGGCAGCCACAACTTCTCTGGGCAACCTTTCACCACCCTCTGAGTATCCTTACTTATCCATTCTTTATATCCAAACTAAATCTACCCTCTTTCAATTTAAACCAGAGAGGAAGAGAGATGTTATGTTGAAAAGCCAAAAAAAAATTCACAACAGAAGGCAGAACTGGAGTTGAAGGAAAACAGGAATTGGAGAACCCTGCACAGTCAAGAGAGGTACTGAAAAGTAGTAACATATTAAGAGTCTGTACAGGAAGACAATGAACACTGACTGTTAAAAAGCAACATTATTATTCTTTGCACATCAGGTACGAAGCAGGAGTTGGAAAACGGATGCAGCTAACAGGCTTTGCACAGATTTGCTTCCATTAAAACAACTTTGTCACTGCAACTGTAGCTAGAATCCAAAATATATCATCAGAAACTGATTAGTGAAAAGTTCTACATCGCTGTAAGTAACTGATCTGTGTAAAAATCTAAATCACTGTCTTTCAAAATGCAACAATTTACCAGAAAAACTAAAACTAAGACAACTGAATCTGTCTTCACTTCTCATTTCAGACTGCATGGCTGTCTGCAAGAAGCAAGGTTTTATTTGCAATAATGATAGTGTTGTTCTGGAGCAAACAACATCCTTGAGAGAGTTAGCATACATTTAATTGAGACTCTTGGATCTATGAATAGTTTCAGGATAAGCATTTTTTTACCTCATGTATATTTTTGGGGTTTTTTTGCCTATAAAAAGAATTATTGAGAATTATAAAGAGTCAGATGGAGAAAATCAGAGTTAAGAGGAAATGCTTTATGGTTAAAATCAAGTATCTTATTACATCCCTAGTTAAAAGAGTAACTATAAAGGGGGACAGTATTTAAAATTGAATATAAATTTATCACACAAAAAAAGTTCATAAATCCAGACGGATCCAAGGCCTCCGTTTTTACTAGAGCTAGTGACCACCATACCTGAGCAACTGGAAATACTTACAGCTCTCACTTTCTCACCTGTTCAAAATAATTTTCAGTCAATGAATAGAATATTTTCTCAAGGCAGGTTTCTCTACACTCTCCATAATGCAATCAATTATTGTTTAGTGCTGCTTCCCACCACCAATAATGAATGCCTTGATCAGAATCTCAGAGTGCTTTTTTGATTGTCCACACTCCCTTCATTTCCAGTGCTTGCTCTCAATCAGATCAAGCGATTTAAATCTCATACTTAATTTAAAACAGATGAAGGGGGAATTTAAGATGTTTCATTCCTGTAAATACCAAATTGATAACAATGAATATTATCTTTTATATTGCTACACAGCTTAATTTATTTCATCTAAGAGCAATAAAACAGAGTAAGCACTGAGTGATCCTAATAGCCAAGCAAAAGCAAATTATGGAAGAAAAAGCTGACATCTGAATTATAATGCATTAAGGTAAAATTACAGCTGAATATTGAGGATAATTTCATTCAATTTGACTTCAAGAAAGCAGTACTTCTTTCAGCATTATTCAGAACTATACAAACCAAAATGTGGTTTGAATCTATAAAAATCATGTATGTGTTTTCTTTTGAGATATAATTAAATTACTGATTGTGTGAAAACACCACATTGGTAGTGAACACTTTAGCTTATCATGTACATTTCATTGTATAAATGTCAGAAATAAGCCTGGGTTAGGAAACTAAAACAAGTTGTAAAAGAGTTTTTAGCTGCTTTAAATACAGAGTTAAAGATGTGAGCAAGTTCATAAAAGGCATGGTTTTGAGACAGATAGATTTAACTGTGCGATTTGTGGTGCAATTCCTCAAAAATAAGTCATGAGACTGATCTTATTTATTATTTATGTAATGTCCTTGTCCAGGACAGGCTTGGTCTAATGGGATTTTTTTCATGGAAAAGTTGGGAGGCACTGTTAACTCAACTAAAGTCTGAAACGCTGTTAGAGGGAAGCTATGGGAAGAGAAGAATAATGCTTTTCTGGGATATAAGGAAGGAAGGACATTAAACATAAAATATCAGACAATCCAAAGGGAGCAAAGAAGAATTTCTTTTAAGAAATGGGAGTCTAGCAGCAGCCAGAGAAGATAAGACATATATTAACTGTTATTAACATATGTTAATAACATATATTATTATAACATATGTTATTAACATATATTAACTGAATATTAACTGTTGACAAGTCAACCAAGGACCAATCCAACAACACGGGAACAAAGGAGACAAAAAATGACAGAAACTGTCCAATATTCAGAATGATAAAAATACTAAAATACTACTATTGCACAAAGTACCAGTAAAATCCCATCAGTAAAGCTCTATGTGGTTCTGGACACCTCTTTTCTTTTTTTTTTTTTTTTTTTTTTTTTCTTCTCACAAAAGAGTGAATTGAACAGTATGAAGAATAAGCAAAGGCAACTGTAACTGTCACAGAGATCAGACATCTCTTGAGTAAAAGATGAAAACCACACACCAAAACCCAAGAGATGTGACTTCTTCTATCATAGTGGGCTGGATAAAAATTGAGAATGGAAAGCTGTTCTTAAGTTTTGAGACAAAGCCAGCACAAGCATAATGAATAAACACCACTCACTAATAAATGCAGCCCATAAATGTATTTGAATTTCACAGCACGGAAGTTCAGAACAACCTTCCAATAGGAGCAGTGAGGGAACATGGCTTAACTGGATTGAAGATGGAAATTAACAATTTAATACACATTCACTGGCAGCATTTGATTGTGGTAACAAAGCTCTTTCCCAATCCTGTGTTACAGAGCCCCTCAATGCAGTGTATGACTATAATGAAAATACAATTCTTTCTCTCAAGAACAAATAAAAAATGCTGTCAATGCCAGTAACGCTACAGAGACATATTTTCCTCACCTCCATGGAAATGAAGCCACTTCCTGAATGACAAACAGACCCTTCCACTGCTAATTTCATTTCCTGTCTTGGAAGCTAAGGGTCACTTCTCCCTCCAGCCCATTTGCTTTTGGTTCATAGTAAAAAGAACTTAAATAATAACTGAACCCTCTTCACCGAATTTCAATACAGACCTCTCCAAACTACTGCATTTATCTTCAACATAAGTGTCCAAAGGGCATAATCCACATTATGGACTAATAGCCTGTAAAACTGCATTTTATGAACTGCAGCAGTTTTCAGCAATAAAAATAGAATCAATGGACTCAAGCTGATAACACTTCTTTCCTCCCCTATACTGGACTTAATTTAATTTTTATATTTTAAAAATTATGTACATTTTTAAAATCTCTAGAACCTGTTTGGGAATCTACAAATCTCTATGCTTACAGCTATAGATGACATATTTTTATATAAACCTTTTTTTTTTTTTACCCCCAAACAAGACTCAAAATTTTGTAAATTACAACATGCATGTAAGAAAGTCAGGAAAATTGTTATTTTTTAAAATCTTCTCTTCCTTCTTATTTTCTTTCCCTCCTCTCCTTCATCAGAAATTACTGTTCCATCTCACTATCTGAATAAAGATGGCTCACTGCTATTTTAGCTTTAGTCATAAAAATTCATTACTTTAGTGTAATGAAAATCATACTGATATGCCTGAAAACTGCATAAAAGTTCTGCTCAAAGAACACTGCCTCCATGAAGCTCACTAAAAAGAATTTTCTTTTATTCACAAAGCATTTCATAGCAAGACTATTTCTTCATTTCTTTCCATAGTTTTCTCTTAGTTTAAACCAGATCAAAAACCTTTTAACATATGTCCCATGCAATAAAGGCCCCGAAACCCAAATATTCAAAGTAATTTTTTTTTGTCCACGCTGAATAACTGGGAAGTCAACCTGAGCTACTACCTGGCAGCTGAAATAATCAGGTAATTTGGATGATGCATTCACTGAATTCAGTGCAATCTTCTTATCTCCCATCTGGAGATAAGAACACCAGATATTAGAAAAAGAATTGCTTGGGTCAGAGAGAGACTCAAGAATACAAAATCACAGTTAAAGGTAAAATATATTACTACAAAAGACTGAGCAGTTCTTCAATTCCTCTTTCCACAGACTGAACATCAACTCATTAATTTTCTCCTTTCCTACAGACACAATAGAAAAGAAGACCCTTAACTAAGCAATGCTTAACTGAAAGATATTATTTTATATAAACCAAGCACTGCACCTTTGAATTACACTGTACCCTTGATTTTATTTACACAGCTGAATGCAGTTCCAGATGATTCACTTCAGCCATCCTTGTTGGCAAATGGACATGCAGTAAATTATCTTTGTGCAGGCAAAATATTTGGCTATTCATTTATTCCTGCTTCTGGAATTTCACATGAATTACTGGAACCAATTTAACAGGGTGAGTCCCTTATAAAAATGAATTAATTTGATTTCACCAACTCTGACACATGTAGTTACTAACCACACGGAAGGGTAGTAAGGAAAGTTGTAGCTAACACTAATGTACATTATCTGCTAACAGAACACATTGAAAACTCCTGTTCTGAGGTATCTGTACACGTGAAGAAGGTACTTAGGCCAAACATCTTCACAGGGTTTTAAGAATGACATTTTTATCAAAAGGGCACATTTCACATTTACTCAAGTAACGTGGAAATAATGTTGACAGCTCGGGAGAGACAACAAAGACCAGACAAGGATCTCTGTCAATGCAACCACACCATGATTTAGTGATTTTATCAAAACTAAGAAGTTGTAGGGGTATTGTGGACTCATCTGAACACTTAAGCAATTCAGAATTTCATAGAAAAAGAATGAAATAATTTCTGTTCCACATAAAACAAACTAAATTATAAACCAATCAGTCCTGCAGGCTAAAGCCTGAACAATCAGATGAGCAATATGGTAATTTATCCATTAACCTTTACAATGTGTGTCCCATGATCCACCTGAACCACAAATGGAGGGACAAATGTAAATCAAGAACACTGTCTGTTGCCACAACATTTAACATAATCTATGTGCAGTTCTAAAATGTCAACATCTAATCAAGCCTAATCTATTATTGATCTTCTTTTTTGTTTTCAAAATATTCATCCATGACACAAATTTCCATCAGCTTTTATTTCTTCAGGCACATCTCTCAAGTATAAAATGCATCTATCAGACTAGAGCTATTGAAAATAATTTCCTAATTTTCTTTAAAGTAATGGAAACCTACTAATGCTAACGCCTCAGGGCATTACTTAAAATCCAAACTACTCGTTATAAAATCTGTAAGGAAAATTATTAGTGGTAAAGTGAATAGTATGAGCATTATTGGCACTTTTAATGTACTTAGTGATGCTGAAGGGATGCCACGAGAAAGGAATAGAGCAGCAAACTCCCTGCAAGTGTGACCCTTATTGGCCTCCTCTGTGGTTTTGATTCTCGTTAATTAACTCTTTGAACTTCCATCAGAATTTTTTGCCTTCTAAACATGGAGTTTAAACATGGAGAATTCAAGTTTCAAAATTCCTTTGTTGCTTAATGTAAACTACTAGTAAAGTGAAGGTTTTCATTATCATCTAATGCTGACACCCTGGAATATGGCAGCTCTCTTGCCTTCAGTAATTCAGGTGATTTAGTAGAGGATTGTACTGTCAGTCTAAATAAACCACCCTATGTGAATGATATGTGAAGAAGGAGAGAAAAAAAATAAAGCTTTCAAAATACAGAATTTGCAGTAGGAAAGTGTATATTACCTACATTTTTACAGTAATGGGATTAGCATCTCCCACACCCAATAGTCAGGAAAAGCCAGAGCTGCAGTAGTCCCTGTGGCTCAGAGTCTCCATCAAAGAGAGATGGTTCCCATGATAGTGAGAGTCAAACAGCTCCCAGGGCCACCTGACCAGGGTTCCTGCTGGGAGCTTCAGACCTTGCCCTCAGCAAGGCTTTTAAGAAGCCCAGGTACACAAAATGGCAAAAAGGCTTCAGGTCTTAAATTTGTGTGGTACAAACCTACTTCATCTGCAGTCAGTATTTTGAGAAACTGAGTTTAGATCAATCATGGATTTCTAAAACAGGAAGACAGTGTTCCTAGCAGAGAACAACTTAGTTATGGGCAGGAAGAAAAATAACAAAGAGTTTCACTGAAGACTACACTGAAAGCCAAGGTGCTGTATCTACCTCTGCCACCTACGTCTGAGCACACCAAAAACTCATTCCTTAGATTTGCACTGGATGTCACAGGCTGGTCACCTAAACTAAAAGCTTTGGCCTTTAACTCTTCTCCTCAGATCAGTGCCATACAGACACAAAGGCTTACTCAAAAGAATATTGTGAAAATAGTGGTTTTTGAAGAGATCCAGCACTGAAAAAAGAATTCTGCATGCAGCCTAAAGTTTTCACAGAGCCTTGGATTAAACAACAGAGACAAAAAATACTGGATTCCTTCCCACCACCACCATTTACCTTTCTACACTAGATGAGATGCCTTTTAGACAGTCAGTAGAAAAAGTGGAGTATATAATATCATTATATTTATCTGCATCAAGAGAAACCACTAAAATGACATGGAATACCATCTGGTTTCCTGGTTGCCTTTTGTAATCCCAGATTTCTTCAGCTACATTTATGAGACCTGTCTCCAGTGGACCATTTTTCTTCTGTGTTGTATATTTAATCACTCCTTTTTCTTTGAGAACAACACCAAAGACAAAGGCAAATTCGTACCCTTATCTTGAAATGTGTATCAGTATTTCTTAAGAAGAGAATTTATCTAACTCTTTCTGAAATTCTGTGTCTGGAAATCTGTAACTTCATGACTTTTTTTACCACGTACCAAAATCACAGAGTAAATATGCCTACAGCTGTCTCAACTGCAACAGAGTTTGGGCTCCTGAGGAGCATCTGAGGGAGACTGAGAGAGAGTTTGGCTGACAAGCTCTTGTGTGCCACAGCTCTCATCATGTTTCTCCATTCCTAAATGCTAACAATATTCATATTTACCTAAATTAAATGCTCCTCTAAAAAATAAAGTCCCCTAAACTAAATTATTAAATCTAAAATGACCCTCTAAGTGGGTGTTTTTACTGTATCATTGTGGCATGGAAGTGTTTAGCAACTTCTGCAACACAAACAAAAGCAATCTACCAGAGACAAAGGTTTTACATTTCCTTTGCTTTCCTTTTCAAAGGTCTTCACCAGCCACACACAATGGAGAGTAAAGGACTGTGCAATTTTATATGGTCCCACTTTGTTTAGCAGAAAGTGCTGAATTCAAACCACATTTTGAAATATGAATCCTTCATCCAAATGCTTTCCATGCAATCAATTTCCAACCACGAACACTGGAAACACTACAGAAGGAAATGGCTAGGTCCCCTTCCATTTTTTTTAAATATGTCCAAAATATATTTGAGCAATTCTAAATTTTAGCAAAATTTTTTTCTTATACAATTTTATTTTAAAACAGCAAGGAAAACCCACATAAAAAATTAGCCTGGGGACATTCAGAGAGATTGCCACTTTTATACAGATTAAAATGCTAGTGCATTACCTTATGGAATGCTTTCTAATTTGTTCTTTTATTCCTTTATTTTAAGCAAGAAGCAACCAGCAGTCAGAGAATACAAATTGCAGCAGCAAGTGCACTCTAACCAAGGGTCCCCAGCCAAAACAAATCACTCATTACATGCAGCAATGATTCTGTTTGCTGTATGTGACTTTTCCCCTTTTGTTCTAAGTGTAGAAGCCATTAAGTGGATTGAGGCAGTGGAGCTCCCAGCAAATTTACCTTTTAACTGTGTTCTCATTGTGTGTGTGCACCTCCACAGGGGGTTGTTACACACCGTGCCTGCTGCCCACCTCTCCTTCTGCACTGAAGTGACACAGCACTACTTCAATCTAAACCATGTAATGTGTAATGTCAAAAACATGTTAGCATGAAGGAAAGCTGTGCTATCAACACAGTTTACATAACCACATATTAAAATGTTCCCTCTGGATTGCTGTGTTTATGTCACTGCTTCTCACCTAAGTATTGGTGGTGCTGTCCCACTTCCCCTCATTAACGGGATACTGCTCCTCTTGGAGAATTTGTCAGCAAACACGAGACACCTTCAAAGAGTGTCTGGGACTCAGTCAACTTACAGCAAACAAAACCATCTCCCAGAAGGGGGAAAAAAAATGAATCTGTCAGCTTCTTAGAAATCTACCTAAACACAATCCAGGAATTTCCATTTAGAGACAAAGTACATTTTAAATCCTCTGACTGTTCTACAGAAAGGAAATTTTATTTTCAATCTAATCTCCTCATGAAATAAGGACTTCTGAATTTTAAAGATCTAACCCTACGTGACTGTCAAAAGAAATCAGTCAATAATATCACAGCATTTTTTAATCTAGTCTTAAAGATCAAAATACCCCTAACATTCTTTTAAAACACAGAAGAACTATTGATGCTTTATATATTTAGAATGGGAAAAAAAAATAAAAGAAAGTAATAGCAGCTGCTAACTTGCAGATGGAGGAGTACTATGACCTACTGTAAAGCAATTGTTCAAAGAGAGAAAACTGTTTGTACAGTATCGTAAACCAGAGGGGGAGAAATAGAAACATCCATCCATTGTTTGGTCAGTTGTTTTATTATCTATTAAAATAGACAATAAAGATAATAGAGCCTCATTAAAAGACCTTCATTTATTAAAATGAACAAAGCTCTAATTAGCAAGGTATTCAGCATTTTTTTTTCCTTACAGGATCACAATTTAGTCCAAACACAGATATCAATAAGTGAGAGAAATGCCAACTTCAAGTATTCTGTTGTAGGGGTGAGGCAAATCAGCAGAACTACTGACTAGGAAAATCTTCAGGGGGTTTTGTTTTGAGTTTTGGTGAGACAATTATGCATTTTGTTTTGGTTTAGCTTTTGGGGATTTTTAACTGGACTAGCCAGCTTCAAATATAGAACATGTAATTCATTTAAAGCCACGACTGGTCTCCAAGCTTTGCTCTGTACCACATTAAAATTAGTACTGAGGGCACAAATGGCTGCTTGATTAACTGAAGTGACTTCTCCTTAATGATTATTTTGAACAGACTGGTTCTTAGATGTGGGAATGATCAACAGCTGATCTACACAAAAGGTGTTGCAATATTGACAATGAAAGCATCCTTGGAACTAAAATAAGGATAGCTGGAATTAGTGTGAGGAAGACAGGGCGGATTATGAGAAACAAGCAAGCTGAAGATAATTTCACTGTTCAATTTTAATCATTTTTGTATGGTCCAGAAAGAAATCTTGTTAAAAAAAAAAAAAAAAAATCACGTTTTTATCATGTGAGAGACATCTTTTCAACAGTAATTCTCAGTTCTAACACCTTATCATAAAGACTGACATATCATTTACAAGTTAAAAACTTACTTCTGAAGGCAAATTGTTCACAACAGATTGTTTTTTGCTGACCTCTCCTGCATTATAACATGGCTTCTGGAGGTCAGGATAGATTATGGATAAATAATTTATCCCGGGTTGTCTATTTCCATCTATTTTATCATTCTCTCTGTCACAGAGTTCAGCATGTTAAGGGGCACATCAAACACAAGGCCAGCTTCATCTTTGTGTCAATGTCACGTTAGGGAAATCCAAGGATCCTAATGAAACATTCCAGCTAACACACACAGCTGGAATGAGAATATATCCTAACCCAGCTATGCTATATTGGGATCTAAGAACAATAAAATGCTACCCATATTGTACACATGCATAATTTTCTCAATATCCCTAATCAGTTAAATGAGATTTTTAAACATTAGACTTTTCATTAAAAAAAAGAAAAAAGCCAACAAAATGGATATTGACTTACTGTGGTATCTTACTGACAAACAACTTGCTGAACTTTTTGACTTTTCTAAAATTCTCAAGTGAAAATTTTAACATCAGATACCCTAAACAAACCCTCAAGCAGAGTTACAATCTAAAATTATCTATCAGGAAAGACAGAGGAGATTTTAATAAGAAAAATTCAATTTCCTGCATGCCTTTTCTCTTTTTCCTCTGTAAACATTTTGACCTCTCAGAGGGAATGATGTCTGACCAGAGAGGTAAATTGGTAAACTTCAGTTCCTCTGTGGTGTTTTCACTCCTGCAAATTACATGGAAACTACTGTACTGATTTGGCTTTAAACTATATCTGCTTAAGCTATGCATTTCTTAATAATATTTAGTATTTCCATGCCAGTCATTCTCATTTATTTAAAAAAAAAAAAAAAAAAAATTAACAAAATATCCAGATAGCCCTCAGTACTGCCAAATACAACACCAGGAATGTATCCTGAACCATTAATTGCAAATCTGTTCATTTCAAGGCATACAAATCAAAGCTCTTGGATAACAAGTCATTTCATGCATATCTACAACTGCAGACGCTCCCAAGTCTTCATTAGCACACAAGTTCATATGGATGTGGGAGTTTACACATGGGTAAAAATATTGTTAAAAGTTTAAGAATTTGAAACTAATATATGATTTTGCTCATGATTTTAAGTACATATGAAAAGGGAATGGCACGCATTTACTGCAATGGCTTTGTTTATTTAACTTTCTCACGTTTCTGTAATGACGTAAAATGTTATTAAAGTATAAACTGGACAACTGAACAGCAGAATTCAGCAGGATTAGCACCACACAGTCAGCAGCACAGCCTTTCTACGGTACTTTAAGTCCTCAAAGTAAGAGATGTCTCCTAGCAGTAAAACATCATCTTCATTGAGAGAGAATTTCAATCTCTTCACATTTAGTCCTTGGTGTCCTTATCACTACAGAAAAAAAAAAATCTGAGTTCTGTATTCAGAAAGAGTGCTTATGTGTGGTAGATTGCACTTCTGTAAAAATAAATATGTGAATGAAAATGAGCCAACTTCTTTGAACTGATGAATACCTCAAGGTCATTAGTAATCTACCTGATATTTTACTACCAGAATCAAAAGGCTTTATTACCTACTTTGAGACACCCAATTTACATCAAGTGTAATCATTGTGAAAATAAAGGCTATATGAATTTCAGAACTGACATTTGACATTATTTCTTACTTCAACTTATTTTTTTGTAAGAGGAGAAAAATGAATGCAGGTCCCTTTTAGAGGTATGTGTATAAAAAGACCACACTTGCATAACCTGACAAGAAGTAATGATACCTGGAAACTGAAAAAGCAACGGCTTTTTTACACTTCACCGATAGACATGACTCATTATAAACTCTGCAAGTTCTACAGTTGGCTTCAAGAATTAATTGTCTGGTGATACATAATGGCAGATAAAACCTGAAAGGAGACAGGGTACAGAAACTCTTTCTGACTGACATATATGTAGAAACAAATATGGTTTCTGATCTTTATATATGCAGAAGCATTTATGTGTGCTCGCTTAGCACAGGAAACTGTTGAGCCATTACCTGGTGTGACCTTTATCTCTAAAGCTCCCACAGGTTTTGCACAAGGAGCAGCACAGGTCAGATACCATTATCTGTAATTTTAGGTCTGACAGCATGGTGTTCTGGCAAGCAAAAAAACAAAGCTACACCGCAGCACACTGAAACCTTGCACAGTAGCCTGTTCATACTGGAAGTCAGGGACAAACACTGAAAATTTGTATGAACATACAAAAAGCACTCAACCTCACCACTGATTGAGCCCTCTGTTCCAAGTTCTGCCACACACTGCAGTGGTTACTCCTATGCAATCCCAAACCCTGCAGAGTTTTTCTGAGCAGTAAAAATTAGCCCTTGGCATGGTCATAATATGTTTTTGAACTGACCACTCCATGAAGATGAATGAGTTAGTTCACCTCCCTGCCAATAGTATTGTTTGTGCCTGCCTCGCTACAGATTCTCTAAGACACCACACATTGATTTACTGGGTGAAGAATGACAACCTAAGAGCCTTGGAGCTATATATTAAAAAATATATGTATTTCTTTCTCTTTGACAAGACCAAAAAAGATTAATCCCAAGGTGGTTATAATAACAATTTATAAAACCAGAGTATATTATTTTTCTGAAAATCCCTCTTTAATAACAGGAAACAAACCATTAAGAATGAAGTGGAAGGGCTGTCTGTTTAACAAGTCAGATTAATAAACCTATACCCCTTCCAGCCTTTTCACCCAAACAATCAAAAGACAAAACAAGACATTCCTTTGCGATTTACTATTAATGCTGGTAAGGTTCTAAACCCAACATAGAGGTTGAAATATACCAGATAGAAAAGTTAATACATCATTATTACAATTATTAGTGAAAACCCAGCAGCAACCATTGCAAAGATGTTTTCAAGACGTGCATGCTGAAAATACCACTTCAGGAGGATGCAAAGAATGGTTTCATGGTACCTCACAACATTTCAAAAAATTCTTTGCAGCTGGGATTTCAAGTATTAGTAACCAGCATTTTAACCTTCCACATATAAGTGTTTACACAATGGGCAATTTTTTTATTGTAATAATTTCCTTTCCTTCAATTCCTGGATTTAGAGAAAGTTATCATTAAAAGCAGACTCTTTTTGCTAGCAATTTATTTACAAGGTGGGGGGCATGTGTATGAAAGCAACTGTATTAATTCAGTCCATTTTCAGTTCACTTGGGTTGAGTTATATTCATTATTTGATTTCTATGGTGGTATGGCAGTACCAAAGATAAGAGGCTGCTTGTTCTACTGAAGTTTGGAAACAACATGCAGAAAAAGAACTTACTCAGAAGTCAGGAAATTCACCAGTACTCTCTGCAGCCATCACAACACCTGGACTTGTTAGGAAAAGTTACATCAAGAAACCATCCCTGTCAGACTTTTGGCAACTATCTTCCTCATCCTTTAAAACCATTATTTCAACACAACTAATTTAATCCCAGAATATCAATACTAATTTAAAAACCTAAACTAAGTTGCATTACTTGCAAAAGACTCTTTGCCTTTGATGCTATTATGCTGCCTTAGCTGTTCTACAACACAAAGAATGTATTTTTTAAAAAATCACATCCATGTGTGGTGTTAGGCCTTGTGGTAATGCAGCAGACATTAGCATGCACTAATGCTTGTGACATCAAAGGAAAACTGGATTGTGCCACTGTGAGAGTCTGCTGTCTTCCAAGACATGAGAAAGGGCAAAAATCAGCCTTGATATGATTGTAGGCTCTACAATTACAAACTGGAACTATTCATCGCATTTAGCATGAGAGAGGTGAAGGAATCTCACCGACTTGGAATGTCCTTGCTATAATTCATCCTGATGGCACAGGGGCTTTGTGGCCATAATATAGCTCTTCCCTGTTTTCTAGAGATCTTCTCTGATTTTACTGTTACTGAGGTCGATACAAAGAGCACTGAAAACAGACTGCAAAACAGAACTGTGAAAATACATGAACTACATACTTGATAGTACTCCACGACTAAACCCAGTTTGTTTTCTTTCACCTTTACTTTTCACCATTGTCAATTTCAACGCTCATTTCCATACAGCAGGTAAAGCCATTTCTGTCAGCAGCAACATTTAGAGCTACCCTTCAGTTCCTACGTTTTCAGTCACATCACACTAAAACTTCAAAAATGCCAAATTGCACAAAAATAATGTTAAAGGTACAGAAGCGTCTCATATTCTGGGAATACATGTATCCTCTGCAACTTAAACGGACAGATGTACATAAAACAAGCAGTTCAGGAAATTCTCTGCTCTACCCAGATGTTTGATGACATGTAACATGATGTTTCATAATCAGGTCTGGGCTCTTTTTTTAGTTCTTCCTAACAAAATACTGTATCCTCTGGCCATGCTATGCATTTGTATTCCTATAAACAGAATGATTCCCCTCTTAATCCAGAGGTAATTTTCTAAAAAGTACACCTTACAACCCGAAGAATTAAAATACAGTCTTTGGTTCGACCTGATGAGCATGCACTTGTTAAAAAAGATTTCAGATGAGGTTTTTTTTAAACAATCAGCCCGGAGCACGTAGAAATTAGGTGTTAAGGGCAGTCAGGCACCTTTGAACAGTTCGCTCGCCAGCAGCAATTCCCCCTAAGGCGCGGATGAGCTCTCTCAGACCCATTCTACAGGATTTGCTTTCGGCCGGACCGAAGCAAACCTTGAAACCCACGTTTCAAATAAAATGATGCCATCGCTCCACCTCGCCGGGAGGCAACTTTCGCTTCTCCGCTCTCACTCCCACACCCCGGCGGCTGACGGTGCTGAGCTCCCGGCAGCCGCGGAGTTATCCCCGGCGGGGGACGGCAGCGCAGCTCCGCTGCTCCCCCGGCCGCAAACACCCAACTTTTGGGGGCGGCAGGAAGGGGTGCCCGCCGAGAGGTTCCCGGTCTTGCATCCCTGCGGCCCCGCATCCCCGTCCGCGGCCGGGAGAGGCCGAGTTGGCTGGCAGCCGCAGGTGCGGACCCCTCCCTCCGTCCCCTCACTGCCCTCGCCCGTCGGAAAGTTGCGGGGAGCCCGCACCGCAGCGCGCCCGCGGCCGCCCCCACTCACCGTGGTTGCTGGCGACGTGCCCGGCGGCGGCGGGGCGCGCTGTCAGCAGGGGGAGGAAGAGGCCGACACTCCAGAGCAATGCCCTCACCTCACTACACCCCATGGCTGGTGCCGGCCGAGCGCCCCGCGACCTCGGCCCGCCGAGGCTGCCCGCGCTCCCTCAGGCCGGCGGGGACCGCCGCCGCCCCGCCGGGCTGCGCTGCCTGCACTGCCGCCCGGGGAGGGCGCATCCACCGCCGGGGTCCCGGGGCACGGCGGCAGCACGGGGGGCGAGGGGACCCCCGCTGCCACCCAGCCGCGAGGGGCGGCGGCGCTGGGCACGGGGAGGGCTCCGGCAACTTCCAGGCGGCGGCGGCGGGAGGGGTCGCGCCCCGCTCCCTCCGCCGGCTCGGGCCGGTGGCACCTTCAGCTCCGGAGGAACGCCCCTGGCAGCCTCAGCAGCCTCCTGCGAGGCAGCAGCCTTGTCCCCCGGCCGCGACGCACGGTGCCCTGCATCCCCGGCCGGAGGCAGCGCCGAGGGGCTTCAGGTTCCCCAGGTGGAGCACGACGAGGGCGAGAAGGGCCGGCGACTCCTCCTCACGCTCCGGAATGCATCAAGGAAACTTGCAGGGCGGCATCCCCGACCCTCCGCCGCCGTGCCCGGCTCTGCCGCTCGCCCCTCTCAGTCAGTCTCTGTCTCTCCCCCCTCTGCCGCGGAGCAATCAGAAACCAGGCGGCTCTGGTGTGATGTTCGCTGCTCCCTCCTGATTTGCGTGCCGCGCTGCCGGCTGCAGTTTTTTGGTGCCGCCGCTCCCCTGCCGCCCGCGGAGCGCTCGCTCGCCCCCTCCTCCTGCGCGGCCGCGGGGCCGCCCGGCTGTGCGCATCCCGGCGGTGCGGGGTCCTCCGGGAGCCGCGCGGCCCGCGCCGGGGCGCCTCCGGCAGGCCAGCGGGCGTCCCGCGCGCCCGGGGACAGCGGGGGAGGGAGGGGGAAGGAAAAGGGAACGGGGGGGGGGTGAGACATAGAAGAGGAAAAT